>JARQOC010000002.1:41429423-42029423 GCA_033576535.1 Allobates femoralis | reverse complement strand
GGTGCATGCAGGGATAGAATAAACCTTCTGTAGAGCACCTTGTAGCGGCGTGTAAAGGCGGTATCAGGTATCGTTAGCAACCGTTGGAACGTGCTCGTGCACGTGAGACACCCGGTTGTTTGTAACCTTCTGTAGCGGCGTGTAAAGGTACCATTAATGGTACCTTTACACGCCGCTACAACAGGGTGGAAACAACCGGGTTTATGAGACAAATGTATCTTGCACCGTCAAATCAACCCGAGGTAGCGGCGTGTAAATCAGGTTGTTGCCACCCGTCACTTGCGGCACCTGTTTCAGAGCAGTGCTCTAAAACAGGTTGATTTCAACCCGATGGTAACGACGTCTAAATACGGTAGGGTAAGGTTTTTTCGCCACCTAGATAACTCCCTGGGGCATGACACAGCCTCCGGGAAACCACCCCCCTTCAGCGATCATTGGTGGAAGCTCCTGCGTTACGATTGGTTTTCGCTGCATAGGGTGGCATATTTCATGAGCTGACCAGTCACACTACACAATTGCTCGAGCGTCATGTATTAGTCAGCCTCCTGTGCTGGCTGGCCAATCATGATGCTATTGCTTTGTCCTATCAGCGTACGAACGTCTCGTAATCCACAATTCTGGCACGCCTATGTGTTGTCCCTGCTGCACCAGGTACTCCCATATTACCTTCTGTTACGGCGTGTAAATGAGGTAAGGTGCTCTACAGAAGGTAACTTGAGGCACCCGGCAGTGCATCCAGAGGTAGATTAAACCTTCTGTTGAGCACCTTGTAGCGACGTGTAAAGGCGGTATCGGGTACCGTTTGTAACCGTTGGTGCGTGCTCGTGCACGTGAAGCACCTGGTTGTTTCCACCCTGTTGTAGCGACGTGTAAAGGTGGTGCGTTTACCGTTTGTAACCGTTTGTGCGTGCTTGTGCACGTGAAGTAGCTGGTTGTATCCACTCGCCAGTAGCGGCGCGTAAAGGTACCCTAATGGTACCTTTACACACGGCTACATTTCTAGGGTGGCTACAGGTAACTTACTGGTTGCAGTGAAATCATGGAGAGATTATTCCATTTGTACACAGCAACAAGATAGAACCTTGTCTCCATGATTTCACTGCAACCAGTAAGTTACCTGTAGCCACTCTAGAAATGTAGCCGCGTGTAAAGGTACCATAAGAGATAGGTGGTAGTAACAGTGCAGCTGTTTAAGCCTTCCCAACCAGGGCTGGCTCCCAAAAAGATGACATGAGTAATAGTGATAGGTGTGGTGGAGGAAGTAGGCAGCAGGAGGCAGTCATTTCTTTACCTTTTTACTGTAGTTTCTGTAGCAAGTTCCGGGTAGTATATCCACCACCAGGCAGGTAGTTAGGCCAGTGATGAGAACTGTAGTCTGCTCTGCTGGGTGAGTAATATGGCATTTCTGCTCACTTTCCTTCAGTTTTCGGTTTCTTGCTGCCTTAAGCTTCCAGTAATCCCTCTAGATTGCTTTGGGTTACTGCCTGCAAGGCTGGTAGTGCAGATCCTGCCTATAGCAGTTTTCTGATCCTATGCACCACTGATGCCCCAGAGAACTCCACTTGAGTTGCTGGTAAGCTTGAAACTCACACAGCATCCAGTTCTGCCACCAGGTCCTATAAGCCTGGATCACCTACAGACTTGTCCCCTGATCGCAGCTGGTGCCTTCAGAGCAGCCCCTGCTGCCTCCTTACTGGACCTCTCCTTCTCTGTTCTACTAGACTAGACCCTAACTAGCCTGTCCCTCGAACCAGAGGCAGAGTCACAGCCAAACCAAGGCCATCAGTGCTCACCTTCCTGATTAGAGATCAGGCATTGTGTGTTTGCTTCAGACGTCCAGCAGAGAGACCCCAATATCCATCTCAAAAGGCATTACATAATGTTATAGCAATACCATTTATCGGTAGCCAGGCGCAGGGGTGCCACAAAGCAATGATATAATAGCCTAATCATTCTTGGGATATCACCAGGGTTTCTGTTATAATTTTAAAGGATGTTCTTTGATTGTCTAGGAGTCTATTACCATGGGATGTATGAATTGGTTGACCCTGGTATTCCATTTTCATGTTCTAAATGGCACAACTAGTGATGAATGAGCACTACCATGCTTGGGTGCACGGTACTCGAAACAAGCAGGTCGTTCAATGAGACGGTCATGAATTGATCACCGAATATAATGGAAGTCAATAGGAAACTTAAATAATTTTCTAAATGAGAAAAATGCTCATGTTTCCCATGCATGGTAGTGCTCGCTTATCACTAGGCATGAGCCATTTCTTGACTATAGTGAAGGAAAGATAAGATAAGATAAGATAAACTTTATTGATCCCGGAGGAAATTACAGTATTACAGCAGCAGAACAAAGATCAAGAACATTTCACACTTTACAAAATAAGTCTATTATTTATTTATTATTTTTCTAAGGCAGCAGATGTGGGTAGACTGGTACATGTACCTCACCTATTCCCCCCATACCCTTAGAACTTCACATAGTCTTGGGACGCTTTACACTTATACATTTGTTAAACATCCCCACAGCTGCCGGAAGAGCCCTTATCACCTAACTGTCATGCTTGGACACGCAGGAAGCTGGGAAAAGGTGTATGACAGTCCGCGCCACCGGGTACCAAGGAATCACCTGGGATGCAGGAAGTTATTTCAAGCTTAATCTTTATTCTCCAACATGTTTCAGCGCTCCACCTGGCGCCTTCCTCAGGTGGAGCGCTGAAACATGTTGGAGAATAAAGATTAAGCTTGAAATAACTTCCTGCATCCCAGGTGATTCCTTGGTACCCGGTGGCGCGGACTGTCATACACCTTTTCCCAGCTTCCTGAGAGTCTTCCCACGTGCGAGTGGTTGGTGGAGGTCCTGCTGCAGCCGGTATTGATTGTATGCCTTCAAGCCAGTTGTGGGTCATCACAACTGGAATAGGTGAGTGGTTTTGACTTTATACCTCTCATCTTTTAGTGTCTGAGTGATAGGGCACTATTGCGCCTCTTGTTCCCTTTTTATATTGATGCTTGGACACGGGAATGTCCAACAACTGTGAATGACAGCGGAGCACAAACCAACAATGTCCGGTGCGTTACACAGAACAGACAGGGAGTCACCAGGGGAATAAATACAGTGGAGGGCTCTGCTCATAGGGAATGGGGGAGAGGTGACCTCCTGCACTCACCTGCAGCTTTACCCTGATCTCCCTACCGTCCCTATACGAGTTCTTTCAACTCGTCGCCAAGCAGGATACATAGAATCCCTCGCTGGCCCTGATGTTAGCCCTCAATAGGGAATGGCCGGTGGGAACACTAGTCCACAACCACTGCACTGTAGGAGACAAGAGGGAAGGGGAAGACAGACAAGGAAGCAATTTCACGTCTGCGGTCACTTCACCAGACAGCAGACGACTTCACAGCAGAGGAATCTCCAGAAAGCTTGCTTCACCTCCAGACCTCCAGAAGCTTTGGCCAGTATGAATTCAATCTCCAGCAAGGCATGCTGGGACCAAGGGATATATAAAGGGGAAATAGCAATTGCAGAAAGGTGAGCTTGCTCGCAGCAGACTGACATTAACTCTTCCAGTGCCTAAGGATAAAAGGACGTTTAACATCAAGTCTTAACACAGACATGAGACTGGGGTCAAAAGCAGTTACAAGTCTCCCTGGTAAAGGTGCCGTTACACGGCACGATGTTGGAACGATGTCCACAACGATCTCGTGAACGCGCGGTCGCTGCAGACATTTGATATCGTTGGTGAGATGTCACACAAGTAGATATGGTCGACAACTCACCAACGATATTGTGAGCAGGTATCGTTCGCAAATTACGTGAACGATCCCTGCTCATTGCTTTGAATGGGCGAAGTCATCAACGACATCGTTATCGCGGTGTCACACACAACGATCTAGCAGGTTGGCGAATCATCAATCGTGAGATTTGAGAACATGTTCTCAAACCTGTGATCAACGATCCAACAACTTATGGTTGTTGAATCTCGGTGTTACACGCAACAACGTCCTAACGATGTCGCTGGAACGCCTCCAAACCCGAGACGTATCAGCGACATCATTAATAATGTTGTGCAGTATAATCATTGTGACACTAACATAGCCAACATATCATTAAGTACATTTTGTAGAGTACTTATTGCCCCTTTTTTATAGTGAAATCATCTCTGAAGCTTTGGCATATGCAACAGAGAACCATGGTGCTCTAAAGAAACAAGGGGATGCACAATGCGATACCTTGAAAAAGATTACTGATTATTAAAAACTCCAAGACATGTTAAGCTCTTTGTTGCCGTTGATTTCCCTCCATCTGTTTGCAGTGTGCGCTGTATTATGAAGCCGCGTCTTACTGTGTTATGGTTAGCACATTGCAGCGGGACACATATGAAACTCAGCTATTGTTTAACGGTACGCCTCACCTTTAACAAACAACCTGCTCTGTAAACACACAATACATCCCAGAGGAGAAGGTAAAATATGATGGCCAAGTCTTTCTTTCTGTAAATTTGGCCTCCATACTATTTTGTAATTTGAGATACAATGGATAGCTAGAGCCGCAAACTTACCAGTGCCAAGAAGACCAAAGTGGCGTTGTTGGCAGATACACCTCGATGCCAAGCTACAATAGCTTGACAAGCGGCCAATTTGAGTGTCTGACTGACCAGCTCAGCAGGAGAGCTTCTCAGGAGTCCACATTGGTGGCCTTGGTGTCCTGTTTAACTTCCCTGTGTGTTTCACGTGTTCTTACCCCAGCCCCAGGCTACCTGACTAATCTTCTATATTAACTCCTAGATGCCAATCTGCATTGACCTCAGACTTTTTTTTACCCTCTACCCTTATGCTCTCCCTGACCTCCTAAATGAAAGGCCTCCATGAGGCCAATGGTAATGGAAGAGGTCAATCATAAAAAACAATACCTGGTATAAACAATTTTATTAGTGCAAATATTTACACTCGTGAAAAAACACCAATACAGATAAACTATTTTTTGGCACAACAGCTAGTAAGGGAGAAGTGAGGGACGGTAAGCCCTAGACTGTGCCCTTCTTAGCTGTGTGGGTCTGCGCCGTATAATCAACCCAATGACGCCCCTACTCCTCGAACACTCACCCTAATGAGCGCTGCATTATACTAGGAAGTGCAGCTAGCAATCATGAGTGGGACCCTAATCCAAAAATGTACAGGGGTGTGTAGAGGGAACCCTACACAGTCTCGGAAGTCACAGTCAAAAAGTAATTAGGTATAACCCAAATTATGTCCAAATGGACCAACACTTATGGGTACAGAGATTGATTATGCCACAGTTGCATAAAAGGACGGTGTGCCCTGGCACCCCCAAGGCTTTGGTGCTATAACTACACAGTTATGATGACCACTATTAGGTCCAAGGTGAAAGCTTAGGTAATTAGTATCCTATTTTTGGAAAAGTTTCAAACAACCAGACCACCCTTTGAGTGAGCCCATTGCGGAGTTCATCGGGGCATCGACTTATATCAAGATCCAGTCCCCAACAGGTTTATGAAAGGACCTATGAGAGCAAAGAAAAATTATATACAGCTCCATAAATCCAAAATAAAAGTAACAATTAAAAAAGCACCTGAGATGAAAACCAACCATTGGTAAATCATTAAGGCTGAACAAATACAGTTCCAATGACTTTTCATAATCCTACAAAAAATGGGATATTTTAACAATATATCCAAAAATCTCACATAGGGGACAAAATGATACCCGTGTAAACTTCTCACTTGTGCGGTCCTGATAAATAGTATCTGGAGCCACAGCAGAGTCCAGTCCCATCAAAGTCCAGTGTTCCCAAATGACAGAACTAATATATCAAATAGAAACCATTATAGGAGGGATAGTGAAGGTTGGGGTTCACTTAGTAATAGTGCAAAGTAGTAAATGGAATTCACCTTCAATTGGTATGGATCACTGTATGCATACAATAAGTTTAGGCACAAGTTTTCATAGGTCCTTTCAAAAAATATCGGAGGTTGGTTCTTGATATAAATCGATGCCCCTGATAAACACCGATGTGGATGAGTTGGAGAAGGGTGTTGGAGAAACGCGTTGGGAACAGGGTCACTCAATCAAAGGGTGGCCTGGTTTTTAGAACCTCTTCCAAAAACAGGATTCTAATTACCTAAGCTTTCACCTTGGCCCTAATATTGGTCATCATAACTGTGCAGTTATAGCACCAAAAGCTTGGGGGTGCCAGGGCACACAGTCCTTATGTAACTACTAGCTGGGTGCCCGATGCAGATGCATCGGGATTCTAGCAGAGCGAGTCTCTGACTCGCAATGGCCGCTTCGCGGCCAATGCTTCGCGCTGCTAAGGCGACTCGCCATGCCCGCTGCGCGGGCATAGCGAGTCGCCTTAGAACTGCTCGCAATGGCCGCTGCGCGGCCAATGCTTCGGTCGTATCCACATGACCACGCTGACTCGCAGCGTGAGCGGTCTCAAAAGGGGCAAAAAACCCATTCGTGATTATATAATAGATGGCATAATCATTCACTGTACCCATAAGTGTTGGTTCATTTCGAAACAATCTGCGTTGAAGTATCATGCAGCCAACAACCCTCTATGGTTCAAAAGGGGGTATGAAAATGCGTCTGGGTTATATTCAGAAAAAAAAGGTGATCCGTATTGTCATGCAATCTGTATGTCCGTTTTTTCATCCATATGTCATTTCATTTTTACTTCAATAATTTAAAAAATATCAAAAAATCAAATACAGTTTTTTATATAGTGCAATAGAAAAGCAAACAAAACAAATGCAATATGGACAGTAACCTGCGTGGAATCAGTGTTTTTTGCACTCTTTTAGTTATAATGGCTGAGTCTCATCCAAAATATGAATCAAAGTAATGCATGCTGGGAGTTTTTGCGCACAGACGAAATCAGTCCGAGAGGAAAAACCTTTATGTAAACTACCAAATTGACTTGCATTGGTCCATTACCCATTTTGCATATGATCAGCACATATAACAGCACATAAAGGGTTATCCACTACTTTGACAACCCCTTCTCTTTCCCCCGGTGCACCTCCATAAAGATAGAACAGCTTATACTTACCTCCTATGCTGGCGCCATTCTTGTGATGTCAAAACTCAAGTTCCCAGGATCAATGTGATATTGCTAATACAAGCGAGCCCCGCGAGCAAGCACCGCCGGCTTTCTTATCCCCACCTTGAGTCGTATAAGCAATTAACAGGAAGTGAGCTACTGCAGCTACTGCTCCCTTCCTGTTAGTTGCTCCTGTGTCCGAAGGCAGGGAAAAGGGAGCTGGCATTGATTGGTTGTGGGGCTCGCGGGTCATAACAATGTCACATGAGCCCTGAAAACACCAGTTCTGACATCATTGGAACCACACCGGCACCAGAGGGGAGTGTAGGATTTTTTATTTTTCTAGGGAATCATATAGGGAATGAGAAGTAGTTGTCTAAATAATGGATAACCCCTTTAAATCTGTCTGCTAGTGATTCTCTGGTTTTGACCTTGGTCTTTATGCAGCTTACTCCACCTGTCAATGACTGCACTGCTGATTCCACCTGTCAGTAACTGCACTGCTGACTCACCTGTCAGTGACTGCACTGCTGACTCCACCTGTCAGTGACTGCACAGCTGACTCCACCTGTCAGTGACTGCACTGCTAATTGCACCTGTCAGTGAGTGTACTGCTGACTCTACCTGTCAGTGACTGCACTGCTGACTCCATCTGTCAGTGACTGCACTGCTGACTCCACCTGTCAGTGACTGCACTGCTGACTCCACCTGTCAGTGACTGCACTGCTAACTCCACCTGTCAGTGACTGCACTGCTGATGCCACCTATCAGTGACTACACTGTTGATGCCACCTATCAGTGACTACACTGCTGATGCCACCTATCAGTGACTACACTGCTGACGCCACCTGTCAGTGACTTCACTGCTGACTCCACCTGTCAGTGACTGCACTGCTGACTCCACCTGTCAGTGACTGCACTGCTGACTCCACCTATCAATGACTGCACTGCTGATGCCACCTATCTGTGACTGCACTGCTGACTCCACCTTCAAGCCCCAGCAGTGAAATCCACATCCCTGTAGTGGGATTAAAGGGTAAGAATCAGTTTCCCCTTTAGATCTACATAGAACGGCCAGTTCAATGCCTGACTGTGGAAGCAGATTTTATGAACTCTTGGGATATATTAATGATGTCCAATTGGTGGGTATCCATCAACAGCGACCCCCACAAATTAGTAGAACATAAAGGCATTTTCGCAACAATATCTGCTCTTCTTGGCTTCCTCTGGACATCAGCCCAATATAGTCAAACACAGACTATGGAGCTACCTGGGAAAAGCTGAATGATAGCAGGTGCTTGTTTGGAGCAGTAGCATAAGGTTCATAAAGAAGATTCTGCATGAAGAGACTAGATCAAAAACTTCCCTGGTCCCATGAACATACAGCGACGTTAGCAGCTACTAAGGGTTAAATTGACTCCGCAAATTGAAAAGCAATGTATTGCTTTATATTAAAGGGACTTGTGTTCAACCGCCATCTCCCCATCGTCCCTCCTGGTCGGCTCCGTTGCCATGTTGCGGTTATATTACCGTCCTCTCCTGCTCTCTTGGGCGCTATTCCACTTTATTAAGTCTTATCCTGTATTATGAAGAGGGATTTATTGGAAGGAAATGGCATTAAATTTCGAGTGCTGCATTAATAAGAGGCCATATGTTCATCAAGCTCCTGAGATATCGGCTTAGACAGGAGAGCAGCGAAAAATCTCTCTGATCCCGCTGTCACCTCCAATTCATAATCCAGCCTGAGCGCAGTGCGGGCGCCATCGATGTTATCAGGGAGGTCTAGAAGGAGCAGGATAAGGACTCGGCATCTCCTGTGCTGCATAGAACATTCGGCTCCCCTCCTTGGGTGACACAGATGTAGCAAAGCTGGGATTCGCCATTTACTGCTTCTTTGAGGCCTGAATGAATTAAAGGGGTAAAACCACTATATGAAATGTCTTCGACTTTCCATCTTAAGCTGTTATGTTTTCTTTCTGATCACAAACGTCTTCTATATTTCAGATATCGTGCTGTGGTGTGTTAACTTTGCAATTTACCTTTTATGAAAAATATTTTACATTGTCAAGAACAAAGGGATTTTTTTTTAATTCTGTAGTTTGCTAGGTTATTGACCACCCCTATAGTGAGCCAGAGTTGGCTGGTTTCCAAGGGAAAGAGCGGGCACATGCAAGGTGTTTGTTATAGCGCTGCTCTGAAGCTGTCCGGGGCGCTGGCGATTGGTAGCTTCCGTACCCTCGCACTTCTCCAATGATGCGGTCAGCTGACTGAATATTAAAGGGGTTTTCCCATCTTCAAGATCCTACCCCAATATGTAGTAGGTAGGGATGGGCGAATACCTTACTATTCGGAATCGCTATACCCGCAACGAGTAGGTAGCGTACTCGCTACTCGTTGCGAGTATAGCGATTCCGAATACTTCTGCAGTGTATCAGTAGATACACTGCAAAAGTCCTGTAAAATAAAGGAAAAGTGGTTAAAAAATAAAAAAATCGGATACTCACCTTTAACCGACGGCTGTACCGGGACCGTCCGATGCACATCTATTCATGGAAAAGGACCTTTCCCTCTCTCAGCCAATCAGATGGCTGGGAGAGATCTGGCCAATCAGAGGCCGCTACGTCACAATGACGTAATCGCTAGCGCCCACCTGATTGGCCAGATGAAAAGGTCTTCGGTGTACCTGAGAGGACCTTTCCATCTGGCCAATCAGGTGGCCGCTAGCGATCACGTGATTGTGACGTGGCGGCCTCTGATTGGCCAGATCTCTCCCAGCCATCTGATTGGTCTTTTTCCATGAATGGATGTGCATCGGCCGGTCCCTGTACAGCCGTCGGTTAAGGTGAGTATCCGATTTTTTTATTTTTTAACCACTTTTCCTTTATTTTACAGGACTTTTGTAGTGTATCTACTGATACACTGCAAAAGTATTCGGTACTTGCTACTCCCGAGTAATCCTAATTTACTCGGCGAGTAGCGAGTACACGAATACCGCTACTATTCGGCGAGTGCCGAATAGTAGCGAGTATACTCGCCCATCTCTAGTAGTAGGTGTAATAATAATAAATCCCTCCAATTAGAAATGTAGTCTAGTTCTCCTGATTAATTGTCATTTATCTCATGTGCAGGGTATTGCTGCATAGGCATCCATGGTTATGACCACTAGCAACTAATTCACTATATGAGTGATCGTAACCATGGATATTATTCATGACAACTGACAGGCCTTCTTTAAGGTTTTTTTCACCTTACGCATGAGCCTTTTATGTGAGGTACCGTATTTTTTGCTTTATAAGATGCACCCCAAATTTGGTGAAGAAAAAGAGAAAATAAATAATTTTTAATGTTAAATGGGGTTCATCTTATAATGCCAGTGTCCGTCTTACAATCAGTATATATGTCCCTCACCCTGGTACATAACCCCACCCATCCTGGTAATATATGTCCCCCATCCTGGTATATATGTCCCCCCATCCTGGGGTTTAGCTCCCCATTCTGGATATGGCCCCCCCTGTGCTGGCACATGCCCCCTGTGGTGGCACACATCCCCCTGTGTGGGCACACATCCCCCGGTGATGGATATGCCACCCCCACCCTGGATATACCCACACTAAAATAACAAACACTTTCACCTTACCTCTCCGGCGCTCCCCTCCATCTCTCCCTGCTTTTGCTGCACTTCCTGGGTCCTGTGGAAGCAGGTCATGTGATTCGGGCGCGCACTGATGACATCATTCTGCTGTGCCGATCACATGATTGTTTTTATCTTTGAAACTACACTGTCACATCGCCATTGGACTCGGTGGCTGGTGTTCCTGCCTCGGCCACTGAGAGGAGCCGGTTTCCTTCGGCTGATGGCGCCAGTGATAGGAGGGCCTTGTCCTCATATGGACCTGCTCCTGCGACGTCTGCCTCTGTCGCGGAGCGCCGCCATTTTTCTCCTTTGGGTGGTGTTGGTAGCAGAGGAGCGGGCCCTGCAGAGCTGTCTGTTAGGCGCAGCCTTCGTTCTGCTGTCAGAAGTGGGGTGGGCGGAGCCAGTCGTGCATCACCATCTGGCCTGGTTCTAGGGGCGGTCCGGGTGAGATCATCAGGCTGTGGGCTCCAGCCTATGGGAGGTAGCCGTGCCCTTCAAGTACATTGGAGCCTGGCTTACAGGCCGCCAGATATAGTTTTGGTTCCCCAGTGATAGTGTGTGTTTAGTTTCGTGTCTGACCTTGCCTGGATTTCTGACTCTGCCTCTGCCTATTGATTTTGTACCTCAGCTGCCCTCTTGGTTTTGCCCTTGACCTTTGACTGGATTTTTGACTCTGCTACTGCCTGACGATTTTGTACCTTCGCTGCCCTCTCGGTTTTGACTCGGACTTCTGACTTCGTTTTTCGGGTCTTGATTTTCCCTGGCGACCTCCCCGGCTCTGTTGCTCATATAGGCAGCTACCCCCTGGGCTCCGCTGCAATTCCAGTTCCCTGTATAGGGGTTAAGGGTCTCGGGGTTTCTCGGGGTGCTGCCTACCAGCAGCTCGGCCTCACAGCGGATGGTTGTCACATACACTTACTGTTGCTCTCATCCATTCTTGTCTGGACTACTGCAACTCTTTACTGATCTGTCGCCCTCTAACAAAACTTTCTCCTCTCCAATCCGTCCTGAATGCGGCAGCTAGGGTTGTATTACCATCCAGCTGCTTCAACAATGTCTCCATCCTGTGCCAGTCATTGCACTGTTTGCCCATCCGCTACAGAATTCAAAACAAACCCATCTCTCACCCATACACAAAGCTTGTCACCATTCTCCACTGGTCTACATCTCATCCCTTATCTCTGTCTATTACCCCACCTCTGCTCTCCATTCTGGTACATATGTAAGACTAACATCTTCCAAAATCCGAACCTCACACCTCTCTCTGTCTTCCAAGAATTCCTTTGTGCTGTGCTACTATTCTGTAATTCTCCAACCCAAATGATTGGACTAATATCCACCCCACTATGTCTTCAAGCTTGCTCTACAAACCTACCACCTCAAATCACTATCCTAACTCTACACAGTTCCCTCCTTTTAAATGTTAATTATAATCTGCACCTTATGTGGCACCCCAGAGTCCGGTTGCCACAATGTCATTGCCTCTCTTGGGGGTTAATGTCATGCTTGGAAGCAAGAAGGGGTATCCACATCAGGTAAACCCACAGCATGCAAAACTTTTCCTGACTCCAGGTCTGAAGTGGGAGCTCAAGAACCAGGTTCTGGGGAGCTCCCCTATAAATTCTGGCCTGCCGACGGGGTTAGTCAGAAAGTCTTAGAGAAGAAGAACAGTGCAGATGTCCTGGGGACTGGAGCCTGAGGAGCTCGTCCCAGGGTAGAGAGCAGCAAGCCTGAGGGACCCGTCAGAGAGGTTCTGAGGAAGGAGAGAAGAAGGCCTGGGGAGTGGAACCAGTTGACGACTCACCCAGAGCAGAGTGCTAGAAACGGACACCGGAGTCCCAGGTTGAGTCTCCACGTCTTCCGGCCACATCAAAGCACCTGGAGGCACAGCAGCACCTGAGAGCTCAGGAACAGTCGCCACAGGAGTGGTGCCAGAGAAGGGCTCAAGCTGCCTGCCATACAGGTGAGAGACTTACCAGCAGGAAGAGAAGGTTGCATCTTATCTACAGGCAGCCAGGCCAAAAAAGAGAAGCGCATCAAAGAGGCATCAGAACTCACCAGGTGAGGAGATCCCCAACTTGCTTCCACGCAGCCTGGACTCCCAACATCACCTGTGGTCAGTGTCCTGGTTTTCAACCTGCAACTACCAGTAAAGGTAACGAAGACTACGTGTCTGTCGGTTATTCCGCGCCCTCAGTCCTGCACCCCAACGACCTACCACTGCCATAGACTATACCGGTTGCCCTGGGGAACCGCTCCACCCGTGGATATCACCTTTGCTGCGAATCCATCATCCTCCGAGGTCCTGCACTGCAGCGTCGGCCATCAATAGCTGAATATCACGGGTGGCGTCATGACTTTAATCCCCAAAACCTTAATCCCCAAATTTTTATTGACACCGCCAGGGTCACGAAGCCGGGTATCGACCCCTGTGACTCTCCAGCAGTACTGTAGACTGGCTCCAAGTATCCCACGGCCCTGAGGGCGTGTCACATACTATTCATCTGTGTCCACATCCTCCATAAAACCATTAGTGCTGGTAATGGCACTTAGACAGATACTGGCCGTTGATCGGATCATGCAGCTTTATATGAAAACCCCTATTGAGTAAAATGATGGACGGACTGTACATGAGGAGCATGTTCTACCTATTGTGACCCCCTATCTTCTTGTAATTATAGCTTGAGGCATGGCCCTCACCCCTCCTGTAACTGGTGAACTGTGGGTTACTTTGTATTTTTTATTGTTTGTACATTGCCCCTCGCTTAACTGTAAAGTGCTGTGGAATATTAAAAAAAAAAGAAAAAAAGTCCCCGTGGAGCTAATTACTTATTGAGTCGCATGTGGAATAGCAGCCATTGTCTCTTCGCCAGTTTCAGCAAACAAGATACCTGCAAAAATAGAGACAAAAAATGTCAAAAAGTAATTGTATGCAATTAAAAAACTTACCGTACTTCATTAGGTCTATTTTAAAAATCCATAAAGCATACAGTAAATGAAGGTGATACAGCAGTTGACACATTTCATCCGAATGACGGTCTTAATCATAACTCGTTAATCGTTACAATGAAGACCATCATTATTTTAAAACACGTCAACTGCTGTATCACCTTCATTTACTGTATGTTGTATGGATTTTTAACATGCACCTAATGAAATAAGTTTTTTAATTGCATATACTGTGTGTTTTAGATTTTAAGGCTGTGTTCACACCTTGCATATTAGTTGCATTTTTTTACATGGAAAAGCGCGCGTAAAAAAAGCGCGAGAGAACAACTTCATTTGCGCTTTTTTACGCGCGTTTCTTCCAGTGCTTGTAATGGGGCCTATGGAAGAAACGTTTTTTGCTCCAAAGACGCTGCGTAAAATTATGCAACGTCTGAATGGCACAAAGTGAATGTCCATTCACTTTGCTTGGAAACGCAGACGCACATGTGTTTTTGGGGCAAATATGCACGTAAAAAAAAAACGCGCCAAATACGCAGTGTGTGAACGAGGCCTTAGACTCACTTTTGTTTCCCCTAAATTGAGGGGAAAATGGGGGTGCGTCATAAAATCAGAATCTAAAAAAAAAAAATATTACCAGCGGGAGGGGGTGGCTGTGGTCGTGGAGTGGGGATGCCGGAGGCAGGTTTTGGAGGGTGAGGACTCCGCTGCGGGACCAGAGCTGCAAGGGATTAGCGGCAGCGCTGTGCAGTGGGTGCCGCCATGTTCTATGTGCCTGGCGGCATTCATAAACAGTGTGCAGCTGGACGCTTGAGGTTATGACTTCTAGAAAATGGCAGCGGGTCTCCATCCGTGGCCATTTTGTAGAAGTCTTAACCTCTACCAACCAACTGCACACTGTCAGTGAATGCAGCCAGGCACATAGGACAAAGCGGCGCCTACCACACAGCTACCGCTAATCCCCTGCAGCTCCAGTCCCGCAGCGGAGCCCTCACCCTCTAAAACCTGCCTCCAGCACCCCTGCTGTACAACTGCAGCCACCCCCTTGGTAAGCCATGGGGGTCCGGGAAGGGGGCTGGGAGTTATTTACAAAGGATGAGGGACCATATATACAGGATGGGGGACCATATATGCAGGATGGGGGCCATGTACAAAGGATGGGGGACCATATATGCAGGATGGGGACATAAATATCAGGATTGGGAACCATATATACCAGGATGGGGGACATATATAACAGAATGGGGACGTATATACAGGATGGGGGCATATATACCAGGATGAGGGCATATATACAGGATGGGGGCATATATACCAGGATGGGGGCATATATACAGGATGGGGACATATATACCAGGATGAGGGCATATATACAGGATGGGGGCATATATACCAGGATGGGGGCATATATACAGGATGGGGGACATATATACCAGGATGGGAGACATATATGCTAGGATGAGGGATATATATACCAGAATTTGGGGCATATATACCAGGATATCAGGATGGAGGACATATACAGCCTGATGGGTGGACATATGTACAGATTATAAGACGGCCCCTTTAACATTAAAAATTATTATTTTGTCACCAAATATGTGGTGCATCTTATAATCCGATGCGTCTTATAAAGTGAAAAATACAGTAATTACTTCTTGACATTTTTTGTCTCTATTGCTGTGGAATACGTTGGTGTATTTTTTTCACAGCTGCTTAAAACTTTTGCATTGGGTAAATACAACCCTATAGAAAAGTTCCACTTGCAGACTGAAAACTTTCCCGATGTTAAAGAGAAACGTTCTGTGAACAGAGCACTTTCTCACCAGTGCCCCTGTGTGGTCTGAAGGTTACCTTCATGTATAATTGTCAGAACACACAGTTTATTGTACAGATTTTTTCACTGAACCATTGTGATGTTATGGAGTGATAGGAACGTCCCTAATGAGACAATAAATGAGCTGGTAGTAAGATGAGGCACGTGGTGGAGACGTGCTGAGGTTCCCGCAGCACATTTCATCTCCCGCATCTGCTGATCTTAGTAATAATTTACTCCTGCCTGGCAGACGTCTGCATTGTAATTTCTGATGAGTTTCGGAGCTCTTTGGAACCGTTGCATCTGGCACTTATTAAATGGCATTTAAGAATATGTTGCAGAAATATTAATTTACTTGGTGGAATTGTATCAAATTGCTTGGCAGCATGCAAGCTGCAATCTATCTAATAACTTGCTGGCGACTTGAATAGTCAAGGTACGCATGTTCCTGTAACTGATGCCACTTCTGTCCTTCCATCGTAAAATAAGGACTGGGCCTTGGCAAGCACTGCATAACGTGTAATGTTAGGTAATTATTCAACTTAAAGGGACTCTGTCAGGTAATTTTTCAGTATGGTACTAATAGTACCCTTGAATAGTGCCTGGGCAGCTCTTTCAAAATATGTAAAAATCATTACTGTACTCTTTGTAGTTCTCTTGCTATAAGCAACTTCACATCCAGCATGTAGATGGCTGCACTAGTCCAGCCAATTACTTTCAGTGCTAGTCTCCAGTATGTAAGTGTTAATTTATTTTTTACTCCTTCCTGGGCTGGCATTCCATCCCCCCTGTGCTCTACCTCACTCCTTCTTTCATTTTCATTTTGCTGTCCTGCACAGTGCTTCTGATGGAGAGGGGGAGAAAGGAAGAGATGGCCAGCACATATGACATCTGAAGGCTACGCTAGGTAAGGCAATCTCCTCTATCTGTTTCTCTGAGCAGAAGCTGTGCTGTCTGTGAGAGATTCTGTGTGTTTATTTAAACATTTGTTTTGCTGCATACAAGGAAAGCAGAGACAGAAGGATACAGCCTCCCTATGTGAGTGGTTTCCACTATACTTAACTTTCCTTGTGTGCAGTGCAGTGATGTCACTACATGAATATTCATTCCCTGTAGAGTGGGCAGCAGAGCAGTGATCACTAACTGTGTTTGACATATGGAATGAATCTCTTTATTTGCAGATTACAGAGGATAGGGGGGGTATAAATAAAAGAAATACATGAATAGGAAGAGCTTCACCAGAGGAATTAGAAAATTATATCAGTTATGTATCGATTTTTGACCTGACAAATTCCCTTTAAATGGATTTACTAGGATGATAAAGAGGTTGTCCCATCTTGTACTTTTGCATGGGATATGTCAGACCCTTGGGTATTAAACATTGATGTCTTAACCTTGATATGGGATAGTTAAAGGGTCATTCCCATCTTGTAAGAGCTGCCATAAATGGATGATGTATGCCAGTCCTGCCTTCGTCATGCTTGCTTTCCGGTAAATGAAAAAGATACAAAATGGAAATCCCTTTTTCATAGTGTATTCTTAAAAAAAGAACAAACTTTGACTGTTGAGGTTTTTACATGTGAAGACTAAGTACAGTTATGTGTCTATAAAACCCATCAGTGTTTTCCTTGATGCAATATTATTAATGTACCTGGAACTATTTGTACTGTACTACTAAATTGGGGAAGTGTTATATCGAAACAGATGAATACTTCACTTGCTTTGTTTTACATGAGAGACCTCTGCAGATTGAAAGGATCCAAGGGCTGAATTCATTCTTTGATAGCAGACATAGCAGCTGGCATAGGTGAGCCTGCATTTTCTATGTAAAGACCAGGGGCGGGCTGGCCCAGGTGGCAGGGGGGCAAGTGCCCCCTGGGCTGGTGGTATAGTCCACATCTAGGGCCGCCCCCTACAGAAACGGGCCGGCCGCGGGCGTCGCTTTGCGGCCGGCACATGACGTGAAACGGCCCGGCCGCGGGAGTCGCTTTGCGGCCGGCACATGACGCGAAACGGCCCGGCCGCGGGAGTCGCTCTGTGACGCTGGAGGTCTCGGATCAAGTCAGCCCTGACAGCACCCCCCCCTCCCCCCGCTTCTCAAGTCAGCCCTGACAGCACCCCCCCCCCCCGCTTCTCAAGTCAGCCCTGACAGCACCCATAACCCCCCCCCCCCCCGCTTCTCAAGTCAGGGCCAGTAGGGCAAATCTGCCAATCTGCCACCCGGGGATGGAGGCTCCAGCCAGCCCCTGGTAAAGACTAACCAATGCACAATGATTACATGGGAAACTAGGGACTATCTCAGAAGAAACACACCTGACCCACTGGTTCCTAGCTAACAAGTCCTTAGTGGCCCATGTACAGGCTAAAATAACCCTAACCGCAAGACTAAGGGATGACAACTCGGACCTGGCTTCCTAATCGGCCTTCGGGTGTTCCTCATACCTCCTTAGGAACCTGCGGAAAGGGGAAAAGCACTAAAACCCTGAATCAGGAAGGTGTGCAGAGCTTGAAAGGACGCCTGGGTGAGAAAACTTGAAACCACGAAAACAAAATTAAAAAGTGAAGTACTACTGCTAGAAAGAAATGCCTCCTAGCTAATAGCTAGTGAAAGCAGAAAGAAGTAGGACAGATAGAAGAAACTGCAGAGAAAATTAACCTAGCTCATCTCTATCTGACTGGGAGAAATCCAATGACAGTATGGCTGAAACTCTCAAGATGAATCCACAAAGAATATAACCAGCAGGAAAGGTCAGCCAGGGAAAGGTTTAAATAGCCAAAAGGTGATAGGGCAGACTAAATCAACAAATGAAAACATCTGTTGTCCAAAACAGATAATAAGAACCTAGAAAGAAACAGAACCCTCTGTGGCTCAGAGAAGGATAAAGCAAATCACACAACAAAGGCTCTTAGGCTCAAATTATGAGGCATGACAAATATATTGCTTGGCGGGGACTCGAGGTCAGAGCCATGCCAATTTAAAAACATTGTAAGGTACCAGAGATCAGAACCTATTTTTGAAGACCTGTCCCCATTTGAAAGATTTGCCCCAAGCTGCTTTAATTTCTTTTTTTGTTGATGATGCAAGTTTGGGACTTTTTTTGCAAATATAAGCTTATATCTTTACTTTTTGTGTGGAACAATCCAGAAACATTTTTAGCAGGTGTGGTATGTTTCTTGCCATGCAAAGTCTTGGCAGTAGATGTAAAACCCTTCAACTTTTTTTCCTCCATGCTGTTTGCTAAGATTGGTTACAGAGGCAGCAGCCATTCCTTTAGCTTGCTCCTTGCTAATAACAAGAAAAGCTGAAGAACACACAAATTACCCTCCCTTGGGCAAATATTCAGGAGATTTCCCGTAGCAGATTTAGACAGATCATCTCCGTCTTCCAGAATTCCAGCCTTTATTAGATGCATTATGGCGGCATTTGTTCTGATAATGGAAGTATTTGACAGACAAAATTTCATCTGGTCAATCATAAAAAGTGTACGTTGTAGACAGGAACCCCAAGTAGAGAGCTCAGAGGGTGAAGGTCCTGACCCTACAAGTCTATGACATATCGTGGTCATATTGTCCATGTGTAAAGCCCTTGTAATGGGGAGCTTTCCGTTCACTGCTATCCACCCCCATGTGGCGTACACAGCCGATAGAATGACCACAGACAGGTCTCAGGGAGAACAGCTGCTTTACTTCAGAACGGGGAAATATAATGTGATTATTAACAGTTCACGTGGGCAGTCCACAGCAAATACAGTTCAGGGTTATATTCAGACAGAGAATTGAGGTCCCGCAGCTTTAGGAACCTGTATTATTTAGAAGTAGTATTTGTAGGTAATTATAAGAGAATTTAAAGTCTTTTGGTGACTTAAAAGCAGACGAGTAGAAATATTGTAAGAGTAATTTACACACCTGGAATCCTGTATTACTTGCACATCTGGTCACGGCATGTGCAGAATTATGAAGCAAATAATGGACAATTGCGGTGAGGCGGGTGACCCTCAAATTCCTCAAAACTCGGGGAATAGGTTCTTTTGTACTTTTAGTTCGATCTACTACTGGAGAAGCACGGGTTAATCCGGACAGCGAGGACCCAGGGTTAAAAGTCTTAAGCTGTAGAAGTCAGAGGAAGATCCAAGACATTAGGCTGGGCTGTAAATTGTGAGATGAAGGGAAAGGTGAACTTCCGTGCATGAGGCCTTGAAGTGGTGAGGAGAGCCCTCACATTAGGTCTGCTCTTTCTGGCATCCTCTTCTAGACTGGGGACTTTCCAGTTCTGTCTAGACAAGGCTGGAATAGCTCTTCCTATTTAACACTCAATTCTAATGTCAAAATTCACATTGTAAAATAATATTAATCATACATTTCACCATCAGATGGTAGTGCAACACAACAAATGAGAAAATAGTACATTGAAAAGTACATTGGACATAAATGATTGTCCTGAGAAATAGAGATATGATTTAAAATAATCTGAAACTCACCAATAACAGTAAAGGGATAACTAAGGAGTAAGCTGCAGTATACAATACTCCTCCAGGGGTACTTAAAGGGACAGACATAATCTGGACCACGTCACTACACATGTATAGGATTATTTACATCTGAGATGATCTGACATGTCTTTCATGTCAGAATCTCCTCTATAATTGATTTAGCAATCAGGTACATGGACATACAATGGCTCTGCAGAAACTCAACACAACAAAACTTTGTACTACATAAATGCGTGAGCAGGGCGCTACATACCCCCCTAGGTAACATCAGTACTCCTAGACTGAGCATTTTTGTTCAAACAAAAAGGAATAATAATTATTCAACAATGAAACAGGTAACATATTTACAAAGTCTGAAAATAGAAAAATTGACATAAAGCACTGAAAAATATTGAAAAGAGAAAAACAGGTAAGTCTGTACGGAGCTTGTCCATCGACCGCAGGCTTTAAAGAGTTTGTGGCTACATTAGTCCAGTAATTGTAGTCCGTTGAAATTTGTAAAAGTTCAAAAAGGGGAAAAATTGTTCGAAGAGTCTTTACAGTCCATTTCTGTATGCTCCAGGTAAGAAAATGGGAGAAGTCTTTCAAAAGTCCACAATTTTAACAAACACATGTCCCTATGGGTGTCTCGGCTTAGGAGACCTGGTACCTCCCCGCCCCAGGCACTTTCTGTTCCTAACTTAATGTGCTTGGGACTAGGCCAAGTTCATCCACCCTTCTGTACACTACTATTTACACTCTATTGTACAGTTTACTTATTTACACATTTCTTTAGTGTGCTCTACCTCACTTATTTCTATACCCACTCTCCAAACCTAGACGGGGGTTGACCTCGTGTGTATCTCTTTGACTTTCGCACTACAGGTGTTACTGTCTCAGGTGAGGTGTCTAGTGTTGAGCTTGGTGTAGGCATGTCAGGAAAGTTTCTGCGTTGCCTTAATCTCACCATAGGGCTAGAAGGTGTACCGATTGCAGCATCCTCAGATTTTCTAGCAACAGGTATGTCTTCCTGATTACTTTGTACCTCTTCATTGAGCTGGTAGAAACTTAGTATTGGCACTATGATGGCTTCATCTTGTTGAGGCCAATCTTCTGGGAATTCTCCTAAGATGTTAGGGATGACCTTATTCTTTGGTTCTTGATGTGGACTTTCTTCTTGTTTTGGTTCATATTCATAAATGGGTTGATTGGAGAGGTCTTGATTTTCCCAATCTATAGGATACTGTTTAACATGATCTCTGGACACAGACTGTGTGGCTCTTCCACCGTGTTTGCTGATGATGCAGACATTGTTGATGTAATTTCCAGAGTCTAGTAGTACATAGGGTTCTAGTTTAAACAGTCATTCATTACAGTCAATAACACGGCACACAGTACCCGGTAATACCGGGCACGGGATCCTGTTCGTGACGCCAGGAAAGATAGTGTCGAGCCCAGGCTTTGGGGTACTTGGGTGTCAGGCTTCAGGGGTAGCGTCTGCTTTGTCACGGGGAATGGCAGCCGCACCTGATCCCGTGTCCTGGGCCTATCTTTGAAAATGGGGGTGATATTTACAGGGGATTATATACAGTTTGTGGTCATGACGCCACCTGTAGTGTCTGGTGATTTGCACCAGCGCCGCCACAGTCCGCCGGAGGAAGATGGTATCGTGGCTAGGATGGTGAAGTCCTGCACAGGTAGGACTGGACCTCCGGGGCAACAAAGTGTAAAGGGACAGTTTGGAGGGGAGCTGGGTTGGTGTAGGGAGTGCTGGAACAGTCTATGTGTAGGGCCGATGATGGAGAGGAAAGATGCACGCACACAGGAGAAGTCTCTTTTACCTTTTACTGATGTTGAGCAGGTAAAATGGTCCAGGGCACTGACGGGTGACAGGGTTGCACAGTGAGGCCCCACAGCAAGTGGGTATAAGGCCTCCTCTATTGCTGTGTGTAATTGAAGCACAGCCTGCTTGCAGCCAGTCTTGCTCGTCTCTCTTCCTGACTGTAGGGTCTGCCTTCCCTCCTGTGCGGTCTCCGGGTTACCTTCTGTGAACACTGCGATGCTACGCTGCTGTGCCTGGCTCCCTCTCTTGACCCACAGAGGATACCGGGTAGTCGAAGCCTCCACGGTGCGACGGGGTTTTCTGTGGTCTTATAGTATCCCACAGGTGCAGATCCCCAATATTTTCGGTGATTCTCTGGGTGAAACTTCCTCAAGCTCCTTGCTCCCTCTTAGCTCTCTGCTCCTCGCCTTCAGTCCCACTTTGGCTGGCCGGACGTAGAAGGGCCACTCCGGGTCACTGGCTCGGGCCTAAACACGGCACCGACCACCAGGACGTCTTCGCAGCTCTCCTAGCATCTGCACACTCTAACTAACTCCGCCCCCAGCAGCAGTATTTATAGGGGATCTTGCCTAAAGTCGGCAAGTGGAGCTCCCCCTACTGTGCCGGGGTGGAAGGTGTTGCATGTAGTAGGTACCTGCTGTGGAAACCCAGCTGTGCATTAGAGAAGTCTGTGGCTAACTGCGTGAGCAGGGCGCCACACTGGCATCCCACACTGCTCCATCAGTTCATTCTGCCGGTATGAGTGGTTCCTGGGGGTCAGACCACAACCAATTACCATTGATAGTCTATCGTAAAAACGGACATCAATACTGTCTCCAGGAAAACCCTTTTCACTGTAATCTGATATAAAACAGTGAATCACACTTACACGTATAATATATACTAACATGTGTTTTATAGCGTAGCCAATAAAAAGAAGAATTACTGCTGAGAAGATGAAGCTCAGGTCGGAATATTTTACTATTCAGGACGCAGTTTTATTTGACTATTTACCATTTTGTTTTTCTTCTCTTTTACCATCTTTATTCCCTTTTATGCTTTTTTTTACTATCTGCCTCCATTTATCAATCCTGGTGACATTTATGTCCAGGGAACGCTTTTTATCTGCCTTTATTGTGCCTTCTTTGTGTCATAATTTGTCTCGGCTGCACCTTCCGCTGAGGTGCCTGATTATATTGGTATGTAAATCTCCGCACACGCCACCACGGCGCGGTGACTGCAGTCAGATCAGATACGCGTCCTCCTCCCTTATCCAGTGCAGGTTTGGTGCCAACACTTCAATCAACCGGTTTTAATCTTAAGATTCCTTAGATTGGAAGGTGATGAGGCTTCTCCAAGGCAAACACAAAGGCGGCTCTGTACAGAGACACGTAATACTCTACCCAACATCTCAGCGCTGGCAATCCTGTTTGGGTAGAGTGTTTTTGGACTATAAATCTTCAGTAGAACCTATAAAAAAGAATTAATATCTTCATAACTGATACATTGTTTGGCCATATTTAATTCATGTTCTTTCATTTTTTTTTACACTTAAAGAGGTTATCCGGGATAAAGAAAAAAAATTGTGCCTAAGCACTAACAGGTAAATAGCTGCCACCTACCTGCCTTTTGTGCCCGGCACCAGTCACCCCGTCATACACTGCTTCTGTCGGGGGCAGCATTGCGGGGTAAACACAGAGCAGAGCAACTTTTCCGCTCTGATTTGTGGAAGGGCCGGGACAGCTGGTCTTCTGCTATTTGACAGCCGGCTCCCTGTCACCTTATTGGAGGAGCCAACTGTCAATCAGTGTGACGTCGGCTCTGCCGCTCGTCGACAGAGGGGAGAAGCCGAACCCTCTGTAGCCATGACATCAGCGGAAGCTGATATATCACCGATAGGAGCGGTCTCAGACTGCTCTGTGTCGATGGTGAACAGCGCCAGGCACAACAGGCAGGTAGGTGACAGCTAACCTGCCTGTTAGTGGTTAGGCACAATTTTTCTTGTTTTTTTTTTATCCTGGATAACCCCTTTAAAGGCAGAGTCTACTTTAAAGGGAACCTGTCAGGTCTCTTATGTCCTCAAACCTCCAACCCAGCATCATTTACATGTGTATGTCAAAATTCCCTGCCTATCCAGCCCAGTATAATGCTATTTACTAAAATCAATTTATGTTTTATTTATTTATGCTAAGGCCCCTTTACACAACACCACTGAAAGGTAGCAACTGCCTGGCATTGGGGATATTTATGCCTGTTGCCATGAATTTGCTATGAAATGGCGGCGTGTAAATGGGGAAATTCCTCCCGGTGTCCTGCAGTTGACTCAGATACCTGTTGCTGAGCCGTGCTCAAAAACCGAAGGCAACAGAAAAGCACAATTGTCATGGTAGTGGCGTCTAAACGGGGCACAGGCATGGATGTTGCGTAGCCTAGTGATTTCCCAGGGGCGTGCCACAGCGTCATGGATACCACGCCCCATCAGAGATCACTGGTGGGGGCTACTGTGTTACCATTGGCTGTCCCTTCACAGGGCGCCATATTTAAAGAGTTGTCCATTCACACTACAGAAACTGAAATGGCGTCATGTATTAGCCAGCCTTCCTGCGCAGGCTGGCCAATCATGACGCTATTGCGTTGTCCAATCAGCGTATTAGCGTCACGGAATGCACAACTCTGTCACGCCTATGTACTTGCGGCGCCAAAGATGTACGCCCATATTCCTTTGTGGTAGCGGCGTGTAAAGCAGCGAAGGTATTCAACAGGAAGTAAGCCGCAGGAGCTGTCGGAACTTCCGGGGAACACAGATACCTTCAGTTGACAATGCAACGGCGGCGTGTATATGCGGCATCAGCGATCGGTATCCACTGTTAAAAACGTGCACGTGCGGTGGATACCTGTTGCTAGACACAGTGGCGGCGTGTAAAGGTACCTTTACTCACTTATATAGTGACATTAATTCCACAGTTCTTTACAGAGATTATCATAACTGTCCCCATTGGGGCTCACAATCTAAATTCCCTATCAGTATGTCTTTGGAGTGTGGGAGAAAAACAGAGAACCCAGAGGAAATCCACGTAAACATGGAGGAAACATACAAACTTGCGTAATTCCTATGCTATTTAGGGCTTTGAATAGTCAATGGGGCATTGTTTCCTAAGACTAGTTGGCCTCTTTCTGTGTTATCACTCCCCTGTGGGTATGATTACATGATTTCCAAGAGCTGGTGTCATTGAGGCTCCTCGAAATCTTGCTCATGCGTACGGCTCATTTAGACAGTGTCAGTATGCCTCTGAAGCTGGGTGTATGCGTCCTGGCTTCAGAGATATAAAAAGGGGGGGGGAAGAGGCGCAATAGTGCCCTATCACTAGTGACACTAGTGTGTAGATAGGTAGTGCTGTGTAGCCGCTCACCCGGTCCAGTTGTGACCCCACAACTGGTTTGAAGGCGTTTTAGGAATCAACGTTCCAAGCTGCTGCAGGACCTCCACCTACCACTGTATAGTGGTGTATTCCAAGAAAATGATGGGGGTGATGGTGTGTCACGGTCCGCGCTGCTTCTGGATTCAAAATAACTCACCAAAGAGCCCAACAACTTTTTATCCTCTTTATTCCTCCGACGCGTTTCAGCGCCACACCCGAGGAAGGCGCCGGGTGTGGCGCTGAAACGCGTCGGAGGAATAAAGAGGATAAAAAGTTGTCGGGCTCTTTGGTGAGTTATTTTGAATCCAGAAGCAGCGCGGACCGTGACACACCATCACCCCCATCATTTTCCTGGCTTCAGAGAGGCGCACTGAGCGTGTTTGGAATTAACAGCTTCTGCACTGACGCTACTGAAATACGCTATGCGCATGCGCAAGATTTCTAGGAGATACAATGACAACGGCTCTTGGAATCCCACAGGGATGTGCTAACATGGAAAAAGGCCGACTAGTCTGGGGAAACATGCCCCTTTGACTAGTCAAAGACGTCATTGCATCTCCAGGAAATCTGCACATGCATGCGGCTTATTTCAGCAGCTTCAGTGCAGAAGCTGTTTTTTTTGCTTATGCACAGTGTGCCTCTCTGAAGCTAGGATGCATACACCAAGTTTCAAAGGTGCACTGACACTGCTGAAATGAGCCGCGCACATGTGCAAGATTTCCAGGAGATGCAATGATGTCTTTGACTAGTCAAAGGAGCATGGTTTCCCCTGACTAGTTGGCCTCTTTCCATGGTTTTTGTAGGTTGAGGTGGTTTATTAGCCTGCACCTGAGCTTGCTTTACATAGTGGGGTCTGACTGCATCTTGCAAGTGCAGTGTTGGTTTTTGTTTTTGGCATCGATGGTAAGTTTTTTCTGATGCTGATTTTTCTTAGTAGTTTTTGTACAAATTTGTTAGGACTCATGAGCATGGGGATTCGTGACGGGGATCATGAGCTTAAGTGTCTTGGCTAATGCATGAACCAATACCCCATTATAAGGTTTTTTGTTTATCATATAAAAAACTTTTTTGCACTTTTTTATCACATCGGGGTGCAGTTGGGCCCCATGGGGCGCCATTCATCTAGTGGTGCAGAGGCATTGTACTGTGCGGCCCATTTGGTCAGGCAGCACAACAGGTGGGTAGCTTTCAGACACTCTGCATCATATGTATCAGTGTCAATGGTGTCCTATGCAAGCCTATTATGTGCATGGCAAGTCGCCTCCCACACCTTGTTGTAGGTTGAGGTGATTTATTAGCCTGCACCTGGGCTTGCTTTACATAGTGGGGTCTGACTGCATCCTGCAAGTGCAGTGTTGGTTTTTGTTTTAGGCATCAATGGTAAGCTCTTTCCATGGTACCACTTCTCTGTGGGTCTAATAACATGATTTCCAATCTCCTGGAAATCTTGCGCATGTGCATAGCTTATTTCAGCAGCGTCAGTGCAGAAGCTGTTATTCCAATCATGCCCCTCTGAGGCCAGGACACATACACCCAGCTTCAGAGGCGTACTGACACTGTTGAAATGAGCCGCGTGCATGAGCAAAATTTTCAGGAGCCACAATGACAGCTGCTCTTAGAAATGATGTTATCACACCTACAGGGGCGTAATAACTTGGAATGAGTCTGACTAGTCTGGGAAAAGAACGCCCCTTTTTCTAGTCAAAGTTTTGAATAGCATTGGAACAGTGCACTTTATAAAAGACTGGGCTCCAGATATTTTGACATCTCACAATTTTGTAACCTTTTCCCTAGATTGTGAACTTTTCCATGAATTAATTAGGCATGAACTACTCCGACTCTAAAAAAGTTTGGAAGCTGAGCAAAATGTAATGAAAACAAGAATGCAATTTTTAACTAAATCTCATTGTAATGACCCCAGAGGTCCGTACTAGATCTAGCGAGTCACAGAAACAGAGATGGAGATAGAAGTAACACAATACTTCTTTTACTTAGGGTACCTTCACACACCGCAATCTCGCCTGGCGATATGAGGCGATCTGTCGTGCGCGTGCACGTTTTTCATGGGCTCCTCAGATCGCCGATGGCGGCATTACACGCCGCAATCTCGTCCTGAAAGTAAGGCGCTGTGTCGCTCCGGAAATTGCCTCCCCTACAGCGAAAACAATCTTGCCTCATTTCATCGCCGCTTCACACGCCACAATTCCAAAGGCAATGTGGGTGTACATGGTCAGCGCTGCGAGGAGATAGGCGTGCCGCAGTGGTTTACACCGCGCCCCGTAATCGCTCATTGGACAACACAACAGCGTTTCGATTGGTCACCCTGCTCTGGAAGGCTGGCTAATACATGACGCCATTGAAGATGTGTGTGGTGCTGAACGGACAGCTCTTCAAATATGGCACCCTGTCAACTGACAGCCAATGGGAACACAGTAGCCAACACCAATCATCGCAGACGGGGCGCGGACTACAGAACGGTTGAGGCACACCTACGGGAAATCATAGGTGACGCTGATTCCATCACTATCGCCCTATCACACGCCACAACACGGAAATATCGCCTTCATGGTTGCGCCTGATTACTGAGCACTGTTCAGGAATCAAGTGACAGCCGAGAGGCGATTTATCGCTGCGAAAATCCCCAATCACACGCCGCAACTGTGAGGCAATTTAATGGCGATTGCTCCAGGGCGACATATCACCTTTATGATCTCCAGGCGATATTGCAGCGTGTGAAGGTACCCTTAGAGAAACAAAGGGAAAATTTAGAGCAAGATACATACAGTTGTGGCCAAAAGTATTGACACTCCTGCAATTCTGTCAGATAATACTCAGTTTTTTTCCTGAAAATGATTGCAATCACAAATTCTTTGGTATTATTTGTCTTCAATGAAAAAACACAAAAAGAATTGTCCTAAAGCCAAATTGGATATAATTCCACATCAAACATAAAAAAGGGGGTGGACAAAAGTATTGATACTGTTAGAAAAATCATGTGATGCTTCTCTAATTTGTGTAATTAACAGCACCTGTAACTTACCTGTGGCACCTAACAGGTGTTGGCAATAACTAAATCACACTTGCAGCCAGTTGACATGGATTAAAGTTGAATCAACCTCTGTCCTGTGTCCTTGTGTGTACCACATTGAGCATGGAGAAAAGAAAGAAGACCAAAGAACTGTCTGAGGACTTGAGAAACCAAATTGTGAGGAAGCATGAGCAATCTCAAGGCTACAAGTCCATCTCCAAAGACCTGAATGTTCCTGTGTCTACCGTGTGCAGTGTCATCAAGAAGTTTAAAGCCCATGGCACTGTGGCTAACCTCCCTAGATGTGGACGGAAAAGAAAAATTGATGAGAGATTTCAACGCAAGAATGTGCAGATGGTGGATAAAGAACCTCAACTAACATCCAAACAAGTTCAAGCTGCCCTGCAGTCCGAGGGTACAACAGTGTCAACCCGTACTATCCGTCGGCGTCTGAATGAAAAGGGACTGTATGGTAGGATACCCATGAAGACCCCACTTCTTACCCCGAGACATAAAAAAGCCAGGCTGGAGTTTGCCAAAACTTACCTGAGAAAGTGAGAAAGCCTAAAACGTTTTGGAAGAATGTTCTCTGGTCAGATGAGACAAAAGTAGAGCTTTATGGGCAAAGGCATCAACATAGAGTTTACAGGAGAAAAAAAGAGGCATTCAAAGAAAAGAACACGGTCCCTACAGTCAAACATGGCGGAGGTTCCCTGATGTTTTGGGGTTGCTTTGCTGCCTCTGGCACTGGACTGCTTGACCGTGTGCAGGGCATTATGAAGTCTGAAGACTACCAACAAATTTTGCAGCATAATGTAGGGCCCTGTGTGAGAAAGCTGGGTCTCCCTCAGAGGTCATGGGTCTTCCAGCAGGACAATGACCCAAAACACACTTCAAAAAGCACTAGAAAATGGTTTGAGAGAAAGCACTGGAGACTTCTAAGGTGGCCAGCAATGAGTCCAGACCTGAATCCCATAGAACACCTGTGGAGAGATCTAAAAATGGCAGTTTGGAGAAGGCACCCTTCAAATATCAGGGACCTGGAGCAGTTTGCCAAAGAAGAATGGTCTAAAATTCCAGCAGAGCATTGTATAGGGTATGTCACACGCGTCGATATCGCTGTCAATGTCGCTCATACGTCACAGATTTTCAGTCGCTCAAGCGACATAAAAGTGACGTAGGAGCGACATTGAAGCGTGTGACCAAGCGATGCAACCAGCAACATGTCGCTGATCGCCGATTTCACTGCCAGACGTAAAACCTGTCGCTCATCGCTCAGTAGACCTTGTGCATCGCTGCGTGTGACACTAAACTCAGCGACATATTTTCTATTTTGACACCGTACAAGCGACTAAATAAAATCGCTCGCAAGATGGCGACATCACCGCATCGCTGGGTCATATTGACGCGTGTGACATCTTACCTGCGATAATTCCACATCGCTCAGGCGACGAATAATATGTGACGCATGAGCGATATTGCGGGCGACATTGACACGTGTGACGGGCCCTTAAGAAACTCATTGATAATTACCGGAAGCGGTTGATCGCAGTTATTTTGGCTAAAGGTTGTGCAACCAAGTATTAGACTGAGGGTGCCAATACTTTTGTCTGGCCCATTTTTGGAGTTTTGTGTGAAATGATCAATGTTTTGCTTTTCGCTTCATTCTCTTTTGTGTTTTTTCATTGAAGACAAATTAAATGAAGATAATACCAAAGAATTTGTGATTGCAATCATTTTCAGGAAGAAACTGAGTATTATCTGACAGAATTGAAGGGGTGTCAATACTTTTGGCCACAACTGTAGATAAGCTATTTCCCCAGAACTACTATCTATATTAATTACGTATACCCAGCATCAAGCTAATGGTCGATGTGTTACCTCAGTGTTCCTCCTCAGTGTGAGAAGACAACGCCAAGAGTAAATTTACCTAAAAACTACACAAAAAATAAATGATAATTAACTACACAACAGCAGAACAGGTGGTAAATCAGATGGATGCAGTTTAGTGAAGATCACTGAAATAACACCGATCAGCTCTATACACCCAATACATAATAAACCCAATATACATATATGTGCATATATATTTATATATCTGATCTGTTGGATACCCGGGTATCTTATCTAATGCTACCGTTTAGTCCAGTTACAGTCTGTATCAGGCCTGGGGAAGTACTGATTGCTGATTGCAGTCACTTCCAATGGTCTTTAGCGCCAAAAACAAAAAACATATAAAACACAACCGTAGTAAACAGGGATATTCTGTAGTCTTATCTGAAGGAGGTCCAAGTCTCTGTAGCTTTAGGGATGCCACGTGTGTTCACCTGGAGACACCACACCAAGGCTTGCAGTCTCACAGCAGAGATTCAGTCTTTTCCTCTCACAGTATGGCCGACCCGTCTCTATCAATGCACTCCTCCCCTGGCAGTAGTATACTTGCTTCCAATCGGGGAATCTGGCACCTGGTACCTTCCAGCACAAGCCTAACCTCACCATCAGAGGATCTAGTGAAGATGAGGCAGTCACTTAGTTATGCCCTCCAGGCCAAGATCGGTAACATGATCTAGTGGGTCCACTCCACCATGTTCGCACCAATAGTAAATGGTTAATGTCATTATTCACTTTAAAATACAACTATAATCCGTCTAGATCATAAAAAGTTTTGTTTAGGTTACTGATAGATTATTTTATAAATGGCTAATAAAGTTTATGGAGAAACAAGTAGGAAGAGAAGGGGTATGGCAGTGCGACAGAGAGAGACAGCTCTGCTACTTTCCAGTAAGTGTTTTTCTCACTCCAGAACTGGCTTCACATTATACTGCTCAGCTCTGCTGTATAATGTCCTACATGCTACTGCTGCTTCTGAACATGTACTACATTGAGACAGGAGAGGAGTCCCTCATGTCTGTGTGTGCTGTTTATGGAAGACATCATTCATAACAGCTAATCAACACTCACTAGCCCAGAGACAACTGAAAATGATCAACAAAGTCTCCATAAGGGAAAACTGGTCACACATGCAAGATACAAGTAATGACTGGAAATAGCATTATTCCTCATGTACCAACACATGACACAAGAAACATTTCATGGTTCAGAAAGTTAACACGAAAAGCCATTGAATTTGTGTGGTTATGTGTCAAATTACACTGCTCTGTGGTGGGATATCTTTCAGCACCGTGATATCTTTGTCATTTTAAAAATGGCAACAGTACGCTTTACATATTGCACCATGAATTGATCGAAACAGACCTTTTTTTAAATTAAATGCTCACTATCATTTCAACAAACTTTGCATAAATCAATAGTACACTCAATTATAAGAACATTTGTAATATATCATATCAGAGAAATCTGCTTTTTTATCCATTTGTGAGCCACTTCCTAACCTTCTCTGCCTCCTGAACTCAACATCTACTGTGAAAAAAACAGCTCAACTCGATCTTGGTCGAGCAAGATGGATCGGCAACACTGAGGAGTCAGGTTACACCACCTATTGTACTCTTTGGAGAGAAGAAGAGTGTCAGCACAGCAAGACACATAAAGGTTTAGCTGCAGCTCCAAGTAAATATTATAGTTCCTGATTATAGTTCATATTGCTGTGTAATGTCCTCCTTGCCTTTGCCACAGCTGCTTCTGCCTGTAGATGATTTGGAGACAGTAAAGCAGGAATTCCTCATATCTGTGGAATGTGTATAGAAAATGCCATAGCAGCTTGTCTCCACTCACTAGCTCAGAGACAAGTGACAAATAGGCATATAATCTACAAAGGGGAAAACAGGTGAAAAATTAATTGTCTCTGCTGCTATTTCCTGTGTATAATATATACACTGGAGAGCAAGAATTTCTCATGTCTGTGTGTACAGGGAATAAAAAAAAAAAAATGACCATAGCAGCTTGTCTCCACACACTAGCTCAGAGACAACTGAAAATTATAGAAAATCTTCAGAGGGGAACACTGGTGATAAATGCTGGATAGAAGAGCTATTATGGTGAGAAATAGTGTTATTACTCATGTACACACACATAACTTATTCTGAATAATCAACTGAAATAACTGTTACAGTATGCTATAGGTATCACATCCTACCTGTATATAACATAAAGATAGGACACCAGGAATTTCTCATATCTGTGTGTAATGTGTATGGAAAACGCCATAGCAGCTAGGCTCCACCCACTAGCTCAGAGACAGCAGAAAATTAGAGATGGAGTCTGCAAAGGGGAAAGCTGGAGAAAAATGCATTGCCTCTGCTGCTTTTGCTTTTATATGAAATAGAGACAGGAGAGCAGGAATTTCTATATGTGTGTATACTGTGTTTAGAAAATGCCATGGCAGCTAGTCTCCACCCACTAGCTCAGAGATAACTGTAAAGAAGATATAGAGTCTGCAAATGGGATAAGTTGTGAGAAAAGCAGGACATAAGTGATATTATGGTGAGAAATTGTGTTATTATTCATGTACAAACACATAAGTTATTCTTAAAGTCAATAAAAATAACTATTACAGTATGCTATAGTTATCATATCCTGCCTGTATATGACATAGAGGAGTTTCTCATATCTGTATAATATGTATATAAATGCCATAGCAGCTTTTCTCCACCCAGTAGCTCAGAGACAGCTAAAAATTAGAGATAGTCTGCAAAGGGGAAAGATTGGTAAAAAATGCATTGCCTCTGCTGCTTCTCCCTTTTTATGACAGAGACAGGAGAGCAGTAATTTATCTTTGTATTCTGTGCATAGAAAATGCCATAGCCGCTAGTCTCCACCCACTAGCTCAGAGACAAGTGAAAAATTGAGAACAAGTCTGCAGAGGGGAAAACTGGTGAGAAAAGCAGGACAGAAGTGATATGGTGAGAAAAAGTGTTGCTACTCATGTAAAAATACATAACGTATTCAGAAAGTCAACTAAAATAACTATTACGGTATGCTGTAGGTATCATGTCCTGCATGTATATGACATAGAGATAGAACAGCAGGAATTTCTCATATTTGTAAGTAATGTACATAGAAAATGACATATCAGCTTTTCTTCACCCAGTAGCTCAGAGACAGCTGAAAATTAGAGATAGAGTTTGCAAAGGGGAAAGACTGGTAAAAAAAAGCATTGGCTCTGCTGCTTCTGCCTTTATATGACAAAGACAGGAATTTCTCATATTTGTGAGCAATGTGTATAGAAAATGATATAGCAGCTAGTCTCCACTCACTAGCTCACAGACAACTGAAAATTAGTGATTGAGTCTGCAATCGGGAAAACTGGTGAAAAATGCATTGCCTCTGCTGCTTCTGCCTCTATATGAAATGGAGAAAGGAGAGCAGGAATTGCTCATATATGTGTGTACTGTACAAACAAATCACAATAGCAGCTTGTCTCCATCCACTATCTCAGAGACAACTGAAAATTTGAGATAAAGTCTGCAAAGGGGAAAACTGGTGAAAAATTCTTTGCCTCTACTACTTCTGTCTGAATACGACATAGAAGAATCCAGATAAGGGTGAAAAGAGCTGGGATGTGACGCCGCGTTCACCACAAGGATAAACACATAGTTAATCACACACTCTGTTTATTTATCCTTGTGGTCAGCACAGCGTCACATTCCAGCTCTTTTCACCCTTATCTGGATTCTTCAGTTCTCAGCTGGGAGCCTGTAGCGACCTCCTGTGTGCTTTTATTGTAGTTGTGACACTCACAACTATATCAGGTGAGTTTAACCATTTGGGGTCTGTGGGACCTGTATATAAGAGGTACTACTCTATGTGCGCTTCCTTTCTCCCATAATTTATATGAATACGACATAGAAACAGGAGAGTAGGAAATTCTCATATTTGTGTGCGATAGCAGCTAGTCTCCACCCACTAGCTCAGAGACAACTGTAAATTAGAGAAAGGGTCTTTAGAGGGGAAAAGCGGTGAGAAATTCTAGACAGAAGTGATGTTATGGTGAGAAGTAGTGTTATTACCCGTATAGAAAAACATAGCTTATTCTGAACAGTGAACTAAAATAACTATTACAGTACAGTATAGGTATTACATCCTTGTCTGATTAAGACAACACTTTTGCTTAATTAAGGTCAGCATATCCCTATGTATTAGTATTTAGAACCCCCCAATGAATGACTGTGACCAAACTGCTAAATGAATGGAGTATACGGAAAAAGGCCATTCTGGTAGGGCGACCCTTATGAATCTATGTGATATCAATACGTGGTATACATCATAGTCTTATGAGTTATCTCTCCACTTTCTTCAAGACAGAACATGTATGGACCGCAGCAATCTTATCTTGTTTTCTCATGCTGCTCATAGTATTCCCATTTCATGTTTTTAGATTTTGCTATTCAATCTTTTTTGTGGAAATGAATATCAGCCCGTGGCACAGCTAAAGCCGATAAATCTCTGTATGTTCAACAATCTCTATTCTGGTGCAGACTTGCTTCTCGTGTAATTGGTATGATTCAATTTCAGAGTCAAAGAATCTCTCATTTGCAGTTCAGAGCAATTATATCAGGAGAGCTGCGTACTTCAACAGAATAAGGATGAAAATCTCGAAATAAGAAAAAAAATACATTATAAAATGGATTCTCCGTCTCTGTAATTATCTCCATTGGGATTAATGCATCGAAAGCACATTAGTCATTTTCTTACATCGGTTGGGAATGTTATATTATGTATTTCCACAATGAAGAAAAACCCATGATCTCATATGTTAGTAGAGTAAGTGCTCAACTTTAATATATTTCTGACAGTATATAACGGTGCTTGAAAGTTTGCGATCTCTTCAGAATTTTCCATATTTCCATAATTTACCGGTAACCTTAAACTACATTACATTTTCAATCAAGTTCTAAAAGTTGAGAAAGTGAATCAAAGCAAATAAGTCAAAAATATTAGATTTTGGCATTTTTTTTATTAAGCCCTTCATGATCTTGAATGTACAAATACGTCAAAAGGTTGTGTACCTGTCTTTGAGCTGAGCCTGCATCTTTCCTGGCGCATGATGGCTGATTTAATCAACCATCATGTGCTTTTAAGAAGTGTAGTTGGAGTTCCGCTCTCTGACAGTCGCATTTAAAATGTGCCAGCAAGGGGGTGCATTATTGCATGTACCCATCGGCATTATGATGTGATCATGGGGTGCCGAGGTCTACTGACGATCCCCTTGCTTGTTATTACGAATCTCTGGTGAAAGCCAGCGTTTAGCTAGCCTACATAGAAGACTGTTATTTTTACTATACATAGCACAGCTGATGCACTGCTATGTATAGTAAAAGCGATCAGACTATAACAGCTTCAAGAAGGTCCGTGGAGTCGGAATCTGTGTCCATTTTGGGTGGAGTTGTAGTATGATTCAGGGAAATTGAGGAATCGGATGTTTGGCTTACTGACTTCACAGCCATGGTTGTGGAGCCGGTGTTGGAGTCATGGAGTCGGATTCAGGGAAATTGAGGAGTCAGATCTTTGGCTTACTGACTCCACACCCATGGTTGAGGAGTTGGACTCATTGAGTCGGATTCGGTGTCCTTTTTGGTGGAGTTGGATTTAGGCTGGAAACATACTGTCCAGGTGACATGCGAGTTATGGCTGGGTTACACGCTTCCATGTCCCAGCGATCCCACCAACGATCAGGATCGCTGGGACATTGAAGGCTGATCGCTGGTGAGCTGTCACACAGCGGGTAACTAAGTGCCGCGTGGCATGTAAGCCCGGTAACCTGCTTCAAGATGTTCTCATGTATACAGGGTCCCTATCTCCCTTACCTCATGCCTCTGTCTGTGGTATAAATGCATATGAGGGTATAAGCCTCTGAGTGCAATTTAAAACCTACGTGTATGGGTGTGGTAAGAAGCTTGACTACAGCAAGATGGTGGAAAACATGATTCAATTTAGCTAGGCTACTGGGGGAAGGGTGGTCAGTCAAAAACAGTAACATTAATATGATAACTAGTTATCAGAGGCTTATACCCTCATATGCATTTGTACCACAGATAGAGGCATAAAGTAAGGGAGACAGGGACCCGGTATACATGAGAACACCTTGAAGCAGGTTACCGGGCTTACATGCAATGGCCACACCATCAACTAAGATTCTCATATTTCATATTATGTCCTAAAGCAGTTACTGTAGTGTTCATTTTCCTCTTCAAAACTTGCATTAGTTTCCTATATACCAGACATATATCCTTTAGTCATTTGTCATATATTTTGTTTAGTGTACAGCGGATCATTATTATTATCGAATTACTGAAATTCACAGTTTCTTTTTAACTTGAATACTTTGAGATGCCATTTGCATAAAAAAAAACTTGTCTGGGACCCTTTACCACACTGCTCAACAATCAAAAAACAGGTTAACATCACTTTGTATGGTGTGGCACCCCGCAAATGCAGGCGTCACAAAGGGGTATTACACCCGTAAAAGAGGTGTAAATACTCCAGCTGCAAGTGGACCCTAGTATGGTGGGTAGGACCCATTCCCAGCACTCCCACATTAGTTCAATGTCAGAAGTTACCCGGGATGGGATATATTCACATCTAGGGGGATCAAGGAGGTTTTTGCCCTTTGGTCTTTGACCAAGAGTTGGACCAGAATGGAGGAAGAGGAAAGGTTTTAGGAAGATCAGCTAAGTGGAACGAGACGGAAGGTCACACCGGGAGGTGGTCCTGAAAGGGGCACCCGATTGGGGAGTCCGGGCCCTAGAAAGAAAGGGAGATCCTCAGAGTGGAGCGCCCATACTCCAGGGGATACTCAAGTTCACCAGGGGAACGCCGGACCCTGGGATCCAGCCAAAGTCCAGCTTTGCAGTCGGCAACCAGCTGCTGTGGCTTGTTCATCAGCCGCAGCACCCTGCCATCGGAGAGGTTTGCCTGCTTCCTCACCAACGAGCAAGGGGACTCCCGGTACTACCTCCACGGAGCAACTGGGTATAGATCGATCCAAAGCGGGGAAGAACGGACACGGGTTAGTTAATGAAGGTACAACAAGGGTTCCACCATACCACCTGGGATCCACTTGCAGCCACCCGTTAAGCTACCTGTCCTTGTAACATCAAAGTGCTGAACTGTGAACTGTAACTGTTGCTGCTGCGAGTTATCAGTAAAGTACCCGGGAGAAAGTGACTTTGCCTCTGCCTGTGTTCTTCTGCATTAATCTGTTACCATTGCAGGAACGCTGCCCTGGAGGAATAGCCCTACCTGTAGGGGGCTTAGTCATCCTAGCCGCATTACCAGCTACTTCCGGCGGACTGTGGTGGCGCTGGTGACCCATCACCAGATAGTACAGGTGGCGTCACTTGAACTGTATATAGAATCCCCTGTAAATATAACCCCTTTTTGAAGTATCACCCAGGACACGGGATCAGGCACGGCCACCACTCCCCGTGACACAGCAACGCCGAGTACCCCAAAGCCTGGGGCTTGACAATGGCCACGGGCCTCCCCATAATGTCCTCCACCTATAACCTCTTGTACAGTGGTGTTCAGTGCCTGGAACATCACAGATCAATGGCTTCCAGTGGAGCACAGCTTGTACGGTAGAGGCATGTTCCATATCCAAAATCACTGAGCAAGTCACTCTCTCCTACAGAGAGCAAGGTCTTATGATCAGCAGGGTTCTCATCTCTTGTACAGTGTAAACTCTTATGATCAGCGAGGTTCTCTCTCTCATATAGAGTATAATCTCTTATGGCAGTGGGGGTCCTCTCGGTCCTGTAGAGTGTAAGCTCTTATGGTCTGTGGGATTCTCTCTCCCTTGTAGAGTGTAAAGTCTTATGGTCCGTGGGGTCTTCTGTGTCCTGTAGAATGTAAGGTTTTATGGTCAGCGGGGTCCTCTCTCTCCAGTAAAGTGTAAAGTCTTATGGTCAGTAGAATCCTCTCCCTCTTCTGTTAGTGTGTAAGCTCTTATGGTAAGCAGGGTCCTCTCTTTTCTGTAGTGTGAAAGCTCTTATGGTCACTGGGGTCCTCTCTCTTTCCTGTAGAGTATAAAGTCATATGGTCAGCAAGGTCCTTTCCCTCTCTCCTGTGGAGGGTAAGCTTTTATTGTCAGTGGGATCCTCTCTCTCTCCTGTAGAGTGTAAAACATTATGATCAGCAGGATCCTCTCTCCTGTAGAGTGTAAGCTGTTCTGGTCAGCAGAATCCTCTCTTCTGTAGAGTGTAAGCTCTTATGGCCAGCAGGGTCCTCTCTCTCCCCCCCTGTAGAAGTAAGCTCTTATGTTCACCAGGGTTCTCTCTCTCTCTACTGTAGAGTGTAAGCACTTATGTTTAGTGGGGTACTCTCTCCCTCTCCTGTAGAGGGTGATCTCTTATGTTCAGCAGGGTCCTCTATCTCCTGTGCAGTGCAAGCTCTTATGGACAGCAGGATCCTCTCTCTCCTGTAGAGTGTAAGCTCTTATAGTCTGTGGACTCCATTCTCTCTCCTGTAGAATGTAAGATCCTATGGTTAGCAGGGTCTATTCTGTTTGTCTCACTTTCTCCTGTAGAGAGTAAGCTCTAATGGTCAGTGGGGTCCTCCTTCTCTCCTGCAGAGTGTAAGCCCTTATAGTCAGTGAAGTATTTTCTCTCTCCTGTAGCATGTAAGGTCTTTTGGTCAGAGGGGTCCTCTCTCTCACTTTCTCCTGTAAAGTGTAAGTTTTCATGGTCTGCAGAATCCTTTCTTTTTACCTCTTGTAGAGTGTAAGCTCTTCTGATCAGTGGGGTCCTCGCTCCTGTAGAGTGTAAGCTCTTCTGACCAGTGGGGTCCTCTCTCCTGTCAAGTGTAAGCTCTTATAGTCAGTGGGGTCCATCCTCCTGTAGAAAGTAAGGTCATATGGTCAGTGGTGTCCTCTCTCTCATTTTCTCCTGTACAGTGTAAGCTCTTATGGTCAGTGGGGTCATCTTTCTTTCCTGTAGAGTGCAAGCTCTTATAGTCAGTGGGGCACATTCTCTATCCTGTAGGAAGTAAAGTCTTATGGTCAGCAGTGTCCTCTCTCTCTCTCTCTCACTTTCTCCTGTAGAGTGTAAATTCTCATGGTTAGCAGAATCTTTTCTCTCTATTTCTTATAGAGTGTAAGCTCCTCTGGTCAGTGGGGTCCTCTCTCTCCTGTAGAATGTAAGCACTGATGGTCAACAGGGTCCTCTCTCTCTCCTATAGAGTGTAAGCTCTTATGGTCAGCAGGGTCCTCTCTCTCTCCTGTACAGTGTAAGTTCTTATGGTCAACGGGGTCCTCTCTCTTTAGTAGAGAGTAAGCTCTTATGAACCGAGAGGTTCTCTCTCTCTCCTGTAGAGTGTAAGCTCTTATGGTTATTATTTGTTGTAAGCACTCCTTATTTGCAGAATATATACTGTATATATATGTTCTGCTGCTTCTCATCTCTATTCTCCTCTCATACGCACCATGTTCCGTAGGTGGCATTTGAGACATAATGCTTATTTGACTTGCTCCGGTTGAATCATATATATGCCATTTTTCATCTGGGCATGGAATGGAATGGCTTTGCTTCCATAGTACAGATAACGAGGCTTTATCATGTGATTCCGAGCCGCTGAAATTGTGGCAAAATATAAGAAATAGGATTGAAGATCTGCATCTACCGGTGTCACAGACCAGCGGCTTCCATTATACGCCGGTCTACCTCCATGCAAAGGTTAGATATGTTTCTTTTTCTCGCATTCACGCTAGAATACAGATTGCAGCGGAGTCATTCTCTCTGTTTCCCGCTGTCGGATGCTATGAGGACACACAGCAGAGAGCTGCAGCTCCTGAAGAGTTCATTAAAAGGCTGTGATTTATGGAAACATCAGAAAGGTGGCGATGGGCTCAGAACATAATCAGGACTCTCTCCATGTGTACAGGAAAGCGGCGCAAACACAGATCCAGTGTAATCTTTCAATTTGGACTGGGATTTATTGAGCTAAAAAGATAATGTGGAATCCTGTTAAGATCCGTATGGATAAAAGGGACGATTAAAGGAAATGCAATATTTGGAAACCCTGGAAAAAAAACACCTATATGTATTAATTGAAAGCCCATCGGTCTCTCTGAGCTGTTTTCTTATTATGTCAGCTAGTCATTCCAATAACATCTTCTTCCTCTTTGAAAACAAGTGTGGTGCCCCTGAGGGTCCAGTCGCTACAGAGGTACTGCACCTCAACCAGAGGTGTGGTACCCCACTCTCGGGTAAGGAGGGTACACTACTGGGCACCCACCCACCAGCATCCAACACTACACCACTCCAGGCCAGGGATCTGGGTGGACCCTGTTGAGAGAGGGCCCCATCCCTGGCTGGAGGAGGGAACTAGGTAGAGGGTGTGGGTGGAGGAAGTAGATAAGATGAGCACACCAGGAAATAGTGGGAGGAGTAGTAACCACAAGCAGAGAGGACGTGAGGAGTAAAGGAGCTAAACCTTAAAGAAATAGTAGGTACAAATCGTGTAAAAATACCCTGTAATAAATAAATAAAATAAATAAATATAATAAAAAGTACATAAATATAAACTCACAGTACTTAGTACATACGTTTTTGCAAAAAAGTATAAAGCCATCCCAACAACGTCAAGGTGTACCCACTTCGGGAAGGTACCTACACTAAAGGTGGGGTCACACGTAGCGATGTCGCCCGCGACATCGCCGAAACGTGACGTCACAGCGATGTCGCGGGCGATATTGCAAGTGCGTCGCGCTGTGTGACAGCGCGACGCAACTGCAAATTATCGCTAGTCGCAGGTTGACAGGTTTATGAACATGTTCATAAACCTGGCAACCTGTGACCAGCGATTAGGCTGGATCGCGCCGTCTGACACTGTTGGCGGCGCGATCCAGCCTATATCGCAGTGTTGTTGTGGATCGCTCGCTGGGCTGAGTACAGCCCAGCGAGCGATGGCTCCGCCTACATCGCCGCCGCGTCACCGGCACCGTCGTGCCGTGTGACAGCTGGCCTGCGATGTCGGAAGAGACCGCGCACCTGCACGTCGCTTCCGACATCGCAGGCCAGATCGCCGCGTGTGACCCCACCTTAACTAACCTGCTCATGTGTTGTCTGACCTCAATGAAGTCAGGGTACAGAGTGGCCTGGGTCCCAAAATGGACACACCGCAATGGGAGGCAATATAAGTACTTGGCTCAGTAAGGTGGGGGTGGGGCACTGTCCTGATGTGGGTCAACTTGACGTTGGTGGGATGGCTTTATACCTTTTTGCAAAAACGTATGTATTAAGTACCCTATTTTTAATGGCACTAGCTTTTTATATTTTTACTAGCTGGGTGCCCGATGCACATGCATCGGGATTCTAGAAGAGCGAGTCTCTGACTCGCAATGGCCGCTTCGCGGCCAATGCTTCGCGCTGCTAAGGCGACTCGCCATGCCCACTGCGCGGGCATAGCGAGTCGCCTTAGAACTGCTCGCAATGGCCGCTGCGCGGCCAATGCTTCGGGCGTATCCACATGACCACGAGTGGACTCAGAAGGGGCAAAAAACCCATTCGCAATTATATAATAGATACTATTTATTATATTTATTTTTTTTTTTTATTACAGGGTATTTTTACACATTTTGTATATACTTTTTCTTTAAAATTCGCATTGTATTTTCTGTTATATTGTGTATATGGGAATACTTTTGAAAGTACCCAGTAAAATGTTGATATCTGATGTGAAAGGGAATGTGTCGTCACGGTCCGGGCAGCACGGATCAGTCACTACCTGCATTATTGGAGCAATATATGTTTTTCTTTGAAACCCTGTGGAGTTTCATATAATACACAGGGGACAATTCATCAGAGCTTTAATGCCATAAATTTGGATTAAAAATTTTGAAGAGTAACAACTTTTTTAACAAAATGTTGCAACTTTAAGCGTTTTGTTGTCATTTTGACTCAGCTCTGCCAAAATAGGTGCAACTGTGGTGGAGCGAGGACATGGTCACACCCGCCATCAAAACCATAGAAAATACGGTGCTTGGTATGCCAAAAATGCTACTCTAGTCCCTGACACAAGTAGCACATTTGGCGCAGCACATTGAGGCACACCCCACTTACTAGAGGAGTCAAATTCATTAAGTGGTGTGTGCATCCTAATGAACCTTAATGAATTTGTCACCTGCTACGTCCACAAACTGACTGTAGTACCATTCACCAGTCTGGCCCCATAGTTTGAAAAGCTTTCCGGGGATGGACATTGGCCCCAATTCACCATTTACGTTTTCTTTTTCAAAGTCCAATTCCTTATTTGCTTTGTTTATATTAGTTTCCATTTTCTTTGGTGCCTAATTCATTAAATCAGTGCATTCGATCCATGAATTTGTCACAAAAAAAATTGTTTTTCTTCCTGACTTGAATAGTTTTGCAACCCTTGATGACGAAATTTCGACGTTGACACCAAAAGTCAAAAATATTGCACCAAAGGTAGGACGCACTCAAAAATACACTATGGGGGACAGGAGGGAAGTTGTGTCAAATTTTGTGTCAAAAATTCCAGCTAAAACATCTGAAATTGCTAGATTCTGACCATAAAGTGGGGAAAAAACAAGAACCAACAGGTGGGCACATAAAAAATAAACTTAAAAAGGAGCAAATAGAATAATGAATACACACCAAAAAATCACGAGCAAATGAACTTGTAATGAGGCCGATTGTTCCCTGGTATCCACCCCCATGCAACGTCCACAGCTGAGAATGACCACAGGCAAAGGTCTTGGGGGTAACAGTTGCATTCACTACAGCAGGGTAGGCCATGGCCATGGCAAATACAATTTGCAGTTGAATATTGAAATGTAATTGAGGTTCTGGATCTGTAACATGGATTATTTAGATGTAGTATTTCCATACTGTTATAGGGAAATTTAGAGTCTTTTATGGCTTAGAGTAGAAGGTTAGAGATAACAAGAGAGTTGTATAGACCTGGGATTCCTGGGTTAATTTCATAGTATGTGCAAAAGTACTTGAAACAAATAGCATTACCTTGTGGTGCGACAGGAGACACTCAATCTTTCCCAACATGCAGGCAGTAGGTTCTACTTTACATTCAGAATTCCCTACTACTGAAAAAGCACACGTAAATCTGGACAGTGAGGATCCAGGGTAGAAAGTCTTCAGCCGAAGACAGAGAAGGATCCTAGGCCTTGGGGCCTGGCAGGAAATCTTGTGGTGAGGGGAAAAATGAACTTCCAGGCCTTGAGCCTTGAATTGGTGAAGAGACCCCTCACATGTGCTCTGCTCCATGTGGCATCTTGTTCAGACTAGGGCTGAACAGAGGCTGGAAGTAGCTCCACCTATTGAGCCCTATGTCTGAGTCACCGGCCAATAGGACAACACCCAATTTATATGTCAGGTTCTCACAATGAAAAAGATATAAACTGTATATTTTCACCAGCAGATGGTGCTAGAACACAACAAATGACAAAAACATGAGAAATACATGAAACATAAAATAGATTTAAATGAAACAACATATCTAGCACTCACTAATAACCATAGAGAGGTAGCCAGGGAATGAGCTATAGTGTGCAGGGCTACTCACAGTGCAGGGGTACATAAGGGACAGACACAATCTGAACTGGATCACTACAAAAGGTCTATGTGGCTGTGATGACTAGTTTGAGGCCAGTCCCTGGCGGCTCCTCCTAGCCTCGATCCCCTGGCTGGTAGGATCACTCAAGGGGAGTGGAGAGAAGCCGCTGCAGACCTACCTTGGACTATTACTCGGAGGCGCATAGTCCTCAGATGGCTTTTCAAACTATGTTTTCTCCGAAATGCCTTATGCGTCAAAGTAACACATACCCTGTGATTGTCAGTCTCTGATCCGTGCTACCCATGGTTCAGGCAGCATGGAACTGCTGATAGGTTCACTTTAAAAGAATGATTTTTATCAGAAGAGAACTGTGAATTTGCTGGAGTGCAAATGGTAAAATAGATGATATACTTGTCACAACTCCCATGATGAAACAACACATGAAATCCTCTTCACAGGAGGCACAATGTCTCGTGAGCTGTCTGACTTGCTTGTTGCTGCCCTTGAACCTTCCACTGTAATTAGTCTCCGCACATTCAGTCTCCTGAATATTAAAGCTGAAGTGTTGATGACTTGCTCTTCCATGGATAATATGTTGTACCAGTTGATTCAACCCCGGTTACATCAGCAATACTATTGATTTGCTTTCGATATGCAGAAATGAGAGAAAGTGTCGGAGTGTTTACAAGAACTCTAGCAAAGATTTCAGGATTGCAGATTGTTTGGATGACGTTGCGACTTAAACAGGACACATTGAGTGGAGTAGGTACAATAGCATAAACCTATTTATTTCATACAATCTTTACTGTTGCAGTCTCTCATTATGAAGGCAATCTACTTTAATATTGCATCACTATTACAAACTAATATCAATAAGTACATATATTATTGTGTGTAAATTTCTATAAGCCAATTATTATGTTACATGTGTGTGCTACGAGATAAGCGTACACTTGGAAGGACACAATCACCAATGTGATGGACTGGGTCAACCAGAACATGAGGCGGTAACATGACAGGTCTCTTCCTCTATTCGGATATTTTTCCAGACTCGCGTAACTTAGGTGGCCCGTAAGCTATCTACTAAAGGAAGCTCACATGATCCGATTGGAGCTAGATGACCCAGTGCTTACAGTACACTTAGTAAACTCCAACAAAATCTCCTGATGAACCTTAGTATTTTATTGAAAGCAGAAACATGTGAAGATGCGTGTACTGACTAAAAATGACTATACTGATTCTTCCTACATGTACGTCACTTTTTGGGTCACCTTGACTTGACATGAGTATATTACCAATTTCTACATTCATGTTATTATTTGAGGCCTCAATTAAGTATGATGTCTGACTATTTATTGCTATTTTGGGGTTCACTTAGGGGGTATGTTTAGCCACATTTGACATAAGGTCTCTATAAGGCACCTGAAGGAAAGCCAATGTCCAGTGGGGGCGCCATTTATGAACATTTCATGAAAGTGCCTTCCCGAGAATGTGATAAAATGGTCCCAATCAATTGAAATGATTGAAATGGCAGCCTGTGGCCAGGGTCAGGCTGGGGTTACACATAAGCCCTCAGTCAGTTTTTGGCTTCAGTTTTCTCATTTTTTTTTTTCTAAGTCCAAAAACTGACAGAAAAACGCATTGGGTGTAATAAACACCCTGTGCGTTTTTCTCTGCAGCTCAAAACATTGCCCTGTCCGTTTTTGAGCCAAAAACGCAGTCAACTGCGTTTTTGGCATCAGTTAAAAAACGCATGCGTTTTTATGCGTTTTTTTTAACATGGGGCCCTATGGGAAACGCATGCGCAAACGCATGGCATATTTGGCACTTGCGTTTGCGCATGCGTTCGCGCATGCGTTTTTTTAATGAAAAGTCCAAAAACGTTCAGGAGTGCAGGAGGCTCAAAAAGCACCCAGAAAAAAAACGGATTGGTGATGAAAATGACTTCCAAAAACGGATTTCTATGTGTAACCCCAGCCTCACACATACCATCCGTTTTTGCCTTAAATCAGTTTTTGGGAACATTTTGGACATTTTTTTTCAAAGTCCAAAAATGCATATGTGTTAACACATGTGTATGTGCGCTTTTAAAAAACGCATGCGTTTTCTTAACATGGGGCCCTATGGGAGACGCATGCATTAACGAATGGTACATATAAGCACCAGGCATTAATGCATATGTGTTTTTGGTGAAAAAATTACTAAGTCCAAAAATTTTCGAAACACATCCAGGACCTCAGGGGACACTGTAGGCACCCTTAGTAAAACGGATCCGTTTTTCTAAGGGCTCAAAAAAGCGCATGGGCATGTGACCCTGGCCTGTCTTAGGCTATGGTCACACATAAGCTCTTGGTCCGTTTTTGGCATTAGTTTATGTATTTTTTTTTCTAAGTCCAAAAACTGATGCAAAAATGGATTATATGTAATAAATACCCTATCCGTTTTTTACTGCACCCAAAAAACGTTGGTACGAGCTTTTTTTAACCCAAAAACGATGGTAGGAACATATTTTGGTGCAGTTTAAAAACGCATGTGTTTTTTTTAACATGGGGCCCTATGGGAAATGCATGCGTTAATGCATCTGCTTTTTTATGAAAAAATTATTAAGTCCAAAAAATGTCCAGGAGGCACAAAATGCAGCCTAGGAAAAACTATGTGTGACCCTGGCCTTAGTTACATGTTAGGACGTGCTGCAGCTACATTAAACACTGTCTCCAAGATCTGTGTTTCAACTGACAGAGGAGCAATAAGCACACATACTTTCATGAGCCAAGCAGAAGAGATTTGCTATCAGAGGAAGTTTTTCTTCTCCTTCCTTGCGCTCAATAAGTTGCAGAAAAAATGTATTTTCTATCACAACCCTTTTTCTCTCCTCAGAAAGGAGAGGTTATAATACAGCCATTCTGTCGCTTCAGACTCAGGTCTAGGGAACTGTGTTTCTTCAGACCATGCTGACATATGACTTGGACGGACTATCATTTGAATAACATGATGGAGACCATTTTATTGCATTTTTGTAGAACCCATTTAAGGTTGCCAAGCAAAGACTTCTTATAGAACATGCCTGGGTTTCTTAGGGCACTGGAGCTTAATGTTAGTTTTTGCTTGGTAAGAACACAGTACCAGACAACTGTTTTAATTTATAGAATCCAGGAAGTTGTCAAGATAGTGTGTTACAGATTTGAGCATGGCCACGTCCTTGACGACCCATTCAAGGAATGAGCTGAATAGCTCGAAGAGCGAGCAAGATATGGCGCAGCCCATGGGGAGGCACATGTCATAGAAGAAATGGCCTTGTAATGCGCACCCTAAAAGGTGGTGACACTCTGGGTGAACCGGCAGGAGGCGAAAAGCCGCCTCGATGTCCGATTTGGCCAAGAGGGCCCCCTGCCCACCCTCCCTGACCAAAGCCAACACTTTGTCAAAGGAGACGTAAGAAACTGGCGAATCCTCAGTCGGGATGTCGTCGTTGACCGACTTCCCATGGGGGAAGGATAGGTGGTGAATAAGGCGTAATTCTCCCTTTTCTTTCTTCAGGACTACCCCGAGTGGGAATATTCTTAGATTAGGGAATGGTAAGGTTTTGAATGGGCCGGCCATGCGGCCTAGCGCTATCTCCTTCCGTACCTTGTTGTGCAGTACTTCCGATTTGAGATTGTGCGCGAAGCTTGGGAGGGGGGAAGGTATGAAAGGGATGAAAAAGCTGTAGGTGAAGCCGTTGGCAATAGTGGCGGAAGCCACCCTATTGGGGTAACGCTCTAACGAGGGGGCCATCTCTGACACGATCACTGGTGTCCTTGGAAATGGCAGATGGTTTTGGGAGTGATCGGAAACACCGCGGGGGGGCTGAGGTCCTTCCCGCCCAGCCGGCTCGCGCGGACCAGAGGATGTGGCCGTTTTCTGGACCGGCCGGCGCACACTTGAATGGGGCCCCGCTGCTGGTGGCGCAGGGCCCGGGAGCACAGCGGCAATGACGGCAATGGTGAGTGCGGCCCGCCGCTGCCTTCTGTTAGAGGGGCTTGGGATTGCAGTTGACCCCTGCTTGGGGGGGGTGGGCTGCAAGTGCCGCTCTGCGGCCCCCCCTTTTTAGTTGCGGGGTGGACCGCCGTGCTGCTAGATGCTGGTGGGTCTGCAGGGCCGCCAGACATCATTGTGGTGGACGCACTGCTGGGGGCAGGCAGGGGCCGGGCTGTAACGTTTTTAGCTATGGGGCTCTCAGAAGGGCTTAATTTTTTGGGCGGACGGGGGGTCTGGAAGACCTGCGCCCGCCTGGGGCAAGTTCTGGCAGAAGGGAGCCACTGGTCACCAGGGAGGCGAGCCATTCTGCTCCCTCCCGCCCGAAACGCTGTCTCACCGTTGCTTTGAGGGCGTCCATCGTCCGGTCAGCTAAGGCGATCGCGATGATGTTCACCCTGAGAGCAGAGTGGTAGAGGCAGGATGTACTAGGGGGTTGCTATATATAGCCCGGAGGCGGGCTGCAGGCACTGAGGAATGTGGCTCAGAGGGGGCAGAGAGGGGGACTACGATCCATTACCCGGCGAGGAGTAGCGATGTACAGACAGGAGCTGGGGCTCGTCAGTCAGAGGCATCGGCATCTGACGAGGTGCCTTAAACATACAGGACAGCATTCTCCAGGCACCACTAGTATTTTGTCGTTCTTTATGGGGATTTGCCACTTTACTGGTGCTTTACTCTATTTGTTGGGAATCATAACAATGGTATTGACTCATAGGCTAGGGTCACATCTCCATTTTTTTTTTTTTAAATCCTGATCCGGTTTTAAGCTTTCAAAAAGCTCAAAACCGGACCAGGAAACGCTCCTCATAGGAGCCTATGCTAAACACCGGATTGCTTCACAAGCAATCCGGTGTCCGTCTCCGGCACTGCAGCCTGCGTGAAAAATCATGCAGGCTGCAGTTTTCGGAGCGGTTCTAGCCTCCGCACTGCAGTAACCGGATTGCTCAGGATGTGTAATCCTGAGCAATCCGGCTACTGCATAGTTTGCTCATCCCTGCTGCAGCACGGATGAGCAAACTGTTCTCTGTATTGTAAAAAGATAAATTTACTAAATAAATGCTTGGTTGAGGTCTCTAGGGGGGGCTTAGTCCCCCTAGAGACCGTACGCCCACTCAGGTGGGCTTCTCCTACAATGTCCCCATGCGACGGGCACCTCAGAGCTCCGTGCATGACCCCCAAACTCACCCCCCCCCGTATCTATATAGAGGGGTCCCTGCACCCCTCTTTTCTAACTCTCCCTATTTGTGCCAAAAACTAAGTATTAAAGTACAGCATTTTGATAATAGTTACGTGTTTTCCAGCCACTTTCATTATCACTCCCCCTCTGGCATGGCTCCTGTGTTGAGAGGGCGGCCGCGTCATGAAATGGGCGGGGCTAACTGCACGTCATACCGATAGCCCCGCCCCTTTCATGACGCGGCCGCCCTCTCAACACTGGAGCCATGCCAGAGGGGGCGGGCATAATGATTTAGTGGGCGGAGGCAGCAGCACACAGCCACGCCTATGGATTGATAATGAAAGTGGCTGGAAAACATGTAACTATTATCAAAATGCTGTACTTTAATACTTAATTTTTGGCACAAATAGGGAGAGTTAGAAAAGAGGGGTGCAGGGACCCCTCTATATAGATACGGGGGGGAATGAGTTTGGGGGTCATGCACGGACCTCTGAGGAGCCCGTCGCATGGGGACATTGTAGGAGAAGCCCACCTGGGACTAAGCCCCCCCAGAGACCTCAACTAAGCATTTATTTATTAAATTTAACTATTTACAATACAGAGAACAGTTTGCTCATCCCTGTAGCAGCCGGGATGTGCAAACTATGCAGTAGCCGGATTGCTCAGGATTACACATCCTGAGCAATCCGGTTTCCCACAAAAATGTGTGTGAAGGCAATTGCGTTCACCGCATCCGGATCTGGATGCGGTGAACGCAATTCTAGTTTTAAGTGTGACCCTAGCCATACCCGGAAACAGAACAACACTAGACTGGAAGTTAAGTATTTCTGTATTTCTCCCATTTCATTTTTTTAACTGTTTTGCATATCGGTCTGTCCTTATGTTTATCTTTTATATCTTTTTATTGTAAGCACTGTAATTTTTATATTAAAGGTTAAAAGTTTAATAAGTTTGATCCTTGTATGCGCTAAAAATTACATAGCCTTACAGAGAGTGTGTGACCCTGTTGATTGTCAGAATCAAACAATAGAGCTCGGTTTTAGAAGCACTAAAGCAAAGACAAAGGGATGAAATTTAGTTAATGTTTGAAGGCACAAACCTTTTTATTAATAAATTATTTGCACACCACAATGTGTTTCAATAGCCCAAGCTATTTTCCTCAGGTGGTACCTCCTGAGGAAGATAGCTTGGGCTATTGAAACACATTGTGTCCCTTTGTCTTTGCTTTAGCGCTCCTAAAACTGCACTCTTTTATTTGATTCTGTGCATACCTCCCCCATCATGGGTGAGTGGTAGGAGCTGCTCTGGGCAAATCCCTAACCTCTTCTAAGCAAAAGGACCTGTGGTGATGTGGAGGCAGCGACATCCACTAGAGTCACGTGATTGGGTCCCATGATCGCTTCTGGGAAACGCCGTTCAGCACTGTGATCCGGGATCCTCATCCTCCACGCAGTGATCGGGAATCCTCATTCTCCACAGTCTTACCGGGGTTGTGTAGGGGTGCACAACCCATATTGGTGAGTCACCAATTGACGTACAGTTAACCCCCAAAACCACCGGGCCCAGCTCATATGCGCTCCTTGTCCTTTTCTTCTCATTACCTGTTGATTTTCAGACAGTAGTATAATTAGGGGACTCCTCATCCTATGTGTTTGATGAGTGGTGGCAGCGTGTTGTGTAGCTGGGGTGTGTGGACTGTGTCGGGGTGTGATTTATGCTCACTTTACGGCCTAGAACAGAGGTTGAGTGTTGGACTGAGTGAGAAGAGATATCGTAAATTAAACCATTCAGGTACAACGCCAAGTCATGTGCTGAGAAGTGGGTATGTGACAAATAGGTTCAGACCAGAAGGTGGTGATTCCACTGCTTACAAGTTCTCCAACCCATTAGTTTTTCTTAAAAACAACCATTCTGACATTTCTTTGATCCCCACTGGTCTCCATATACACAGCTTACAATGAATCATGCCAGTACACATCCTAATACCTACTCCTCATGCTGCTGATGTTTCCAGGGCTGGGCAACCTGGCCAATAAGGAGCATCCATTTCACATAGGAAGTCCCCTGTCAATTTATTGGTTCCAATGTCTAGTGCAAATACCGGCTGGATTTGCAATTCAGCCACCTGGTGAGAACACTGTATATGGCATAACCACTGAATGATGCCAGGTTGTGTCTAAGGCACTTCACCGCTATTATATAAATCAGAGGATGCAAAAAAATACAGGTGTAAGAAGTATGACATGAAGGCTGAGTTTTCATTTTTAGCTATTTTTTATTTCTATAGTTTTATGAAATAATTTGTCCAAATGGAACAAACATGACCCGCTTCTAATGGGTATTGATGAGCGAGCACTACCTAGCTAGGGTGCATAATAAGCAGTTGATGCTCAGATTGGCATGACTCGAGTACCCGAGTATATTAGAAGTCCAGGAATTGTTTCCCATTAATTTCCATTATACCCAGGTACTCGAGTCGTGCCCATCTGAGCATCATCTGCTCATTACTAGTACAGACCACCCATCCATAGTAGGGCTCGCTCATCATTAGGGATTATACCAAACTGAACAAATCATGAAGTTGGAAAGTATCCTCTAAAGGCGATGAGTGAGCCCTGCCATGCTCAGGTGCGTAATAAGCAGTTTATGCTCAGATTGGCGGGATTCGACTACCCAAGTATAATGAAAATCCAGGAATTCTTCCGAAAAAATGCTTTCCCATTGACTTCCATTATACTCGGGTACTCGAGTTGCGCCCATCTGAATATCAACTGCTTGTTACGAGTACCATGCTCACTCATCACTAAATTGAATAAATCGTGTAATTGCTAAGTATTCTCTAAAGGTGTGATACTTTAGTGGTGCAGTCATTGGCAGTGAAAGGGTTAACAGGCGCACGCTGGGCTTTTGCTGTATCTTGTACTATGTCTATTGTTTCCTTAGTGACTGGTACGTAATATTGTGTGTTGTGCCGCCTCCGGCACATGTAACGCTGGCTGCCAGTATCGTCCTTTAATTTCATGCTGGTGATTGCTGGAAGCTGTCTGAAGGATTTCAGGAATATGTCCAAAGATTAAAAAGACTAAGAAAAAAACATCCAAAAGCCATAAATATATTAGTTCTAATATCCTGTAAAGAGAACATTTGAAAATGACTGTTCAATTTTGCAGGGAAACAGTGGAACTGGGCTGAATATTATTGGATAAAGTATTTATAGTCAATTCCAATGAAAAGTGGATATGAGAAAAAGTTTCTCCACCTTCAAAAGTAATAGTTTAAAATTCCCTGGATTTTTTGCATGCATTATACTCTATGTATATCATATTGTCCACCCTCGGAGTCTAGAAGAGATATGTACTTCCCGTAAACTCTATGCATCTATATTTTACTACAGTAGAGAGGAGCGAAATTTGTCTGGATCAAATCTGCCCTAAAGCTCCCCCATTTATTATGCTCATTGGCTGCAGAGTTGTCCATTGTGTCACAACTGCGGCCCGTGATTGGTCCATTGCATCACCACTGAGGCCGGTGATTGGTCCATTGTGTCACCACTGAGGCCGGTGATTGGTCCATTGTGCCACCAGTACGGCTGGTGATTGGTCCATTGTGTCACCACTGCGGCCGGTGATTGGTCCATTGTGTCACCACTGCAGCCGGTGATTGGTCCAGTGTGTCACTACTGAGGCCGGTAATTGGTCCATTGTGTCACCACTGGGGCCAGTGATTGGTCCATTGTGTCACCACTGCGGTCGGTGATTGGTCTATTGTGTCACCACTGGGGCTGGTTATTGGTCCATTGTGTCACCACTGGGGCCGATGATTGGTCCATTGTGTCACCACTGGGGCAGGTGATTGGTCTATTGTTTCACCACTGTGGCCGGTGATTGGTCCATTGTGTCACCACTGCTGCCAGTGATTGGTCCAGTGTGTCACCACTGTGGCCGGTGATTGATCCATTGTGTCACCACTGAAGTCAGTGATTGGTCCATTGTGTCACCAGTGTGGCTGGTGATTGGTCTATTGTTTCACCACTGTGGCCGGTGATTGGTCCATTGTGTCACCAGTGCGGCCAGTGATTGGTCCATTGTGTCACCAGTGCGGCTGGTGATTGGTCTATTGTTTCACCACTGCAGCCGGTGAATGGTCCATTGTGTCACCACTGCTGCCGGTGATTGGTCCATTGTGTCACCACTGTGTCCGGTGATTGGTCCATTGTGTCACCACTGAAGCCAGTGATTGGTCCATTGTGTCACCAGTGCGGCTGGTGATTGGTCCATTGTGTCACCACTGTGGCCGGTGATTGGTCCATTGTGTCACCACTTTGGCCGGTGATTGGTCCATTGTGTCACCACTGCAGCCAGTGATTGGTCCATTGTGTCACCAGTGCAGCCAGTGATTGGTCCATTGTGTCACCACTGCCGTCGGTGATTGGTCCATTGTGTCACCACTGTAGCCGGTGATTGGTCCATTGGGTCACCACTGCAGCCAGTGATTGATCCATTGTGTCACCAGTGCAGCCAGTGATTGGTCCATTGTGTCACCACTGTGGTCGGTGATTGGTCCATTGTGTCACCACTGCAGCCGGTGATTGGTCCATTGTGTCACCACTGCGGCCGGTGATTGGTCCATTGTGTCACCAGTGGGGCAGGTGATTGGTCCATTGTGTCACCACTGCAGCCGGTGATTGGTCCATTGTGTCACCACTGCGGCCGGTGATTGGTCCATTGTGTCACCACTGAGGCCAGTGATTGGTCCATTGTGTCACCAGTGCGGCTCGTGATTGGTCCATTGTGTCACCAGTGTGGCCGGTAATTGGTCCATTGTGTCACCACTTTGGCCGGTGATTGGTCCATTGTGTCACCACTGCAGCCAGTGATTGGTCCATTGTGTCACCAGTGCAGCCAGTGATTGGTCCATTGTGTCACCACTGCCGTCGGTGATTGGTCCATTGTGTCACCACTGTAGCCGGTGATTGGTCCATTGGGTCACCACTGCAGCCAGTGATTGATCCATTGTGTCACCAGTGCAGCCAGTGATTGGTCCATTGTGTCACCACTGTGGTCGGTGATTGGTCCATTGTGTCACCACTGCAGCCGGTGATTGGTCCATTGTGTCACCACTGCGGCCGGTGATTGGTCCATTGTGTCACCACTGGGGCAGGTGATTGGTCCATTGTGTCACCACTGCGGCTGGTGATTGGTCCATTGTGTCACCACTGCGGCCAGTAATTGGTCCATTGTGTCACCACTGCGGCCGGTAATTGGTCCATTGTGTCACCAATGCAGCTGGTGATTGGTCTATTGGGTCACCACTGTGGCCGGTGATTGGCTGTAGTGATCACATGCATGTACAGCAAGTAGAATAAACAAGGAGACTTTCATGGGCCCAGGGAAGAGTTAAAGAAGGACCATAGAAAGACCAGTAAGGTGAATAGTTAATTCAGTTTACAGCAGGCTAATTGTTTATGGAAAAAACATAGGGGGGGACAACCCCTTTAATTATGGCTGAAGACTGTATAACATGACATTGAGCAGCTGTCACACACTTAGTTTGCGCTGACATCGCTGGATGCTGCTGTATGTGTTGTTTTCCTTTAAGGGCTGCATGAGGGATTGGTGTGAAGGTCCTGACTCCTGTGTTGTGCTCCAGAGCGGCATTGACTATTGTGTTCAGCTGCTCGTTGAGTGATTGAAGTGTGAATCACCTGGAATCCCTTCCCCCTGGCTTTAAATAGCCTTCCCTCTCCTCTGTCAGACGCCGCTTATAGAGTCAGTTGGCTCCTGGCCATTAAGCTGAGAAGACGTCTTGCTGCTGTGCTGAAGCCTCTTCTGGAGTTCTATTGCTGAAGCTGTGATCCCCGACCTGTGGGTAGAGGTAGGGGCCCTCAGCCTAGGGCTAATCAGGAGCTTAGGGTACCGTGTGGCGGCTTGGAGCTACTCACCGTCAGAGGTACCTCCAGGTTCAGGGAAAGGCAGCGACCCCAGCATCAGTAAGGTTAGGCTCTCCTGACCCCTTTGCCCATCACACCATCAAGTTACCTGATTCCCTCACCTCCCAAGCGTGACAACAGCTACATCTAGGGTTACTTAATAAATCACAGCCATAATTAACACACACTGTTCTTTTTTTTGGGGGGGGGGCAGACTGCACATCCTGATCCTCTTGGTTCATGAACTGAATTCCTAAAATACAGTGAAGACTGACACTGGCAACAGCGAAGAGGGAGAGAGGGGGATGGTAACACCGACTAATGGACATTTTAAAATATGCTATTCAGGGTCTGTGGAAACCTAGGTGAGCGGCCTTCGGGCATTACTGTGATGGCAATTAGTGGTTGATCTTACAATTATTGCTGTATTTTCTTGGATAAGCTAAACTAAAGTAATAAACAGCTAACCATTAGCCATAGGATTGTTTTGCTAAACAGAACTTTCCACGTTTATTTTAATTTGCTAAGTAATTCATTAACCAGATAGATCTAATACTCGGAGCTATAAAATGAGTTTATATACTTGGATACGCTGTTAGGCAACAAAAACACGAATGTATTACACAAATCAGCAGTAGCGTTGGGATCTCACAGTGTCCTCAGCTCAATCATTTTCAAGGCTTCCAAAAACAGTAAGATGCCCCCCCAAAATATGGTAAATGTCCAACAGCCCCCACATATGGTATGATGACCCCACATCTCCCCCAAATATTATGCTGCCAACATATATGATACATACAGTATAATGCCCCACAATTCCCTACAGCCCCCCTCACACAGTATAATGCCCATATAGTTCTGTGACACCCCGGCGATCTGGTTGCCACATTGGTGTTTAAGGTCATCGGTACCAACACCACGTCTGAGGAGCTTTCAGGTATCCTATGCTGGACCTCTACACATTTCACACTGTCCAAACTCCAGCCAGAGAGTGCAGGGCGAAGAGACCCACCTCACGGAAGGCCCCACTTCTGGTTGGAGGGAGGAGTTAGGATAGGGAGGGGGTGGTAACAGGAGTCACTTACTCAGACAGAGTCAGATGGTGAAGGAGGACAAAAGTCTGCGTCGGCTTCCAGGCCAAGCAGCAGCCCTAAGCTGCTACAAGGGATGTCAGGACCCCAAGTTGTCAGGACTGCATGACTGGCAGCAAAATGGAAGCTACTGGACTGCAACCACAGTAGCCACACTGTGGAACTACCCAGGGGCACAGTGACTGCCAAAGGGCTAGAGAATTGGTGTCGGTCCAGGGTCTCATAGAGTCCAGGCTGCCTGCCTGCTGGTAGTTAGCCACGAGGGAGCAAGAGGGACTTGGGGAAGCTGGAAGTACCTAGATCATCATCCCAGGGAGAAGTCAGCTGGTTGGCCATATACCCATCAAGCACAGCAGTCCCTAATTCTTCTCAGACTGACCAGATTGCCGGCCCGGTGAACGAGTGCCCTGGATCTGCTGATGGACTGCAGTATGAAGTAAAAGGTAAAGAATAGAGACTGTCTCCTTGCTTTCTTCCTGCGATCTCTGTGCACCTGACTTCTTACTGTGGCTTTCGCTGTAGTCTAGACTCTTCACCTGAAGATCCTTGATAGTTGTTCAGTCCCTACATAGCTTGTATGGTGGATTAGAGATACGATGGCTCCTTGCTCCACCATTGTGTTAAACTGTATATCTATCTGTCCTGAGGTGCTCACGTACCACCAACTTAAAAAACATTGGATGCAGCTTCATTTTGCATGTGATGTGACCTAAAGAGAAGTATTGCATTGATTTCAGAAATATATTTGGTTTATGTGAAATTGCAGTACACCATTACGCTTAAAAAACTCAAACACCCCACAAATACGTAGAAAACTAGTTTCCATTGCGGATGTTCCTCTAGGGTTACATATCGGACACAGGTCAGCCTGATTTAACTGCTGTCTTTTCTTTCCTCTATAATGAACACCATCCTATACAACAGGGATCTTAAACTCCAGTCTTCAAGGCCCTCCAACAGTGCAGTTTTTCAGGATTTCCTTAGCATTTGACAATTGGTAATTTCATCTCTTGCAGAGGTGACAATTCCAAAGGCCAAATGCTAAGGCAATCCTGAAATCATGAACTGTGTGCGGCCCTCGACGTCTAGAATTTGAGACCGCTGTTATACACTATGTACTAAGGTCAGTTTCTTTTGCATACTGTTTTTGGCCATTTTTTTCATTACCTGTTTTTCTTGTATGAGGACACAAAACTGATGGAGGTTTCCCAAGCTCCTTCCCTCAACAAGTCAGTCAAAAAAAGGAAAGCTCGAGAATGTGACACCCCATTCACTTAAAGAACGTTTGAGCTGCAAATTGGATCAAAATCGGACAAGACTCATTTTCTTACAGACCAAACGTGATGCTGGTCACCGTACAGACAAGTAGAAGCAGAAGAAAACGTTCAGGTTGGGTACCAGGAGAGCACGTAAAGACAATAAAGCCTACAGTATTTTTTTTACGATGGTTGAATATTGTTGGTTCAGTACAGATTTTAAGGTCCTATAAAGTCTCTCTGCACTCCGTGACATCATGACATCATGCCTTTCGCAGAGTCCTCCCGGAGAGGCCCGGGTATTTCAACGCGGGCTGAGACGATCTGAAGCTCCAGAGAGGACCAGAGGACCAGGAGAGGTGTGTTTTTAACATTTTGATACGGTTCAGGAAAATAGTGGTTGCCATTTTGTTAAATCTGTGCGGAAATGAATTGCCAAAAATCCGCAACACACAAGGGAGTAAGGCCAGAGATACACTGTGCGAGACGCATGTGTGATATATTGGCATGAGTCTCATATGACTCCCCTGGCATGACCACCAGCTCTCTGGACAGGAGCGCATTAGTTGCATAGAAGCATCAGCACCTTTAGGACCTTGTTAAGAGAGCCGGCGGCCATGTCGGGGAGTCATACGAGACTCGTGTCACTATCTCACTGTGAAAGTGAGAAAATGTGCAATAGGGTCTTATCTCCAGATAAAGAGGTGTATGAATCTGTTAGTAAAACTGCTCACCTGGTTTGGTTTTGTCACCCACAACCAGTATGATAGCCAGAAATCGATGTAGTCGCCTGACAAAGACAGCTGCTAACAAGGACCGCACCTCCAAGGATAACCGTGGTGAAGAACCTGTAGATCTGTAGGACAAAGTTCCGTTGTGTCCGCGCTGCTGCCAAAAGGATCACCAAAGATAAGATAGAATCTGGGCTGAATTGTGTCTATATTCTTCCGACGTGTTCCGGAGCCTTCACCTGGCTCCTTCCTCAGGGACAATTGATTGACCCTGAGGAAGGGCAATTGATTGTCCCTGAGGAAGGAACCAGGTGAAGGCTCCGAAACGCGTCGGAAAAATAAAGACCCAATTCAGCCCAGATTCTCTCTTGTCTCTGGTGATCCTTTTGACGGCAGCGCGGACACAACGGCACTTTGTCCTACAGATCTACAAATATCTCTCTTGCGTCTCGCTCAGTGTGTCTCTGCCCTAAAACTCAATTCCTTTAGAACCTGTTCTCTCACCTCTACTGAGATCCCAAATATATCTCAAAAGCTCGTTAAAGGATTGGACATAGATTTATAGGAACGCTACCTCCAATAGGTGGCACTACTGAGATATTTTTCTTTTTATTTAACAGAATAGAGAACTAATTTGCATATATTTTTCCCAGGGAGCATTGCCAATAAGAGTTTATACACAGCTGGTCTCTGTAGTCATTCAGTCCCCCTATGAAGTGGGAATATTTTATGAGCCTATAAAGGCCCAATTTAATTAACTTTCATATTGTTCTGCATCAGTATTGGCGATATTATACGTATAGGCGCCTCTATATACCCCCTCTATAAACATCCTAACAAATCTAACTGCAGCCCCAAGGTATAAAACGAATGCGGTTTTACAAGAGCATTGTTACACGGTGCTGATCTTAATGGATGATGATTGGTCGTATGAAAAAGACTTTATTTCAATATCGCATCTATTCACATGGAGGGAGAATAAAACCCAAGTATTAAATTAAGAAGGGGATGATGAAAAATCCATTCATTCATACGTATGCGTCTTCAGAAATGCCATTATCTGTGGCCTGGAAGGAATACTATCTTCTATTATATACTATTTACCAAAGTCTAAGTGGAGAAGTACAATTTCCTGCTTCATATTTTATTCAGCTTTTACTTTACAATAGCTCATGGATGTGAAAGTAAAAATGCAATAAAAGCAGATTGGAGATATGGTAAAGAATATGAATTGTCTGATTAAAGGGGAAGTCCAGGGAAAAGAACATTCGCATATGACCCACTGCCTCTACGAGGGGCCAATACTCATCTGTTCTGTGCTTGGTCATACAGTTGAATGCTATAATTATGGTTACCCACTGGCATCACCATTGGGAATTAATGAATACATTATTATCTATCAAGGTTAAGGGGAACTGTGAGAATGAAAGATTCGCAAATGTGAATGCAGACACACTCGAACAATGGGCCGTGGTGAACAGAATGGTGTTTAACAGGGAAAATTTAAAAGCCCTACATCTGAGTAAAAGAAATATAAAAAGTATGGAAGGAACAGGACTAAGTGATAGCACAGGGGGCTAATAGTACATTCAACATGAGTGCAGAGCTGCAGCTAAAAAGGCTAACAAAATTCTGGGATGTATCAAGACAAGCATTGAGTCTATCAAGAGAGGTAATTATTCCTATACACACTGCCCTGGTCAGACCCAGGGGCGTAACTACAACAGGTGCAGGGCTTGTACTTGCACCCGGGTACCAAAAGTCCCTTTGGCCTATAGAAAAAAAACTATTGCCATCAAAGATTTGCAATAATTGCTCCAGTTGGAGCTTTCACATCAGGGCTCATGAGCTTCAAGATACGCCACTGGTCAGACCAGTGGCGGACCTTTACCCCAGGGGGCCCTGGTGCAGCCATGTTGAGGAGCGGGGGAGGGTGCTGGTGGCGTCGGCGCGGTCCGGGGGGAGGTTTGGGGGGGGTGCAATGTGGTGCTGGCATTTGCGGCGGCTCTCCTACCTGCGCGAGTGCGCTCCTGGGAGCCAGAAGGGCAGAGGAGAGGAGGGGCGGGATCAGACAGGGGAAGCAGGAAGCTTTCTGCTTCCCTTGTCTGACTCTCCTCTCCTCACCTCTGATGGCGGCTTGCGGGGGTCTGCTCGGGGCCCCCCTGCAGGCTTGAAGGGGCCCCCTGGCCAGTCGGGGCCCTGGTGCAGCTGTACCAGCTGCACCACGGTAGTTCCGCCCCTGGGTCAGACCCCGCCTGGAATACAGTGTACAGTTCTGGGCACCCCAATTCAGGAGGAACATCGATATATTGGAACAAGTCAAGAGGAGGCCAACTAAGATGGGAGAAGGTCTGTAGCCATTTCCTATGAAGAACGGCTAAGAGAGCTAGGAATGTTTAGTTTCCAAAAAGAAGGCTGGGAGGAGACTCAATAGCTTTCTACATCTGAAAGGTTTTCACAGTGCAGAGGGAACTACCCTATTCTCATTAGCACAAGGAAGTACAAGAAGCCATGGGATGAAGCTAACAGGAAGGGGATACAGATTAGACATTAGGAAAAACTTTCTGACAGTGAGGGCAGTCAGAGAGTGGAACCGGCTGCCATGGGAGGTTGTGAGCTCGGCATCAATGGAAACCTTCAAGCAGAAGTTAGATAAATCTTTAGCTGAGATGATATAGGAGAACCTGTCTCCAAGGGAGTTGGACCCGATGGCCCTTGAGGTCCCTTCCAACTCTGCCATTCTATGATTCTTTAAAAGTTTTTATTGAATTTCAGGAACCTAGCTATACCCAGCAAATTGAAGAATTTGCAATTTGAGTTGCAGAAGTTACCAAAAGGTGTCTCCATTTTACAAAAAGCAGAAGATTGCAAGAGCCAGAGAAGGCTTGCATGACATTAGGTGGCTTGCTATTAGAGACGAATGGATTGCTCAGCACAACCCTGGTACATGGTCCAGGTCAGTGCTCTCTGGTCAAGGGGAGGAGCTGCAGAGTCTCTGCACGGCATTTGATTCCTCTGCCTGGCTGGCGTGATCTGCACAGCATATAAGTGATGCCTCACCAGATCAGCTAATTATACGCCAAATTTGGGATCCTGGAGGGTAAAGAAATTTGTACAACTCCTGTTCATGGCCAGAGAGGGGTGAGCTGGGCCAGCGATCAGCTCATCTATACTTGCAAACCCTAATAGGGATTACATTTAAAATAATAAAGTAAAATATCATCAAAATGTTAATTTATTTCAGTAATTCTATTAGAATAGTGAAACACATATATAGAGCCATTACACACAGAGTGATCTATTTCATGTGTTTATTTCTGTTAATGTTGATGATTATGGCTTACAGCCAATGAAAACCCAAAAGTCATTATCTCAGAAAGTTAAAATAATTAGCACAAAATACCTGCAAAGGCTTACCTTTAGTCTGGTTCAGTAGGCTGCATAATCATGGGGAAGACTGCTGACTTGACAGATGTCTAGAAGGCAGTCATTGCCACAGTCTACAAGGAGGGTAAGCCACAAAAGGTTCATTGCTAATGAAGCTGGCTGTTCACAGAGTGCTGTATCCAAGCTTATCAATGGAAATCTGAGTGGAAGGAAAAAGTGTGGTAGAAATAGGTGCAAAATCACCGCAACCTTGGAAGGATGGTTAAGAAATTGTAATTCAAAAACTTGGAGGAGAGTCACAAGCTATAATGATTGTATCACAAGATGAAAAGATTTAGAAACAGCTGATGCTGCAACCAAGGAGGTATGAAGTATTGATGAAGCCATAGCAACTTCTATGGGGCTCCTGCAGGATTAGCCCCTCGTTCCAAGTTGGTCTTGTCTCCATTTTATTGGGTGGTAGAAACCTTAAAAATAAGTGATCTACTCTCCACAAGGTGCTGCAATTCTGCAAATGAGGAAGTATGAAATGTATTGAACGCAATAGGGCACCTGGACCTCAAGTCATAGGTGGTTATGAGTGTTGATGTCATAGAGCTCATCAAAGGGCACACATTTTATCTGAGTTATAAGAATCTTTGAACTCAATATACTTCATTGACTGTCCTTTATTGATCACATAGAATGGAACATATGTGTCAGAACTAGAGTTGTGATAACTTATCTACTTGTGATAACCTTACTACAGTTCTAGAAAAGACCACAAATAATATACTGGGATACCTCAAGGGGTTCTGCCGAATTACAGACTCAGCCCATGAACTATATTATCACATGCAGGCTGTTATATCTGATAGGTTATTTGTGAATCAATCCAAATGGAAAGTGATTGACTCCAAAGAAGACGTTTTGGACGATCTTTGACATAATTTGATTTTCATTGACCTGACGAAGAGTTGAGTACGGGAATTGGATTCAAGAAAATTCAGATTTGCCTCATATTTTATAGAAAATTTGCATTTGACCTAATCTAAATTTCACTAGATTCACTTGGTACAAAATCTAAAATGAAAGATAACAGTAAAATAAATAATAAATATTTTGCTTACCTTTACCGGCCCTTATTTGTCACTCAATGCAGCTTCTCAATCGGTGCTCTGGATCACTTCTTTCTTCACTTTGGTCTTCGGCGCCTCTGGAACTAACTAAACCTTACAATATCATGATCACTGAAGACCACTGTAAATACAGAAGAGGTCCAATGTCACCTAGAACAAGATCAGAGGAATGCGTGAGAAGCTCTGTGGAGGGACAGGAGGATTTTTTTTAACTCTTTCTCATTGAAGCCTGTTTTCACCTTCCTGATCAGGCCAAACTTTTCTATTCTGACATGCATCACTACGACACTGAATCAACACCTTTTTGAGCATGCTTCTGGCTGGGTCTAATGGGTCATTGTAGCTGGTAGACCCAGAGGTCAGTTTTTTACCTATGGCTTTCATGGTTACCATCGGCTCCCCACATACGCATTGCGGCATTATGATGGGCTGAGAGAGATAGCTCCCTCCATCTCTCAACCATATAAATGCCATAATCGCTAGTAATCTGTGTGGGGGACTGGTCTTGGTGTTACAGTAGGAGTGCAGCTATGTGTTAACCAGAGCTCCTGGAAGTGATTTGTTGGGTGGGCACAGCTTCTTCACCAAGACGTTCGGTACATCCATTTGCAGGGACACATTGCAAAATAGGACATGTTGCAATGATCAATATTGGGAAAAGGATACACCATCCAGTTATTATTCTCCAAGGTTTGGAGGACCCTAGAGCATGATAATGTACATAAGGTAAAATTTCCTTGTTTGTCTATAAAAGCAAGTCCGACCTGCACCACCACTCTGTGCACCACAGGACAGTGAAATGGGAAATAGAGTGTAGGTCCAGACAAAAACCCTGCTCTAGTTCACAACGCTTCCAAAGGAACTTCCAATATAATGCAGCAAAGATAGAAGGAATGAAGCTTCACTCACCGGAGGCATTTCTTCATGCACTTTAGTTTTCTTTCAATGTTCTTTTTATTGAAGTAGGTGAAAGGATAACAAACAGATCATGTCATATGTGCGGTACAACATGGTTAAGAAGGTATTGAACATTATTGCACTTATATCTTGCTGTTGTTTTAAGTAGTGATTGATCACTAGTTCTCTCGTTAATTTTAAGGGACTGCATGTGCGGTTCGTAAACCACATAAAGTCCTTTGTGTAGTCTCGGCTTCATTCGCATATATGCATCAATGGTAACTATTATGGCAAGTATTGAGAAGTAGACAAGTTGTAGGCAAGGGGGAACCAGAGGATTTGCAGTAAGGATAAAAGATGGGGAAAAGAATAATGAGGGGAGGTGAGGAGGAGAGGTAGGACACTGGGGCAATGGTGAGCCTTTGGGCTGTGCTTAGGACTCAATTACAGAAAGTTACTTAAGTTTTTATCTAAAGTTGATCAATGGTAGCCAAATTTCCCAGAATGTGGGGTTCATGCACTCTATTTGAACAAGGATTCAGGAGGATAAAAGGTACAGATGGGCTATGGCCTGTCATGATCTCCACACTGCCTTTGTCTGTTACTATTATTGTGGAGCTGTTAGTCTGTGTTGGATATGTGCTGCAATCACCTCCCTTCACTTCACTTAATTAGGCCTCTACTTAAGCAAGCTAGCTAAACCATTCAGTGTCAATTGTACACTTGCTTCTGTATTCTGTTTTGTCCCTCTGGTTTTCCTGAATTGGCTCGAATTGAACTTTGTCTCTGACTACCCTTGCTACAACTGCCCCATTTTCTGGACCTAATCTCTGATCGCTTGACCTCCCTTTACTTTCAGTAAGTAGTAGTATTAATATTATTTACTTTCTGTTATTGCACTCTGTTTTGTCACCTCTGAGACTAGTTATTCCTATAGTGACTCGCGTCACATTACAATTGACCATTTCATTTATTTTTCTTTTCCCCACCTATGGATCCATTACGTGCTTTGTGTGATCAGGTGGCGGATCTGACTCAGTTAGTTGCCTTGGAGCAACACAAACTGGCAGCCTCTCAGGCTCAGTTACAGGGCCAGATTTCTGGTACTTCTACTGCCCCACAGAATCTCTCTCCTCCAACCATGACTTCTGACGTATCTTTGAGACCTCCTAAACCTGTTGTAGCACTCCCTGACAAATTTTCAGGGGTAAGAGACCAGTTCAGAATTTTTAAGGAGAACTGTAAATTATTTTTTACCTTGCGCCCTCGGTCATCTGGGAATGAGTCTCAGCGGGTGGGAATTATAATGTCACTTCTGTGTGTGTGTGGGGGGGGTCCTCAGACTTGGGCATTTTCCCTACCCTCTTTTGCTCCTTAATGTCTTTAGGTGGATGCCTTTTTTCATGCTTTAGGACAGATCTATGATGAACCTGACAGGTTGAAAGTGGCAGAAACAAGGATCATGAACCTGACACAGGGAAACCGCACAGCAGGAGACTATTGTACTGAGTTTCGTCAGTGGTCTATTTAGGTCCTGTGGAATGATGCATCTCTCAAATGTCAATTCCTTAGGTGTTTTTTGGAGTCTCTAGAGGATGCTCTGGCTCTACATGTTCCACCTGGCAGTTTGGTGGAGGCCATGACTCAGATCCTCATGAATCGGTGGATGCAGTAAAGACGTGAAGTTCACCAAGAGGTTCCATCTTGTCCATCTGGACTGGTTCATTTACCTGAGATGGAACCTATGGAGGTTGGAGCAGCTAGTTCAAGGATCAATGAGAGGAGACGCCGTCGGGAACTTGGACTTTGTCTCTATTGTGGCCAAGAAATAAGCTGTTGGGAAATGCCTAAGTCTGGGTGATTGTCGAGGAGACTTCCAGGTACCCTTTTACTCCTCCAATAAAGTATTGTTGATTGCTGAACTTCTCTTTCAAAATCGGTGTCTGTCAAAATTTGCCTTTATTGACTGCGGATCTTTGGCTAATTTAATTGATTTGGGACTTGTTCTGAAGTTAGAATTAGGGACAGTTAAGCTAGAAAGCCGTATTCAAATTGTGGCTATTGACAGAACTCTGTTGCTAAAAAATTTGGTTCTGTTAGATATGGTGGAGTTCACACTGAAGGTGGGGTCCCTTCACACTTCTCCTGCTATGTTTTGGACAATTTACCTCCTGGAATTGTGTTGGGCATCCCTTGGCTGCATATGCATAATCCAATCATTGACTGGAACCTGATATTGTCAAATGAGGTTCTTATTGTGTTGAAAACTGTCTTAAATCTGTGCATCTTTGCTCCGTTAGTCTGGAAGGTCTTCTGGAATACCTGAAAGACCTTGGAGATGCTTTTTTGGAAAAAGAGTCTGAGATCTTACCTCCTCACCGTCCCTATGATTGTGCTATTAATCTCATTCTAATTCCAAATTGCCCAAGGCTCTCTTGTATTACATGGCTGGTCCTGAGTGGGCAGCCATGAAAGTTTATATTACCGAAAGTTTACGAAAAGGTTATATCCGTCCTTCCTCATCACCAGTAGCAGCCAGATTATTTTTTGTTTAAAAGGAAGATGAAGGTCTCCTTTCCTACCTCGATTTCCGAGAATTAAACAAAATAACTTTTAAAAATACTTACTCGCTTCCACTCATCCCTGATCTGTATATTCAGTTTACGGGGGCCAAATTGATTTCCAAACTGGATCTCAGAGGGGCATATAATCTGATACGTATTTGTGAGGGTGATGAGTGGAAGACAGCATTTTTAACATCTGTAGGTCTCTTTGAAAACCTTATCATGCCTTTTCGTGTAACTAATGCACCTGCGGTTTTTTCAGAATTTTATAAATGATATTCTTTCTGATTATATTGGGAGGTTTATTGTGGTTTATTTAGATGATATTCTAATTTTCTCACCTGACCTGGATTCCCATCATAAACATGTCCTTTTGGTTCACCAAAGGTTAAGAGATAATTGTTTGTTCGTTAAAATTGAAAAATGCACCTTTTCTGTTCAAGGAATATCATTTTTGGGTTTCATTGCGTCAGACTCTGAGTTTAAGATGGACCCAGGGAAGGTTCAGGCCATGATTGATTGGATTCAACCTAGAGATCTCAAAGCCCAGCATCTCTTTTTAGGGTTTGCAAATTATTACAAAAAATGGATTAGAGGTTTTTCTTAAGCCACTTACGGACCTCACTCGTAAAAGGGTGGAGCTAAAGGTTTGGTCACCAGAAGAGGTTGGGGCTTTTGAAGATTTGAAGAAATGTTTTATGTCTGCTCCTGTTCTTGTTCAACCAGACCTCTAGAGGCAATTCATTGTGGAGATAGATGCTTCTCAGGTCGGGGTGGGGGCTGTCTTGTCTTAAGGTCCTAAGTCTTTAAGTAACCTGCGACCATGTGCTTTTTTCTCTAAAAATTTTCTCCTGCTGAAAGAAACTATGATGTGGGTAATCAAGAGTTACTTGCTGTCAAGTTGGCTTTTGAAGAATGGGGGCATTTTTTTGGAAGGAGCCGTTCATCCGATCATCGCAGTGACAGATCACAAAAATCTAGCCTATATTGAATCTGCCAAATGGTTGACCCCCAGATAGGCCAGATGGTCTTAATTTTTTTCTAGATTTAATTTTTCTATTACGCTCAGACCAGGGTCTAAGAATGTACGAGCTGATGCCCTGTCTTGTAGTCTTGATTCATTGTCTCCTCCGGAACCTCCTTCCTCCACTCTTCCTCAGGGTATTGTTGTGGCCATTGTTTCCTCTGAGCTGAAAGCTGAAATTCGTACTGCTCAGTCCTTGGCTCCTTCCAATACCCCTGAATACAAGTTGTTTGTCCCTGTGTATCTCAGATTACGTCTTTTGCAAGAATTCCATGATTCTGTGTTGAGTGGTGATCCTGAGGTCACTGTCACCCAGAAGGCTGTTGTTAGACTCTTTTGGTGGTTCGCTATGCATGAAGATATTAGAGATTTTGTGTTAGCTTGTTAAACACAAAGTACACTATTGTCGTCTGGGGAATTGTCTCCTTTACCAATTCTGTAAAGATCATGGACTCATTTGTCCATGGATTTAATTTCACATTTACCTCTGTCTGGGGGAATGACTGCTATTCGGGTGGTAGTCGATCAATTCAGCAAACAAGCTCACTTTATCCCATTATCTGGATTACCCAATGCTGAAACTCACTCCAAACTGTTTATTGTTCATGTGGTACGAGTGCATGGAATTCCCCTTTATATTGTGTCTGATAAGGGAGTACAATTCGTCTCTAGATTTTGGAGGGCCTCCTGCAAAAAAATTAGGGATTGATTTATCCTTCTCCTCTGCTTTTTGCCCTGAATCTAAGGGTCAGATGGAGAAAACAAATTTTGAGCAGGAAAACTCGTCGTCATTTCTTCCTCTGGCTGAATTTGCCTTCAACAGTTGGGTTAATCAGCTCACAGGGACCTCACCGTTTTTCTGTAATTATTGGTTCCATCCTCATGTTGGTGAATTCTCCAGGATAAGTTCTGGGTGTCCTGGGGTAGATGTCTCCATTCAAGAGCTGGGGAATGTCTGGCAGGAGGTCAGGGGGAACATTGGCTTGGCTCAGAATTGGCAGAAACGGAAGGCCGAGAGGAGGTGCTCATTGGGGGCAATTTTCAAAGTGGGGCATAAGGTATGGCTATCCTCGAAGAATGTTCGCTTGAAGATGCCCTCGCTGAAGTTGGGTTCTAGGTTTGCTGGTCCATATGAGATTTTGAAAGTAGTCAATCCAGTTGCCATCTGATTAAAACTCCCCCAATCTTTTCGTATTCCTAATGTGTTCCACAAGTCATTGTTGAAGGAGTTTATTTCCTGTCTCCCTGGCCCCTCCTCCTCCAGTGTCCGTTGAGGGGAACTTGGAATTTGAAGTTCAAAGGACCATTGATTCCCATATGGTCATGAATTCCTTTCAATATCTGGTGCATTGGAAGGGGTATGGATCTGAAGAACGGTCCTGGGTTCTGGCTCATTCTGTAAGGGCTGATCGGTTGGTCAAGGACTTTCATTGGAGGTTTCCTTGAAAGCTGGGGGTCCGATGGCCCCCTTGAAGAAGGGGTACTGTCACGATCTCCACACTGCCTTTGTCTGTTACTATTGATGTGGAACTGTTAGTCTGTGCTGCAATTGCTTGCTTTCACTTCACTTAATTAGGCCTCTACTTAAGCCTCTACTTAGGCCTCTACTTATTCTATTCGGTGTCAATTGTACACTTGCTTTTGCTTATGTGGGTCTGATCCCACTGTGCTCTGAGCCAGACACTGCCTGACTTTGTTACCTTACCTGGACTTTGACCCTCTGCCTGTGACCTGGATTCTCTTTTTACCTGCTCCTCTGTATTCTGTTTTGTCCCTCTGATTTTCCTGACTTCGGCTAGAATTGATCTTCATCTCTTACTACCCCTTGCTGTTACTGCACCATTTCCTAGACCTGACCTCAGATTGCTTGACCTCCCTTTACTTCCAGTAAGTAGTATTATTAAACTTATTCACTTTCCATTATTACAGTCTGTTTTGTCACCTCTGAGACTAGTTATTCCTGTAGTGACTTGCATCACATGGCTGTTTAACACATAGGTGTGTGCAAAATGGCCGTAGTCCCATCTGTAGCCCGCATCCTCCCACATGCCGCCTGAATCCTTGTTCAAATAAAGCGCATTAAGAATTACCTCCAGTGAGTGCAGCTTCATTCCTTCTATCTTTGATGCAAATTTCCTTGTTGAACTGAAGTAAAACATCCAAATTCAATTTCAGAAGATTCATTCATCTCTAGACTCACTGTGTTATAGGGTCCTCTATTACCACGTGTCAATTATTCATGGGTGTGAGTGTTTTCTCTGTACCCCCTACAGATTCACCTTAATGTCTTCTATTTAGAATTGTCATTTTAGGAAAATCAAGGGCGACAATTACCGAACTCTATGGTCAATTAATACAGTGCAATAAGGCAGACAAAGCTCATTTTATTTAAATTAAGTTTGGGAATTCTTAATTTCATAGACATTGCTGCTGTACCCGGCACAAGACATAGAAGTAAGACTGTTTGGATGTATGCCCTAACCATCGAATGTTGTGCCAATTTCGAGGATTTTTCTTGGTGCATTACTGCCACTGGGCGACTTCTTGTGCTCATTTTGTTTGTCCATGTTAAAATATTAATACAGTAAATATTTCATGAGTATAAATATTAATAACACAGAACAATCAGGCTCAACAAATTTCAAGTTTGAAAGTCACAAAATTGAAGGACTTTTAGACATGGTGAACTAGAATGTACAGAGCTGGCACCAAACTGTACAGTGAAATATTCAAGTGTGGATATAGCATTGCAAAACAATAGCATGCATGGAGTCCATAGAGAATACTAACACAAGGGGCCCCTCTATCATATTACTAAAGGTGGGGTCACACGCGGCGATGTCGCCCGCGACATCGCCGCAAAGTGACGTCACAGCGAAGTCGCGGGCGATATTGCAAGTGCGTCGCGCTGTGTGACAGCGCGACGCAACTGCAAATTATCGCTGGTCGCAGGTTGACAGGTTTATGAACATGTTCATAAACCTGTCAACCTGCGACCAGCGATTAGGCTGGATCGCGCCGTCTGACACTGTTGGCGGCGCGATCCAGCCTATATCACAGGGTTACTGAGCCATCGCTCGCTGGGCTGAGCCCTGCCCAGCGAGCGACGGCTCCGCCCACATCGCAGCCGCGTCACCGGCAACGTCGTGCCGTGTGACAGCTGGCCTGCGATGTCGGAAGAGAGCGGGCACCTGCACATCGCTTCCGACATCGCAGGCCAGAATCGCCACGTGAGACACCACCTTTAGAGCCACCACACATCTCACCTCCTTTGTCTAAGAAAATTTACCTTGATCCTTGGATTGTTTGTGAAGAAGAGAATTAAGTGAAAGTTTTCACCGCCCAGAACACCAGGGCCATTTTGCTAAGACATCCAGCTATTTTTGAGAACCACATTCATCATCCAAAAGATGGGAAATGGGCACCATATTAACCCCAGGAGTCATAACTTTTTTTTTCTACGTCAATAAAGACATATGAGGGCTTGTTTTTTGTGGGTCAAGTTGCACTTTTGAATGACTACCATATAATGTACTGGAAAATGGGGAAAAAATTCCAAGTGCAGCGAAATTGCAAAAAAAAAAGTGTAATTGAGCTTTTGTTTTTTGCTTTTTTTTATTCAGCTTGTTCACTATATGGTAAAGCTAACGTGTCGGTATGATGCTTCGGGTCGATACGAGTTCGTAGATACCAAACATGTATACTATTACTGTTATCTAAGTGCTGAAAACAATTAAGAAGTTTTTAAAGAAAAAAATGGCACTTTTGGCGCCATATTCTGTGACCCGTAGAGCTCTCATTTTTCGGGATCTGGGGATGTATGACGGCTTATTTTTTTGTGTCTTCAACTGATGCTTCTATTAATACCATTTTTGGGTGGATGCGCTGTTTTTGCTGTCTGCTATTGAATTTTATTGCATTATTGCGGCGACCAAACCAAAAAACGTAATTTTGGTATTTGGACTTTTTTTTCTGTTACGCAGTTTACAGATCAGATTACCGTAATTGATTTTATATTTTCATAGATCAGGCATTTCTGAATGCGGCGATACCAAATATGTGTGTTTTTTAAAGTTTTATTTTCAATTGGGCAAAAGTGGGTCTGTTTGTTTTCATATTTTTAAAAACATTTTTTCTTTATTTTACACTACCTCTTAGGGCGCCTCCACACTACACTGTTCGATTGCTTCTGCTATTCACAGACATACTACTGCACATCTGTGCACAGGAGAAATCATCACTTTCTGTGGATGCAGGCATCCAGAGGAAGTGATTTATGACAGCATCTGGAGTCCTCACAGGACCCTGGGCTGTCATAGGTACATATCAAGGTCACGTGATTGGCGGGAAATGGCATGATCCCCATTGTGGTGATTTGGATCACGCTGTCAGTGATTGACAGTGCCAATCAGATTACTGATACAATCGGTGCTGTTGCCTACAAATGTCACATGATCAAATCAGATGACATGTGGGGGATAATTCGAGCTCAGCGCATGAGCTTGCATTAGATGGTGGAACATGACCAAGTGTGTATGTGGCACCCTGCCATTCCAGGTAGCCACAGAACCACCTAGTGCAGTGATGGCGAACTCCAGGCCTCGAGTGCCACACACAGTCCAGGTTTTCAGGATTTCCATTGCATTTGACAGTTGCCAATCAATTTACCAACTGTCAAACTCTAAGGAAATCCTGAAAACCTGCACTGTGTGCGGCACTCGAGGCCTGGAGTTCGCCATCACTGACCTAGTGCATGGAGGGATTTCCACAACAAGTAACCTACACACACAACACCTTCCACCCTAGGCCAGTAGGGGGAACTCCACTTGTTGCCTTTAAGCAAGATCCCCTATAAATACCGTTGCGGGGGGCGGAGTTAGCAAGACCATGCAGTATAGAGCAGTACTGTGACTACCTGTGACAACCGGGTAAAGGAGCCATTCTAGGCCCGAACAAGAGGACAGCCTAGCCAGAGTGAGGTACCCAAGAATGAGGGTCGGAGGCAAGGTTAGAGAGAAAGAAGTAGAATTGGGGGCAGAGGAGCCATGCCGATTCACTCCACAGAAGCAACCCGGACACCGGAGTCCAAGTCTGCTAAGGAGCATTTAGTCCAGCAGAAGAACACCGGTCCGACCAAGGAGACTTCGGTTTCCCCGGTCACCTGTAACCATAACCAAACAAAGAGCCAGGACCCGCAGAAAGTCCCCAGAGGTAGCGGCAATCCAGAGAAGGTTCTTACCTGAGCTCAGAGAAATGTGCAGGAGGCCAGGCCAGGTTCTATACAGGTAAGGGCTTCACCCCAAGTAGGAAAAGAGACAAGAAGGCCTTATAAATCACTCGCTGTGGAAATTCTGAAGTGCCTCCCGACCACCTGGAGTGTACCCTGGAGAGTGCCGATTTGTCATTAGTAAAGGTACGGAAAACTACTCCCAGTGTGTCTGTTGGTGCTTACAACCCTGTTCCTGTCCAGCACAGAGACAGAGACTGTAACTACCACCTGCCTGCAGAGCCTTATCCCTGTGCCAAGTTCTATCTTTACATCACTGCCCGGGGGACCCCGCTCCGCCTATGGGGAGCTATACCACCAGGCTGCCAATTCAGCATCCCCAAAGGTCTGCTGCAGCGCTGGTGCCATCACCAGACTTTGTAGGTGGCGTCACGACTTTTTCAATCAAATCCCTGCACATATTCCCCCCTTTTTAAAGAGACCCCCCCCAGGGCACTGTCCCGGGCAATGGCCGCCTGTGACATCCCCAGTATCCCATGCCCAGGATCTGAGTATCCCAAGCCTTGGGGCGGGTCACGTACTATAATGCCCTTGTTCATGAGGAGGTTAAATACTTTTCTATTTCCTAAAGGAGTTCTTGAAAATAGGGTTTCTAAATCAGACGATTTCATCAAGGATGTGATCAAATATCAAGAACAGTGGACAGCAAACCTTATATACGTTTACAGTCTCTTATATTTGCCTTTACACAATGGCAGCTTGCTACAGTAATTGCATGACCACATTAAGACATCTAAGAACAATGCAGCATTGGTGTTTTTTTTACTTGGCATTTGTCTATTTGTTCTCAGGAGGATTTAGAATTCAAAGCTTCTTTCCAGTATGGCGCGTGGATTACCGCAACCTTTCACTTCATAAACCAAGCCACTTTCACAATCTTGATGGAAGAATTAGTGCCAGAAATCGTAGATCCGCCTGTCCATCTTCCTGCCAAATCAGGCATTAGCTGTAGATGAACCTTACATATACGATGTTCTTAGATGCTACCGAAGTAGGAGTTCTACCTTTTTTTAATGTCTATTTTCATGGTTTCTACCATACCCCCATTCAGATCTGATCCTCTATGTGGAGCTTTTTTCTACAAACCTTTCCACTACTGCAGGTCATAGACCTAAATCTAGGACTGTCCATTGTATAGAGGACGGTTAGGACTAGAGATGAGTGGATCGATTCATGAGACTCTGGTCCAGGTCAGTGGTATATGGCGACTGGAAGGGAGGCCATAAATCTCTGATCTTCTGGTTTTCTCAATGCAGACCAGAGAAGAGAACTGGCCTCCCCACCTCTCAAGAAGGACAAGCTATGCAGGCGGGGAGGAGAAGTAAGACGAAGTCAAGACAAAACCCCTGACTTCCCGGATAGTGGAACTAAGCCCTCAAATCAGGACAGTCTTGCTGAATCCACGACGATTGGGAGCTATGGTAGTGGCCAGTCTCATCAATGAACTATCATGCCACAGTCTGCAGACTCTCTTTGTTATGGCAGTGTGGAATATATGAGGCCATTGTGAGTTCTTGGCTTTGTAATGACTACTGAATTCCTGCGACAGGGTTTAGAAAAACCTATGATCCCGGTCACTAAAATCTTAGACCCAATGATTAATGCTCACCATGGCATCTAAGTAGTTTGCATGTTTTTGTCTGTACAGATATTTGACACAATTGGTTAGTGGCCAATCTCAACAGACCACTAATAGGGTATATTCTGCAGATATGTATTATTATAATGGTGTGAAATAAATGTGGCAATGTTTCTGGTGCCAGCTGTAGCAGAGGCATGGCTTTCTAATCACTACTGGATTCCTGCCTTCTTACTTAGGGCACTTTCACATCAGCGGTTCTCAGCGTTTGCGGCAGATCAGGCACTTTTGCCTGGAACATTTGTGGCAAGACTGTGTTCAAACTAATTCATTCCCTATGGGCTTGCTTACATGTGCGGCACTTGTGGTTTTGCCAATCTGGCACTTGCAGCAGCTAGAAGTGGTTTTTTCAACTTGCCGCAAGTGCAAAACTGCAAGTGCCACACATGTCCGCAAGTCCATATGCTTTAGGTCGAATGCAGTCTTGCCACAAGTATTCCAGCTTTCTGCAGTTCAGGCAAAAATGCCTGATCTGCCACAAATGCTGAAAACTGCTGATGTGAAAGCAACCTCCAGGGCCCATTCCACGCTACGATATTGTCAACGATATTGTTTGTACGTCACGGCTTTTTGGGTGGTGCAACGGCGTCGTAAAGAAGTTGCTGCGTGTGACAAGTAGAAACGATCAACGATAAGTCGGCTGATCATTCATCGGAGGTTTGTGATCATGACCTTAAACCAAGCGATGATCGTCCGTCCAACCTGCAGCATCGGTGTGTGTGACACCTTGATAACGTTAACGACTTCGCCTATTCAGAACTGAAGGACGTAGGCAATCAAACGACCACAAGTATCGTTCATTTGTCGCGGAATCGTTGCTGCGTCGTTAAAGATATCTGCACGTGTGACACCTCACTAGCGATCATTGAACTACGTTCAAGCGATGTAGGTCAAGTCGGATCGTTGGTCGGATCGTTCAACCATTGAAGTGTGTAACCTAGGCTTTAGAGAAACCTCTGTCCCTGAACACTGAACCCTTAGTTTTAACCATCAGTTGTGACCTTGGTAAGTAAATTGTTTGTATCTTTGATCGTCACAGACATTTGACTCAATTGGTTAGTGGCCAATGTTTACAAGTCGCTAATAGGCCATATTACACAACTCCATCTTGTTAATGCAATGTAAATAAATGCAGCAAGGGATCCTGAGTTTCCCATTGTGAGCGTTTGGCTTTCTAGTGGCAACCAAAAACCTATGGCTGGTTTTAGGGGAACCACCTATACAGGTCATTAACCTCTTAAGTGCCATGATCAATGATGACTGTGGCATCTAAGTAGTCTCAAAGAGAATAGGCTTCCTTAGTTAAGTGCGTGGAGCACCAAGATCCAATTGGAAAATGATATTGGATTACTATGGCAGGTAATGGCCAAAAGAGCTGCCATCTTTGTACCCTTAAAAGTCCTTGATAGGATACTGGTTAGCTAGGTGCTAAAGCTGAAATTGATGTTTTTGTGTTGATCCTATTCATAGAAAAACTAGAATGTAATGCAATCACAATTTGCATGTGACTCACCGCGGCCGGCAGACTCCGGTTTAGACAGGCGATTCTTCTCCTTCCTTGTCACGGGTGGACCGCGCCTGCCGGTAGTGGGGCCCGGTGTAGTGCAGATCAAAAAGTTGAAGACGTCTTACGGGAACAGATTAAAGGGGTTTTAATTTGTTTTCTTCGTGACGCCACCTATGAGTAGTTCGGTAAGGGCTACCGACGCTGCGGAACCTCCGGGGTGATGGACAGCAGCAAGATGTTACGCTCCCCACAGGCTGAGCGGTGATCCCCGGGGGCTGGAGCTGCTCAAGATGTTGTGCGGCAGCTGCGGTTACCTTCTAGTTAATGACGGACAGTTCATAAGGAATCACAGACACAGGAAGTCTCTATAACGGTTCTTTACTGTAACCATGAAGGCAATACACGGTATGCAGTGGTTGAGTAGTAGACCGGGTGGACTCAGCAGTGATAGTGTTCCTCAGAGATCCGCAGTGTTCCTCCATTCTACCTACTTAGTTCCTTCTTGCCAGCGTCGCCCAGGAATACCAGGTCGGGTACGGGGAGGCTGCTTCAATGCCCTATCCATGATGTACGTTCTGGATGCTTTGGGGAGCCTTGTGTCCCTCAGTGGGTACACCGCTGGTTAGACGACTGGAAACTGGCTGGTGGTGGGGTGCTCCTATAAAGCTGCTCCTCCACGGGGCTGGTTCGCGTGACAGAGGTGAACTGCTGCCAGCTTCGGTACCAGTGAACCGGCTGTAAGTTGTGGGCACGGGAGTCTTTTGGGGACCCGTGTAGATAAGCCCAATCCCGGTTGTTAAGGCCTCAGGTGCTGACACCCGACCGGTGACGGCCCAGGGGCCCGCACGGAGTGCGGAGCCCCCGCTCCTCTCCAAGTTCTAGTCTGCTCTTGTCAGGTTCTAGATTCCTTCTCCAACTCCTACTTCTCTAGACTACTGTGTGTTCTGCTACACTACCCTAACACTCCACCCCCTAGGACCTATGATTGGTCCCCTGTTCTAGGTGTTGTATGTTGGGTTGGATCTCAGAGTTAACTATTTCACTGCTTTGTCAGAGAATATTGCGGATGCAATACTCCCTTGTGACGCACTCGTTGCGGGGCGCCACACTTGTAAACGATAAGTTATCCTGCAAACAAAAAAAGGCCCCATACAGATTCCCAAACCTTTATCAGATTGTCAAAAATAGTTATGAGTCTTAAAATGCAACAACACAAAAACAGTTTTTCAAGTATTTTTATTGCAGTAAAAACTAATGTTAGAAGTGAATTGCAAAAAATGTTTTTCCATACCACCCCCCCCAAAATAAAAATGTTATATGATATATGGTACTATTGAGAATACAAAAACTGAGCCCAATAATAATTTTTTTTTTACAATTTCAATGAACAATAAAAAATTATATTTTGTACCAGAAAAAACTATGCAAATGCTTTTATACATTTACACAAAAGTATTCCAATTGGAATACCTTTCTAAGGGTTAAGGACGAGTATACTGTGAACGTTATTTTCAGCATAATAAAGAATAGAGAAGTCTTGGAACGCTCTATTCTACTGGGCTGATCTGTGTTATCATTTTTCAAATTAAAGGGGTTGTCCACGACTTAGACAAGTGCCTTCACCCTTGAAAAATAAAAACACTTTCTAGTCACCTCTTGCGTTGACGCTATCCGCTCTCTACGTTCCTCAAATGACCTTCAACTAACATCTGCACTAATCCGATCCTCCCACTCCCGGCTCCAAGACTTTTCCAGAGCTGCACCAAACCTCTGGAATGCTTTACCCAAAGAAATCAGGACTATCCACAACTTGCATGGCTTCAGACGATCCCTAAAGACGCATCTTTTTAAGGCGGCCTATCATACTCCCTAACATGTCCATTGTACTGTAGACAGTGAATGGGCTATCCTCTGGACATTATTCTTCTACAAACTCCACCAAACCATAAAGGTCTACACAGACTGATGACCATTCATGTAAGCTTAGCCCTATACCCAATTTCCTCAAGATGCCTGGACCACCAGTGCAATAAGCCGCGGCACCTTGTACAACCCCTATCCCGTTGTAGATTGTAAGCTCTTTTGAGCAGGGTTACCTTCATTTCTTGCTTTATTTATTGTATTTTTTTTCCACATTGATTCTATGCCTATTGTTTTTGTATCCAATGATTGTACTTTATTTGTTCTCTATTGTAATTACTTACTGTATATTTTCTGTACGCTAACCCTACATTGTAAAGCGCTGCGGAATATGTTGGCGCTATATAAATAAAGCTTTATTATTATTATTATTATCCCAACAATGTTAGTGCCAGTTCTCCCATGGCTCGTGTGACATTCATATGCCACATTATCTGTGCAGCCAATCAGAGGTCACTACTGGACTGTGGTGGTCTCATCTCCCCTGGACGTCCAAAGTAAGGGAAAGCACAGCAGCCAATGGCTGCTGGGCTCACAAGGCATACAAATGTAATGCAAGCCTTAGGAGGATTGGCGCTGACATAGCTGGAATGGTGCCAGGCAGAAAAGCGAGTATAAGGAGTTTTTATTTTACAAGAAGAAAGTTAATATTTAAGAAAGGATTATCCAAGAGTTCAGGGACCGGCAGCATGGGGCCGTGGTGGTCGCGGGCGAGGCAGAGGTTTGGTGCAGCATTAGTTTCGCTGAGCTTGCCCGGCCAGCTCTTCAGTGCCAAAGTCACGTTTACATTCACTCTCCATGAGTGCCAAAAGCACAAAGTGAGTTCATTAAAGTTCTTGTGAAACACGGGCGCACATCTTGAACATTGCAGAAATAAGTGTATATAGTGTATTACACTTTGTTGCATTGTGCCTATCTTACTCCCGGTGATTCTACACTCGTCCATCAGCCCACTGGAAAGGAAATCTCCACCCATGGGAATCTGTCCAAAGGAACAACCAGGGCCTCCACCAGACAAAAGTTCCTTAACCACTCATACCATGGTGACCCGTTTGCCGGAGTCTAAGCCGAGGTCTGCTGTACCAAGACTGGGGAAGAGCTGCCGCTATCCGGGGCCTTGCCAGAGGTGGGACATTGGGACCAACACTGGGACAGGCTCACAAATGGTTTATAATCCATGTCCTATATCCTGGACCCAAGTACTGGACGTAACCCAAAGGGCCTGGCCGAATCAATTTGGACAGAAGTTTGGCAGGGTTTTGGTCCTCATCCTTTTCCTGTTGGACTCTCCTGCTCTTCACTGCCCACAAGCCCCTTTTATTGCCTATAAGGAATAACAATAATTATTATTAATAACCTCTAGCATGACGGGGAATAACCGGGAAGAAGCCATAACCTTTGGCCACTAGATGGCCCCACACCTAGACATGTGAGCTCTACTTACACAGATACATGAAACACAGTAACATACGCCTACAAGAGGGAGAAAATTACCCTGATCCCTCTTACATGAGTAGTGGACAATCCCTTTAAGACACCTATGATGTAATATTCCTACAGCAGCCTCTACAGTGGAAATATAGTATAACATGCCAGCAGTTTGGGTTTATCGATGGTCAGGTCCACCACTGCCTGTAGCTCTATGATGTCTTCACAGACTATATGAACAGCAGCATTGACGTAATATCTGAACATTTTTGAGGATCCACTGAAAGTTTAACCCGTTTGACATCTCCAAGACGGAGATAAATGAATGTTCCTGGCAGCAATAGTTTCTTAGATGGAGGGCGAATCTGCACCGCACCCTCCCCAGAGGACTCCGGCCTTCCAGTCTGTGAACACAACATGATGCTCTGTGTGTTTTATTTATAGGTGATCTCCCTGGAGCATGGAGGAGTGTAGAAGTGCTCTGCCCTGCGGGCGCTGTCAGCGGAGAGATGGCGCACAGTGGGCGATCTCTTCACTCAGGGAGGATTCCCACAGACCAGACTTTAATGTTTATTCATTTGGAAAAAAACACCAAAGCTTTTAATGTTACAGTCTCGGGGAGATTTACTTTTATTTCACCGCAAGGTGCAGCTTTCCCGACGTTCCGCTCCGGTGTATAATTAGAAGTTAAAGGTCTGTTATTAAGAGTTAACAGCTTTGTTGTTTGACGTGAAACACTTTTTATATTGAAGAAAGTAAACTTTCTGCAAAATGTAGACTTTGAGTTAATGTCATCCAGCTTCGCACAGACATCTCTTTCCTGGTTATGAGAATAGGTCTGGTAGTTTTTATTGGTTGGTTAGATTTTTGACCTAAAAAGGCAGATGGGGCTAGACCATTAAATAATAATTGGCATAGTTGCCAAAATAGCATTCCAGAAAAGAAGAAACTTGAACCATTAAAGTGAACCTGTCAACAGGTTTTTCCCCTATAAGCTGCGGCCACCACCAGTAAGACCTTATATATATTCTAAATTATTGCATATAAGTCCCCAGGCCAACTTGTATAACATAAAAAGAGCTTTTATTATACTCACCTGCGGGGCGGTCCGGTCTGATTGGCGTCTCTGGTCTTGCTTTGTTTGGATGACACGTCCAGCATCATCTACACACAGTCTCCTCCATTGTGCTCCTGCACAGGCACACTTCTCTCTGCAATGCTGAACGCAGAGCAAAGCATTGTAGTGCACATGCGCTGGCTCTCTTTGACCTTTTCCTGGTCATGTGCACTACAGTACTTTATTCTGCCCTCACCAGAGAAGAGAGAAGCGCAGCTATGGAGGAGCACAATGGATTATACAGTGTGGATGATGTAGGATGCATCATCCAACGAAGCAAGAAGAGAAGACGGCGACTTCAAGAAGAATGGAGGCACCGGATCAAGATCAGCGACACCCATCACACAGGACTGCACCATAGGTGAGTATAATAAAAGCTTTTTTATGTTATACAGATCAGCCTGGGGTCTTATACACAGTAATCTATAAGGCTTTACTGGTGGTTGCTGCAGTTTGTAGCAGGGCTGTGGAGTCAGTAAGTCAAACATCCGACTTCGACTCTTCAATTTCCCTGAATCCAACTCCAACTTCACCAAAATGGACACCATGACTCCAACTCCACAACCAATGCTGTGAAGTCAGTAAACATCCATCTGCAACTTCACCAAAATGGACATTGATTCTGACTCCACGTCTCCAACTCCACAACCAGGGCTGTGAAGTCAGTAAGCCAAACATCCAACTATGACTCCAACTCCTCAATTTCCCTGAATTCGACTCCAACGTCACAGACTTGGTTTATAGGAATACTATACTAAATACTATAGCAGAATACAAGGAAAAGGGAAAAGTAAAGTCAGATCACTCAATCCTGCAACTCCTTAGGGTACCTTTACACGCCGCTACAACATGGTGGAAACAACTGGGTGCTTCACGTGCACGAGCACGCACGAACGGTTACAAACGGCACCCGCACCGCCTTTACACACCGCTATAAGGTGCTTTACAGAAGGTTGAATCTATCTCTGGATGCACCGCCGGGTGCCTCAAGTTACCTTCTGAAAAGCACCTTACCTCATTTACACGCCACTACAGAGGGTAATATGGGAGGACCTGGTGCAGCTGGAACAACACATAGGCGTGCCAGAATTGTGGATTACGAGAATTTCGTACGCTGATAGGACAAAGCAATAACATCATGATTGGCCAGCCAGCGCAGGTAGAGCCTGGTTCACCAGGGCAGTGGTAGTTAAAGTCTATGATGAATGCTATAGATGTTGCAGGATAGGGATGATAGTGGAGGCGGTGGCTGCATGTGAGGGAAATTAGGGCTCGAGTACACGGATCACACACACTCACAGTTTTGAAGTTTCCAAGACTTTACTGCAGATGCTGGTAACAAAGTATTGTCCACGAAGTTTGTACTGGGGCCGGATTGCTCTCACCCTGTCCGGGTCCTCAGCTTCCTCCTGCTGCGCTGTGTGTGTGGCTCTGCTGCTGCTTTAGCTGAGCTGCCGGCCCTGTCTCTCCTCACAGGTACCCCCTTTGCTAGGCAACTTGAGTCTTTCCGTGTGCTTCTGACCCCGCCGTGTTGCTTTGCTGAGGTGCAGTGTAGATCTACAACCTCCACTATCCCAGTGTTTACTGTGCTGTGTGTGTCAGTCACAGCTTCGGATCCGGTATCCGGTCTGTGTGCTCCTCTGGGGCGAGTTGTGAAGTCACTCAGTCTCCCAGATGTGTTCCTCTCTTTCTTGTGTTCCTTCCCTCACACCCTGGCTAGGCCTGGAATTGAGGACCAGACTGTAGAGAAGCCTGACGCAGCCCCTTTACACTACAGTCTCTCTTCCTCAGCTCTCCCAGGAACTAAACTACTTCCTCTTGACCCAGAATATATAAGGGAGCTGCTTTAGCTCCCCCTTCTGGCCTAGAGGTGCTAGTGTGGTGTCCAGTGTTGTGTGGGGAGTGAACCCGTGTTGATGTTTCTGTGGCACATTAACCCCTGGGGTGCCACATACAAGCCCATCACTGAAGGAGAAAATTATACTAAAAACATTGCACTTCTACGGCTGTAACTGCAAGGAGCGCTCTGTATTGTACCTCTGCTGATTTTCAATATCAGGTCTTGTTTGTCCAAATCATAAATCTGAAGAGTCCGGCAGGCCTGTAGTGTAAACAGGAGCCAGTCTGAATACTACACGCTAATAAGACACCTGTGGTCTCTCAGTGAGGGTCATGCCCTAGATACGTTAGATTGATGTATAGAAACATGTTTAACGCCAAAGTCAAGTTTTGTAGAGAAGCCATAATCATCAAAATAAACACCTGAAATAGATCACTCTGTTTGTAATGACTCTATATAATATGTGTGAAGCGCAAGTAGCACAAAACGTCCGTTGTTTGTTCCCTGCGCTGGATTAGGCCAGGGTCACACATGCCCATCTGCTTTTTTAAGCCCTTAGAAAAACTGAGCCATTTTTTTTAAGGGTGCCAATAGTGTCCCCTGAGGCCCTGGATGGTTTTTGGAATTTTTTGGACTTAGTCTTATTTTCACCAAGAACGCATGCAAAAACGCAGACGCTTATATGTACCATGTGTTATTGCATGCGTCTCCCATAGGGTAAATGCTAAAAAAAGCATGCATTTTTTAATGCACCCGAAAACGCTGCTAGCAGCATTTTTAGGGAAGCTGCACAAAAACGCATGTGTTTTTGAAACACACACACATGCGTTAATGCATACGCGTTTTTGGACTTTGCAAAAGAATGCCCAAAATGATCCCAAAAACAGATTTAAGCTAAAAAATGATGGTATGTGTGACCCTGGCCATACCTTCTTCTGCCTAGTTGTGACTCTGCTTGATGGAAGGGCACTTTTAATGAATATGGAATAAAGCCTGAGTTTTATGGTACTTGGTAATGTCCAGGGTACTTGATAAGGGCCAGGGTACTCGGTAGCTGTGCAAGTGGTCTGTTGGGATGTCATGGTGGTGAGTGCCCTGTCCTGTGGCCTTGACCAGACAGGTTAAAGTGGGATGATGAGAGTGGAATAAAGTTTATTCTGGTCAGAAGGATCAGTGTTGCTTGTAGTGACCCCAGGGAGTGGATGTTGTAGCAGCCAGGTGTATCACTCCCCATGGATGGAACAGGTCCCCAGGGTGTGGTATTAGAGTCAGTGTGGATGATGGTAGTAGTGTATGTGCAGGAGGGACTCAGGAAAGAAGCAGATAGAGACATGGAATTTCAGCCCTTTACCTTTACTGGTGTTTGATAGTGGTGAGGTCCTGGGGTACTGGTCACCAAGTTTAGGGATTCGGTCAGCCTGGAAGCAGCTGAAATCCACTATACCAGGTGGGATCAGTATGCCTCCCTGCTGCGCTCTTTATTAGAGCCTCAGCTGCTTGTGAGCTAATCTGTGTGTGTGTGTCTAGTTACTTCCTCAGTGGTCTCCCAACTAGCAGGCAGTGAGAGCCTACAACAGGTGCTGCTCCCTTTCTCACAGCTCCAGGCCCTCTATATACTGCTGTGCTTATGGGTACACGCTTGTGACCAGAAGACTTGAAATCCCCTGGCCTCCAGATTTGGCTCCCAGGGCTTGCAGTCCTCTGAGCAACCCAGGACTCTGGCGTCCTCTTCTCTGCGCCACTCCAGGGTGAGCCTCTGCAGCTCCCAAACCCCAGAGCTCTTCACTCCTCGTGCATCCTCTCCCTGTCCTCTCTCACACTCTACTCCCTCTCTCTGACCCCCTCCCCCCCAGCCAGAAGAGGCAGCACCCTAAAACTAGGGGCTCCTCCTCCCCCTTCTGGTGAGGGATCAGGCTTGAGTGTGGATGCGTGGATACCTAGTGTAGGGAGCTCCACCTGCTTCCAGGCATGATACCACTATGGTACCTTTACACGCCGCTACCAAAGGTTAGAAACCACTGGGTGTCGCACGTGCACGCGCGCGTTTCAACGGTTCCTAACGGTACCTGATGCCACAATTACACGCCGCTACAAGGTGCTCCACAGTAGGTTTTTTCGATCCCTGGAAGCACCGACGGGTGCCGCAAGTTACCTTCTGTAGAGCACCTTCCCTCATTTACATGCCGCTACCACAAGGGAATATGGGAGGACCTGGGGCAGCAGGGACAACACATAGGCGTGCCAGAGTTGTGGATTACGAGACGCTCGTACGGTGATTGGACAAAGCAATAACATCATGATTGGTCAGCCAGCGCAGGGAGGCTGGCTAATACATGACGCAATAGCAAATGTGTAGTGACTGGTCAGATCGTTAAATAAGCCACCCTTAGCAGGGACAGCCAATGGGTACACAGTACTCCCCACCAATGATAGATGATGGGGCGTGGTATACATGACGCTCAAGCACGCCCCAGGTAACTCAAATACCGTACCTGTGCCCTGATTACTCACCGCTACCATAGGGTTTATACCTGCTTGTTTTTGAGCACGGCTGAAGGACCGGTGTCCACAGAGACCGGTGGCAACAACCTGAATTACACGCCGCTACCTCGCGGTGTTTTGAAGGTAAAAGGTACAATTGTCTCCGGTGGTTTCTAACCTTCGGTAGCGGCGTGTAAAGGTACCATTACTGGTTAGAGAAGCAATACCATTGTGGCACCCGGACCATAAGGGCGCCACAGTAAAATATAATAGATAATATTCACATAATATGTTGTATATTCGCACAGGGTGATTGCATGTTTCCATTTTATAGACGGTCGGTTCACTTTAAGTGAAGCCCTGCAATTCCATACACAATCGCTGCTCAGTTTATAATATTAATAACCTGGAATTATCGTGGACATGATAGCAGGATTATAACATTACCCTAGAATTAATCTGCGGAGGTTACATCGGGGAGGGGAAAATACAGTCTGAAGTCATTGTGTAATTACATCTTCAAGTTGCTATAGAAAATAATGACTTTACAAAGGATATTAATATGAGCAGATTATATTACATTTCTATTACACCAAACGATTTATTAGGTTTCTTTTTTAATTTTAGAAATGACCTGAAGAATTGCAGTAATGTCTATGAGGAGCGAGCAAGATCAATGGAGAGATAGGAACTTGTATTGGAAATGCCGAGCCATTAATACCGCGCCCCGCTGCCCCATTCTTTAGTATTACGTATTCTGTTATTTTAAGGCTTCGTCCATTTATTTTCCATGAACAAATCCAATAAGGGTTTATTAAAGAATCCACAGCAGGAATCCAAAACTCCAAACTCAGGTTTGTTCGTCAGATGTGCTAAGAGTCCTATCTATTCGTATAGGTGCGGTGCTATTAACATGGACATTGTGCAGCACTATTCACATGGATGCTGCATCACTTACTTATTGTTTTCTATATGGCCTATTTATATGATCATGTTCAGATAGACATTTTCTGTCACTTGTCACATGTTGATTGTTTGCAGTCCATGTGTAATGCTGCTGCAATTTAATCTGAGTAAATTCTCGTGGGGTTAATGCTAGAAGCTGCTGTTGTCCATGTGTGTGTGGCTCTGCATGTGCCTTTTGGGTGGGTTGGGTGTCAGATCACTTACTTATCCAATCCTCTAAGTAGTTCCACTTCCTTCCACTAGGTGTCGTTGATAGAGTTTCAGTCTGCCTTTAGTATGTGAGCTGAGAAGACATTCGTATATTGTCCTGAAGCTTCTTGGTGATTTTCCTTTGTGGAAGTTACTGTGTTCCCAGTCCATGGTGGGTGGAGGTGAGGGGAAGTTAGCACAGGACTGCTTGAGGAGCAGAGGGCAAGGGTGGTGGCCAAGACCTCCTCACCATCAGAGGTACCTCCGGGTACAAATTCAGACTAGGGACCCCTGTCTATAGGGTTAGACAAGCTTCCCAGTTTACCTTGCCCGTTATTGCCATCCTGCTTCTCATTCTCTCATCCGCAACACCACAAACCCTGACATTACTAAATTAATATTTTGGTACAATTCTTAAAAGGTTATAGCTGAGATAGAAAGATCAAAATTCAGTTTAAGGGCAGCAGAATGAGCCAAGATGGGCTATACTCGTCTGTTTCCAAGCCCACTTCATGAGGCTTGATCCTGCACGTTTCTGTCTCAGCCATGAATGACTCTGGAATAATCATATAAGTGCAGTGTACAGACAGTTATGCAAAATTTAACTGAATAAACTTTTGTTTTATTCATCTGAACACTGTATTTTCCTATCTTGCCATTTTTCTGTGACAACTCAATGGCACTTTTAAATGGTCACTATTGTTCCAACAAACTTTGCACAAATCAACAGCATAACAGAAAATAAGACAACTTTGTAATATATCATTTCTGAGAAAAATGCTTCTTGCTGCACTTATGAGCCACTTCATTTTCCCTTCCCTGCCTCCTAAACTCATCACTCTTAGGCGTGAAACACACTGGCGTGAGACTCGCGCGAGTGCAATGAGAGAAAAACTTGTACTGTACTCGGACCAGTGTTGCCCTATCAGGCAGGGCAGACTGGTGCAAGTCCCCCGCACTAAACTCGCATTGCGAGTTGAAAGCGAGTGCAGTCGCAGCATGCTGCGACTGCATGTGACTTTCACGTGCGAGTGGCCATTATAAGTATATGGGTGCAAGAAAATCTCGCACCCATATAGCACACTATGTGCTAGCTGTCAAAGCCGTCAAGTTTGAATGTGCCGATTTCCCAGTACAGTAATCAATAATGTGTCAGCGCTGACACATCATTGTATAAAACTTTGATGTTAAAAAAAGATTAAAGATCTAGGCCTTATTAATCATTTTACCCCCCTCTGCAAGCTCTGCGCTGCATGTCAGCACAGAGCCTGCAGATGCGGCTAAAAAAAGCCAGTATATGAAGGGTTAATGTGCTGTTGTGTGTTGCCATCATGTTTACACAGAGTGTATACACTCTGTGTACACATGGTGACTTCCCATCCTGGCAGTTGAGGGGTTAATAGCAGTTTTAATCTGATCCCGGCATTTGTCGGGTTTTAGTTTCAGTTTTATAAATTCCTCAGGTACCTTAGAGTACCAGCGGCAGTGCTGTAGAACTGGTGAGCTGTCGCTGGTACTTACGCCAATAGCGTATGCTAACAGCGTAGCAGTGCTACGCTATTGGCGTAAGTACCAGGGACAGCTCACCAGTTCTACAGCACTGCCGCTGGTACTCTATGCAATTTACGTACAGGACCACGGACAGCACCCTGAGGAATTTATAAAACTGAAACTAAAACCCGACAAATGCCGGGATCAGGTTAAAACTGCTATTAACCCCTCAACTGCCAGGGTGGGAAGTCACCATGTGTACACAGAGTGTACACACTCTGTGTACACATGATGGCAACACACAACAGCATACTAACCCTTCATATACCGGCTTTTATTAGCCGCATCTGCAGGCTCTGTGCTGATATGCAGCGCAGACCTTGCACCGGGGGTTAAAATGATTAATAAGCCCCGGATCTTTAATCTTTTTTAACACCAGAGTTTTTTTTACAATGACAGCACTGACACATTATTGATTACTGTACCGGCAAACCGGCAAATTTTAACTCTGCGGCTTTAACAGCTGCTGAGTTTAAAATCACCTGGAGAATGCTGTCCACAGACCTGAAGTTTGCTTCAGGACCATGGACAGCATCACACTGACACTCATCACACACGCACTCACACCTCACACTCGCAACACACTCACATGCATACAGCCATGCACATTCACCACACGCACCACACTCGCACCACACTCAATCAAAGCACGCATTACACTCGCATCACTGTCGTGCATCAAACACACTCCGTGTTTGATGCATGACAGTTTGCCTTCAGCCTTAGGGTGCGTTCACACACTGCGTATTTGGTGTGTATTTTTACACGAGTGCTGTTGCAGTATTTGTAGCCAAAACCAGGAGTGAAACAATCAGAGGAAAAGTCTAATAGAAAAACGTCACCACTTCTCTATTTATCACCCACTGCTGGTTTTGGCTACAAAAACTGCAAGAGCACTCGTGTAAAAATACGCAATGTGTGAACACATCCTAACACTCTGAAAAAAACTGCTAATTTCAAAGATGGCCTGCCAGCTTACTGAAGTATCAGGTTACAGAGCCTATTAAAGGGCTTGACCAGGAGTTTTAAACTGATGGCCTATCCGTAGGATCACAGTTTTCTCTGATGTAGATGTAAGGGTACCTTTACACGCGGCAACTTTTCTAGGAATTTCACTGGCAACTTACTGGTTGCAGTGAAATCATGGACACATTGTTCTATCTTGTTGCTGCGTACAAATGGAACAATGTGTCCATGATTTCACTGCAACCAACAAATTGCCAGTGAAATTCCTAGAAAAGTTGCTGCATGTAAAGGTATCTTAACAGTGGTCAGAATAATGAGCTCCGTATAACCCTGCCCACACCACTGATTGGCAGCTGAGTACACTAGAAATATAAAACCCCTATTTATGGCTGAACTAGATTCTACAAGCACGTCTTACCTACTGTGTCTCCCTATGACCTTAAAAATTGTAAGCTCTCGAGCAGGGCCCCCACCCCTCCTGTAACTGGTGAACTATGTAATGTTTTGTATTGTTGGTATTGTCTGTACATTTCCCCCTGCTCGATTGTACAGTGCTGCAGAATATGTTGGCGATATATAAATAAAATGTATTATTATTATAACACAAAGCTGCTAATCAGTGGTGAGGGCTTTTGGACCAGGAGGCACGAGACACCTAGTCGTAGGGATAATCTAATGATAAAACACTGATTTTATTGAAACAGCCAAACACAACCCAGTAAGTGACACATCGCTGGAATCAGGGTCTCTGCCCCTACATCATACTGCTCTCAGACTAAATAGCAATACCCTGCTGACAGATTGTGTTTAACAAATTTGGCGTATCATACTCCAGTGAGGGCTTCATTAAGACTAAGTTCACAACACTGTTCACACAGTCTTGATTACTATCTCGGGTCATTACCGGCGGTCTCCGTCATCAGGAGGCTCCTGTCTTCATTTTGCCCATTTTCTCCCAGCTTATATTTTCAATTATTATATAGTTAAACAACACATGAGACATTCAATTGTGTGTTACTGAATGTTAGAATGTTGAAGATTAAGAAAGGAGACGTTGATAATAGAAGTATATTAGTGACATGGGGACTTGTAAGGACAAGAGTTTTGACAAAAAAATTGTTGCATAAATTACAAATAAACTTTTCAACTTCTATAACTTGTAAAATCTCATATGAATATTGGACGATGATCTATATGATAGCTTTTGCTGTTCTCTCACCCTTTCATATGGTGTATATAGTCTTGAATTAAACAATTGATGTAGTTGTCCACACCCTGAAAACTCTTTTTTAAATGATCATTCCTTGTAAAATTAAAATAAAATATTCTCACCTGCCACACCAGCATGGATTCAATGATCTGCACCAGATCTCCTGGGGATTGTATAACATTGTTGTACCACGTGAGCCCTTCATCCAATCAGAGGCCACTATTGGGTGGCAGCACTCTGACGTCTTCCGCTTGTCTAATGCTCTTCAGGAAGTGAGAGTGCAGCAGTACAATAGTGGCCTCTGATTGGAGGATGGGTTCAAGTAGCACAAAAATGTCATGTGAGCCGTGGGAGACCCAACGATGACTAAAGTGGCATTAATACGGGGGTGAGGGGCTACTTCATATATAAAGGGCATGTCCAAGTAGTGGCCCACTCCTTTAATCATACCATGAAATACCCAATTATAAGCACCATACACTACAGTGTTTTAAAATAAAAGTGCTGTGCATGGATCAAGTAACAGATCCAGACGGTGTCCTCAATACCAACACAGTGCTATCACACAATGCTAAAATATTCATGTCAAGTGATAGGTCCTCTGTAAACCCCTACTGGTGAGATGATGCAGGCTGACTATTACCCATAATTCATGATGAAATACGCCCAAGTGAAGAAGACGTTCGATTAATGTCCTTTTCAATGCGGGAACAAATGCGTGACTTCAAGTACCGTATATACTCGTGTATAAGCCGACCCCCCTACTTTTGCCCCCAAAAACTGGGAAAACCTATTGACTCGCGTATAAGCCTAGGGTGGACAATGCAGCAGCTACCAGTACTAAAACATTTTAAATAGAAAATTTTTGGGCTGAAAAAGTCGGCTTATACACGAGTATATACGGTATGTGATTTGCATACATGTGGTCACATGCAGACTAGATGTGCACGCCATTGCAAGTGAATCGAGTGAGGCCATATACATCTAGTCGGAATGTGGGCGAAAATATGCAAATCACATACTTGTAGTCACACGCCTGCCAGCTCCGGTACCGGAGAATCCTGACAACGCGCACTGTGAAGATTTACAAGGCTGCAGTCATATGGAGAGACTGCAGACCTTTACCCCAAGGCCGAATAACTCCTTTATGTTTTGCCCTGATCACTGGTGCTCTGTATTAAAAAGTATAGCTCTGCCTCCTGTGAAAATAAAGCCATTTTAGGGATATTGACACCAGGGGCATAACTACAATAAGTGTAGAAGTTGTAATTGCACCTGGCATAAGTGGGCATAAAAGTCCTTGAGCTTATATGAAAAGACCAACACTGCTAAATACTTACAATAATTTGGGGCCCTGTTTGAGATTTTGCATCCCATGGGGCCCCTGAGCTTCAACTTACGCTTCTGGATGACATATATAGATAGTATAGATATTAGAGTCAATTGTGTATGTACATGAGCATCTCAATGAATTAGAATATCATCAAAGAGTTAATTTATTTCAGTAATTCAATACTGAGTGAAACCCATATATTAGAATATCATCAAAGAGTTAATTTATTTCAGTAATTCAATACTGAGTGAAACACATATATTATACAGAGTCATTACACACACAGAGGGATCTATTTCATGTGTTAATGTTGATGATTATGGCTTACAGCCAAAGAGAACCCAGAGGTCATTATCTCAGAAAATTAAAGTAGGGTGGATGAAGGGTCTGAGAGATAAAATATGACCTAAATAGGTATCAGAGGCTTCACCTTGTGTGGTTGTGAGAGTCACTGACTCACCGTAGCCGGGGTGTGCACGTCTCGGCCTGTCGCTGCTCCCTGTCACGGTTCCGCGCCCGAGGCTGTGTAGGCCCGGTGGTCCAGATCAATAGAGTTGGCTGAACAGATAAAGGTTTTAGTATTCTTGTCGTGACGCCACCTGCGGGTGTTCCGGTGATTTCACCGGTGCTGCTTGGTCCTCTGGGGGATGGACAGCAGCTGGGGCACTCCCCACAGGATGAGCGGGAGTCCCCGGGGACTGGAGCTGCATCTGATGGTGTGTGGCAGCTCAGTGACTCGTGACTTGTAATACGCAGAGTTTAACAGTTCGGAAGAAACACAGACACAGCGCTCTCTGTAACGGGTCTTTTACTGTAGCCGGTAGATGATACAGGGTAACAGTCAACAGGTAACGGACCGGGGGGTCCCAGCAATGACCGATGTTGTTTCAGAGCTCCGCGGTGTTCCTCCGTTCTCAACTTCTCTAGCTTGGTTGCCGATGTCGCCTTAGTGTGCCAAGTTCGGGTACAAGGGGCTACTTAACTTTCCCTGCCGGTGTGTACGTTCCGGTGTGAGGGGAGCCTGTGTCCTTTTGGTGGGTACTCCGCTGGCAAGACGGCTCTTAATCGCGGCTGCAGTGCGGTGCTTCTAGAAAGCCTTCCTGCACTTCTGGTTTGCAGAGCTGTGGTGAACAACTTGCTTGCTTTGGAACCAGTGATCCGGTTGTGTGATGGGCGCGGGTGTATTTTGGACCCATTTAGGTAATCGCCCAGGTTCCGGTTGTTAGGGCACCGGGCAATGGCGGCAACCGGTAGGTGGTCTGTAGGGCTGCACGGAACTGTGCAGGACCCTCTTTTCCTACATTCCTCCCAACCACGTCTCCATTCTCCTTCTTCTCCCTCTACTCCTACACTCTACTCCTACACTCCGCCCACCAGGAGCTTATTGGCCCTCTACGCTAGTGGTGCATGTAGGGTATGAAGCTCTGAGGTTAACCGTGTCATTACTGAGACGGAAGATATCACATCTTCTGGCTGGGATGTAATACTTTCCTGTGACGCACTCGTTGCGGGGCGCCACATCACAACCACTATAAAAGCAGATCACGGCTGTTGCAGTCCCCAGCATGGTGCGTATAGAGTAGGGATGATGAAGGGTTAAACACTGCGCTGCCATATTCCACCAGACATCAAAGGGTGAATATAATATTGATTAATTAGTCAACACGTTCAGGGTTCCCTGGCCCCTTCCTAAGGACAAATCAATATCATACTGCCATGTTTCAGGACATTTCAGGAAGCCTTCAAATGCATTTACTAATAAATCGTTGAATATGGCAGCGCAGTGTTGTTTAAGCCTTAATTCTCCCTACGTTAATATTCTGAGATAATGACCTTTGGGTTTTCATTGGCTGTAAGCCATAATCATCAACATTAACAGAAATAAGCACATGACATAGATCCCTTTGTGTGTAATGACTGTACATAATATATGTATTTCACTATTTGTATTGAATTACTGAAATAAATGAACGTTTTGATGATCTTCTAATTCACTGAGATGCCGCTGTAGGTGCAGTGAGAAGTGAAACTAAATTGGCCGCCCAAAAGGCCTCTATCACATAAGAAAAGACCCATGGAATTTGTTGAAGATCTTCCATTGAGGTCCACAAGCTTTGAGTTACGTTATTGGTTATTGGTTACAATACTTCTACAATACCCAGAAATGCAATAAATCATTGACGATAGTTTTAAGGAAATAGCCAAAGGAATAGTAACCATAAGTGAATTTCTTTGAAAACACTTTAGTATTGTAATTACACCTAATTGTGTAGGCTCTTCCGTGTTTGACCGTCATGTTCCTTCACCATAAAACCAGCCGGTAAGTTATAAACTTTAACTCCAAAAATAGGGGCCACAGAGGGTCTGATAAGTATGTGACATCCAGGTTTTCATAAGTGTCTGAAAATGAGACAATAAAGTCATAGGATTCCTCATTCTCCAGGGTTCTATTGAATCTTTACCTTTAAGGAGGACAAGGACTGCAGGGTGAGTATATACGTCTTGTAGTGCCAGTTAGGGTTGAGGGACTCATGGTCTTAGATGCCAGTAAGCAAAGGTGATAAATTTCTTTTTTATTTCATTTCATTTTTTAAATAATTTTGTTTTCAATGGAGAAAAAGGGGGGTGATTTGGACTGTTGTGTTTTATTTTTCATATTTTTATAAACATTGTTTCTTCATTATACACTGGCCACTAGAGGACCTCAGTGCTGCACAGTGCATACGCTTGTCCTATGTACTGATGAGCTGCCGCACTTCAGTACATAGAGAAAGTTATCACTGTCTGTGGATTCCGGCCCTCGCCAGGCATCCACAGGAAGTGAATGATGTCAGCTTCCGGGGTCATCTAAGGACCCCGGGATGTCAAGGTCCTGTGATCACATCACACCTCCGATCACAGCGCGTTTCAAAAGGTTACCAGCAGCGATCAGAAGGCGGATCTGATCGGCGCGGTTAGATACACATCTCAGCTGATGAGCTCGGTTGAGATGTGCCGGGGATGATATGAGCTCACCCTTCAAAGGGTAGTAGGTGACCTCTGTTGCACATGTGCATCATAGGTTCTGAAGGGGTTAAGAGGCTGAAAAGTGTTGATTACAGTCCTAGGAGAACTCAGAGTGTTACACAAGTGTTTTCAGGCCGATTGGGTAGATTTCAATACTTAAAATTTCTGCCGAATCGATTCACTTTGAATCCGATTTTTTTTGAAGAATTAGACAAAACTGATCAATTTGAACATCAAAAGATTCACTAAATCACTAAAATGGAACAATTCGTCCCTTTTTTAATATCCTCTAAATTAATGGATCTTATGAGCCAGTTCATAGATCTCCGCTGATATTTTAAATTACAGGATCTTACACAAACATTTTACACTGGAGCTACAGCAAAATCCCAAAGGGTAAATTATCAGCTTCAGCCTAATAAATCTTCAATAAAGTATCGCACAGAATGGGCAGCGCATCATTTTATGTATTACAGAAATCTTTCCCTTTTCCACTGTCACAAAACATTGTTGAAATGTATAATTTCACTCGCAGTGTTGTATGCAACTTCAGGGCCCGAGCACTGGGGTCTAATTTATCGCCGGAGAAATACACACAGTTCTGTCTTATTGAGTGCATAGATTCTCCAAATTGTGCAGAAATCTTACTGGATATAATATGCAAATTGTCACTTCAGTGAGGAAGTAGACGAACCCTAGTCTAGTGCCACCTATATACTTGATTAGGTGGCACTAGACTACAGTTTGTCTACTTCCTCACTGAAGTGACAATTTGCATATCTCCCAGAGGAGCATTGCAGCTATAAGTCTCCATGGCCAGCAGGCATAATGCTCTCCACAAGGAGAATAGCTATTCCATTGGGTAACATATGGTAATTTGTATCAAATATTGTCCCTGTCTTCCATTTCATAAGCCCTCAGTGCCAACTTATAGTGGGTACGGAAAGTATTCAGACCCCTTTAAATGTTTCACTCTTTGCTTCATTGCAGCCATTTGGTAAATTCAAAAAAGTTCATTTTTTTTCTCATTAATGTACACTCTGCACCCCATCTTGCCTGAAAAAATCCAGAAATGTAGACATTTTTGTAAATTTATTGAAAAAGCAAAACTGAAATATCACGTGGTCATAAGTATTCAGCCCCTTTGCTCAGAATTGAGTATTTGCAACTTTTCAGCTAGTACAGCCAGGAGTTGTCTTGGGAATTATGTAGTTTTCCTCCCTGGACTTGGGGATCCTCTGCCATTCTTCCTTGCAGATCCTCTCCAGTTCCATTGAAATGTGAACATTGGTGGTCAGCCATTTTCAGGTCTCTCAAGAGATGCTCAATTGGGTTTAGATCAGGACTCTAGCTCGTCAAGAATGGTCACAGAGTTGTTGGGAAGTCACTCCATTGTTATTGTAGCTGTGTACAAAAGGTGGCTTCACACCAGGCGACGTTGCTAGCAACATCGCCGGAAAAGTGACGTACCAGCGATGTTGCTAGCGACGTCGCGCTGTGTGACAGCGCGACGCGACTGCGTTTTATCGCTAGTCGCAGGTTGTCAGGTTTACGGGAAGAACTGTAAACCTGACAACCTGCGACCTGCGATTAGGCTGGATCGCGCCGTGTGACATCGCCAGAGCGATGTCGGCGGCGATCCAGCCTATACCGCAGCGTTGCTGCGGATCGCTCGCTGGGCTAAGCCCAGCCCAGCGAGCGATGTCACCGCCCGCATTGCTGCGGCATCGCCGGCCGCAGCCGTGCTGTGTGACAGCTGGCCAGCGATGTCGGAACCGAGCGGGCACCCGCGCATCGCTTCCGACATCGCTGGCCAGGTTGTGCTGTGTGACGGCACCTTTAGGGTCATTGTATTGTTGGAAGGTGAACCTTCAGCCAAGTCTGAGGTCCAGAGCACTTTGGATGAGGTTTTCATCCAGGGTCTGTCTCTACTTGGCTGCATTCATGGTTCCTTCAATTGCAACCAGACATCCTGTCCCTGCAGCTAAAAAACATCCCCATATCATGATGTTGCCACCACCATGTTTCACTGTTGGGATTGTGTTGGGCAGATGATGAGTAGTGCCTGGTTTTCTCCACACATACCGCTTAGAATTATCACCAAAAAGTTCTATCTTCGTCTCATCAGACCAGAGAATCTTATTTCTCATAGTCTGGGAGTCCGTCATGTGTTTTTTCTTGCAAATTCTACCCAGACTTTCATATGTCTTGCACTGAGGAGAGGCTTCAGTTGGGCCACTCTGCCATAAAAGCCCAACTGGTGGAGGGCTGCAGTGATAGTCGACTGTGAAACTTTCTCTCATCTCACTACTGAATCTTTGGAGCTCAGCCTTAGTGATCTTGGGGTTCTTCTTTACCTCTCTCACCAAGGCTCTTCTCCCACGATTGCTCAGTTTAGCTGGACGGCCAGGTCTAGGAAGACATCTGGTGGTCCCAAACTTCTTCCATTTAATGATTATGGAGGCCACTGTGCTCTTAGGAACTTTGAGTACTGCAGAAATTATTTTGTAACCTTAGCAAGATCTGTGCCTTGCCCAATTCTGTCTCTGAGCTCCTTGGACATTTCCTTTGACCTCATAATTCTAATTTAGTCTGACACTCACTGTGAGCTGGAAGGTTTTATATAGATAGGTGTGTGCCTTTCCAAATCTGAATACTTATGACCATGTGATATTTCAGTTTTACTTTTTTAATAAATTTGCAAAAATTTCTACATTTATGTTTTTTCAGTCAAGATGGGGTGCAGAGTGTACATTAATGAGAAATTTACCAAATGGCTGCAATGAAACAAAGAGTTAAAAATTGAAAGGGGTCTGAATACTGTACCCACTGTATGTGTCTGACCATGCAGAAACAGGTCGGATATACCACAGGTCCTGGGCAGGGGAGGAAGTAAGAGAGTATACAGACCATGAGCGATCTGGCCAATCTGATTGGCTGGCAGTGCGGCCACGTAACAAACCCATGTGACCGCTAGCCGCATGCTGATTGGCTGAAATCTCACAGGTCCTTCAGCCCATCTTCTCCCGGCGATCTGAGGTCTTGTGACGTCCGGAGGTCTTCGGTACCAGTCCCGGTACATAAGGCACAGGCCCCACAGAAGGTGAGTATGAATGTTTATTGTTTTTAACCCCTTAGATTAACTTTTAGGGTACTTTTTTAGTGTATCTATATGGATACACTGCAAAAGTACAGAGACTCGCTACCTCCGAGTAATTCCAAAGGAAATTCGGCGAGTAGAGAGTCCCCCGAGTCCGCTACTATACGGGCAAGTACCGAATAGTAGCGAGTAGATTCGCCCATCCCTAATTATTAGTCATTGTACAGGAGGAGGTGAGCTGTGACATCACCTATTGTGAATGGTGGATCCTGTGTTATCTACTGTATATAGAGGTATTATCAGTCATTGTACAGGAGGAAATGAGCTGTGATATCACCTATTGTGAATGGTGGATCCTGGTATCTACTATATATAGAGGTGTTATCAGTCATTGTACAGGAGGAGGAGGTGAGCTGTGACATCACTTATTGTGAATGGTGGATCCTGTGTTATCTACTGTATATAGAGGTGTTATCAGTCATTGTACAGGAGGAGGAGGTGAGCTGTGATATCACCTATTGTGAATGGTGGATCCTGTGTTATCTACTGTATATAGAGGTGTTATCAGTCATTGTACAGGAGGAGGTGAGCTGTGATATCATCTATTGTGAATGTGGATCCTGTGTTATCTACTGTATATAGAGGTGTTATCAGTCATTGTATAGGAGGAGGAGGTGAGCTGTGATATCACCTATTGTGAATGGTGGATCCTGTGTTATCTACTGTATATAGAGGTGTTATCAGTCATTGTACAGGAGGAGGTGAGCTGTGATATCACCTATTGTGAATGGTGAATCCTGTGTTATCTACTATATATAGAGATGTTTCAAGTCATTGTACAGGAGGAGGTGAGCTGTGATATCACCTATTGTGAATGGTGGATCCTGTGTTATCTACTGTATATAGAGGTGTTATCAGTCATTGAACAGGAGGAGGAGGTGAGCTGTGATATTACCTATTGTGAATGGTGGATCCTGTGTTATCTACTGTATATAGTGGTGTTATCAGCCATTGTACAGGAGGAGGTGAGCTGTGATATCACCTATTGTGAATGGTGGATCCTGTGTGATCTACTGTATATAGAGGTGTTACCAGTCATTGTACAGGAGGAGGAGGTGAGCTGTGATATCACCTATTGTGAATGGTGGATCCTGTGTTATCTACTGTATATAGAGGTGTTATCAGTCATTGTACAAGAGAAGGAGGTGAGCTGTGATATAATCTATTGTGAATGGTGGATCCTGTGTTATCTACTGTATATAGAGGTGTTATCAATCATTGTACAGGAGGAGGAGGTGAGCTGTGATATCACCTATTGTTAATGGTGCATCCTGTGTTATATACTATATATAGAGATGTTATCAGTCATTGTACAGGAGGAGATGAGCTGTGATATCACCTATTGTGAATGGTGGATCATGTTGCTATCTACTGTATATAGAGGTGTTATCAGTCATTGTACAGGAGGAGGAGGTGAGCTGTGATATCACCTATTGTGAATGGTTGATCCTGTGTTATCTACTGTATATAGAGGTGTTATCAGTCATTGTATAGGAGGAGGTGAGCTGTGATATCACCTATTGTGAATGGTGGATCCTGTGTTATCTACTGTATATAGAGGTGTTATCAGTCATTGTACAGGAGGAGGTGAGCTGTGATATCACCTATTATGAATGGTGGATCCTGTGTTATCTACTGTATATAGTGTTATCAGTCATTGTACAGGAGGAGGTGAGCTGTGATATCATCTATAGTGAATGTGGATACTGTGTTATCTACTGTATATAGAGGTGTTATCAGTCATTGTACAGGAGGAGGAGGTAAGCTGTGATATCACTATTGTGAATGGTGGATCCTGTGTTTTCTACTGTATATAGAGGTGTTATCAGTCATTGTACAGGAGGAGGAGGGAAGCTGTGATATCACCTATTGTGAAAGGTGGATCCTGTGTCATCTACTGTATATAGAGGTGTTACCAGTCATTGTTCAGGAGAAGGTGAGCTGTGACATCACCTATTGTGAATGGTGTATCCTGTGTTATATACTGTATATAGAGGTGTTATCAGTCATTGTACAGGAGGAGGAGGTGAGCTGTGATATCACCTATTGTGAATGGTGGATCCTGGTATTTACTATATATAAGAGGTGTTATCAGTCATTGTACAGGAGGAGGAGGTGAGCTGTGATATCACCTATTGTGAATGGTGGATCCTGTGTTATCTACTGTATATAGAGGTGTTATCAGTCAGTGTACAGGAGGAGAAGGTGAGCTGTGACATCACCTATTGTGAATGGTGGATCCTGTGTGATCTACTGTATATAGAGGTGTTACCAGTCATTGTACAGGAGGAGGAGGTGAGCTGTGACATCACCTATTGTGTATGGTGGATCCTGTGTGATCTACTGTATATAGAGGTGTTATCAGTCATTGCACAGGAGGAGGAGGTGAGCTGTGACCTCACGTATTGTGAATGGTGGATCCTGTGTTATCTACTGTATATAGAGGTGTTATCAGTCATTGTACAGGAGGAGGTGGTGAGCTGTGATATCACCTATTGTGAATGGTGGATCCTGTGTAATCTACTGTATATAGAGGTGTTATCAATCATTGTACAGGAGGAGGTGAGCTGTGACATCACCTATTGTGAATGGGGTATCCTGTGTTATATACTGTATATAGAGGTGTTATCAGTCAGTGTACAGGATGAGGTGAGCTGTGATATCATCTATTGTGAATGGTGGACCCTGTGTTATATACTGTATATAGAGGTGTTACCAGTCATTGTACAGGAGGAGGAGGTGAGCTGTGATATCACTTATTGTGAATGGTGGATCCTGTGTGATCTACTGTATATAGAGGTGTTATCAGTCATTGTACAGGAGGAGGAGGTGAGCTGTGATATCACCTATTGTGAATGGTGGATCCTGTGTTATCTACTGTATATAGAGGTGTTATCAATCATTGTACAGGAGGAGGAGGTGAGCTGTGATATCACCTATTGTTAATGGTGCATCCTGTGTTATATACTATATATAGAGATGTTATCAGTCATTGTACAGGAGGAGGTGAGCTGTGATATCACCTATTGTGAATGATGAATCCTCTGAATATCTCAGTCACTGCCTGTGTAGAGTGCTTCAGCCAATGACAGACTTATCTCCACTGCTGCGCTCTGCATAAAAAGCAATGCAGAAGACTGAAGATTTGTACCTAATTAATGAAGACGGTATTGAGTCAGATGCAATCCATATGATTCAATAATGTGTTCATTCATTAATAAAAGCTGCTTTTATATATACACACTCTTTGTAAAACAATCTAGGGTTCAAATTAGGGACTGGTTTAGGGCAAGGTTTAGGGTTATGGTTAAACATAGGGGTAATATCATGGCCTAATGGGGGTCAAAATAGCTGCATTGCCCTGGTAGCTTACAACCCACCCTATGCCGCTGTGTAGGGAACACAAGTTATAAAGATGTATGGACAGATTTATATACACAATATAATATGAGATTGAGAATCAAAACTATATATAAACTTCATGTCTCAAGGAGAAATACCCGACACCCGTTTCATCTTTACACTGTGCTCTTTGTCCTAAAACATATTGGTAATTTATGGTTTCAGCCACTCCGTCAGTTTACAAAATATCAGCTTCCAGTTTTGTGTAAATATGTTTTCAAGTAAGACACTTTCTTAATCCAAGAGACTTTCTTAATCCAAAAACTGAGTAGGAGGATATTGTAGTTTAGCCAGGTATTCATTTCATGTTAGAGATACATTAATAGGTAGAATGGGAATGTGATTCTTGAATACAGAAAATACAGTTGTGGCCAAACGTATTGCCACCCCTGCAATTCTGTCAGATAATACTCAGTGTCTTCCTGAAAATGATTGCAATCACAAATTCTTTGGTATTATTATCTTCATTTAATTTGTCTTCAATGAAAAAACACAAAAGAGAATGAAGCAAAAAGCAAAACATTGATCATTTCACACAAAACTCCAAAAATGGGCCAGACAAAAGTATTGGCACCCTCAGCCTAATACTTGGTTGCACAACCTTTAGCCAAAATAACCGCTTCCAGTAACCATCAATGAGTTTCTTACAATGCTATGCTGGAATTTTAGACCATTCTTCTTTGGCAAACTGCTTCAGGTCCCTGATATTTGAAGGGTGCCTTCTCCAAACTGCCATTTTTACATCTCTCCACAGGTGTTCTATTGGTTTCAGGTCTGGACTCATTGCTGGCCACCTTAGAAGTCTCCAGTGCTTTCTGTCAAACCATTTTCTAGTGCTTTTTGAAGTGTGTTTTGGGCCATTGTCCTGCTGAAAGACCCATGACCTTTGAGGGAGACCCAGCTTTCTCACACTGGGCCCTACGTTATGCTGCAAAATTTGTCGGTAGTCTTCAGACTTCATAATGCCATGCACATGGTCAAGCAGTCCAGTGCCAGAGGCAGCAAAGCAAACCCAAAACATCAGGGAACCTCCGCCATGTTTGACTGTAGGGACCGTGTTCTTTTCTTTGAATGCCCCTTTTTTTCTCATGTAAACTCTATGTTGATGCCTTTGCCCAAAAAGCTCTACTTTTGTCTCATCTGACCAGAGAACATTCTTCCAAAACGTTTTAGGCTTTCTCAGGTAAGTTTTGGCAAACTCCAGCCTGGCTTTTTTATGTCTCAGGGTAAGAAGTGGGGTCTTCCTGGGTCTCCTACCATACAGTCCCGACGGATAGTACGGGTTGACACTGTTGTACCCTCGGACTGCAGGGCAGCTTGAACTTGTTTGGATGTTAGTCGAGGTTCTTTATCCACCATCCGCACAATCTTGTGTTGAAATCTCTCGTCAATTTTTCTTTTCCGTCCACATCTAGGGAGGTTAGCCACAGTGCCATGGGCTTTAAACATCTTGATGACGCTGCGCACGGTAGACACAGGAACATTCAGGTCTTTGGAGATGGACTTGTAGCCTTGAGATTGCTCATGCTTCCTCACAATTTGGTTTCTCAAGTCCTCAGACAGTTCTTTGGTCTTCTTTCTTTTCTCCATGCTCCATGTGGTACACACAAGGACACAGGACAGGGGTTGAGTCAACTTTAATCCATGTCAACTGGCTGCAAGTGTGATTTAGTTATTGCCAACACCTGTTAGGTGCCACAGGTAAGTTACAGGTGCTGTTAATTTCACAAATTAGAGACGCATCACATGATTTTTCTAACAGTCCCAATACTTTTGTCCACCCCCTTTTTTTATGTTTGGTGTGGAATTAGATCCAATTTGGGTTTAGGACAATTCTTTTTGTGTTTTTTCATTGAAAACAAATTAAATGAAGATAATAATACCAAAAATTTGTGATTGCAATCATTTTCAGGAAGAAACTGAGTATTATCTGACAGAATTGCAGGGGTGTCAATACTTTTGGCCACAACTGTAGATATAGAGTCTGGACCCTGCAGGGTTTGTTGATTGTGACTAATGGCCACATGCTTTTCCTCAAACTACAGGAAGTTAGGCTGGTTTCACACAGTTTTTTCGGCATTTGTGTTTAATTCAGCTGAAACTGGGTGCACCCGCATCCGTTTTCAGCCTCATTGACTTTCAATGGGGTCGCAGGCACTTGTGGGTGCATCCAGCTCTTTATGGTTCCCCCTGATCCGGGTGTTCACGTTTTTTTCACTGACACCAAAACGCATTTTGTAGCGATTTTGGTTTTCATTTCAAAACCGAGAACATTCAGATCCGGGGCACTCTACAGGTTAAAAAAGAATGGCGCTCTATGAAACCCGGATCAAGTGAAATCCAGATCCTACTGAATACGGATGCTGGATCTAGGTTTATAAACTAAGCATGCCCAGAACCCAGTGTAAAATGACACACCTAACAGTGACATTTTCCACCAGATCCAGAAAAAAAGGTAATCAACCCGATGCAACGGGATGCTAATGCAGAAGAGTGAGATGGATACCGGTGTGGGTGCATCCAGATGCATCATGTTTTACAATTCTGGGAGAATATAGGGCATGCAGGCTTTTCCCTCATCCCCCCGAATTCCATAAGATGGTAGTGTGAAACCACCCTTAAGGGACCTTTACACGCTGCTACAACAGGGTGGAAACAACCGGGTTTATGAGACAAATGTATTTTGCACCGTCAAATCAACCCGAGGTAGCGACGTGTAAAGTAGGTTGTTGCCACCCGTCACTTGCGGCACCTGTTTCAGAGCAGTGCTCTAAAACAGGTTGATTTCAACCCGATGGTAGCGGCGTCTAGATAAGGTAGGGTAAGGTTTATTCGTCACCTAGTTAACTCCCTGGGGCGTGACACAGCCTCCGGGAAACCGCCCCCCTTCAGCGATCATTGGAGGAAGCTCCTGCGTTACGATTGGTTGTCGCTGCATAGGGAGGCATATTTAAGGAGCTGACCAGTCACATTACACAATTGCAATAGCGTCATGTATTAGGCAGCCTTCCTGCGCTGCCTGGCCCATCGTGATGCTACTGCATTGTCCAATCATCGTACGAGCGTCTCGTAATCCACAATTCTGGCACGCCTATGTGTTGTCCCTGCTGCACCAGGTCCTCCCATATTACCTTCTGTAGAGGCGTGTAAATGAGGGAAGGTGCTCTACAGAAGGTAACCTGCGGCACCCGGCGGTGCCTCCAGAGATAGATTAAACCGTCTCTAGAGCACCTTGTAGCGGCGTGTAAAGGCGGTATCAGGTACCGTTTGTAACCGTTGGTACGTGCTCGTGCACGTAAAGCACCCGGTTGTTTCCACCCTGTTGTAGCGGTGTCTAAAGGTACCATTAGAGTGTAAAAAATCCCCAGGGTTATGTCTCGGGACTTGATCCAGGGACCCTGTGCTACATGGTCAGTTTTGCTTTCATGCTGAGCCACAGTTTGGAATACACTGCAGCACTCAATCCTCAGTGTCAGTGTGGCGCCCCTGTGGATCCAGTCGCCACAAAGATGCTGCACCCCCTGTTAGGGTGTAGTATCCCACTCACGGGTAAGAGGGGCACAGGAACCATTGTAGTGGCGTTGTGTGGTGAAGGAAGCAGTTAGAGGGAGCACTTGGGAGGAGTGAGGTCAGGAAGAACACATGTCGATGACGTGGGACACGTGACAAGGGGTATAAATAGCGTGGGAAAGAGCTAGAACAGAGAGGAGACAGTTGTGCAGTTGAGGAAAGAGTGGACCAGCTAAGTAGAGGCTGTGTAACAGCTGAGGAGAGACCATTGAACAACAGGGGTCAAATTGGAGGAAAGCTAGAGCAAGAACTCCTGTCACAAGAAGAAAGAACTTAAGTGTCCAGGGGACTGGTGAAAGTGGAAGCTCGCCCTAAGGCCAGACTGAGGAACAGAGACAAGAACCAGGTGTTTCCAGGAGGAAGAAAGCTTCCTAGAGATACGGAAAGTGAGCAATCCACCCATGGGGCTCAAATTCATTGACCAGCGCAAGACTAGTGGAGAGTTCAGACCATGTTCAACTAGCGACCCGGAGGCTGTGTGGCACTTCCAAGGTGAGACGGTCGACAACCGCGCACATCTACTGAAAAGGTGGCAACCATAGGTCTAAGGGGGAGACACTGCAGGTTATCCCCCTAAAAAAAGCCCACAGTCACTGGCTCAGAGCTCTGTGTGGCGAGGCGCAAGGCAGGACAGGCGAGGCAAGCGCAGTGTAAAGAGGCTGAGAAAGGAGAGAGAATGGGTGTCGGTTACGTGTCATCCTCCTACCTGAGAGTAGCTGGATGCCTGCTTCTGAGATCCAGTGCTCAGCAGGCTGTTACACAAAGACTGTGAATGAAAGAACTGAAGACTGCAACCCGCTGTGTCTGTGAACTTTCTTAAAGCGTCAAAAGCACCAGAAATACAACTACCAACTCAGTCAGGTACCTCAAGCTGCCCTGGGGGACAGCCCTACCCATAGAAGGCTTTAGAATATTGCTGCCTCCCAACCATCGGCCCCTAGGAGAACTGTCGAGCAGCGGTGGCCATCTATGGCTGCAACCTGCGAGTGGCATCACGTAAAATTAACAAGTATCTCCTGGTACAGTTATCCCTTCTCAGAATGAACCCTCCATGCCAGACGCCCTTCCCTAAGAGAGAGAGAGCCACCCACACCAAACTTTTAATGACAACACCAGGGTCACAGAGCTGGGTCTCGGTCCCTGTGATTCCCATGATGAAGCCTCAAAGAAGCCTGGTTCTGAGTAACCTAAGGCCCTGGAGTGGCGTGGCAACTTGGCGTCACGAACAGGATTCACCTGCCCGATGCAGCGGGCTTTGTGCGCCTTACTAATGGTGTTTGAGAACTTTGAACTGTGCCCGGTTAAAAGAACAAGCGCCATGACTATCAAGGAGGGAGTGGTGCAGCCTTCCTTCGTTGGCCGGGTCACAGAAAAGTGCGAAAAGCCGTACCCACCCACCCAAAGAAACGTTTGTGCAACAGACCATGCCAGACAGCCAGAAAAACCCACCCAGAGGTGTGGCCGACAGCACCCAGAGAAAGAACTGCCCAGGGAAGGAATCAGAAGACTGTGAGGGTCACACGGGCAGGAGCAAGATGGCAGTGGAGGACAAGATGTCATCGTGGAGGATGAGGACTTCCCCCGGAGAGGCGGAAGAGGACCTCGGAAAGCTGTCACTCCTGGACCCTGGGTTCCTGCAGAATAAGGTGGAAAGTCTGGGTCAACTGCACATAAGGTGGTATTCAGATGGGACAGCCAGGGTGACCAGGTAATTGGGTTCCCAGGAGAGGTCCAGGAAGGAGAGATCCCAGTAGAGACTGTGAGCTGGCAGGACTACTGGCAGGACTACTGTAGTCAGTGGGAGGCCCAGCGGGAGGCAGAAGAGCAAGAGAGACAAGCTAGATGGCAGGCCATGGAGGAAAATAACATGCAAGCTAAGCAGCAGGTTCGCCGACCCCGAGCAGCGGAGAGAGGTCCAATCTGTAGTGCCACTGTGGTCCGGTTCGACCTCATCAAAGGTTCGTGAAGGAGTGTGGTATCAAGAGGGAGCTGTTTGTGACCCAACGGGATGTAGAGGCCCACCTGCCAGAGGGCCACGCCGGGTGCGATCTGTACCCCTGGGATACCGTGACTTTCACTCAACACATGGGTGAGTGGGGGTGGCATGCCCTCGATGTCTATTTAGTGGACAGTAGACTACCCGCTTGTCCAAAGATCCAGGTGTCACTCCCTATAGTGCCTGATCTCAAAGAATAGCCATTCAAGCCCACACCCGCGAGGGTGCCGAGTCTGGAGGTTGTCCAAAGAGCTGTGCCCTTAACCCGGAACGCAGCTACGCAGACCCTGTTGACCTGGTCTGCCGGAATGGTAGAGAGAGCTGCCGATTCGGCCGCCCAAATAGAGCCATTGCTGACAACACCTGTAGCAGCGCGAGTCCAGGCTGTCACCACTAGTGCAAGTGGCACTTCAGGACTCCAAAAGAGCGGAGGTAATGAGGAGGTGCAGGTGCTGCCGTGGCAGAGGAGAAGGCCAGTAACTACGGTATTTGGTAGAATAATAGAGGAGCAGCCATGTAAATAATGTTTGTACTGTTGACCTGGTTAGGTCATAGTTACAGTTAGCATCAATGAATGTGTGTCTGTTAGAAATACAGTAGTATGCTAGTTTAAATAATGTATGTTTCCTTGTAGAATAGAATAGAATGTATGTATGCTGATTATGTGCCAAAGTACTGAGTGGCTATTGACTGTGTGTAGCCCGGACTCTAATGTAAATAGTTAGCACCAAGGTGTGCTCCCTGTTGGTTTTAGAGCTGACATGTCAATAAGACCGCAACAAACAAAAACCCACTGGCGTGGCCAAAGAATTGGTCCCTTTAACCCAGTCGCCACGCCCAGGGCATGTGCTGGGGGTTCACTTGTAGTGAGTCCCCCCGAAGACAAAGGGAGACACCAAGTGCGGGACACTCGCCTGCTTAACACCTAGGACAGAGTGATGCATACCTGGATAGGGTTCGCACTGGGCTTGGCAGGACTGTAAATAGTTTTTTATGTATGATTTTCTACTTTTATCATTGCAATGTTAAAGTAACCGTCCCTCCCTTTAAAGGGATGAAAAGCCTTCTTATTGTTAATGTTCTTGTCATACAGCATTACAAAAATGTTGCATGTCTTTGATACCACTTGTTTTTCTGTTCTCTTGCAGCCTCGGGATGTGCTGGGTTTAAGGAGGGGAAGTGTGGTGCCCCTTCGGATCTAGTCACCACAGAGATGCTGCATCCCTGTTAGGGTGTAGTATCCCACTCACAGGGAAGAGGGGCAAAGACCAGTGTCAGGACACCCAGATCACACTAGGAACCATTGTAGTGGCGTTGGGTGGTGAAGGAAGTACTTAGAGGGAGCCCTTGGGAAGAGTGAGGTCAGGAAGAACACATGTAGATGATATGGGACACGTGACAAGGGATATCTCAAGCTGCCCTGGTGGGTAAGCCTTACCCGTAGAGGGCTTAAGAACATTGTTGCCTCCCAACCATCAGCCCCTAGGAGAACTGTTGTGCAGCGACGGCCATCTATAGCCACAACCTGCGGGTGGCATCACGTAAAATGAACACGTATCCCCAGGTCCAGTTATCCCTTCCCAGAATGAACCCTCCATACCAGACACCCTTCCCTAAGAGAGAGAGCCACCCACACCAAACTTTTAATGACACCGCCAGGATCACGGAGCCACGTCTCAGTCCATGTGATTCCCGTGATGAAGCCTCAAAGAAGCCCAGTTCTGAGTATCCTAAGGCCCTGGAGGGGCGTGTTATCTACAAGTGCAACGCCAAACACAATTGTTATTACAACTCTTTAAAGAGGTTATCCAGGATATATATAAAAGAAAATGTGCCCAAGCATAACAGGCAGTTAGCTGCACCTACCTGCAGCAGTCCCCACTGTTCACCCTCGTCATAGACTGGTCCTATGGGGGGCACCATGGCGTAAACACAGAGCAAAGTGGCTTTTTCGCTCTGCTCTGTGTGGAGGGGTGGGACTGCCATGTCATGCTGATTGACAGCCGGCTCCTGCTATCTGATTGGGGTAGCTGTCAATCAGTGTGACATCGGCTCTGATGTTCATCGACAGTAGGAAGAAATCCTCACTTCTGTAGTTGTGACGTCAGCATAAGCCGAAAAATCGGGCTCCGTTCACCGCACTGGTCAGCTGTGAATGGTGGCGGCCCTCTGCTATAATAATTCAAGTTTAGAAATATTTCTATTAATAATAGAGACACTTAGCTTTATGAATATGGCCATATCGATAAACCGCCCAGTCGCCACGTCAAAGCATATCTCTTAGACCGGGTCCCTAGCCTTTACTTTCAGCCTCTATCTGGGTAAAAACCAACTTATTTATGGGCAAACTGCAAAAACCTAATAGCAGAGAACAATAGCACAATGGCAGGGAAAGTGCACTACATGTGTGTGAATCCATATAATAATAACATATTAGAACTTAGTATAGACTGCAGCACTCAATCCTCAGTGTGTACAAGTGCAACGGAAAACACAATAGTAATTACAACTCTTTAAGGAAAGCAGCACTCTGCTATAATAATTGAAGTTTAGAAATATTTCTGCTTGTTGTACATGGACAGTTTTGTTTCCATGCTGAGCCACAGGTTGGTCGACCCCTGTCCAGGTGCTGATTGTGTTTTTACCTGTACTTCTATTCCTTTGGTTTGCAGTCACATGTATTCACACTTGATTATTGTCTCTGGCCTATCATATCATGGGTGAGGCTATTTATACTCTCCTTATTCAAACATTCTCTGATGGTTATATTCATTCCTATGTGGCTTCTGCGAAGGAGTCCCAGCCCTGCTACAAGGGATTTTTGCCAGTTACACTGAGACCAGTTTGGTATTTGCTCTGTGCATTCTAACTTGTCTTACCTGTACCTTTCTTATGTTTGCTATTAGGTTGTAGAAGGCTATCCTTGCTTACATTTATTATTTCCCTGTTTCCACTTGTGCACGTTTTATGTTTTATCACCAAAGCTCCCTGCCTATCTCTGCACACTTGCCCTATCTTGGTTGTAGTACTTGTCGTCTCCCCCTGGCTCCTTAGGAGGTACGAGAAACAATCTGACGGCCTTTCAGGTAGACAGGTCCAAGCTGTGGTATGTCTATGGATATTCCTGTCTATACAGGAACCAGCAGGTGCAAGTGCAGCAGCTGTGAGATAGGCCTTTATTTCCCCTTCACCCGTATAGGATTACATATGTGCATAACACCAAGTTAAGTCCAAAAAAAACGTCCAGGTGCACAGGAGGCCTTATTGGCACCCTAAAAATACCGGATCATGTATTGAGAACAAGGGATAAAACTGATGGCCAAGTGTGAACCCAGGCTTAGAGACTAGTGATGACAAAGCACCGGAAACACTCGGGTGCTAGGTACTTGAACTGAGCAGATCGGATGCCCGGACGGGCTTGACTCCAGTACTAAGTATAATAGAAGTCAATGGGAAACTCGAGCATTTTTTGGAAGATCATGGCAGGTGCCATATCACATTTGGAGAGCCCCTGACATGCTGACATGTTTTAGCTGGAACCCCAGCAAGTGACCCCATCTTGGAATCTACACATCGTATTGAATTAATCTAGGGGATCGAGTTTAAACCTATTTTTAACCCTGATTCACAGAATTGTATAACATTGGGTTGAGTAAATTAAAATCACAATTTTTTCCACAAAAATGATGGTTTGGCCCCAAGTTTTCAATTTTCAAAAGGGAAATCAATTAAATTGGGTTGCACACTGGAGCACAGCTGGATGGATAACGTAATTATGGTGTGCTGCTGCTAGTAGGTCTTGGAGTGGGGTACCGTGTATGACTCCCCAATATTTAGGGATACATTTTCTGTATAAGAGAATGGGGACCCAGCTCTGCACTACACCTCCCCAATCCAATAAAGAACTGACAATTACTGATGCGTTTAACCCTTAAAATGGGATGTTTATTTATCAATCACTAAAACATAAAATATACTAGTTAATAAAGAACGGAACAAGACTCCAGTTAAAAAATATTCAAAATTGATTGCGTTATTTCTATCGACAATTCTGAAGTGTGATGTTCATTGATGTCAATACTGGTGGTGCTTATCTTTGGAGGTATTCCGCCTAAGGCTAGGGTCAGACTTGTGTCATGCATTTGCTAAGGCTAGGGTCAGACTTGTGTCATGCATTTGCTAAGGCTAGGGTCAGACTTGTGCCATGCATTTGCTAAGGCTAGGGTCAGACTTGTGTCATGCATTTGCTAAGGCTAGGGTCAGACTTGCGTCATGCATTTGCTAAGGCTAGGGTCAGACTTGTGTCATGCATTTGCTAAGGCTAGGGTCAGACTTGTGTCATACATTTGCTAAGGCTAGGGTCAGACTTGTGTCATGCATTTGCTAAGGCTAGGGTCAGACTTGTGTCATGCATTTGCTAAGGCTAGGGTCAGACTTGTGTCATGCATTTGCTAAGGCTAGGGTCAGACTTGCGTCATGCATTTGCTAAGGCTAGGGTCAGACTTGCGTCATGCATTTGCTAAGGCTAGGGTCAGACTTGTGTCATACATTTGCTAAGGCTAGGGTCAGACTTGTGTCATGCATTTGCTAAGGCTAGGGTCAGACTTGTGTCATGCATTTGCTAAGGCTAGGGTCAGACTTGTGTCATGCATTTGCTAAGGCTAGGGTCAGACTTGTGTCATGCATTTGCTAAGGCTAGGGTCAGACTTGTGTCATGCATTTGCTAAGGCTAGGGTCAGACTTGTGTCATGCATTTGCTAAGGCTAGGGTCAGACTTGTGTCATGCATTTGCTAAGGCTAGGGTCAGACTTGTGTCATGCATTTGCTAAGGCTAGGGTCAGACTTGTGTCATGCATTTGCTAAGGCTAGGGTCAGACTTGTGTCATGGATTTGCTAAGGCTAGGGTCAGACTTGTGTCATGCATTTGCTAAGGCTAGGGTCAGACTTGTGTCATGCATTTGCTAAGGCTAGGGTCAGACTTGTGTCATGCATTTGCTAAGGCTAGGGTCAGACTTGTGTCATGCATTTGCTAAGGCTAGGGTCAGACTTGCAGCATGCATTTGCTAAGTACTGTAATTGCTAAGCAGTGCAAACGCAGCCAAGCGAATCGGCGCACAGATGAAACGCCGCCATTACCTGCAATGGGTGAGCGCAGGCAGACGGATGCCCAAAGCGTAAGTGTGACAGGTCCTGTGTCACAGCGCATGTGTTGGTCCGGAGGCACCATAAACACGTCATGCGACATTTCTAGTGCGTCCAGAATAGCACATGTGCTGTGACACAGGACCTGTCACACTTGCGCTTTGGGCATCCGTCTGCCTGTGTTCACCCATAGCAGGTAATGGCGACGCGATTACAACGCGCTGCATCTGCGCTCCGATGCGCATTGCTGCACTGGGCTGTGATAGCACCTGCGCTTGCACCTGTGCTAGCGCAATGCTGCTAAACACATCGGAACATAGATGTGAAAGGGGCCATAGTTAATTCTTCATTGAATTCGGGAGGTGTAGTGCAACGCTGGGTCCCCATTCTCTTATATAGAAAATTTTTAAAAGGGGAAATGGGAGAAACGCTACAATATGTTACTTAACTTCTCCTGAGTTCGCCAATGCACCATAAGTTGCCAAAAACTCCTTTTCAGGCACAGTGTAAAGCTCAGAAGGGACGGAGCGCCATATTGTAGTACAAACTTTGCTGTTATGACTTACGGGAGCCATGTCACATTGGCAGAGCCCCCGACCAGCCAGAACAGCATCCCCCTAAGTGACCACATCTTACAAACTGCACCACTCAATGAATTCATCTAGGGGTGCAGGGAGAACAGACATGTAAGAGAATATTACACCAATGGGCACCGAAGAGCAAATAATTACATTTTTACCCCATATGTGGCTGTTCAGTATTGCGTAGCTACAAGGTGAGACTCAAGAGGTAAGAAGCGCTATTTAACTCTTGGAGTACAAATTTTTGTACAATAGTTTGTGGATTCCACATACAGAGACCACTAAGTACCAGAAAAACAGAATCACCCCTCAAGGGACCACATTTTGGAAATGACACCCTCCAGAAATTTATCTACAAGTACAGTGCCAATTTTGACTCAATGGGTGTTTTGCATACACAAGCAGCAATGAATGTTAATAAGTGAAAATTGCAAATCTGCCAATGTACATTGTAGTGCCTGTACATTGCAGTGCTCAGGACGTTGTAGTGCTCAGTACACTGTGGTGCCTGTGCATTGTAGTGCTCAGTATGTTGTGGTGCCCTTACATTGTAGTGCCCTTACATTGAAGTGACCTTACATTAAAGTGCCCAGTACATTGTAGTCCTCAGTACATTGTAGTGCCCAGTACTACATCCATTCTTCCTTAGAACAGTCTTCCATTTCTGTGAGATTCCTGGGTCATCATCCTTTTCTGTGAGATTCCTGGGTCATCATCCTTTTCTGTGAGATTCCTGGGTCATCTTCCTTTTCTGTGAGATTCCTGGGTCATCTTCCTTTTCTGTGAGATTCCTGGGTCATCTTCCTTTTCTGTGAGATTACTGGGTCATCATCCTTTTCTGTGAGATTACTGGGTCATCATCCTTTTCTGTGAGATTCCTGGGTCATCTTCCTTTTCTGTGAGATTCCTGGGTCATCTTCCTTTTCTGTGAGATTCCTGGGTCATCTTCCTTTTCTGTGAGATTCCTGGGTCATCATCCTTTTCTGTGAGATTCCTGGGTCATCATCCTTTTCTGTGAGATTCCTGGGTCATCATCCTTTTCTGTGAGATTACTGGGTCATCATCCTTTTCTGTGAGATTACTGGGTCATCTTTCTTTTCTGTGAGATTCCTGGGTCATCTTCCTTTTCTGTGAGATTCCTGGGTCATCTTCCTTTTCTGTGAGATTCCTGTGTCATCATCCTTTTCTGTGAGATTACTGAGTCATCTTTCTTTTCTGTGAGATTCCTGGGTCATCTTCCTTTTCTGTGAGATTCCTGGGTCATCTTCCTTTTCTGTGAGATTCCTGGGTCATCATCCTTTTCTGTGAGATTACTGGGTCATCTTTCTTTTCTGTGAGATTCCTGGGTCATCTTCCTTCTCTGTGAGATTCCTGTGTCATCTTCCTTTTCTGTGAGATTACTGGGTCATCATCCTTTTCTGTGAGATTACTGGGTCATCTTTCTTTTCTGTGAGATTCCTGGGTCATCTTCCTTTTCTGTGAGATTCCTGGGTCATCTTCCTTTTCTGTGAGATTCCTGGGTCATCATACTTTTCTGTGAGATTACTGGGTCATCTTCCTTTTCTGTGAGATTCCTGGGTCATCTTCCTTTTCTGTGAGATTCCTGGGTCATCTTCCTTCTCTGTGAGATTCCTGTGTCATCTTCCTCCTCTGTGAGATTCCTGTGTCATCTTCCTTCTCTGTGAGATTCCTGGGTCATCTTCCTTTTCTGTGAGATTCCTGGGTCATCTTCCTTCTCTGTGAGATTCCTGGGTCATCATCCTTCTCTGTGAGATTCCTGTGTCATCTTCCTTCTCTGTGAGATTCCTGTGTCATCTTCCTTCTCTGTGAGATTCCTGTGTCATCTTCCTCCTCTGTGAGATTCCTGTGTCATCTTCCTTCTCTGTGAGATTCCTGTGTCATCTTCCTTCTCTGTGAGATTCCTGTGTCATCTTCCTTTTCTGTTAGATTCCTGGGTCGTCTTACATGCTCTGCTCTTTTGAGGTCTTGCCACAGATTTTCTATGATGTTCAGATCAGGAGACTGGGAAGGCCATTGTAAAACCTTCAGCTTGTGGTTTTTGAGGTCATCTATTGTGTATTTTGACATGTATAGAAGCCATCCTTTATTCAACTTTAGTTTTTTTACAGATGATATTATGTTTGCATCAAGAGCTTGTTGAAATTTCATTGAATCCATTCTTCCATTAAGCTGTGAATGTCCCAGTGCCATTGGCTTCAGCACAACCCCAAAGCATAATTGATCCACCCCCATGCTTAATGGTTGGCGAGAACTTCTTTTCCTGAAATTCAGTGCCCTCCAGAATTATCATTTTAGACCATACAACCATTCAAAAAGCCATAATCAGGTGCAGATATACAAGTTAAATATTAATAGATCTATATTATTGGAGTATGGTTATACAGCAGGCATCATGTTTACAATATTAATTGATCGATATCTGTAACTGCACAAGCACTTTATTCATTCCTGAGCGGCATAATCATCAAAAGGCGGCAACCCTGCACATGTAGGGGACTGAATAGCTGACGTTCCTTGCTTCTAAGACAGCACATATGGAGAAGTCCTTGAGGTGGTGCTCGGATGACACAGCCTTGTCCCAGGCTAAACAAGTCGATAACGATGAAAGAAGTTGCATCACACTCCTGGGCTAAAAACTCTTCCTTTGTTCCATAGAAAACATGATGTTTGGACTTGGGGATGGACCCCCACTCCACTTTTTAACAACCATACATATAATAAATCATACACTATAATAAATACACGCCACACATTATTTTGGATGTCAAATGGCCACAGCTTTATTTAAATCACAGGATTACCAATCCCAGTAGGAGTCAGGTGGAGTGCTATTACATTGGGATTCACAAGTACTGTGATATCCCCAGCTGTCTGACATCCAGCATCCGGCCAGACAGCCATAAAGGGGGCGGCACGTATTGGCTGCTATTCGAGCAGAGCCAGTAAACTTTCAGGGCACCAATGCCCTATTATCCTCACTTCCGTGCTTAACCACTGTGCCCGTCCCAGATGACGTTACCATTACCACATCCTTCAGACTGGCCACCAAAGCCAAGCCTGCTCACCACCATGAGGTTTTACATCCTCTATTAGTTAAAATTAGTCCACCTTAACTTGTCTGCAACTTCCACCTGACTCCGACCCCGCAAGCCGTGACAGGTTACAAATTCCAACACATGTGACACCATTTGGTAATTTTTCGTTTTTACACGTTTTCCAATTACACCTTATAAAAGATGCCCCTGCACAAGCATAAAGGGGTCTAAATTTAGCACCTTTGACTCACAAAGAGTCATCCTACAGCTCTCAGGAGAGGAAAAACCCCCTGTGGAGGAAACCTCTAGGGAACCATGGCTGAAGGTTTGCCCTTCCCTTGGGCTTAGAAGGTTAATGCCAAAATTAATTTTCGTAGAAATTGTATAATTAACATGGCACAATACAAACCAATGCTCATACCACAAATAAATAAGATATTAATAACCATACAAGTAATGGGTAAATATAACAATCCAGATTAGTGAATATCACAGGGCGGGAGGGCGGGTAATGTTTCTTCAAAGAAGTCTCTTGAAAGAATGCCGTCCTTCTCAAAGTAGTGGCCCCACCCCCCACCAATGAGTCACCAGGCACACCCATACCTCACTCTCATACATTACCCCTTCCTCTTAAAGCAAGATCTCTTGATAACATCTACACAGACCCTGCCATACAACCAGGCTACAGGAGTTCTGGGTCAACCCCTCGCCACCATCATGTACCCCTTTTGCCTACGGCTCCGGGGTGTCTTAAAACTGGTGCTCAATGCCAGGTTAGTGAGGGGGAAGAGGGAAGGACAAATAGGTGGTAAAAGGACAACAGCTGCTTCGCGCACTTGCACTTCAACATGTCCAACCTGCCCAAGAGGGACGGACAAAGAGCTGTTGTCCTCATACCACATGTTTGTCCTTCTCTTTTCCCCCTCACTAACCTGGCATTGAGCACCAGTTTTATGTTTCTATTGAATAGAAGAAGAGTTTTTAGCCCGGGAGTGTGCCGCAGCGTCCTTCATCATTATTTACTTTGTGGATACCTTTGTGTCTGTCTCCTCTTAGGACCCTTTAGGGCCTGATAGGGACAATGTACATTGGGCATGGGCTCCACTTGCTCTGGTCTAGGGTGCCAACCTCTGCTACTATGCAGGTGTGAGAATCAGGGCTTATTAGGGCCAGTTGATTAATATATTTGTTGTGTACCTCACTGGGGGCTGGTATTCACTTAATAATTAAGTATGTGTTTTTTTGCTTTTTTTTTGTTTATTTTTGAATTTTTTATTCCTTTTTGAACTCTGCATATTTTAATATATGTCAATAAAAGTGTTTTTAAGGATTATTCTCTGTGAATTTCTAGGTGCAAAAATACTCCGATTACTATTATAATAGTTTTTTTCTGGGCCATACAATACGAGCACTTTTTACCTTTTGTTTTACTTCTTTTTCCTCATAGATTTAAAGCTCAGTCACCAGCCGGCATCTGTATTTGTACAGATATGAAGTGCACGGAAACAGATGAAAAAAGAGACCAGCTTCTGAGGATCAACATAATGGAAATAATAAAATTGTTAGGTTGGAAAATATAATAGACCTGCTTAAAAGATGAATTTTGACATTGGGATTAACCTGATTTTCTACGATAGCGCATTCAAAAGAACTGGTGCAGCACGAGAGAGGTCTAAGGCCAGCTTCACACCATGATTTTTTTGCTGTCAAGCTGTGTCTGGTCTTTTGCTGGATTCATCGGACACAGCCTGACAGCTCCGGAGAAAACAGACCCGGAGGGTTAATATGCCTCAGATTCTGTGTTCTGCCGGAATCATCAGTGCGCGCTGATGCTGCTGTCCAGGTACTGAACTGCTAGCTGCGGTTCTGAAATGTCATCCGGGAGCTCTCCAGGTGCTGGAGTTCAGCAACGGCCACCGCTGAACTACAGCACCCGGCGTTCGGCAGCCGGATTCGATTTTCTGTCGGATCCAGTGCGATCCGGCGCCCATAGACTCCCATGTTAGGGGGCACCGGATTCGGGAGGATTCGATTTTGTCAGATTTTGGCCCTGGACACAAAAACACTGCGATTTTGTGTCGGGGACAATCAATGTATGCAGCCTGATGCTGCAGGACAGGGACAAAACCGGTGCCCCATCCGACACCATAAGGATGCATTAGTCCAATATCGGAACACCGGACAGCCCCGGACCTGAAAAAACCGTGGTGTGACGCCGGCCTTAGTCGTTTGGAACATTTGTTCTATGAGAGCACTTCAATGTTTTGCTGTTATGAGAGCCTTGTCTTGCATATGTCAGTCCCTCTTTTTTGCATCTCAGGGAATAAACAAGTATAACGTAATATAACTACAGATATATCAGGGTAAAGCAACAAATAAAAGAATAATTTAGTATTTTAGTAGATGTCATTACTTGACATTATTGGTGAAAATAATATCCAATGTTCAATGTCTCTTTTCGGTTCGTAAAGCTTGGCTTGTCTTACAAGTCATGCTCAGTGCATTTCAGCTGTATTGATACTCGGTGTAGGAAATGTAAAACTCTAGGGACAGTCTACAGTTGGAAGACATACAGAGATGTCAAGCAACCAAAGGTCACTGCTGAGATTAAGATCTTTCCTTGACAAGAAAGGTATTATATAAGTGATAGGAGATCTTTATCTCGCAGGTGGTGACCTGAGGTTAGATGACACTTTTTCCAAAAAATACCTTGCTCAGCTTTTACATCTGTAAAAATGTTGCTGATATAATGCTGCTCTATTGTAATAGGCATATCTAAATTCACAGAAATCAAAGGTTATGAAAATACCGTGTTTCCCCGAAAATAAGACCGTGTCTTATATTTTTTGGGGGGGCCAAAAGTGGCCCCCTGTCTTATTTTCGGGGGGGGGGGGGGAACTTATATTGGCAGCCCCAGCCCCATCCACACACATACACACACATACATACACACAAATACATACACATACATACACACACATACACATACATACACACACATACACACACACACACACACACACATATGCACCGCTTCTTACCTTGCTTGTCGCTGTCCGGTGGTGTCCCCGCTGTCATGCCCCGCTCCTCCGGCTGTCCGGTGGTGTCCCCGCTCCTCTCCCGGTCTGCGGTGCGGTATCCCGGTCCGGTCACATGCTGATCGGTGCAGTGCCCGGCCGACTTCCTGCTTCCTCCGGCAATCCCCGCCCAGGTCAGGCCCTGCGCCAATGAGAGCGCAGGACCTGTGACGTCAATCACAGCCTAGCGGCGGCTTGATGACGTCGGGCCAATCAGAGGCCCCAACGTCATCTGGCCGCATCTTGGCGGTGATTGACGTCACGGGTCCTGCGCTCTCATTGGCGCAGGGCCTGACCTGGGCGGGGATTGCCGGAGGAAGCAGGAAGTCGGCCGGGCACTGCACCGATCAGCATGTGACCGGACCGGGACACCACACCGCAGACCAGGAGAGGAGCGGGGACACCACCGGACAGCCGGAGGAGCGGGGCATGACAGCGGGGACACCACCGGACAGCACCGGGCAAGGTAGAACATATTGCGCAGCGCCCCCCCCCAGGCAGACTTATATTGCGCAGCGCCCCCCCTCCTGACTTATTTTCGGGCTGTGACTTATATTAGCAGGCCCTTCCCTTCCCCCCCGACTTATCGGGGGGGACTTATTTTCAGGGAGACACGGTATTCACCCCCCACCCAACCTTCTGCTTTTTCTTATTTTGTTACATTATGACCTGTGCTTAAATGTTTTTGTAATGCAATTTGTGTGTGATCCATCAGCACTTAATAGTATAAGTTGGGGAAGTAAAGTAATAAAATATTCTATTTATGGGATAAAATAAATAAAAATTTCCATGTACATATGTTTCCCTCTTTTTGTTATGAAGCCCTGAAAAATTTCTGGTGCAAGCAACCAACTAAATAACACCATGAAGGCCAAGGAGATCTCCAGACAACACCATAAAGGCCAAGGAGATCTCCAAACAACACCATTAAGACCAAGGAGATCTCCAAACAACACCATAAAGACGAAGGAGATCTCCAAACAACACCGTGAAGACCAAGGAGATCTCCAAACAACACCATTAAGACCAAGGAGATCTCCAAACAACACCATATAGACCAAGAAGATCTCCAAACAAAACCATGAAAACCAAGGAGATCAAAACTACCATGAAGACCAAGGAGATCTCCACACAACACCATGGGGGCCATGGAGATCTCCAAACCAAACCATGAAGACCAAGGAGATCCTCATACCAGTCAGAGACAAAGTTGTTGAGAAGAACAGATCTGGATTGGGTGCTTCTAAAATATCTCAATCTCTGATGATGCCCAGAGCACCATCAAATCCATTATCATCAAAATGGAGAGAACATGGTACCACAAAAGCCTGCCAAGAGAGGGCTGCACACGAAAACTCTTAACCTGGCCAAGGAAGACATTAGTCAGAGAGGCAGCAGAGAGCACAAAGGTAATCCCTAAGGAGCTGCAGAGTTCCCAAGCAGAGACTGGAGTATCTGTCCATATGACCACAATAACCCTCATACTCTATACAGCTGGCCTTTATGGAAGAGTGGCCAGAAAAAAAGTCTTTACTAACAGGTAAAAATTGTAAGGCTTGCTTTGATTTTGCCAAATGACTTGCGGGAGATTCCATAAATGTATGGAGGAAGGTGCTGTGGTCAGAGGAGACCAAAATTGAACTTTTTGGCCACCAAGGTAAACGCTATGTCTGACGCCAAACCTACACTGCTCATCACCCCAAGATCACCATTCCCACAGTGAAACGATGAAACATGGTGGCATCATCATGCTGGGGTGATGTTTTTTGACAGCAGGGACAGGAAAAATGGTCTGAGTTGAGGGGAAGATGGATTGAGCAAATTAAGGGATATTCTTCAGTAACATCTGTTTCAGTGATTTAAGACTGTTCATGTTCCCACCAGACAATGACCAAAAGGTACCGTATATACTCGTGTATAAGCCGAGTTTTTCAGCCCAAAATTTGGGCTGAAAAGTCCCCCCCCTCGGCTTATACACGGGTCATATACGGGGGGGCTGTGTCCCGGGGGCTGTGGAGGCTGGAGGAGGCGGGGGGGGCTGCTGTATGAGCGGCCCCGTCACGTGGGGCCGCTCATTATATATGCACTGCTTCCCCCTGTCAATCAGCGGCAGGGGGAAGCAGTGCATATGTCCCCCCAAAAGCTGGCACTGTCCCCCCTTGTAAGGCCTCCCCCCCGCTGCTTATACATTACCATCCCGGTGTTCTGATCGGCGCCGCTCCTCGGTGCTGCGTCTTCATCCTCCGCGCTGGCTGCATCCATCCGGGTTCTCCGGCTGTCGCAGCGATATGACGTCATCGCACACACCGCCGGAGATCCTGGATGCAGCCAGCGCGGACGGGAGGATGAAGACGCAGCACCGAGGAGTGGCGCCGATCAGAACACCGGGATGGTAATGTATAAGCAGCGGGGGGGAGGCCTTACAAGGGGGGACAGTGCCAGCTTTTGGGGGCTGTTGGTACCCCCAGGGGGCTGCTGGGTACCCCCTGGGGGCCGCTGGGTACCCCCTGGGGGCTGTTGGTACCCCCAGGGGGCTGCTGGGTACCCCCTGGGGGCTGTTGGTCCCCCCTGGGGGCTGTTGGTACCCCCAGGGGGCTGCTGGTACCCCCAGGGGGCTGCTGGGTACCCCCTGGGGGCTGTTGGTCCCCCCTGGGGGCTGTTGGTACCCCCTGGAGGCTGTTGGTACCCCCTGGAGGCTGTTGGTACCCCCAGGGGGCTGTTGGTACCCCCTGGGGGCTTTTGGTACCCCCAGGGGGCTGTTGGTACCCCCAGGGGGCTGCTGGGTACCCCCAGGGGGCTGCTATATATACCCCTAGGGGCCTGCTGTATACCACTGGGGCTGCTGTATACTACCACTGGGGCTGCTCGGGCTCCTGTATACTACCACTGGGGCTGCTGTATACTACCACTGGGGCTGCTGGGGCTCCTGTATACTACCACTGGGGCTGCTGGGGCTCCTGTATACTACCACTGGGGCTGCTGTATACTACCACTGGGGCTGCTGGGGCTCCTGTATACTACCACTGGGGCTGCTGGGGAATCTGTATACTACCACTGGGGCTGCTGGGGCTCCTGTATACTACCACTGGGGCTGCTGGGGAATCTGTATACTACCACTGGGGCTGCTGGGGAATCTGTATACTACCACTGGGGCTGCTGTATACTACCACTGGGGGGCCTGTATACCACACTGCTGGGGGCTGTATACCTGTGCTGGGGTCCACCCTCAGCTTATACACGAGTCAATAGGTTTTTCCAGATTTTTGGGGCAAAAGTAGGGGGTCGGCTTATACACGGGTCGGCTTATACACGAGTATATACGGTACTGCTAAAGCAAAACTCAAGTGGTGTAAGTGGAAATGTGTAAATGTATTAGGCCAGGGCCACACTAGCACTGTAGCCTTCGTCCTGGTGGGTCCGCCAAAAATCAGGATTCCGACAGCATTACCGACTTACTGTAGTGTAATGCCGCACTAACGCTGCAAATAGAGTCTTATGTATGATAGACTCCATAGCGCATGCAAATGCCGGCATGTAAGTGCCGGAGTTTGAAATCTTGCGCTATTTCTTAGTGCACAGGAAAATGCACAAGTCGTGTTTTCCTGTACGCTATGAAATAGCACGAGATTTCAAACTCTGCGATTGCATGCCCTCGGACGTCCGTCACCCATAATAATAATAATATTTATATAGCACTATTAATTCCATGGCGCTTTACATACATTTCCAACACTGTCCACATTGGGGTTCACAATCTAAACATCCTATCTGTATGTCTTTCAAGTGTGGGAGGAAACCGGAGTGCCCGGAGGAAACCCATGCAAACACTGGGAGAACATACAAACTCCTTTGCAGATGTTGTCCTTGGTGGGAACTGAACCCAAGAGGAATCTGTTGGTAGCGTTAAGGCAGCGTTACACTACGGTAATGCTGCGTTAATGCTGCCGGAATCCTGCTTTTTGTTGGACCCCCATGAAAGAACTCTAGTGTGGCCCTAGTCTTAAGGCCCCGTCACACAGGGCAACATCTCCGCCAATTACATAGGCGACATAGGGGCGTGGCCTATCGGCGGCGACATCGCCCCTACGTCGCCTCATGTAAAGGGGCGATGTCGGCGCCGCCGGGAGGTCGCCTGGTTTCAGAGCAGTGCTCTGAAACAAGGTGACCGATCTGGGGCGATGTGCACACATCGCCCCATGTAACCGGCCGCCGGCGACCTGATAGGCGATGGGAGTCATAGGCTCCCATTGTCCTGCATCACCGCTGGGGTTTTCAGACACCCTGGCGGCGATGCACACCGGCGCGGGGCTGGAGATGTCGCCCCATGTAAATGGGCGACGGCGACGCTGGCAGGGCGCCAAATACGTGCGCGCACCCGCCAGTCGCTGCCGACATCCCCAGCACCGTCGCCAGGTGTGACGGGGCCTTTAGAGTGACCTAGTCACAGCCCAGACCTTAATAAAATTGAGAATCTGTGGACAGACTTGAAGATTGTTGTTCACCAAAGGAAACCATCTAACTCGAGGGAGCTACAACTGTTTTGACTTGAGGAATGGGGAAAAAATCCAGTGGCAAGACATGGAAAGATCATAGAGACTTATCCAAATGAACTTGCAGCTGTAGTTGCCGCTAAAGGAAGCTCTACAAAGTACTGACTTCAGGGTGGTAAATAGTTATGTACACTGAAGTTTTCAGCTATTTTATCCTATTTGTTGTTTACTTCACAATAAAAACAAAACCGAATGTTCATAGTTGTAGGCCTGTTCTTTTGGTTCTCTTGGTCTTTACATGAACCGATTTGAACCCCCAAAAAACGGTGAAATTCCACATTGTAAGGTGGCAAAACACGAAAAATGTCTATGGGGGGTGGTGAGGGGCTGAATACTTTTGCACGACGCTGTATATTATAAAAGTGCAGTATTTGCACAGCTCGATGGGTCATTTTTAGGTCATGGGCCTGAAGTGTCACTTTTTGGGGCACATATGGAGACTTTTTTAGGCGTTTTGTTAAGTGCAAAGATTGGGAAGTGAAGCTTGGCCATACTAAATCTGACCTCCTCTAATCTGGCCTTACGTTTTACTTCCATATGATTGAGATTATGCCAGAAATATAAACGAAGAACTTCTAAAAGAAAATTGCGTTGAACAAAACACAACTTGAGACAATGAAACCTTTTAAAAATGTGACTCCCCAGCGCTGGCAAATTTTTGACAGAAAGTCGATATTTGCTTGGAATTGAAGGCAGACCAATAATAATAATAATATTCGTATAACGCTATTAATTTCATAGCACTTTGCAACACTGTCCCCATTGGGGCTCACAATCTAAACATCCTATCAGTCTTTGCAATGTGGGAGGAAACCGGAGAACCTGGAGGAAACCCGAGCAAACACGAGAACATACAAACTCTTTCCAGATGTTGTCCTTCCTTGGTGGGAATTAAACCCAGGATCCCAGCGCTGTAAGGCTGCAGTGCTAACCATTGAGCCACCGTGCCACCAAAATGTGTATCTACAGTAATACTCTGAGGTCTGTAAGGAGTGAATGCAATTTAATGAGTTAAAACTTTTGAAGGAGTGAGAGAAACAAGGCATTTTGGGGAAACCCGCGACTGTGACTTGTCCTGTTTTCTGCAATAAGTAGAAGAGTGTCGGCTGCTTTTGCATTTCCAAATATTTGGCTTGAATTTAATTTGAATGAAATCAATTTGATCATCTCTGCTGCATTTTAACAATTTTACTTTTGGCTATATGGAGGCCATATGGAACAATTGTAACAAAAACAAACAAACAAAATACATAGAACCGCCCTGATGAGATTGCCGTGATGTGGCAGGGTAGCTCAAAAAAATTGTACAATTATTTGCCAAAATCTCAAGTTTATAACAATAACAAAGTTTGGAATAAATAAGTGCAGATGCAGCTATTCTCCTTCTGGAGAGTATTCTGCCAGTTGGTAGTGAGGAGACTTAAAGCCACAATGCTCCTCTGGGAAATTGCATATGCAAATTGTCACTTCAGTGAGGAAGTGGACAAACTCTAGTGCCACCTGTTGGAGGTAGAAATCTTAAAAGTCATAATTGACTCTTTAACAAGCCTTTAACCCCTTCATGACCCGGGAATATTTTGTTTTGCATTTTCGTTTTTTGGTTCCCTGCTTCCAAGAGCCATAACTTTTTTATTTTTCCGTCAATATAGACATATGACCACTTGTTTTTTGTGGGACGAGTTGTACTTTCATATGCAATAATTTATTTTACCATATAGTGTACAGGGAAATTGCAAAAATATTCTAAATGCAGTGAAATTGCAAAAAAAGTGCAATAACATTTGTTTTTTGGGTATTTTAGTCGTCACGTTCACTATATGGTAAAACCGACATGACAGGGTGATGCATCGGGTTGGTACGAGTTCGTAGACACCCAACATGTATACCTTTACTGGTATCTAGGTAGTGAAAAAAAATTCAGAAGTTTGAAAAAAAAAATCGGACTTTTTGCGCCATGTTCTGTGACCCGTAGTGTCCTCATTTTTTGGGATCTGGGGCTGTGTGATGGCTTATTTTTTGTGTCTTGAGCTAACGTTTCTAATGATACCATTTTTGGGGGGATCTGCAGTTTTGATCGCCCGTTATTGCATTTTATAGCAATGTTGCGGCGGCCAAAAAAACGGAATTTTGGCGTTTGGACCATTTTTTCCGTTACTGAGTTTTTGGCTCTCATTAATGGATTAAATGACAGAATTAGCGCATCTAATGTGATATACCAATCCTGGGGTGGCCACAGGCTGGGAAAGATTAAATAACCATGGACCATTCCAGCTTGATAATACCAGCCCCCACTCATCTGCTTTACCTTGGTTGGTTATCAAAAATGGGGGGGACCCCACGTCATTTTTAAAGTTTATGAATTAATTTATTTCTCAGCAGTGACCTTGGAGTCGGACATATGTCCAGGCCTCTTTCTCATTTCATTTGAGCACTGCTTCCATCCATTTCAGAGATTTTCTTGCCCCTCAGCCCTCCTGGTTGGGTCTTCCAGAAAAATGCTTGAATATCCCATCGACTTCCATTATATTTGTTACTCGACTTGAGCCTGTCCGAGCGTCTGATCTGCTCAACTTGAGTATCGACCAATTGAGCATTTTAGTGCTTGCTCATCACTAACAGCCACTTCTCCTTGGTGGTGCTTTTGAGATAGTTTCTTTGCATGTATTCATACATTAGTGAAATAATTGCATTGTCATTCTTAAATCGCACTTTGAGATAGCACCCAAAATTAATAAATATATCTATGGGTACTTTCCTTTACACGCGGCAACTTTTCTAGGAATTTCGCTGCCAACTTACTGGTTGCAGTGAAATCATGGACACATTGTTCTATGTTGTTGCTGTGTACAAATGGAACAAAGTGTCCATGATTTCACTGCAACAAGTAAGTTGGCAGCGAAATTCCTAGAAAAGTTGCCGCGTGTAAAGGTACCTTATGTAGCACTGCCATATAATTTCTTACAATACTAGCAGTCATTACCTAAAAAGTCAAGAGTTTAATGATTAAGCACATTTCTGTCTAGAAAAGTAAATTAGTTAATGACAAAGTTCCTGGTGGCTCAGGGCAGTGAATGTTTGAATAATCCACTCTTACGCTGCTCCTAGGAGTTTTGGGGATTTTGGGTTTTCACTTAATTTTTCCAAGGAACCTCGGGATAAAGGCGAGCTCATGGGTGGACCAATCTTCGTTGGACTTTGTGAGAACCTGTACAGTAACGAGGTACTGCAATATAAGCAAAAAGGTGTCAAAGCTATTCTTAAAGGGATCCTGTCACCTCCAGAACGCCTCCTAAGCTAGCAAAACATGTCCCTGCACCATCCTATCACTAATCTCACACTCCTTTTGTCTCCTAAAAGCATCCTGTGAAAGTGCAGAAAAACGTTTTAATACTCACTCATTAGTGATTATAATTAGCAGGGGCTATATTCTTTAGTCACCAGGGCGGGCTGTTTTGCAGGCTCCAGGATCCACCCCCTCTCTGTCTGTGTGCTGTGCTTGTGCAGGCCCCCTCTCTATCACTCACAGAATGCAAATCATTAGTCCTGCCTTCAGCTCCACATCACAGCAGCACAGACAGAGAGAGGGTGGATCCTCGAGGCTGCAAAACAGCCCGCCCTAATGACTAAAGAATATAGCCCCTGCTAATTATAATCACTAATGAGTATTAAAACGTTTTTATGCATTTTCACAGGATGCTTTTAGGAGACAAAAGAAGTGTGAGATAAGTGATGGGATGCTGCAGGGACATGTTTTGCTAGATTATGAGGCGTTTTTGAGGTGACCGGATCCCTTTAAATGCAGACTAATGGCCCTTTTACACGCAGCTACAGGTAACAGGTTTTCCACAGGTAACTTACTGGTTGCAGTGAAATCATGGAGACATGGTTCTATCTTGTTGCTGTGTACAAATGGAATAATCTTTCCATGATTTCACTGCAGCCAGTAAGTTACCTGTGGAAAACCTGTTACCTGTAGCTGCGTGTAAAGGGGCCATTATATCTCCAAAATGCTATTTACACCACATATCCAAGTAATGCTAAGCAGACCACTTATTCCTGTAATAATTATACCTGTTGTATAGATTTTAGAGGTTTATTTGCCTTTTCATATGTAAGGCTGGGGTCACACTTGGCGTGGTTTTTTTTAGTGACTTAAAAAAACTCATGCGTTTTTGCATGCGATTTTTCATTTCTGCATGCGTTTTTTAAGGTGTGTGATGGCACCCTGCATTTTTGCATGCGTTTTTTTAACATGGGCCCCTATGGAAAATGCATGTGTTTTTAAGAAAACACATGCGTTTTTGGAAGGTACTAATGTACCATGTGTTTTTGCATGCGTTTTTGATGTCAGCTAATCATATAATAGCAAAAACGCACACAAAAACACATGGTACTGTCACAAATGCGTTTTTGCTTTTAACACATGCGTTTTTGCTATTAGGGCATGCGTTTTTTAACATGGGGGCCAATGGGTGCGTTTTTACATGCTTTTTTAAAAACGCAAGTCTCCAAAAAAGCATGAAAAAAACGCAAGTGTGACCCCAGCCTAAAAGAGGAAACCTCTGTGCACCCTTGGTGTGGCCAAAGGCTCAGTGCTCCCTGAATTAACATAGGAGCCAATGATGAAAGCCCGTAGTGACAATATGTGAGCGCACTAGGCTCCTGCAATGTCTGTGCTGAGGTGCAGAATTTCAATTGATTGAATTCAGGCAGCGCTGTCGATCAAGATATGACAGCACTCAAAATGCAAATTGATAGGGAGTATCAGTGCACTGATCATGCCAAGGGTGCACCAGTAATAAATAGCTTTACAAAGAAAGAAAAAAATCTTAGGAGCCAATGATGAAATTCCAACAACTTGACTCCACATAAGCCTTTATCAGGGTATTTATCTAAGAGGGAACAACCATAATAATAATAATAGTAATAATAGTATTTATTCAGCACTATTAATTCCATAGTGCTTTACAACATTTGCATCACTGTCCCCATTGGGGCTCACAATCTTAGGTCTCTATCAGTTTGTCTTTGTGGTGTGGGAGGTGACCGGAGAACCCGGAGGAAACCCACACAAACACAGGGAGAACATGCAAACTGCTTTCTAATGTTGTTCTTGGTGGGAGCCTAACGGTTTAGAGAGATGTATAAGAAAATGATAGAGGAAAAATGAGCAGCCAGAAGGGATAAGAATAATCATCTTAGGGTATGTGCTCACAGCCTGGAGGAGTGATATGCCCATATTTATAAAGCTAGGGCCTAGTTCACATCTAAGGCAGGTCTGCGTTTTTCTGCATTTGCGTTTCTATGAGTTTTAACCGCTAAAAACGCATCCAAATGCATGTGTTTTTTGCCCCATTGATTTCAATGGAAAATGCATAGAAAACGCATGCAAAAACGCATGTGCATTTGCAAAAACTCAAAGCCAAAAACGTGGGCTGTTGCGTTTTGTGTTTTTGCATGCATTTTCTATGAGTTTACCATTGAAATCAGTGGGGCCAAAAACGCATGCGTTTGGATGCGTTTTTAGCTGTAAAAACACATAGAAACGCAAATGCAACACAACACAGCCCTGCATTAGATGTGAAAAGTACCGTAATTTTTTTGCTTATGAAATATTCCTATATTCTAATTGTCATATCAGAGTGCTGCTTCCTCTACTATTGAGTCTTGGACTCAGGCGTGTACTCACGGTCTGTGTTCGGTGCAAAGCGGCTATTCCCTGCATTCACCCGATGGTGACCGCTTCCTATTCCGCACCATGACATCGACATGCTGCTGAGATGCGGAAGTCCAGCAACCCCCACCACAGCTGAAAAAATGCTGCGTAGATATCCCATCCACTAAGCTTGTACTGCACTATGCTGCATTTTGGACTCAGTGGCAAGACACTGCATGCAAAAGGCTGCAAGTCCGGATGGTGAGTATGCCCCTTATGCTTTGGAGGGAGGGTGCACCAAAGCCACCTCGTCGATTCTTGCAACTAAAGCACTAAAACCTCTCTCTACCACAGGTATGACATGTATAGGAGCTAATTCTCATACACACTTGTATAAGGGGTTTAATTATCTTTTTGGGGTGATAGACTTCCTTTAATATATGAAAATGGTAAGGGAGCATCAGGAAGTCTTTCTGCAGATGATTAGAAGTGTCATGGTGTCAGGCAGCTGCTGAAAGGGGGCTGATATTTATCATGGCATTAAAGCCATCCTCTCTACATGCAATTACTCTCATTTTTCTTTGAGGGAAGTAATAAACACTTTCCGAGCAACAATATAAACCGGTGTAAATTCCTTTGCCGGTGGAATTCCTACAGAACAGCACATTTACTATTCACATTGATACATTGACCCTTGGCCTGAATTGCTTCGTAAAACATTCGCCCTCTTATTATTTCCTTCTCTCTCTTTCTGGTTTCTGCTTTTATTTTTTTTTTTTCCTTTTGTTTTCGAGAGCATTTGTTTTTCTACAAAACTCTCAATCCGTCCAATCAGGTCAACGCAACATAGAAGAATGTGGTTTCTCGGGCACGGAGACCTGTTTCCCAGCGACAGCTTAGCACCGTCTCCTTTTACTCTCTCATAGTACGGCTGCAGAGTTTTGGAATACGTCCATGCACTAGAAATAGTTGCTGTTTATCCAGGCGGTGGATGAATTGTGTACGTGTGCGGTGGAGGCTGCCCTTCATCATCCTCACCACTGTCGCGGTGTAGAACATGAGAGGAAGCAGATATGAGCGGAAAGGTAATGGGTATTGAAATGAAGACTCCTTTGTTGGTCTAACCCCTCCTCTACTAGCTATCATATCATTGGCTGGTAAACTGGTTCGACCTGATAAGCAGGTACTTTTGCTCCACTTGGTGGTATTTCAATTTTAGAAACAGTTCAGTACATAAAATTCCAACCAGTCTCTGCTGGATTTGAGTTGGTAGCAGGTGGCTGAGACTTGTTCCGCTGTATTTCTCAGTGGAGATCTTATTGTGTTCTTCGCGTGCACCTGAGACTATCACCCAGCATCGTCTGCAGCACAACTACTTCTTAACCGTCATGGATAAAGGTGTTTTGCAAATAGCCGGATTGGTAGTAGGATGCATTGGCTTGATTGGCACTTGTACAGTGACTGGCATGCCACAATGGAGGGTGACGGCTTTCATCGAGAATAATATCATAGTGTTTGAGTCCCTCTGGGAAGGCCTATGGATGAACTGCTTCCGACAAGCCAACATCCGAATGCAATGTAAAATATATGACTCCCTGCTGGCGCTAACACCGGATTTGCAAGCAGGTAGAGCACTGATGTGCATCGCCGTGATTTTGTCATTTATAGCCTTTATGATTGCGGTCATTGGCATGAAATGCACCAACTGCGCGGAGGACAATGAGAAAACCAAAAAGATCATGGTCCTAATTTCAGGAATTTGTTTCATCTTGTCCGGGATCATTGTACTGATTCCGATTTGTTGGACGGCCAGTCATATCATCAGAGATTTCTACAACCCTTTGGTCAACGCGGCTCAGAAGAGAGAGCTCGGAGATGCCATCTACATGGGTTGGGCAACAGCATTTTGTCTGGTGGCCGGCGGGATCATTTTATGTTGCTCGTGTCCCTCCACTGAGAAAACGTACAGATATTCTATGCCCCCGAAATCAACAGCATCAAATGTTCCTCGAGAAGGGGTGGCCAGAAAGACTTCAAGTTTGTACTCAAAGAGCCAATATGTTTAGCGGTGGATATTGTGTGGCCAAAATATGATGGAGGATGGTCAGTCTTAAAATGTTGGAAGATGCCATTTGTTTGCATGCTCTCTTGAACTATGAACCGAAAAGTCCAACCTCGGAGGCCTTGAATTTGTAGAATGGCGTCATACTACCACTTAGTAGAAGGTGCCGCTTTGGTTGATTATTTGGACATGGAGAACTACAGCATCTCATATGCAGGACACCTAGAAAGAAACCTCTGACATGCCATGTCGGTGACTATCTACAGTAATCATACCTTAAAGTGGAAATCTTACACAGAGTACATTGCTTGCAGGCAGGTGAAAGTAGAGTCTAGAAAAAAAAAAACATTTTCAATCATGTATGACTTATTGGATTTTTATTTCTTTTTTTGGTACCTGTGTCGGAGACAATGTCATTCATTTTCAATTGTATATATGGTGTGTAACAATTTAACAGAGTAAGATGATTGATAGGAAATCTCCTTTATATGTAAATAGATTTAATGGTGTATTGCATGATGTTATAGTATGTATCAATACTGTGAGTACGCGGAGCACTTATGGTGGCCCTGTGGCCCCTTATCAGGCAGTGTGGCAACGTACCTAGCATGGTTTCAAGATATTTCACAATGCCCCCATAATATGGTGTCCGATAGAATATGGCACCTGTGTGAGACCTATAATAGGACCCCATATATGTAGTATCATGGCTCCAAACACCTTACAGGAGGTATGGGCCATAATATGGTAAAATGCATATGGTCCTAAAGGGTTTAAGCATCAATAATTCTAGATGTCTATCGGCCAAGGGTTCATTTGACCAACAGCTATACTTTATCTTTCCTGTGTTTTAGAGAGGGTTAAGAGTCGAGAATCTCCATACTCATATCTATCTATCTATCTATCTATCTATCTATCTATCTATCATCTATCTATCTATCTATAATTGTCCATCTACTGGTGTGAGACCTTAAGTTAAGTTTCCATGAGTGGTTGGGTGCATGGTTGTTGCTGCAGATTTCTGCACCATGTATACATCAATTATCTTCCTTAGGTTGCCGTACTTTTTCAATGCATTTTGAGCGCACTTTTTTTTACATTTTTTTTGCATTTTTTTCTGCATATTTTGTTTTCTTTTGGTTGTCATATTTTACATACCATAACAATGCTTTGTTTTGGATACTTCTTGTCACTTAGAGTTGAAAACTTTATTGATCTTATGCGTTTTTGCGGAACAACACTAAGAATGTATATAATAAGAATAATATTATTGTTATTATTATTAATAAGGATGTATATGCATAGGTGATTTTTTTGGAGCAGAAGAATAGTTATTCAAAATCTCAGAAACCAAAGTCGAGATATCCCCAGTATATAAATGTACTTGTCTGTCAAGATATTTTATTGGGTCATTAATTCTATCTTAGTGACATCTAATTTGACCACCCTTATTGCTGCCATAATGGTTGTCACTAGTGATGAGCGAGCACTAAGCCGGTCACAAGCCGGTCGAACACTTGGACTCAAGTATCAAGTATATACAAAGTCAATGGGAAACTTGAGAGTTTTTCCGAAAGAGTTCTGAAGAAATGCTTGAGTTTCCCATTGACTTCTATTCTACTTGATACTTGAGTCCAAGTGTCTGACCGGCTTGTTTCGAGTACTAGCACTCGAGCAGCTTAGTACTTGCTCATCACTAGTTGTCACTCTACTTTTCTCCACTTTCCCAGTGCCCCGAATGGAAAATATTTCCAGGTATTTAGCAATGTGTCAAGTTTAATGCATTATATAGACTGTAGATAACTCCTATAAAGAGATCAATGGTGGCCAGAATCAGAGATGACACCAATGTGTTTTCACGGTATTTCCCTTCACTTTCTTAAACATATTGAATAGGTTCAAGATTCAGATAAGTGGCTAATTTTTCATTTCTACACTTTAGATCAGGGGTCTCAAACTAAAATGGGGGTCCACTTACAAAAATCCCACCAGGGTGCAAGCCTCAGAGTAGACAGGTGTCATGGTGGAGGGTGCACAGGTAGGATAGTTGTAGTTCAAGCGGGGTAAGCCGCCTCTAGGCCTTGAAACGCATTGCTCCACACATACAAGGCCTCCGGTGCCGCACCCAAGGATGGTGAAATACTATGGAGTTCACTCACGCTGACTGTGCCCTCATACTCCTGGTCATAGAGACCGAAAACCATTGTTTCATTGTGTACTACTTCAATGCGGGCCGTAAGAAATAGTTTCCTGCATACTTGAGTTCCCTGCTTTAGAGCAGTTTCATTATTATTTCATAATATCACCACCAAAATTGAAATCTGTCATTGTTGGGGCAAATTCAGATGTCCATGAACCTAGCTTAGACCCAGTATGGACCATGATGTCTGAACCGGTGGCCGATTCTTCACCTGAACGTAGCAGTCTCATATAGTCTACGATGCTGTAGAGTTTGGACATCACCCGTTACACAGACGTCTACATTTGCCTAAAAAGCTTAGTAATTATTCAAAAACCTCAGTCAACACGATGTAGGAATCCTTTATCTAGAATGAAGAAGGAAGAACATTGACATTAACAAAAAGGTTAAAAAACCTCATCCTTTGGCTTGAAACCCTATAAAAAGTCTATATTACTTTTGAATAGTTTTAAGGGACTGTCCACTTTTTCTGCAAGTAATTAGGAACTCAAGAATAGGGTGGTGACCCCATCTGTTAATTTTGGATTATGAATAGGTTAAATATATATTTAGGTTGATAGATCCAGTAGATAGAAAAATATTAGAATCTGAGAGTCCTCAGTGGTTGATATCTTTTAATGGCGAACTGAAAAGATGGTAATAAGTAGTAGCAAGCTTTCGAGACAACTAGGTCTCTTCATCATTCGGAAGGGTCTTTAATCCCAATAAGACATGCAACGTGCATCAGAGGTCCTGTGACAAAGGTTTTGTGCATAATGAGTGTTATAGGTATGTAGAATTAGATTTGTAATCCAGAGTCCTTTGGGAATCAAAGAGACCTAGTTGTCTCAAAAACTCTCTACTACTTATTACTATATATTTCAGTTAGCCATACCATACATCATGAAGACCTCAGTAGTTTTGAAAGCAGCCTATTATTAACATCTATTCAGTTAGTCGTACCATGCCTGATGGAGATCTGAGTAGTATCAAAAGCTGCTATTTATTACCATCTTCTTAGTTAGCCATATCATGCCTGATGGAGACCTGAGTAGTCTCGAAAGCTGCTTTTTATTACCATCTTTTCAGTTAGCCATACCGTTTCTGATGGAGACCATAGTGGTCTCAAATCTGCTATTTATTACCATCTTTTCAATTAGCCATATCATACCTGATGGAGACCTGAGTAGTCTTGAAAGCTGATATTTATATTCATTTTCTCTGTTAGCCATACTGTTCCTGATGGAAACCTGAGTAGTCTCGAAAGCTGCTTTTTATTACCATCTTTTCAGTTAGCCATAACATGTCTGATGGAGACCTGAGTAGTCTTGAAAGCTAATATTTGTTACCATCTTTTCAGTTAGCCATAACATGTCTGATGGAGACCTGAGTAGTCTTGAAAGCTGCTTTTTATTACCATCTTTTCAGTTAGCCATACCATGCCTGATGGAGACCATAGTGGTCTCAAAGCTGCTTTTTATTACCATCTTTTCAGTTAGCCATAACATGCCTGATGGAGACCTGAGTAGTCTCGAAAGCTGCTTTTTATTACCATCTTTTCAATTAGCCATACCATGCCTGATGGAGACCTGAGTAGTCTCGAAAGCTGCTTTTTATTACCATCTTTTCAGTTAGTCATGCTGTGCCTGATGGAGACCTGAGTAGTCTCGAAAGCTGCTTTTTATTACCATCTTTTCAGTTAGCCATACTATTCCTGATGGAGACCTGAATAGTCTCGAAAGCTTGCTATTCCTTCCCACCTTTTCAGTTAGCCATACCATGCTTCATGGTGGCCTGAGTAGTTTTTAGAACTTGCTATACATTACCATCTTTTCAGTTCACCATTAAAAGGTATCAGCCGCTGAGGACTCTCAGGTTCTAATATTCTGGAATATGAATAGTATTTTGTGATGTTTGGGTTCAGATTGGAGACTGAGTATAAAATGTCATGGAATGGGAAATAATTGTTCTGAAGGACGGAGATGATTGACCAGGCGCACACCCAGATGACAATGGTGAAAGTCTTGGCGTACCCAGACCAGCTCTGTCTGTATGTAACGCCACCATTTCCCCTGTAACTAGGGCCCCTATGAGTGTCCTACTTCTGGTATGTTCACACTGTGCATTATTTCGCTATTTTTTGAGTGGTCCTATTAGTTCATATGTTCAAAACTGTATAATGTATGTTCTTCTGGTGTTTTCCAAGTGGAAGACGCTCAATGCTTTACAATAGACGTCGATAGGAAGGTGCTTGGAAGGCGCCCGGGCGATCCTTCCAGTGTTTTGTCAGAGTTTTTTCTTCAATAAACCTAGTGGTTTCCTCCTTGTATAATGGTTCTATAAAAACAAATATCCCCCAAAAATATCAGTAAATAGAAAAACACTGAAAAAATGTCAGTGGAAAAAAAATGGTTAAAAAGTGCATAGGAAATTGCCCCAAAAAATGCTAACTTGGAAAACTCCTGAGAAAATGAGTGATTTCCGATGTGTGAAAAATGGACCAGTTTTGATTGATTCATACCATTATATTGTATGAATGCAGTAACATTATTCGATTATATAGTTTGTTAACCGAGATTGTTTTTATGCCTTGAAAAAAAAACACATAAAAAAAGAAAAAAAATATAGTGAAAAAAAAATTAATTAACAAGATAATTAATTATCCATTAAAATGCACTTAAATCATATAAAAAGGACCGAAAGACCATAACAAAATGTTGAATCCCCAAATCCTCAAATTCATGTTAATAGACTGTAATATCTCATTGAGTTTCCGGCTTTATGACACGGAATGTTTTTGTACCATGATTATGGTGATCACGTATTTCCTTTTAAGTACTTATATGTAAGATATTGATTGACTGTGTGATGTATTTTTTGTACAGTATAAATTGTGTAATAAAATCTAATTTCATGGTTTGTCGGTCTAATGTTTATAGGCCTCGTGCCATCAAAGCAATGCAGTGCCCCAAGCAACCAATAAGAAGTCCTTCTTTCTTTATTCCAGTAGAGTTTAGAGCATGAAAGATGAATTCTGATTGGTTGATTTGGTAACTAGGCATCCAGCACAGTGGTCTACAACCTTTCTTCATGAGCTGGTGTGAAACTACCAATCCCATCCTCAACTGACAAATTCTATGTTCACAGGTAGCTTCTCTAGCAATGAGCCACAGCCCACACAAATGAAGATAGGAGAACCTGATCTATTTGAGCTTCACTGCAGGCAGGAAACCCAGAAACAGAATATACAGGTACATAGAGATACATCTGTACACTGCAATGTAGTTCTATGTTCTTGTATTCTAGAGGTGAAGAAATAATCAGATTGTTTTGTTCCTCTAAACTTACTAAAAGATAATAAAATAGCAAAAATTGCATTTTTTATGTTTGTCTTTTACCTTCATTGGCAACCAAGGACGTATAGGTATGTCTTTGGTCACCTCCCTTCCTTTGATGTGAGCTCACATGCTGAGCTTGCAATATTCTCTGCACATGCCACCTGATCTGATCATCTGACATGTACAGGTAACATGCATGTGGATCAGCGATCTGCTAGCTGCTGTAAACCCATTGGATTGTGCTGTCAAACACTAGTCGCCAGTGCAATCGACGATCCCATGACGCAATCACGGGCATTGATGTGTTGAATGATGAGCCCTGTCACTGTCACAGGAGATGATCATTTCTGTAATGGAGAGCCGTGCATCAGCACAGCTCTGTACTGCAGGAGGGATCGGACACTGCAGTGCTGAGGCGCCCTAAGCGGCAAAGTAAAATAAAGAAAAAGGGAAAAAAACGTTTTTAAAAATATGAAAAAAATGAACAAATTCTAAAAGTTCCAAACACCCCCTTTTTCCTCATTGAAAATAAAACACATATTTTGCATTGCCCAGTCAGAAATGCTCGATCTATCAAAATATAAAATCAATTAATCTTATCGGAAACTGCTTAACAAAAAAAGAAGTAGAAAAGCCAAAAATATGTTTTTGGTCAACACAACACTGCAATAACGAGCGATCAAAGCATCTATCTACCCAAAATTTGGAGGGTTCAACGGACCTTCCCGCTCCATGATTTACTATCCATGATTGGGTTACCACCTCTTTGAATCAATGGCTTCCACCGTTCTTCTAATGATTTGTCGGCCTGGATCGACGTCATGGTTGTGGCGTTGTACATGTGACATCACAGCAGGAAGAGCTGTAGATGACATCAGTGCTCCTGTTCAGTGACTACAGACCATTGTCAAGGCCGATGGAGTGAGACGTATGAATCAATTAGCACCAACTCTAGATACTAAATCTGTATAATATTTCAGCAGCCCAACATTATATTTATTGTCAGTTTTTTTTTTTAAACATAATATCTTTAATCTTCCTTATATAATGGTGCATTGAAAAGTGCAATTAAATAATTTTTTTCATGGGTTCATAGCAGATGTGTACCTGGGGGTCCAGCTCAGGTGTTGGGGCCAAACATCTGAGTGGACCCTAACCAACTAACCCTGATTACAACTGTGGTGTGGTGCCACGCCACAGACTAGGGAGACTCAGGGTTAAACACAAACTCCAGGAAAAGGATTGCCTGATCTGTCCCTTAACACGGAGACCCTGCACTGTCCCTTATCTCAAAGGTACGCCTGAAGGTGGGAAGGTCTGAGCCGTCAGAATAACCCTGTCTCCTGACACACCCTGGATAACACCCCTTCTCCCCACCCAAAGGAATAGAGAAAATCCAAAATAAATACTACTTGAAGCTGCTGCTTAACTGCAGACAACAGCAGAGGGAACGATACCAGGTTGGCTGATCTCCACAGCAGTGGCTCACACACATCCACACTCCAGACCTGTAGAAGCAAGAATGAGCTATCACTGACAACAGCTGGAGGAACACATGACTACTTAAAAAGAAGTGAAAATGGACAAACACTGCAGAAAGCCTTCCTAGCACTACCAGCAAAAAAAAACTAACAAAAAAACAATATTAACCCTTGCTAGAACTGAAGGAATTAACAGCTGAAGTAAAACACAAAAAGCTGTCACAGACTCGTGACATGTGGCACACTAATCGTGTGTATAGAGGATCCTCAGCAGATGATCACGCTCTTACTGCAAATACATGCTCTGCTACATTATAGTCATGAGACCTGTCTGGTACCGAGCTTGTCTGCAGCCACAGTTTGGTGTTTTGCACCAGATACCTAAGACTTCAACCAATCTGTTTATCAACTATATGCATCACAGCACAGGTTTTACAACCTATAATTAATGCAGGGCAGGTTGTCTGGCCCACTGTACCGCAAGGGACACGTTTGTCACTGTTTGCATTCCCCAGTCAGTTAAAATACTTGAGTTTCTCATTGATTTCCATCGTACTTGGTAAACGAGTCAAGCCCGTCCGAGAGTCAGAATGCTCGTTACAAGAAGCGAGTGCGGTAGTGCTCACTCATAGTCATCACTGATTACTACCACTTACTTTTCTCACTTTTTGTTAACCCTTTTTTGAGATGTGTTCCTGCCCTCATTACTCTTGTTTGAATTGGTGAAGTGTGTTGTCTCTAATGTCTGACATATTTTGAATTGTGAAGTTCTATGGACATGACAATGGTAAAAAACACGCATCTGTAGCATTTGTCAAGAACAGTGTGACAGTGATTGAGTGGCCAAGTGTCTCTAGATCTAAACCCAACCCAAATGTCTATGGAGAATTCTGGAGATGTAAGTTGTCATCACTCTTCATCCAGCATCCAGGCTCTAAAAGAGCTCGTTCTTGAAGAATGGAAAACTATAAAGGTTGCAATATGCCGTCAACGTGTTCCTTCAAGGCCTAGAAGACTGAGAGATGTCCTTAAAAATCATGGGTGTAATTCAAAATACTACGGTAGATGTAGTTGTGTCGTCCTGTGTTTGAATGTAACAAAATGTTTGCATATGTGATATTTCACAGTGTATTACCAGATCTGATGAGAATTTTGATTTCTCTGCTGAAAACTGCTCCATACATGTTATCCTATTCCTTACTGAAGCTGTGCACTTTGCCTGAGTTCAGGGATTTGGACACAGTCCTAAAAGGGGAGGAGGTGCTTAGAGAAGTGTGTAGTAAAGGGTAAGATGGAGACTGCCCATGCATAGAGACCTGTGTGAGCTCTTTGCAGGAATAGCTACAAAGAAACAGGGCATCAGTCCCTAGGCCACTCAGACTCCAAGGTTCGGTGGTAAGCCGAGGGACTGATTTTTGACAACCAGCAGTGAAGTGCTCTTTTCTAAAAGCTCAGTCAGTATAGGAGACTCAGAGGGGAAATGACAAGCACGTGTTCCCACAAACTGTCAGTTTGCTATAAGGAGACACAGTACATATACTTGTGAGGCGGTCGACAGGGTAGGGGGTACGCAGGTACTGGGGCTGATGGCGGCTTGGATGGGGAATCACGGCTGGTCGATCCCCTGTCCCATGCCCTGGACCCTCAATGGCGGGGAACGGTGGGGGAATAAGGGGATTGTTAACGTGACGCCACCTATGGTACCTGGTAACAGGGTATACCAACGCTGCAGCCGGCCGCTGAGGTGATGGTGGGTGCAGCAGAGTGTGGTACAGCTCCCCATAGTGGAGCTTTTACCTCAGGGCAACAGGGATGGATGAGGGGAGTAGCAGTTGAGTCTTTGCTGACACAGCGGTGAATTGCGGCGGTTAGACAGGCACACAGACACACAGGGATTGTTGTTCGGTACCTTTTACTGATGACAGGGTAATAGGTACAGTCCAGAGAAATAACCAGGTCCCCGATGCAACTTGGGACTTCCCCTTAGAAAGTTATGATGCCTCCTCTGTGTTTGTGCTCTGTGGTGTGGGGTAAGTCTGTCTGAAATTCTTCTCCTCTCTGGGCTTTGTCCTAAACTGGCAATGAGGTCCTTCTGCGGGGTCCCTGTTCCCCCTATGGCCCCTGGGTCTATACTTGGTCAGTTTAGTGTCTCTTACTTGTCTCCTCAGGGCTGAACTCCTCCTGAGTCTTCCAGGCTTTTGCTGTAGCTCTAAATGATGGCAGCGTCGGACTCCGGTGTCCTGGTGTACTAAAGGGCTGTAGTAACCAATTCCCTTTTCTTAGTTCCCTTCTTTCTCCACTTGCCTCTGACCCTTTCCCTAGGGTGCGCACAGCTGTCAGTGGTCCCTGGTCCTGGGCATGGATCCTTCCCAGCGACCAGCTCCTCCGTCTACCTCTCTCTTCCCTCTCACTGCAGACTCTAGACTCACTCTTGGGGACTGTCTGACTCCTCCCCTCAGGCCTGGATGTTCTTAAAGGGGAACTGACTTAAGGCAGCCAGTAGAGCTGCCCCTTCAGGTCTGGGGTGGAAGGTGTTGTGTGCTGTGCTAACCAAGGTGTCAATTCCTCCTTGCACCGGTGGATCCTGTGGCCATCCCCGCAGGGGTGCCGCACTTACTTGGTGGTATTGGAAGTATCAGGCTCCAAAAAACCTTTTGTCCTGAAGAGGATTCAGCAGCAGAAAGAGCACACTACAACTCAGCAGAGGAGTCAAAGCCCCATAGAGCAGGTCAGACTGGAAGCCTGGTGAGAGGTGTACTGCATCCTATGGAACTGTCTGCAGACTTCAGTAAATGGTAAAGGTGATTGATTTGTCTCTTGCTGTCTTATTCTCTGCTTCACTGTACAGACTATAACTTCCCTGGGAGCCAGCTTTAGTTGGGAAAGGTTAACCATCTGCACTGTTCATCACTGTTTATCGTCCAGGGAGCCCTCCCCCTCCGCGGTGCCAGCCATATCTTGGCCAAATATCCCAACTGGTGTCACAAACCTTCTTACTGTATATTTTTTTCTATTTCTTTAATATTTGTTATTAACCCCACAGTTGACAAAGACTGGCGTGCACGCCCGGTCAGTTCGATCACAACTCAAAAAGCACCGTGATACCAGAGGCCTGCCGGGGGCGCCACTTAGTTGTTGTTATGTGTAGTGTATTCATTATTGCATCAACTAATTTGATTACAATTGAAGAATTTGTAATAAAAGTTATAATATTACTAATTATATTTTCATGTTATGGTTAAAAAAAAGTTGTATTAAACTCAGTCTTGTCAAAGTTTTGGAAACTTTTATTGAATTCATTGAGATATTGATTAAAATCTTAGTTTTCCAAGGGGGTGTACTCATTTTTGCTGAACACTGTAAATACAATTTTTTTCATTTTACTTTAGGCTATGTTCACACTGAGTGCTTTTGGTCCGTTTTTGGATCAATAAAAAACGGAGCACAAATGCTCTGTCTGCACTTGGCCTAAAAGTCCAAGACAAGGATAGTCGTGTTGTAAGACGTAGGAGCACGATTTTCCACTTGAACCCCTCTTCAATCACTGACGGTTGGTTCTCTTGCTAACGACGCTCGTCCTTGACTGTTTAGCAGCCACACCGTGTACTTTCAGTAGTGACTGTGTTTGGTTTTACAGCCCAGTCCTATTCACCTGCATAGATCTGAACCACAGAAAGCTGCAATACCAGAAAATCATATCCTTGAGCCATTGAAGACTGTTGGAGTAACTGGTCACACTGGTTATTATTTGCTATGTTATGCCTTATGTTGTCCTTAGATGTGGAAGAATAATGTGAGCACTGGCCCTTTATGACACTGACACCATGTGTACAATGTTTAGCTGTGATTCTGATTCATTTAGTTCATTTTCTTTGTATTGTGGTTCTGTGGCGCCCTGCTCACGCAAGTAACCACAGATCTCTCTAAGGCGGCCGTCACACGCTGAGATATCGTGCAAGATATCGCTTGAAAGCGGCAGATTAAACATCGCGTAAGCGATGTCTGTGCGTGTGACGGCCAGATACGACGAGCGATATCTGATCAAATCTCTAAATCGTGATCTGAGGTTCGGTTCTCAGATCTGACGATATCGCCCAATTAACTACGCACAATCGACACGTGTAAATTCCCGACATCAGACGAAATGTGTGATTTCAGCGATGGCAAAATCCATCACGTAGGCGTGTCAGGAGTTTCCTATTGCCTGACCTCCTCAGTGGTGATTCGTGCAACGAAATGGTTTCGGATTGGCTGCTTCACCACTAGCTCGCATTGGTGGAAGATGATGCGTTGCCATTGGCTGCCCTCACAGGGCGCCATTTTGAAAGCGCTGTCTTCAGCACCACACATAGGCGTCGGCTGCACAATATCTCCGAACTGTGCACCCAATTGCGTCAACTTGATAATCGATTCTGCGTGGTCCCCGACCCTGCTATATAGTGTCCACCTTGTCATATACCCACACAATGTTGGCGGGCGCGGCACACATAACGCGGCTGTACGTTTTGCCGATTGCAATTTAGTTATGTGCTACAGCACACATATACATTACGATCAATATCACAGGACATTGTGGGGATGAGGCCGCCATGTTTCAAAGGACATCTGACCCAATGAGGACGCAGTACTGAGCACCAATGGTGTAGTGAGGGGCGCAGCTTGGAGCCCATGTACCACGCCTATCGGCTCCGATAACGCCCACATTTGCTCCCACATCGTTTAGGAGATTTCTGTGTGACTTTAGCTGAACGATGTCCACTGCTGATAACTGCATCTCTCAGACGATCGCTGGATGGGTGGATCGGGGAATCGTCTGAGCGATGTCTGTGGGTGTAGCGTCGTGATGAGCGATTTTGCGCGTCGTTCGGACGATATGCAAATTTAACATCGTCTACGATATCTTTAGCGATATCTCAGCGTGTGACGGCCGCCTAATGCACAGCTGGGTTTCCACAGCAGGTACCTACTACAAACAACACCTTCCACCCCGGCACAGTAGGGGGAGCTCAACTTGCTGCCCTTAGGCAAGATCCCCTATATATACTGCTGCTGGGGAGGAGCTAGTCAGAGTGTGCAGACGCTAGGAGAGCTGCAAGGAAGTCCTGGACGTCGGTGCTGTGTACAGGCCCGAGCCAGTGACCCGGAGCGGCCCTTCAGCGCCCCACAAGCCTAAGTGGGACTGAAGGCAGGGAGCTCAGAGCAGGAATAGAAGCAAGGAATATGTAGCTCAACGTGAGAGTTCGTTCCAGGAGAAAGCCGGATTTTGGGGATCCGCATCAGTGGGGGAACTATAGGCCCACAGAAAACCCCATCACACCGTGGAAGCTTCAGCTGATTTACCTGATCAACATCAGTAAAAAGGTAAAAGAGACTTCTGTGTGCGTGCATCCTTTCCTCCCACTCACCGTGCCCCTCTACAGACTGTTCCTATCCTTCCTCACCATCTCAGCTCCACTACAACCTGCTCACTCTCATTACGCTGCCCTGGAGGTCCCAGTCCTGCCTGCGGAGGACTATACCATCACTGCCGCAATACCACCGACCTCTGGAGGAATGTAGCGGCGCTGGTGATCCCTCACCAGGTACTGCAGGTGGCGTCACGACAGACTTGTACATAATCCCTGTAAATACCCCTTTTCAAGAGCATCGCCTCCAGGATACGGGCTCAGGCGCGGCCGCCATTCCCCGTGACAAAGTTAACCCCCTCACTGCCACCTGATACCCGAGTACCCTAGGCCCTGGGGCGCAACAGTTCTCTATCTATAGGATATACACATAATATGTAACTGTATGTGATGTGAGCCCAGCGCTGTAATAAGGGCTGTGGAGTCGGAGTCAATGTCCATCTTGGTGGAGATGGAGTCAGGGAAATTGAGGAGTTGGAGTCGGAGTCATATGTTTGGCTTACTGACTTCACAGCCAAGGTTGTGGAGTTGGAGTTGTGGAGTCAGAGTCCATTTTGTGTTGAGTTGGATTCAGGGAAATTGAGGACTTGGAGTCAAAGTCAGATGTTTGGCTTACTGACTTCACTGCCATGGTTGTGGAGTCGGAGTCCCTTTTGGTGGAGTTGGGGATGAAGTCCATTTTGGTGGAGTCAGAGTCAGATTCAAGGAAATTGAGAAGTCGGAGTCATATGTTTGCCTTACCGACTCCACAGCCCTGTTATAGATATTGCAACCCGGTGGGTATACAGGCTGACTGAGGACACAGGTCACATTTTTAGGTGGAAAACCAGGTTAGCTGAAATGACAAGGAGACATTTTTAAGTGATAGTACATTAGCGGAGGTCACAGGTCACATCAGTCTGCCTGTCAAAAGTCACATGTCTAAGGCTACATCCCCTGAATTTTGCAAAGTTTCCGCAGTATTTCTGCTTCTGTTAGGTGCATTCAGTTATTTGCATTTTTTATGCAATTTTTTACATTCGTTTTTATCATATTTTTGATGCTACGTTTTTTTGTCTCTTTTTGGTATATAATGTTTCACATAAAGTTGCTTTTCTTTGGATAGTTCCGATATTTGGTTTTGCCAAAACTTTTTTGAAACAGTCATGTGCAGATTACATCCTATTTTAGTGCAGCGGAAACAAAGTAAAAACACATAGGCATTAATTGTATGGGCAAAATCAGCACATAAAACTCAGTCTACCCACAAGGGTAATAGACAGGTTGTAGACTTCATACTCGCACCGTGCATCAGTTTACGCAGCGTAAAAGAAATCCTCAGTGCCAGGAGATTTCTATAAATCTCATCCACTTGTGAGTAGGAACCTGCTCAATCGCACCTAAGGCTAGTGGGGGAGGGGTGCACAAGCAGAGGATATGACCCCATAATCAAAAGAAGGAAAAACTGCAGCACTCCAACATGTAATGTGTACAGGTGCAACGTTAAAAATGACACATTGTAACAAACAGACCGCTGCACTCTGAAATACTAATGATTCACCCAAGGGCCTATGGGGACTCAGTACCCAGGCGTGGAGTCGCAGGGATGTCACCGGTGGCCCGTCCGGACCCGTAGCCCTAGTGGTCTGCCTAAAAATTGGGGAGTTTGTAAGTTTGTAAGTTTATTGTGACGCCACCTGCAGATTCTGGTGATGGTCACCAGCGCCGCTTCAGACCTCTGGGGGCGATGATATTGCAGCTTGGATGATGCAGCTCCCTGCAGGGAAGGAAAGCACTTGTGGTGGTGCTGAATATGGGGTATGGAGTAGTGCAGCAGCTCGGACAAAGGAGACACGGAGGCTGTATGACTCTGTACAGGTACTTTTACTGGAAGCGTGTTCAGATGGCAGGTTAGGTTACAAACAAAATAACGCCAGCACTGCCAGATGCCAACTTGCAAACCTTTTCCTTTTTGTGCACAAGCACATATCAGTTCCAACCTTTGTTCTATAATAAACTGAGACATTTTGCAAAGGATTATGAATCCTTTGAGCCACCCTGCCCCCGCCAAGGCATGTCTCATTCAGGGTGGTCCTGCTCTATAGTTATTTATTCTTATTGTGTCATGCGACCTCCAACCTGTGTATACAGTAAGGGGCCCGTCACACCCGATGACGTCGCCAGAGAGTGGACCCGGAGAGACTGCACACCTGTTGGCCATCCATTAGGAACGCCCACCCGACGGTGGACATGTAGGTTTATACAGGTTGTCGGAGATCCTGGGCGCTAGTGGCGTATTTTTAGGCTCTAAACAGCTTGAACTCTGGGGTGTTGCACAAATCATGTCCATGTAGATATACATTTCGTGAAGAAAAAACCCTGGTTGGTTGGACCTGTAGAAGCGTGAGCAATGCAAAACGGTGCGCCCGTCGTCCTCCACCGCACCCCCCTCCCTCCCTAACTACATGTAACCCACTCCATTTTATGGAGTAAAAAGAAGTGCACTTGAAGAACAACCAGGGTGAGTGCCATCATTTTCTTTTTTCTTCACGAAATGTAAGTTTATACAACGCTTTTCTCCACATTTATATTTCACTATTAGGTCAGACAGGGATGGAACTGTAGTAGGAACTGCAGGGTCAGTTAGTGATAAGTTAGGGGGGGCTAAACTAGGTGTCAGGTTCCCTTTAAGGGAGGCAATGACTGAGTGCAGGTTCCCAGTAGAGATGAGCCACCACCCCGGTGTTCGAATTCGATTCGATTCGTCGAATCGACGGGGTGTTCGACGAATGTTCGTCGAATGCTCGACGAACACCGTCGAACACCCCGGAAAACGAACAAACCGGGCTTGTGGGGCTTTTTCACTTCCACAATGTATATACATACATTGTGGAAGTGAAAAAAAGTGAAAGAAAGTGTTAAAAATAAAAAAATAATCAATGCTCACCTGTCCGCGGTCCACCGAAGCCTCCGGCAACGTCCTGCAGCTTCTAGGACCTGTGGTGACGTCATGTTCTCGCGCGAACTCCGGTCACGTGACCGGAGTTCCCGCGAGAACATGACGTCACCACAGGTCCTGGAAGCACAGGACCTTGCCGGAAAGCGTAAAATAGATATTTTTATGATTCGGACCCTTTCTTTAAGTAACTTCTACTTAAAGAAAGGGTCCGAATCATAAAAATATCTATTTTAAGCTTTCCGGCAAGGTCCTGTGCTTCCAGGACCTGTGGTGACGTCATGTTCTCGCGGAACTCCGGTCATGTGACCGGAGTTCGCGCGAGAACATGACGTCACCACAGGTCCTAGAAGCCTCAGGACCTTGCCGGAGGCTTCGGTGGACCGCGGACAGGTGAGCATTGATTATTTTTTTATTTTTAACACTTTCTTTCTTTTAGGGGATGTTTATTTTGGCTCAAAATGCGGCAGATGTGGTTTTCTGACTGGGAGCCGGAGGGGCAGAGGAGAGGGGGGAACGGGATCAGGCAAGAGAAGCAGGAAGCTTTCTGCTTCCCTTGCCTGACCCTCCTCTCCTCTGACAGCAGCTTACGGGGGTCGGCTGGGGGCCCCCCTGCAGGCTTGAAGGGGCCCTGGTGCAGCTGAACCGGCTGCACCACGGTAGTTCCGCCCCAGATAAAACCTGGAACAATAAGGGAAATGGCAGCTATATTCAGTACAGACTTGAGCAGTCCTTCTGTCCTTGGGGCTAGATAAGTTTATTTAATGTGACTGACTTCCAGTGAGCATGTAATTTACAGTAAATCTTTCACCGGGTTTTTGCAACTTAATCTGAGAGTAGCATAATATAGAGCCAGAGCTCCTGATTTAAGCAATGTTTCACTTACTGGGCTGCTTGGTGTAGTTTTAATAAAATCATTGTTTAATCAGCTGGAGATTATCATTAGGGTGGAGGCACACTATCATGCATCAAAAACAGTGTGTTTTTGATGCATGACAGCCATGCGATTGTTGGGCATATTGTCCTGTGAGTGGGGTCCGAGTGTGGTGCGTGTGCATGCCTGTATACATGAGAGTGTGGTGCGAGTGTGGTGCGAGCTACTAGCAGGCTTTTAGCCTCCTTCCTTGTGCGCTGCTGTCCTCGGTGCTGAAGTCTGCGCGATCTGAAAGTTTGTGCTGTCCATAGTGCTGAAGTTTGCTCACCTGGATTTCTCTGCATGCTGTTGTTCAACTCGGATCTGGGAAATGATCCGATTTTTCCCACAGCACAACATGGGAGTCTATGGCCGCCAGATCTGGTGAAAAATTGGATCGCTTCCTGGATCCGTTTTGAATAACAGCATGCAGATAAATCCATGCGAGGAAACTTCAGCACCAAGGACAGCAGCACACAACGAAGCAGGCTAAAAGCCTGATCGGTCCTGTCAGGGTGATCCTGCAAAAAACAGGATACACCCTGACAGGCAAAAGCCATAGCGTGCACCCAGCCTTAGGAGATTACCAATACGGCTGCAGTGGCTAATCTGCCGATACCCTGGGAAATTCAAACTTCAATCGGCTTTCACCGCTGCTGTAGGTGTTTTAATGTCAGTTCTTTCCATGGTGCTGAAGTTTTCTTGCCTGGATTTCTCAGCGAGAAAACTTCAGCACCATGGAAAGCACTGACACTCAAACACCGCCACACTTCAGCACCCTGGAAAGCACTGACATTAAAACACTGCTGCTGTAACAGCAGCGCTGAAAGCCGACAGTGACAATATCGCACACACATGCTATCGCACAGCGTGCTGTATGGGTGCGAGATTTTCTCGCACCCATATACTTTCAATGGCCATTCGCGTGAGGAAATCACGTTCAATCGCAGCAGCAAAATGATAGCAAGCAGCTCAGTAAGTGACACATCGCTGGAATCAGGGTCTCTATTTGTACTTTATGTTTCTTTCAGATGGAATGGCAAAAACCTGGTTACAGATACCCTTTAAAGATGATCTGTCAAAATGACTGTTCAAATCAAGCACACTGGCGTTACAATTTTAGTGCACCATGACATTTACTTGATTTTTGTCTATACACCCTCATTTGGCTATCTGTAAAGCCAGAGCTCTGAATCAAAGTACAGAGGGGTGGAGCACCAGATGTCTCTGCTTGGTATGAACAGTCCTATTGTGATGATAGACTCCATGTAAAAATAAGAGCTTCTCCCTGTATCCCATAAAGGGGATGTACAGGATGCGGCTAATTGAGCTATAATACTTGTGCAAAGCTGTGGTAGAAATGTATACCTCTACTAAATAGATGAAAAATTAAATCCAATACTGAACATTTGCAATGTCCGCCAGAAGTATCCATCAGTAGGATTTCTTTATTGGAATCTTTCAACAGTTTTCTGCTATGTAATGTGAGAGCAGTATGATGTAGAGGCTGAGGCCCTGATTCCAGCAATATGTCACTTACTGATCTGCATTTTGTCATTTTAACACAACCACTGTTTTCCCTGCTGCCGATTCAGCAGTTCTCTGAAAGCTGAACCCTGTATAAACCCATGCATAGCACTTTTTGGCACCTTTCTGTGTACATGGCGCACTAGCAGAAGCATGCCAATCAGAGATGGGGGCGGGATTACACAATACAGTAGACTAGGAGGCATGAGACACCTAGTCCTATAATAACAATACCCTGCTGATAATGTTATTGAAACAGGACACAGCCTAGTAAGTGATACATCGTTGTAGCAAAAGAGATCCTGATTCCATCATGCTGCTCTCAGGACATGCAGTATACCAAAATCCTGCTTACAGATTCCCTTTAATGTGATCAGATGATGAAAAGATGAACAGCATAGCTGATTGAAAGTCAACATGCCTGATCCTTCCTCCAGTGGCGTAACTTGAAGCTCATGGCCCCCAATGCAAATGTGGCGCCCTGCTCACGCAGGTGGCCACAGACTTCTCTAATGCACAGCTGGGTTTCCACAGCAGGTACCTACTATATGCAACACCTTCCACCCCGGCACAGTAGGGGGAGCCCAACTTGCTGCCCTTAGGCAAGATCCCCTATAAATACTGCTGCTGGGGGTGGAGTTAGTCAGAGTGTGCAGACGCTAGGAGAGCTGCGAAGACGTCCTGGTGGTCGGTGCTGCGATTAGGCCTGAACCAGCGACCCGCAGTTGCCCTTCTACGTCCCGCAAGCCTAAGTGGGACTGAAGGCAAGGAGCGAGTAGCTAGAAGGGAGTTAGGAAGAACTTGAGGAAGTTCACCCAAAAAGAACTACCGGGGATCCGCATCTGTGGGATACTATAGGACCACAGAAAACCCCGTCGCACCGTGGAGACTTCAGCTACCCGGTTTCCTCTGTGGGTCAAGAGAGGGAGCCAGACACAGCAGTGCCTCACCGCAGTGATCAGAGAAGGTAACCCGGAGACCGCACAGGAGGAGAGACAGATATCAGAGTCAGGAAGAGAGAGGAGGCCAGTCTGGCTGCAAGGAGGCTGGCTTCAATCACTACAGAGGAACAGAGGAGACCTTATACCCACTTGCTGTAGGGACCCTCTGTGCAACCTGTCCACCCGTCAGTGCCCTGGACATCTTTACCTGCTCAACACCAGTAAAAGGTAAAAGTGACTTCTGCAGTGTGCGTTTATCCTTCCTCTCCGTTACCGGTGCCCCTCATAGACTGCTCCAGAACTCCCTATGCCATCCCAGCTCCACTACAAGCTGCCCCTTCTCACTACGCTGCCCCGGAGGTCCCAGTCCTACCTGTGGAGGACTTTACCACACTAGCCGCAATACCATCTACCTCCAGCGGACTGTGGTGGTGCTGGTGCAAATCCACAGAAACTACAGGTGGCGTCACGATGACAAACTTTGTACATAATCCCCAGTAAATATCACCCCCTTTTTGAAAGATAGGCCCAGGACACGGGGTCAGGCGCGGCCACCACTCCCCGTGACAACAGGAGCAGTAACCCTTACAGCCTGACACCCGAGTACCCCAAAGCCTGGGCGCAACACAAACCTCCAACCAGGCCCCCAATTATTGCAAGTCTTTAATAGTATTGGTTATTTCACTTAGGCCAAAGGGACTTTTGGGGCCCCCTGGGTCTTCAGGGCCCGGTGTGATCACAACCCCTGCACCTATTGTAGTTACGCCCTTGCCTTCCTCTCCTATGACACCAGATGTCGGGGAAGGTTGAGAAGCCGCTGTACATATGGCTGTAATCGTCAGTCTCGCCTGACATTGTTCTAATGGGAGTGAGAGCTTCAATGGAGTCATCAGACCTTCTGATATTGATCACCACACCTCAGGGTGCGTTACTAATATCAGATCACAAGGGTTCTGACAACCGTTCCCCCTCGATCGGCTGTGTTCAGTTCTGTATCTCAGCTCCGTAGCTCAGCTCCACACACCAGCCATCACTGAGAACTTTGGCCGTTCTTATTTTTGCCTCCAATTTAATATAAGAAGAGTTCACTGAAGATTCTTCCTGTTCGACTGCTTAGGATACCTAGAAAAAAATTGTGCCGTCTCCCCTAATCCCAACCGGGTGCATAAAGCAGCCGATAATGCAGGAAACACAAGATAGCTGGTAAGTGCCCAGACGTGCTGAGTGACATATAATATTAAAATCACACACACCTTCTGTAATGGAAATTCCTAATTAAAATTAAAATATTTTATTAATCGCGAGTTTTATTTATACTACCTGATATATTATTGACCGACATTGCTACTTTCTCTGTTTGAACAGGTCAATTAATCATGTGCACCGTGTAAAAGGTCCATTAGTGCTTCATTATTAATGTATGTTATAACCTTCACTTCTGGCCTATATTGTGAGTTTCGCGGGACAATAAAGGTAAAACACAAAGAAGGAGAATACAAATGAATGGCGCCTGTCGGGTTGAAACCTCCATTTACAATGACACCAGACAAGATAAAGATCCCCGGCACAGATCAGAACTACAAGATCCAAGGTACCTTCAGCTGAGTCATAACCAATGGGGTGTACTTAATTATATGCAACAAATGTCCATCTGGGGGGGGGGGGGGGTGTATATAGGAGAGACTGGACAAAAGCTTAGAACAACAATGAATTCTAATCACCACTCAATCAAAGAAAAAAAGGACAGATCTACCTGTGGCCAAGCATTTTTGTAGTCCTGATCACACTAACATGAATATGAAGTTACTAGTATTGAAAGGTTATTTCAAATCCCAAAGAGACAAGAGAGTCTGGGAATACAAATTGATGATGATCTTTGACACATTCAGAGCAGGAATTAACTTGTCACATGGATTTATGTCATTTTACATCAATTAAGGAATGTGCTCTTCAAACCATTTGGGGGCATCACAACCCAGGAACAAGATCTCACTCTGAGGACAATAAGACTTCACACTTCTGATCTATGCTCCAATATTTACTGCCACAATTGTTTGTCACTTTCCCAAACTGATAAACTGATACATCCGTTTTTCGTCACTTGTGTTATTTATGTATTCTATGTACTATTCTGTATATATGTGTGGCACATCAGATTTTGTGTTATTATGAGCCTGATGAAGAGACCTGAGTAGTCTCAAAAGCAGCTATAAATCACCATCTTTTCAGTTAGCCATTAAAAGATATCAACCAATTTCAGTTGACATAGGCATAATGAGGCTTGGGTCACACATAAGCCCTTGGTCCGTTTTTGGCTTCATTTTTATCATTTTTTTTTTCTAAGTCCAAAAACTGATAGAAAAACGGATTGGATGTAATAAACACCCTGTCCGTTTTTTTCTGGACCTAAAAACAATGCTATGTCCGTTTTTGAGCCAAAAACGTTGCTAGCAACGTTTTTGGCATCAGTTAAAAAACGCATGCGTTTTTTTAACATTGGGCCCTATGGGAAACGCATGCGTTAACGCATGGCACATATAGGCACCTGCGTTAACGCGTGTGTTAACGCATATCCGTTTTTAATGAAAAAAAATGAAAAAATCACTAAGTCTAAGTCCAGGGGTGAAGGAGGCTCAAAAAGCACCCCAAAAAAAACAGATTGGTCATGGAAATCACTTCCAAAAACGGATTTCTATGTGTGACCCCAGCCTGACCTGTTTTTTTTTATAAGAGACTAAAGGGTTGATCCAGCGAATGAGATTTTCTGCACGATGAGTATTAGTATAAAATTTCCATTTATTTACCAAAAGTCCATAAAACATCCAGCACGTATAAAAAGTACAGACAGACCCAATACCAAATAAATGTATTTTTTATTTCCTTTATCTTTTATATTCAAATTTTTTAACGTTTCTTAATAGTTTTTAAAACTTTTGTTTTAAACTTTTTTTTGGTCTTGGACCTGTGATCATCATGCTTGCATTAGACAGTTTAATGCAATATTTTACTATTGTAGTTGTTCTGCCTTCCTTCACATTCTATGGTTTGTGAATTTCAGCAAACAGCTTAACCTTCTCTGTATCCCAAGTAAACAGACTGTTGGTTATGTAGTCTATTGTTTATTGTTTAACAGTGAGTGAATGATGATGATGATTCAATGTGTGGTAAAACTATAAGTATACAAATAATACAAATCAGCACTGAGCATATGACATAAAACAACAGTAGTAATAACATAGTACAGAGATAAACTGAACACTGGACAGATACATCACAAAACAGCTATGACAGTATTTAGTGCAAGAGATCTTAAAGGGAACCTGACCCCTATTAATCACCCCCTTATCCTTTCAACACATGTCCCTGCACCTTATCCTATTCTACCTATCCCTTTTTGTCAAAATTGTGTATTTATAAACTTTCAAAAAGTACTTTTGTAGAGCCCACCGGGACAGGGTACTCGGTACCGGCCCAGGGTACTGCTGGGGATATCACGGCGGTCTTGGTCCGGACCATGTCCCGGGCTCCGCAATAAATGGGGGGTATTTTTACCTTAGGAGATTGTCGTGACGCCACCCACGGGTTGTGGTCAGTGAGGGGACCACCGCTGTTGCAGAACCTCTGGGGATGAAGTTTAGCAGCTGGAGATGTAATGGCTCTCTGCAGGTAGAGCCTGGTTCCCCGGGGCAGTGATAGTAATAGTCTATATGATTGATGCTATGGATATTGCAGGATAGTAGGGGTAGTAGTGGAGGTGATGGCTGCTTGTGAGGGAACGTAGGGGCTGAGCACAAGGATCACACACACTCACGGTTATGATGTTTTCCAAGGCTTTACTGCAGATTTTGGTAGCAGAGTACTGTCCACAGAGTCTGTACTGGGGCCGGGTTGCTCCCACCCTGTCCGGGTCCTCAGCTTCCCTCTCCTGCGCTGTGTGTGTGGCCCTGCTGCCGATTCAGAAAGGCTGCTGGCCTGTCTCTCCTCACAGGTACCCCCTTTGCTAGGCAACTTGAGTCTTTCCTCTGTATTTCTGACCCCGCCGTGTTGCTTCGCTGAGGTACAGTGTAGATATATCATCTCCACTAGTCCATCTGTGATGAGCTGCCGTAGAGTAACCTCGCGCATGCGCAATGCGCATTGTGAGGTCCTCGATACACCCAATAGGTGTAGCGACGTCATGATAGCCGGATATGACGGGATTAGCATCATACCGGCTTATCCGCCCATGGAGGAGGGCGAGGAAGATGCAAAAGGATTATCACGCCCATCGGGGTGTGAATAATTGCACTAAAGGCAGCGGAAAGAAGCCACAGGGAATCGCCCTGTGTGACTTCTCAAGAGCCCAGAAGCCGCAGATGAGGAGGTAATAAAAGCACTTTTTGAAAGTTTATAAATACACAATTTTGACAAAAAGGGATAGGTAGAATAGGATAATTAAGGTGCAGGGACATGTATTGAAAGGATAGGGGGTGATTTTTAGGGTCAGGTTCCCTTTAACTAAAATGGAGGCTGAAGAAAAACACATACATCCCTGCATACCTAATCCCTATATAAAAAACGACTGCTGTATAATTCAAACAACAGGTTCTAAAGTGTCAATCATACAGACAGGGGTGTAACTCTCACCAGATTAACTTGACAAGGATGATGGGTGTTCACAAGAGGAAAGCAGGATGCAAGAGAACATGTGTATGTGGGATGGGATTCTGTCTGATACAGATCCAATATGGCAGGGGCCCACCAGTAACATGGACTCTGGGGGCCACTGATCAACAACATGCAAATATTACATTCACACATTTACCTATGCTTCTATATAATAATATACTGGGTAGTTTTTAAAATGAATCATGAGACGCTTCCTTTGTCTGTAAATAGTAAAACAAATGTATTGTGCCAACTACTAATTATCATATTTTGTGGATTATAAGATGTACCAGAGGAAAAAAGGAAAAAAAATGTAATGTCAAATGGGGCCCATCTTATAATCTTAGTGTCCATCTTACAATCCATATATAGCTTATATATCTGTGTATATAACTCACAAGTGGGTTGGCGGTGGTGGAGCGGGATCACAGGAGGTAGGGTCCCAATCGGCAGTGTCGACAATGTTGTGGGCCCGGGACTCGGAGGAGAGGTTGTCGAGGTGTTTCGATGCAGGTGCTGTTTATATTCCAGCGTTGGAGACAAAGGACTCCAGGAAAATAGCCGTGAAGTCATCACGTGTCAAGATGGAGACCTCAGAGAACCGAGTCCTCCATCCGTGCATGTGCCGCCTCTGCAGTCATTTTTCTGAAGTCCATTGCATTGGAGGCAGTGTATACACAGATGGAACTCTTGGCTCTCTGAGATCTCAATCTGCACCCCCCCTCTGCTGTCATTTCCAGAGGAGTCCATCATGTGCACTGCTGACATATTAATGGCACTAGTCTTGCATCACTTTAAGACCCCCTCCTCCAAACCCTAGGCCTACAGCATTGCTGATCCTGCCGATTGGGACCCTACCTCCTGTGACCCCACTCCTCCGCCACTGCACCTCATATGGTGAGTTATATCCAGATTGTAAGACACACCCCTATTTTCCTCCAAAATTGTGGCTGGGAAAATGTTTTATAACCTGGGGAATATGGATTTTGGTGGGATAGGTGATGAAGTACTGCAAAGAGGCCCACCAGAGAATTCTCCTGTTCTCCCGGGCTAGTCCAAGTCTAGCATAAAGGGTCTTCTTTGTTATCACTGCTAAATAAACTTTATTTTTCAATCCAACAACATTTGTCCGAGTTTTTATTACATTTAGGTCCCTAATCATCACAGCTTTTATGCCAGAATTAATTGCTATGATAGGATCATGAGATGGTTCAGCTTTTACTTCCCTACAGTCTCAACTTTGTCCTTTACTGGAGCCAACGATGTGACCCGTCCTTAACATCTGTGGTGGAAGTCTGTGCCAAAATTAAACATGTTGCTCAACACTACTCACACTACTGTTTTTGCATATGTGTGAATCTGTCACAAACGGATGTACCCGCATCAGTTTTTGGCCATTGACTTTCATGGGGCCGGAGACACTTAGCGGGTGCATCCAGTTGTTTGCATTCCCCCCTCATCCGGGTGTCACCAGATTTTACACCGAGACCAAAACTGCATTTTGTTGCAAAACCTGTGTACACCCGGATCAGAGGCACTCCAGGTGGATTTACAATGGGGCTCAATGTAACCCGGATCCATGGAACTCAAGATCCCGCTGGATCCGGACTCCAGATCTGGGTTTTAGAACTGCGCCTGCCCTGAATGTAGTTCTAAATGGCACGCACCCTAGGAAGCATATCATTAGTGCCTGTATCTGGCGGAAAAAGGTAAGCACCCGGAAGCAACTGTTTGCTCCCGCATTGGCATTATCACTGATTCGGGAGCCTGGATCAGTGATAATACCGGTGTGGAGGCATCCGGGGAAATCCGGGGGATGCAGGCTTTACCTGCTTCCGCCCGAATTAACAAATACGGCAGTGTGAAACCAGCCTTACTGTGCCTCTGAAACTCAATAAAACGTTAAAATTGGTAAAAAAATATAATTATTTACTAAATAAAGTATTGCTGCAGCCAGAGGATAAAAACTAGCAGCTTTTAATCAATTCTGCAAACACGGCCTCCCCAGCTGCACGTCATTGACAATGCGGGGGCATCTAACGGTGGCCGAATCCTGTTGGAGAATCACAGCTTTAGAGAGCGTGGTTGATTCCCTACTGGATAATTACAAAAGGAAATCCACTTTATCATTGGAGTTTTTAGTTAATGAAGATTATGTCAGATTTACCGCAATCTGAGACAAGTCCAACATTAACAGTAAATTGTCTACAGAGCAAATCCTGTATTACAGGGAGGATTTAGGGTCACGCATAGAAACTCTTTATATTTATTTTGGAGGATTATTTTATTTACGCAGAGGTAACTGATACCCTGGAGGCTTCCTGTTCCTGGTAGAAGGCAAATATGATCTCATTATGCATTATATCATAACACAATGTATCAGGAATTCTTTCACAGTACGTTTATTGCACTTTGTTTGGTGAGAAAACACTTTGAAGATTTCTTAATGTCAAGCTATAGTCCAAATATAAATTGTGCCAGCACACTGTCAAAATTATTATACCGTGACCATACCTCCCAACTTTCCAAGAAGTAAAGGAGGAGTGTCCTCTGTGTGAGAGCGCGTCTAAAATGCAGGGTCTCCTGATCATGATCACTTAGGGTGCCTTCACACTGCGGCACGATCCGGTCCGGGATGACCCTGACAGCCGCGGACTGGATCAGCACACAGGACTGGAGAGCTGTGATCCGGTCCGCGGCTGTCAGGGTCATCCCGGACAGCCCCGGACCGGATCACGCCGCAGTGTGAAGCCACCCTAAGTCTTGTGTCATCAGGTAGAAGAATCCAAACATTCCTCCCCTCTTTAACCATGGTCTTCCCCGACCATATTCTTGTAAGACAAAAAGCACAACATTCGTCAACATTAACAGTTTTATTGTCCCGATGTCAGGTAATTGAATTTCTGACATGAGTCATCACGACTCCAGTCCCCTCACAGTTGGGACCCCAGAACTAAGAGTTCAGTTCTTTTAAATAAAGGGTCCGCAGGTCAACAGGAGCCTAGAGTCCACAGGTGCTATCACATGGGAGAACTTCCCCTGAGTAGGTCAATGATACATCATGGGGAGCTCAGGTTCCTTTTGGGTCCTTTTCCTGGGCACAATTCTTCAAACGTTGAGAACAAATGACCTGGGAGGCACTTCGGCTCATCCAGATGCCCTCCTAATCACATCCCTCACCACACCCATTAACCATTTCATTCTCCCTGGCTGCATTCAAACAATGTTAGAACGTGATGAATGAATACTATAAAAACAATAAATACTGTGAAAACAAAAGCCAAAAAAGCATGTCGGAATTGCATTTTTTTTAGCACTCCCTCCTATTTTGACTTTTCCCCCATTATTCAGTACATTGTATGGAGACATGAATGGTGTCATTCAAAAGTAAAACTTATCGTACAAATAACAAGCCTCAAATGGCTATGTCAATAGAAAAATAAATATGTTTTGGCTTTTGGAAGGAGAGGGAGAATGGCAAACCTTGAGCAAAAAATTGACAGCGATCAGATCTTTGATGATTTCGATGAGCATACTACTGGTCAACCGGCAACTAGACTCGTAGCTCCTTTCAGTTTATTTAATGTATCTAGGCAGTACGTGACTGCAAGTATGCAAATCGAATAATGGAAAATCACATCACAACATGTGCATTATGTCACATGGAATACCTACAGACATATTGCCACGAGTGTGTGAGGTCCTGATGAGACCTTGGAGATCTGGGATCAGAAGGTCACAGAGTTTAGTTGATCACAGATCCTCTTTAAGACTCCTCATTGTTTATCTTGAGTAGAAGCTTATTGATTTCTATTGGTATCATGGACAAAACCATGTCACTGGCAATAAACACTAGTCCTATTGTGGCACCCTGAGGGTCCAGTCACCACAGAGGTACTGCACCTTAGCCAAAGGTGTGGTACCCCCAACCCCAGGTAAGGAGGATACACTACCCAGTACCAACACACCTACATCCGCCACTAGGCACTCAAGGCCAGAAAAGTGGGGGAACTGATCTAACCCCCGTCGCTCGCTGGAGATGGGGCTAAAATAAGTGGGTAGGTGGAACCGTAGAAATGGGAGCCTCTTAGAGGGAGTGACAGTAAGAGAAAGAAAGTAGATAAAAAGAAATACCAGGAAGTGGGAGAAGTTGAGTTTAGTCAGTGAGAGAGCTGAGTGAAAGAGGAGAAGCAACAGCAAGGAGAGTTGAGCTCCAGTGAGGGAGCTAGAAAGGACTGAGACCAGGGGACTGGAGCCGAGGAGCTTGTCCCAAGGAAGGAGCCAAGCAGGAGCTCCAGAGAAGGAAAGGGTCCTACAGGTAACGCACCCCAGGGTTATAGTGGACTCGGGTATCTGGGCCCTCAGCTGCGGTTGGGATGTCACTGGTGGCCTGCCCAGACCCGTGGCACTGATGGTCAGCTTAAAAAGGGGGAATTGAAATAGGAATAGTTTGTCGTGATGCCACCTGCAGATTCTGGTGATGGGACACCAGCACCGCTTCAGACCTCCAGAGGGCGATGATACTGCAGCTTTGATTGAACAGCTCCCTGCAGGTGGAGCTGGGCTTCCGGGGCAGGAGTGCACTGATGATGTAGATGCAGTCTGTAAAGGTAGATTATCAGCAATGCAGTAATAGAACAAACACACGGAGACTCTGTCACTCTACCCGGTACTTTACTAGAACAGTTCTGATGATAATGCAGTTCACAGTGGAAAATAGTCTTTTGCATGAGGTATCTGGCCGGGTAGTCACAGCGGGCTGCAAGGTCTCTTGGACTTGAGGCCTCAGCTAGTCAACCGGAGGCTGCTGCATCTCCAGGAGCAGCAGACAAATCCACGTCAGTCACTGCAAAGGTGGCCGTATAGGGCCAAAGGGGAAAGAGAGAGAGAACGTCGCCCAGGAGGGTCCGAGGCCAGCCACTGATGCAGGACTCTGAGCATGAGGTGCATGGCAGGAGGGAGAGAGCCAGCACAAGAGAGATGACCCAGAGAAGGTACACAGAATGGGGTGCTGGCTAAGTATTTTCCAATCTACTTGGGTATGGCTGGACCCCTGGTTCATACGAAACAGCATCCTGGCTGAACATTGCTACCAAAGAACTGTGAGTAAACGTGTGAAACTGCACCAACTGTGTCCTCAAATTATTCCGGCATCCCCAGCCCTGCACTATAACTTCAACACCATAAACACATTGACTTTTACACCTGTCGCAGGGTACCGCACCACCTACGGGGAGCGACAACACCCGGCTGTATAATTTTCTGCCCTGGAGGTCTGGATTGCAGCGTTGGCCATCCCTGGCCGAGTACCATAGGTGGCGTCATGACAACAATCCCCAAAACCATCCCCGAACTGGTATTGACACCGCCAGGGTCACGGACCCAGGCATCGACCCCCGTGACTCCCCTGCAGAACTGTAGCCTGGTTCCGAGTGCCCCACAGCCCTGGGGGGAGCGTGTCACTATTACTAAGACATATCTGACCAAAGTTGTTGAAGACCCCCCCGATGCATTGGTTGTTCTAATAATTACCGTACTTCATTTAGTAAGTATAGGTGCCAATGTAATGACAAGTATTTCTTAAGCAAAGTGATCCTAAAATATTGCCATTTAGTACCCAAATAATACTGCCTTACAATGTCTAAATAATATCTCCATAAAGTATGGAAAAATACTTCCATATATCCTTAAAATGACCATACTTTCAATCCTACCATATATCCTTACATTACCTTATTATTACTGTAGGTCCTGTCCTTAGTCCTTTGAATTTGGGACTTTGAGCCATAAGCTTAGTTGGCACCAACAGAAACTTAATCTTGCCTCTAGTAAACGAAAAAAAGATCGAGGGAAAGGCTTACATTTTCTATGCTCATTTTCCAAGAGCAGTGGTAAATAAGGAAAATGATCAGAAGATAAGGCTGGTTTCACTTATGCGACATTCATGGTCCTAGTATGGCCCACGATCTTACCCTGACCTGAACTGATGAGGCTGTTGAGTTTGCATCAGAAGACCCATAGCTTTTCATACTCATGGTGAGTGGTCCATACTCAGATGATGAATATTGAATGTGTGAAATAGGTATAAGGCTTTACTTGTGGTCGAGAATATATTCACAATGCCATCGGTGCTCTAGTTGAACCCTGCGGTGGCGGACTTAGAGGGTTTGACAAGCAGAGTAGTGCTAAAGGCATCAGTAATATTCCTGCCAAAGGCTCTATGATAGAATCTGATTGATCCCGTTACACATCACTGGGTTCCATTGGCCATCAATAGCATCTGTTTTCATGATGATTTTGGTAATACGTAAATCCAACCTGATCCCTCTGCTCTTGAACTACGGTAAATTCCTTGCCCAGAAGTGTCACAAATTATATATTTTTAGTAAGGGTTTGCCATAGGCTTCCTACCGGGTATATTTCAAAGTAAAACTAGCCCAACAAGATTTTCTGAAAGTGCATTATGCCACTGGCTGTATTACAGGAATAATGTCTTCAATCAAGATCAAAAATGAGACATTTGACAGGTCACGTATTAGTGATTATGAAGCTGCACTTACATAGACAGATGGTACATTAAATATTTAATTAGAGTGGTTGTCCAGTTTTCAAAAACGATTCGCATGTGTGGACACTGAGTTAATTGAGGGGATATTACATTGTGATAATAGAACATGAGCGGAGTAGTAGTTAGAAGGCAGAGATGGGCTAAGAGAATCTAGAAAGCTAGTCTGGCCCTGCTGACTGGGGTTCCCTAGCTGACCCTGATCCCAGAATTACCCCTAAAGGTTGATATGTATGGACCACCAACCTTGCCTTGCTCCTATCCAGCCCTGGGCTAATACCCCTCACCTCCCCCCAGGGAAAGGAACAGTAACTCCTACACGATAGCCAAAGGTTTGCTTCAGGAAAGCTTCAGCACCACAGCATAAGGTCAGAGCAGAGACTAAACTCTTTCAATGACACCATCTGAAGTGTAATAGGATTATTTAAAGACTAGTGGTGTGGTAACAGTGTCATCTGAGATACACAGCAGCAGTTCACAACCTGAAGAGCCACAGACAGCTAATACCATAGACAGTAACTAAGCTATTGATACTAACCTTGAAGGCACCAACAGGAATAAACAGGTTTAAAGGGAACCCGTCACCTGGATCTAAGCCCCTACACTATCACTACATTTCCCTGCACCTTCCTAGCTGCTCACTATCTATCCCTCTCTGAGCTAAATCCGCTCTATAAAACAGCAGAGAAGTAACTTATAACTTACAGAAGTCCCTGAGGCTGGGGACTGAAAAGGCGGCCCAGGCTCCATTCTGCCCCTCCAGCACACGCCCCGCTGGGCGGTATTATTCTTTCTTCATCACCATCTCCTCCATTAGCTCAGAGATAGATAGATAGGGAGCAGCTAGGAAGGTGTAGGGACAGGTAGTGATAGTGTAGGGGCTTAGATCCAGGTGACAGGTTCCCTTTAATCACTGCAAAGCAGGTCAAGAAGACTGCAGCACAGGCTACACATGACAGGGAAAATCTCCTGTTGATGATCCTCGTCTCTTGGCCAGAGTGGACATCAGATACATAGAGCATCTCCTGCTCTGGTGGACCTGTACTATCCTTCAATGCCTAATTTCTCCGGTGATGGAACTGTAGGAAAACTGAATAGATGCTACCAGGATTCTCCAAAGATCACACCTTATTGATGATGGTTCCAACAGGAGAGGAAACTTTGTGATAAGGTTATTGTGAAGGGACTTCATATATAAGAAACTGGAGGTCCAGGCAATTTCTTCAGGATTAAAAGCTGATCTTTATTCAAGTGTAGCGCCCCGCTGGTCAGCGCGCTACAAAAGGGTACTGCACCCCGAACAGAAGGTGCAGTATTCTTGTCCTGGTAGGGGGTAATGGAAGTCTGAAGCTCCCCACCACACACATACAACTAGAGACAGGGGGCCAATTGTACAGCCCGTTAGTAGGGTAACCGGTCCTGGTGTGAGGAGAGCAAGGGTATATAGTGAGTGGGAAAAGAGCGGGAAACACACATTAGTAGGAGGAGAGCAGAGGAGTGAGAGAGGAGAAGCAGAAGAAGTAATGGGGAGGGCACCTCAACCTGGTGACCCAGACAGAGAGGGGCAGACAGAGGGTGACTGAACACCCTGGCCCAGTCCACAGCGGAGTACAGGCTCCAAAGCAGTGCAGAGGTCAAGCCCTGAGCCGCAAATACAAGTATGATTGACAGCTTCATAGGAGCATGATTTATTTATTTATTATTATTTATTTATATAGCGCCATTGGTTCCATGGCGCTTTACTACGCACTGTCCCCACCAGAAGCACCAAACCGGGTTGAGCCCCCTTAGAGAGAGAAGGGTATCTCATATCACCCATCAGGCCTGGTAGTAAGCCGGATTCGTGCAGGGCAGCGCAAGGAAGAAGGAGTGCGCAGGGGTAGTGCAGTGGAAGAGAGAAAGAAGGAACATAGCTGGAGCTTCGGACAGACATTGCCTTTCGCCAGGACCACCCGGTCTACTACCTTGGCTGTAACAACCACATACCTTGTTAACTGCAGATTACTGGAGTAAAGACCCGTGCAGAGCAAGCGTCTGTGTTTCCTTCCTGGTTGACTGTGACATTCCAGTTTCACAGCAGAGACTGCGCTGCCCTGCTCCACATTCTACACGACACTGCCCCGGGGGACCCTGCTCCACCTGTAGGGAGCTACAACATCTTGCTGCCACCCATCACGCCGGAGGCCCCAGCAGCGCCGGTGCCATCACCGGATCTACAGGTGGCATCACGACTTTCATTTATTAACTTTTACCACTTTTTGTTGTCACCCAAGGGCACAGACTCGGGCACCGACCGCCCGTGACATCCCTGCACCAAATCGCCCGAGATCTGAGTACCCCAGACCCTTGTGGGCTAGACACAAGGTCCATTAGACATAAAATGTCACAAACACGGGCAACCCAAAGGGAGCTTCACCTTTCATATTTTGACCTGACGGTCTTAATCATAGGCATGGAGTCTGACTAAAAACTCATATCTTATACACAGAGAACTAAAAACAACACCTGCAGGATCTATGGTTGGTTCCCTCTTGTATATAATATGATCATATATGTACATTTATTTGTTTTCCTATTTCCAACACCCCTTCCCTCCCCCACATTACAGGGTTTCTATGGTGAAACCTTTTCTTCTAGTTTAACTGGTTAATTGGAACAGGCGTTGTTTTTAGTCCTGTGTATAAGATGATGTGTTTTTAGTCAGACTCCATGCCTATGATTAAGACCGTCAGGTCAAAATACGTCAGGCGATACTACCTTTGGGTTGCCCATGTGTGTAACATTTTATATCTAATGGACCTTGAATATAGATCAGCTTTCAATCCAGCCTCGGATCCCATTGGAGTATATGGTATTTGCACGTTCTTCCCCAATCTCCCCCTTCTTGTATTATTGTGAAGGGACTCTTCCAACAAGTATTAATTGGTGAAGCTGTTTAATATTAAAAGGACTCTATCAGGTAATTTTTCAGTATGATACTAATAGTACCCTTGAATAATGCCAGGGCTGACCTTTTAAAACATATAAAATCATTATTGTACGTTTTCTACTTTCTTTTCTATAAGCATTTTCAGACCCTGCAGGGAGCTACTCCATTAGTCCTGTCCATTACTTTAACAGAGAAATAGTCCAGCTGTGTAAATGGTATTTAAATATCCAAACTCACCCAAGCTGGTGTTCTGTCCCTCCCCTCTGTGCTCTATGGTAGGAGGGGGAGGTGTTTTGTCCTGCACTGCGTGCTATCTGCACGATTTGTATAGTATAAAGGTTGGTTTTCCTGCAGACATGTGTCGGGCCCCACGGGACGGGGGTACTCGGTACCGGACGGTGCCGGGGAAGTCACGGGTGGCTTGGTCCGGACCGTGTCCCTGGCTCAGCAAATAAAGGGGGATTATTTACAGGGGAAAATGTCATTCGTGACGCCACCCACTTGATGCGGCCAGTGATGGGGGCCGCCGCTGCTGCAGAACCTCCGGGGATGATGGAGTGGCAGCGGAGATGTTATAGTTCCAGTGGGAAGAACTGTATCCCCCGGGGCAGTAAGGGTTAAGTCTCTGATGAGGTTGTAGCACACTTACTTGCAGACGCTGCAGGGATCTCTCCTCCTGGCTGGTGCTGACAGGCTTGTAGCTCTGTAGGTGGAATCTGCTGCAACCTGTATGGGAGGAATGGTCTGCAGATAGAGACTGACAAGAGAGGCCAATTCAGGGTTTTCCGTGTTTTTACTCTCAGTTCTTTCCAAGCAGTTCACAAGTCAGTTGCAGTTCTTTACAAAGTTCAAGCACAGTTCTCTATACACGGGTGCATTTCCCCTCTCCGTGTTCCCTTTGTTCTGCAGCCAGGCCTCTCTCTCAGTGACCCCTCACACAGTCTTTTGTGTCCTTTCCGGGCTATTACATTCTCTTGCTACGTGTTGTGTGACACTGGACAGTATGGCGGTGACTCGGGCTTCTGTGAGTCCTAGTGCGTCACTTAGCTGCCTGTCCTTTAGGGTAGGGATCTCAATCTGAAACTCAGACCCCTCGTCATGTTGTCTGGGGATTCCGGGTAAACTGCGGTCCCCTCTAAAGCCGACACTCTACTCAGCCCAGCCTCCAGCAGTCCTCAGCACGAGGCTCTACCAGGCTCCTTCTCTCTGTTCCTCTCGGTATCATAGGAGGGACTTCTCTGCCTGCAGTCAGTGGCTTCAGCTGCTGTCTAGGGCACGGGTTCCACCGTCCCTCTCTGTCCTGTCACACTCCTGGTGGCATCAGCGTCGGAAGGGCTTTCTCTCCCCTCTGGCTCGCACTGGCTCAGTACGGATTCTGCGCTCCTAGCCTTGCACTCACAGGACGTGTGTAAGTCTTTCTGTCTTTACATCTCAGCTCACATCGGCCTACTCCTTACTGACTTCCTTCACTCCTCCCCCTCACTATATACTCTCAAGTCACCTGACTTCTGGTGTGCCCAACCCACTCCTCTGATCCACCACCCCTCAATCTCATAGAGTTCTAATCTCAGGGCTGGATGTTAACCTCTTCTACACGTGGGTTGTGTGGGCTGTGAGGGTGTTGTTGTGCAACAATGTCCTACCTGCCTGGCTGCAGTTCCCTTTGTGGCCTCCTGGACGCAGGGGCGCCACACATGTAATATGTGTATCTGCTGACAAAATGATCAAATGTTCATATAATCACATAAAAATATCTCAGATTACACAAACTACACGTCTCATACACACAATGACATGAAGAGCTCAGAGCTTCATCTAAGCACACATCTCCTCCCCCCTCCTTTCTGCTATGCAATGATGAGTAAAGGAAGGTACACCATCGGCATCACCCCCAAAGATCAAGGTGAAACCTAAGATAGTGATTGGGGTTTTGGAACCAAAGGTTGAACCAGTTCCTATCAAAAATGAATGTCATGGGGCCTAGTGTGAAGCCCCTGGGCCCCAATCATAAACAGACACCCACCTACCATGGGCCATTTATAATACAGGTGTCTTATGTCTGAGGTGCACATAAGAAATATCTCACTTGTTAAGTTAGAACAGAGAATGAAGGGGACTCTACCACAAAGAACAAGCAGAGCTTTCTTACAGTGATGGGCATTTGGTACCTATGACAGTATCATCTTATGTTTGTTACCTTTGTGGCGCCCCAGTTGCCACAGAGGTACTGTGTAGCACCCTGCTTCCACAGGTAACCACAAGCTTCCCTAGTGCACGACTGGATTTCCACAGGGGATACCACTTTCAAACAACACCTTCCACCCCAGCACAGTAGGGGGAGCTCAACTCGCTGACCTTAGGCGAGATCCCCTATTAATACTGGTGCTGGGGGAGGAGTTAGGTAGAGTGTGCAGACTCTAGGAGAGCTGCGAACAAGTCCTGGTGCTTGGTGCCGTGCTAGGCCCAAACCAGCAAACCTAGAGTAGTGCTTCTGCCGTCCAGCCAGGCCCAGGAGTGGGACCGAAAGGCGAGGAGAACAGAGGACAGTGGGAGTAGAGGAGCCAGTGGAGGTTCGCCCAATTAAGTACCGGACTTCGGGGGTCCGCACCTGCAGCAATGCTTCAAGCTAGCAGAAAACCCTGATAAACAGTGGAGACTTCAATCACCTGGTACTCAATATTAAGGGAGCCAGACACCATAGTGTGGAGAGGGCGACGGTGATCAACAAGGGTAACCAGCAGACCGTGCTGGAGGATAGAGAGAGAAGTGAGGAGGCCAGCCAGGTTATACACGGGCAGGGCTTCAACAACTGGGAGAGAGAACTTAAGGAGGCCTTATACCCACTCCCTGTGGAAGTACAACTGTGCTTCTGGTCACCTGACAGTGCTCTGGACGAACTACCTGCAGTTTCCACCAGTAAAAAGGTAAAGAGACACTCATCGGTGCGTGTGCGTTATTCCTCCCTGCTCCCATGCTCCGTAGAGACTGCTTCACTATCCTTTACCTTGGTCCAAACCCCTACTCTGAACTGCCCACTACAACACTGCCCCGGAGGCTCAGCTTCACCTGTAGGAAGCTATACCACCCTTGCCGCAATTCCAACGCCCTCCAGAGGACTGTGGCTGCGCTGGTGACCCCTCACCAGGTACTAAAGGTGGCGTCACAAATTATCCTAATAGAAACTGCATTTTTAATAAGTCACCGACCCCAGGGCCACGGATTCGAGTGCAACATCCCATGATAGCGTCCCCCCTGACACCGTGCCCGAGTTCTTAGTGCCCTGACCTGGGCGGGTCAACAGCACCCCTGTAAGGGTGTAGTATCCCACTTTCGGGTAAGACGGGCACAGACCGGTGCTGGGACACCAAGGCCACGCACTACAATAGGTCAAGGTCAGGGTTAGGGCAAGGCAAGATTGCTCCTACAGGAGAGCAATGTTCCTTATCCTGTCTGGAAGAGGAACCAGGATAGTGGCCATGGGTGGAGAGGAAGTAGTTAGACGGAGCAAGTGGGAGGAGTGAAGTTAGGAAGCACACACGTAGATGATGTGCGACATGTGACAGAGGGTATAAATAGAGTGGGAAAGATGTAGAAAGGAGGAGAGATAGTTGAACAACAGAAGAGGGACAGTTAAATAGTAGAAGGAGAGAGACCATTGAACAGCAAGAGTCGAGTTGGAGGGAAGATAGAGAAAGAAAGCCTGTCATAGAAGGAAAAGAACTTGAGAGAAGTGTCCAGAGGATCAAGTAGGAGCTCGTCCTGAGGCAAGACTGATGAGCAAAGAAAGAAAACCAGTTGGCTCCAGGAGGAAGAGAGGGTCCTAGAGGCACGGGCAGTGAGCAGTCCACAATGTGGGGCTCGTATCCATTGTCATGCGCAAGGCAGTGGAGGGACCAGGCCGCAGAAAGGGTAACAGTGACCCCATGACTAGTGGAGAAGACAGACAAGGCTCAGCTAGCAACCCGGAGGCTGCGGTACTTACATGGTGACACAGTCGATAACCGCACACATCTGCTGAAAAGGTGGCAAAGAGAGGGTTAAGGGCAGATACTGCAGATTGACCCTAAGAAAAACCCACAGCTACTGGCTCAGAGCTCTGTGTGGCGAGGCACAAGGCAGGAAGGCAAAGCAAGCGCAGTGTGAACGAGGAAGGAAAGAGAAGGGGTACTGGTTACGTGCCATCCTCCTACCTGGGAGTAGCTGGATCCCTGCCTCTGAGAGCCCAGTGCTTAGCAGGCTGTTGCACAGTGACTGTGAGTAAAAGTCCTGAAGACTGCAACCCGCTGTGTCTGTGAACTTTCTTGACGTGTCGTGAGCACCAGAAACATATCTACCAACTCACTGAGGTACCTTCTGCTGCCTTGGGGGTCAGCCCTACCCGTGGAGGGCTTAACAACACTACTGCCTCCCTACCATCGGCCTCCAGAGGAACGATGGCCATGCAGCGATGGCCATCTATAACCGCAACCTGCGGTTGGCGTCACATAGAAATAAGTATCCCCAAATCCGATCATTCCTGCCCAAATAAACCCTCCACGCCACATGACCTCCCTAAGAGAGAGAGCCACCCTCACCAAACTTTTAATGACACCGCCAGGGTCACTGAGGCAGGTCTTGACCCCTGTGACTTCCGTGAAGAAGCCTCAAATCCCGAAACCGAGTATCCTAAGGCCCTGGACGGGCAAGTCACTGTGGTGCCCCACGTAGTCAGACGTCACTGAGTGGTATTGCACCCGTAAAAGAGGTGTAATTGCCCCAGCTGCAAGTGGACCCTAGGTTGGTGGGTGGGCCCCATTCCAGCACTCCCACATTAGCAGAATGGTAGGAGGTTACCCTGGAGGGAGATATATTCACCTCAGAGGGAACTAAGAGTGGCTAGACAGAGGAGGAGTCGGGACAGTTGGAAAAGAGTGTGGAACGAGGCGGAAGGTTTTTACCCAGACGGCTCTACGCTGATCCGGAGGGAAGGAGAAAGAGGGTCTTGAGGACATCCAGAGAGAGAAGGCGCCAGACATAAGGAGTCCGGGCCATAGAGAGAAAGGGAGGACCCCAGCATGGAGCGACCATTCTCCAGGGAATTCTTCAGTCCACCACGGGAACGCCGGGCCCGAGGATCCGGCCAAGGTCTATCTTTGCAGTCGGCAACCGGCTGTTGTGGTTTGTGTGGAGCCCACTGGGATGGGGTACTCGGTACCGGACCGGGGTATCACGGGGGTAATCATATCAGTCTTGGTCCGAACCATGTCCCGAGCCCACAACTAAAGGATTGGGGGTATTTACAGGGATAGTCGTGACGCCACCCGTGGTAGGTGGTCAGGGTGACCACCGCTGCTGCAGAACCTCCGAGGATGATGGATGTGACGGCTCCCCACGGGCAGAGCCTGGTCCCCAGGCAGTAGTGATGATAACAGTTTGTGAGGAAGAGTGGGGCTCAAGCGCAAGAATTACACAGACTCACGGTTTTTGTAGTTTTCCAAGTCTGTACAGGGCCGGGTTGCTCCCACTCTGGCCGGGTCCTTTGGCTCCCTGTTTCTACGCTGTGCGTGTGTGGCCCTGCTGCCGCTTTAGCTAAGCTGCTGGCCCTGTCTCTCCTCACAGGTGCCAATCAGCTTGGCAACTTGAGTATTGTCCTGTGCTCCTGACCCCGCTCTGTTGCTTTGCTGTGGTACAGTGAAGATGTGGAACCTTCACTAATCCGGTGTTCACTGTGCTGTTTGTGTCAGTCACAAGTTTGGATCCAGTATCCGTTCTGAGCGCTCCTCTGGGGTGAGTTCAGGGTAACTCTGTCTCCTAGGTGTGTTCCTCTGCTTCTCCTGTCTCCATTCCTCAGACCCTGGCTTGGCCTGGAACTGGACTGTGGACCGTGGGGTGAGCCTAATCCAGCTCTTATACAACCAGGTCCTTCTTCCTCAGTCCTCCTAGGAACTGAACTGCCCACTTCCTCTCCACACCAGAATATATAGGGAAGCAGCTTTTGCTCCCCCTTCTGGCCTGGAGGCGCTAGTGTAGTGTTGTGGGTTGTGTGGGGAGTTAACTTTTTGTGGTGCTACTGTGGCACATGAACCCTGGGGTGCCACATTTGTTTAACAGCCGCAGCACCCTGCCAGACGGAGTGGTCTGCCTGCTTCCTCACCACAAGGGAGGGGACCCCCAATACTACCTACACTGAGCCATTGGGTATAGACTTATCCAAGGGGAAGAAAGGACATGGATCGTCAACTAAGGTACCCTACGGTTCCCACCATACCACCTGGGATCCACTTGCAGCCACCTATAGAGCTACCTGTTACTTTAACAACTGATGCTGAACTGTGGACTGTATTTACTACTGAACGTTTACAGTAAAGTACCCGAGAGAAAGTGACTTTGCCTCAGTGTGGTTATCTCCATCAACCTGTTCCCTTTCAGGAACGCTGCCCCGGAGGTCCAGCTCTACCTGTAGGGGGCTTTGCCAACTCAGCCGCATTACCATCGGCCTCCGGAGGACTGTGGTGGCGCTGGTGACCCATCACCAAGTACTACAGGTGGCGTCACATGACAAACTCTGATCCCCTGTACATACACCCCTTATTGAAGTGTCACCCAGGCCACGGGCTCAGGCGCTGCCTGCCACCCGTGACATCCCCCGTGAGAACAACCACCGAGCCCGATACCTGAGTACCCCAGGGCCTGGGGCTCAACATCACCTTCTCCCATGTTCCATGACTGATAAGCTAATTTTCAATTCTTTGTTTGCTAATAATGCTGTTCCTCTGGGGGAAGGAGTCCAAAATAGGTTATCTACAACCAATAGCAAGGGGAATGAGACAACCTCTGCCTTCAAGGGTCTACTTGCAAGTTCATTGCAAAGGCACTCTGTATATATAGATTTTTTACTTGTTATAATGAATGCCTGTAACAGAGATTAAGGAGCTGACTTTAGCAAATTAGCACCCACCTACTATACCTCCTCAAAGCCTCCTCAGGTGTTGGGTCTTGCAGCAGCTGCTTTGGCTGCTGCGGCAGCTGTCTCACCTCTCATGTTCCCGGTGCTTGTTTAGCTTAGTTTATGCTGTTCCTATTAATTCCTGGGATATGAAGTAACTTGGCCAAGATTATTACATTCCATTGAGACCCAGTAAGTATATTGTGTAACTTTCTCCAAGTATAATCAACCCTTTAGTTACTTGTTTACAGAGCACAAATGTGACCACATTGTGTAATGCTCAGAACAATTCTTTGATCTGTAGCTCCATTGTGTCCCGTATTAAAGGTTTTTTTTTTATCCTTTTGGATATTTATTACATAATCTCAGAAAATGCAACATAAATGGATGTGGTTGCTGGAGATGGCAGTCTCATCCATTCCCTTGTGCATAAGTGATAGATAAGAAGACACTAGAATAATAAATCGTGCATGGTGACTGGGTGTCCCTTTTCTGAAATTGCATTTGGAGCTTAAAGGGAACCAACCACCTCAGATCACCCTAATACACAGTTAGTACATGTCCCTGCACCCTAAGGATACCTTTCCAGCACTGTTTTTGTGTAAAATCTTGCATTAGTGTGGCGCCCCGCAACGAGTGCGTCACAAGGGAGTATTGCAGCCGCAATATTCTCTGACAAAGCAGTGCAATAGTTAACTCTGAGATCCAACCCAGCATACAACACCTAGAACAGAGGACCAATCCTAGGTCCTGGTGGGTGGAGTGTTAGGGTAGTGTAGGAGAACACAGTAATCTAGACAGTTAGAACAAAGTCTAGTCAAGAACCTAGAACACAGAACTTGGAGAGGAGCGGGGGCTCCGCACCCCGTGCGGGCCCCTGGGCCGTCACCGGTCGGGTGTCCGCACCTGAGGCCTTAATTACCGGGATTGGGCATATCTACACGGGTTCCCAAAAGACTCCCGTGCCCACAACTCACAGCCGGTTCACTGGTACCGAAGCTGGCAGCAGTTCACCTATGCCACGCGAACCAGCCCCGTGGAGGATCAGCTTTACAGGAGCACCCCACCACCAGCCAGTTTCCAGTCGTCTAACCAGCGGTGTACCCACTGAGGGACCCAAGGCTCCCCAAAGCATCCAGAACGTACATCATGGATAGGGCATTGAAGCAGCCTCCCCGTACCCGACCTGGTATTCCTGGGCGACGCTGGCAAGAGAAGCTAAGGAGGTAGAAAGGAGGTACACTGCGGATCTCTGAGGAGCACTATCACTGCTGAGTCCACCCGGTCTTCTACTCAACCACTGTAAGCCATGTACTGCCTGCTGGTTACAGTAAAGAACCGTTGCAGAGACTATCTGTGTCCGTGTCTCCTTATGAACTATCCGTCCGCACACTAAAGTAACCGCAGCTGCCGCACAACATCTTGAGCAGCTCCAGCCCCCGGGGATCACCGCTCAGCCTGTGGGGAGCGTAACATCATGCTGCTGTCCATCACCCCGGGAGGTTCCGCAGCGTCGGTAGCCCTTACCGAATCTACTCATAGGTGGCGTCACGAAGAAAACAAATTAAAACCCCTTTAATCTGTTCCCGTAAGACGTCTTCACTTTTGATCTGCACTACACCGGGCCCCACTACCGGCAGGCGCGGTCCACCCGTGACAAGGAAGGAGAAGAATCGCCTGTATCAACCGGAGTCCGCCGGCCACGGTGAGTCAGAAAATGGCGTCACGAACAGGATACGAGCAGGCCCGTTATCCAACGGGTATATTGTGCTTAAACTGGACTTTATTGTCTACAATTGGACTTTGTTCGTCCTAAAAAGAACTTTCCCGCCTTTACACCATTGGGTCAAGATGGCGCCCAAGATGGCGTTCCCGCCACAAGAAGCCGCCACGTGAAGCCCAGGAGTGAGTCAACCCCCCTCACTGTGGGAGGGCTAAAGACTAAAGGCGCCAAACTCTTTGTCCGCCCTGATTGCTCGAGTCAACCATGGGGGCGGACCCCAAAGACTTTTCCCACGATTGGACTACAAAAGCCCAGCGGAAATGGGAGTGTCATAGACACACCGACAGAAAGAGAGGACTTCTTCACCAGCTCTACCAGAACGTCTTACCGGTTGAACGGGTGTGGTTTCCCTCCGAGAAGAATGGCCAGCATGAGACTCCAAGACCTGATGCGGGAGGTCGAGGCGGAGGCCAGAGCAGCCGTCAGCCAACCGGGTCCGGATCCTGCCCTTACCATAGACGGCAGCCCCGACTTCTGGCTAGAGGCTCTACAAGACCTCCGGGTGCGGTTACTAGAGACAGTGGAATGGACGATCCGTAGCTGGAGCGCGACCCTAGGCAGACGACTACACCATGCGATGCAGCAGAGCCGACCGGGTACAGCTTCTCCAAGCCCAGACGACGTCACCAGCTTCTCGACCGCCTCACCCTCGCCTACCACCTGTCCTGCTCCGTCACCTGAGCCAATAGACTGTGTCATTCCGGTGGAGGCCGCAACTCGACCCGTTCCAGCGATCAACATCGCAACCGATTCCGTTCTTGAGCCGGAGCTCATAACACGCTCCATCGAAGAACTCGATCTCTACCAGGTTCCCACTGAGGAACCCGCGACATGTTTCACCACTACAGAGACAGTCGCCTGTTTTATCCCCGTACCGGAGGCTTCCCTTGTCATTGCCGAGGCCTACCGGGTAACCGGGATTGAAACACCTTTACCTGCGGAAACAGATGAAGAAGCAGGCAGCCTGGAAGCCCTGCAGGACGTCCCTACGGAAGGATCCGCAGCACCACCGCTCTGTTGTACAACGGAACAAGCTTTAACGTCTTTCATCATCGAGCAGCCTGATGTGGTCATCGAGGAAGAGGTCGGAGAGGATGACGACGAGACCCACAGCACCGCTGAGGATTTCGACACCGGGTTCGCTTGGGGAGACAACAAAGAACTTCCTTCCAGGCACACAGCTCGGGTACACTGGTCGGGTGCACTGCCGACACCTTCCCCTGTGCCGTTCCACCGGGTTCCGATACAGACAGCCCGCCAAGTTCAAGCTTCCCGCCAAACCACCAGCTCCGTTACTCATCTCTACACCCCGAGCCGTAACGACGGAGATGTACGCCAGAGACGACGAGAGGAGTGGCAAGCACGAGAACGCGCCAACATGCAGGCCCGTGCCGAGGCTCGCCGCCAGCCGCCGCTGCCTGATGAACTCCGCCGTGAAGGTAGAATTTCCACCTTTAATTTAAATACCGGGTGGGGGTTCGCTTGGGAGGTGGGTTTGAATGAGGAGGTGTTTGTGGGGCGCCGGGACGTTGAGTCAAACTTGCCAAGAGGACATCCCGATCGCGACCTATACCGGGGCGATATTATCACCTACGAGCGCTATGCTTGTGCAGATGGGTGGTTTGCTATCCGGGTGCGCCATCGTTCTCAGAGCCAGTGACTTTAAAACTTGAACTTCCTCAATGACTCTGTTCCCGTTAATCACTAACCGTGTGATCTTGCGGCTACAGCCTGGACTCTAGTTAAAGTACAGCCGACCGCCCGCCGGGTCCGCACAAAGTGATAACCTGTTTCTTTGCTTATATCACCAAAGCATACCTTTACCTGTTTATCTATTTTAATAAAAGTGTGTCATATATATGTATAAAAATACAAAAACCTCTGTAATGTGAGTAGTTTGACGCTTGGGGACAAGCTGATTTAACCAAGGGGGAGTGTGGCGCCCCACAACGAGTGCGTCACAAGGGAGTATTGCAGCCGCAATATTCTCTGACAAAGCAGTGCAATAGTTAACTCTGAGATCCAACCCAGCATACAACACCTAGAACAGAGGACCAATCCTAGGTCCTGGTGGGTGGAGTGTTAGGGTAGTGTAGGAGAACACAGTAATCTAGACAGTTAGAACAAAGTCTAGTCAAGAACCTAGAACACAGAACTTGGAGAGGAGCGGGGGCTCCGCACCCCGTGCGGGCCCCTGGGCCGTCACCGGTCGGGTGTCCGCACCTGAGGCCTTAATTACCGGGATTGGGCATATCTACACGGGTTCCCAAAAGACTCCCGTGCCCACAACTCACAGCCGGTTCACTGGTACCAAAGCTGGCAGCAGTTCACCTCTGCCACGCGAACCAGCCCCGTGGAGGATCAGCTTTACAGGAGCACCCCACCACCAGCCAGTTTCCAGTCGTCTAACCAGCGGTGTACCCACTGAGGGACCCAAGGCTCCCCAAAGCATCCAGAACGTACATCATGGATAGGGCATTGAAGCAGCCTCCCCGTACCCGACCTGGTATTCCTGGGCGACGCTGGCAAGAGAAGCTAAGGAGGTAGAAAGGAGGTACACTGCGGATCTCTGAGGAGCACTACCACTGCTGAGTCCACCCGGTCTTCTACTCAACCACTGTAAGCCATGTACTGCCTGCTGGTTACAGTAAAGAACCGTTGCAGAGACTATCTGTGTCCGTGTCTCCTTATGAACTATCCGTCCGCACACTAAAGTAACCGCAGCTGCCGCACAACATCTTGAGCAGCTCCAGCCCCCGGGGATCACCGCTCAGCCTGTGGGGAGCGTAACATCATGCTGCTGTCCATCACCCCGGGAGGTTCCGCAGCGTCGGTAGCCCTTACCGAATCTACTCATAGGTGGCGTCACGAAGAAAACAAATTAAAACCCCTTTAATCTGTTCCCGTAAGACGTCTTCACTTTTGATCTGCACTACACCGGGCCCCACTACCGGCAGGCGCGGTCCACCCGTGACAAGGAAGGAGAAGAATCGCCTGTATCAACCGGAGTCCGCCGGCCACGGTGAGTCAGAAAATGGCGTCACGAACAGGATACGAGCAGGCCCGTTATCCAACGGGTATATTGTGCTTAAACTGGACTTTATTGTCTACAATTGGACTTTGTTCGTCCTAAAAAGAACTTTCCCGCCTTTACACCATTGGGTCAAGATGGCGCCCAAGATGGCGTTCCCGCCACAAGAAGCCGCCACGTGAAGCCCAGGAGTGAGTCAACCCCCCCTCACTGTGGGAGGGCTAAAGACTAAAGGCGCCAAACTCTTTGTCCGCCCTGATTGCTCGAGTCAACCATGGGGGCGGACCCCAAAGACTTTTCCCACGATTGGACTACAAAAGCCCAGCGGAAATGGGAGTGTCATAGACACACCGACAGAAAGAGAGGACTTCTTCACCAGCTCTACCAGAACGTCTTACCGGTTGAACGGGTGTGGTTTCCCTCCGAGAAGAATGGCCAGCATGAGACTCCAAGACCTGATGCGGGAGGTCGAGGCGGAGGCCAGAGCAGCCGTCAGCCAACCGGGTCCGGATCCTGCCCTTACCATAGACGGCAGCCCCGACTTCTGGCTAGAGGCTCTACAAGACCTCCGGGTGCGGTTACTAGAGACAGTGGAATGGACGATCCGTAGCTGGAGCGCGACCCTAGGCAGACGACTACACCATGCGATGCAGCAGAGCCGACCGGGTACAGCTTCTCCAAGCCCAGACGACGTCACCAGCTTCTCGACCGCCTCACCCTCGCCTACCACCTGTCCTGCTCCGTCACCTGAGCCAATAGACTGTGTCATTCCGGTGGAGGCCGCAACTCGACCCGTTCCAGCGATCAACATCGCAACCGATTCCGTTCTTGAGCCGGAGCTCATAACACAACATCTTGAGCAGCTCCAGCCCCCGGGGATCACCGCTCAGCCTGTGGGGAGCGTAACATCATGCTGCTGTCCATCACCCCGGGAGGTTCCGCAGCGTCGGTAGCCCTTACCGAATCTACTCATAGGTGGCGTCACGAAGAAAACAAATTAAAACCCCTTTAATCTGTTCCCGTAAGACGTCTTCACTTTTGATCTGCACTACACCGGGCCCCACTACCGGCAGGCGCGGTCCACCCGTGACAAGGAAGGAGAAGAATCGCCTGTATCAACCGGAGTCCGCCGGCCACGGTGAGTCATTAGTATAACTGATATAAAGAGTTTATAAACTTACTAGCCTGGAGACTTCTGGGCGTATCCCTCCTTCTGTTATACTTCAGGGCTGTGTATTCATTGCATGGCTGTGCTCCCCCTCCCTCTGTGCAGAGGAGATAACAATCACACCCATCAGGGCAGGGCAGCAGGCACGAAGGGAGGGGGAGCACGGACATGCAATGCACAGCCCTGAAGTATAATGGTGGGTTTACACACTGCGATATCGGCGTCCAACTCCGACCCAACTCCGACAAAAAGTCACGTGGGTCGCGAGTTGGAGCCGATATCGGGTGCGCCTTGTAGTGTTTTAGCATACAACGGGATGCTGGAACGATGCCAAAACGATATCGGAGTTGAATAGCAGAGCTATTCAACTCTCCGATATCGCAAGGCCGTTGTACCAGCATCGCAGCGTGTGACAGCCCAACTACGATGTGCATGCTGACGTCACCCATTCACTCCCATGTTAAATGGTTGTTCCTGGGTTGGTGGGCGTGCACATCGTAGGGACGTTGCATCCCGATATCGCGGCGTGTAAACTGGCGATGCGATGCAGGGAGAAACGTGCACTAAATGCGCGCTCCCGCGTCGTTGCCTCCGATATCGCCGCGATATCGGGACGTGTAACCCCACCATAACAGAAGGAGGGATACGCCCAGATGTCTCCAGGCTAGTAAGTTTATAAACTCTTTATATCAGTTATACTAATGCAAGATTTTACACAAAAACAGTGCTGGAAAGGTATCCTTAGGGTGCAGGGACATGTACTAACTGTGTATTAGGGTGATCTGAGGTGGTTGGTTCCCTTTAACGTTAGATCCCAGATCAAGCCCTGGGACTGGGACCCTCACCTATCAGGAGAAAGAGGAATTTGGATTCCTGGTCTGGTCTACAAGTCAAAGGGCAAGTCATCGAGGAAGAGACAATAGCAACTTAAGGGGTTGTCCAATAAAAAGCATTCATTATCCATCCAGAGTATAAGCAATCAATGTATGATCGGAAGGGTTGACATACTGGGACGTTACAAATCCCTAACCCTTGGGTCCCATGTCCCTCACGAGAAAGGAATGAAAGGTCACCCAGGTGACCACCATTCCATTCAGTCCTATGGGTGTACAGGAGTAGTATAGTCATGCGCATCACCAATGCTCCCATATACAGGGGCGTAACTACAATAGGTGCAGGGGTTGCGATCGCACCCGGGCCCTGCAGCCTAGGGGGGCCCCAAAAGGCCCATAGAAAAAGACTATTATTACTAAAGATTTGCAATAATTGGGGGCCCCGTTGGAACTTTCGCATCGGGGCCCCTGGGCCTGAAGTTACGCCACTACTCATATACATAATGATGATACACTTGCGCATTACATCCTAAGGCGGCCGTCACACGGTGCAATATCTTGCACGATATCGTTTAAGTGATCTGCTTTTTGATCGCTTAAGCGATATCGTTTGTGCATCGTTACGTGCGATCGAGCGATTTTACAATGTAAAATCGCTTGATCGCTAGATCGCAGATATGAGAGCCGGAGCTCATATCTAGCGATCATCGCATGTTCAATTTGCTTCATCGTGGTGTGTGACACCACGATGAACGATCTCCCAGCGGCAGAGCCTATGCTGGGAGATGGTATCTATGGTAAACGTCGGGTTACTAAGCGCCGCGCGGCGCCTAGTAACCCGATGTGTACCATGGTTACCAGCGATCTCGCTGCTCAACATCACTGGTGAGTCTGTCTGTGTGACAGCTCACCAGCGATGTGAGCGATATCGTTGGCGATCGCGCGTGCACGTGATCGCTAACGATATCGCTCACGATATCTGTGTGTGTGACGGCCGCCTAAGTCACATTAGGGAAATGAGATCTCTGTCTTGACATCCTGTGGGTGGCTTATAAATGTTGGTAATGGGACAACCACCTTAACTAATCTCATTGGCCTTGGCTTGCATAAACGTGGTGTTTCTCCTTCAAAAAATGCACTCTCAAAACTCTAAAATACCTAAAACGACAAACAGAGCAGGTTCTCTCTCCTCCCTGAGTCTAGCACCAGCTCCAAACCGCTGCTATTGAGGGTTTACCTGCAGATTTGACATTACATGGTGACTGGGTGTCCTTTTTTCTGATGTTGCATTGGGATTCAGGAGCTTAACGTTAGGCCCAAGGCCATATATTTCTGATGGGAACTGGATCAAGCCCTGGGACTGAGACCCTCACCTATCAAGAGAAATAGGCCTTTGGATTCCTGGTCTACAAGTCAAAGGGCAAGTCATCGAGGAAGAGACAATAGCAATTTAACGGGTTGGCCAACAAAAAGCATTCATTACCTATCCAGAGTATAAGCAATAAATGTATGATTAGAGGGGGTGAAATGCTGGGACTTCACAAATCCCAAACCCTTAGAACCCATGTCCTAAAAGAACAAATAGAGCAAGATCTCACCCTCCCTGGGTCCGGGCATTAGCTTCAAACTGCTGCACAGGTCTTGACGTTTTGGTTGAATCTTTGACGTTATGTTGACAACTAGCGTCACCACTGCAGCCAATCACTGAGCTCAGTGGCTCGGGCCATCTACTACTCCATTCTCCATTGGCCACATCTCCATTGGCTACAGCGGTGATGTGCGCTGTCAACGTGACATCATTGCTGCAGCCAAGACACCATGACCCAAGCAGCAGCAGAGAGCTAATGAAGGACCTGGGGAGGGTGAGAATATGCTGTTTGTAATTTTAGGATTTTTTAAAGCATTTGATGTTCACTTTCCTGAAATTGGAAACCCCCTTTAGTGATATAGCCAATATTTTTACTGTACAGTTCAGAGTAAGAATGCAGCATCTGCAGGACCATGACAAGAAGACATGGGGAGGTCAGATGGTTTCTTTTTCAGATCACCGATACTCACAGACACACCTTACTGAAAGACAAGATGACATTTGTTTTCCAGGGTGATAACATTCCACCTGAACTGGATAATGAAGATGTGCCTGTGTTTCTACCAAGGTAGCAGACATGTCCAGACTCTGGGGCTGGAGATCCAAAGCATTTTTGTTATATACAGTGAGAAGATATATTACTGACATGTGGTCGGTGGAGCCATGCTACAGAATTTGCGTTGTGCTCAGGAAATCTATATCCAACTAACATGACCCATAGTTTTTATATTTTTGGATGGGAACATATACAAACTATCCATCTATCCTTTATAAATCGATGTGAAATATCTGTAGCATGTTCCATCTGATGTCGCATTACTTATGCATTCTTCCTTTAGAAGCATAGTGTCAGTACAGATACCCATAGGAGCGTGGGTCTATGGTCCTTGCATGAGGGGAATGTTATTTTATTATTGTAAAATGCATATTTAGGAGGTCCAGAATGTGCAGTTTGGTAGCAGAGATGTCAAACTAGTAGAGGCTTTCACAAGGTGATACTAAAGCAGCGGTTCATGTGGTAGCAGGGATGAAAGGGTAGGAGAGAGTTTTATTCAAGCAACAAAGTCATGTAGTAACAGGAAAGTCAAACTAGGAGAGGCTTTTGCAAGGTGATACTTAAAGGGAACCTGACCCCTAAAAATAACCCTCCAGTCCTGGTCCGTTGCCTGCTGTCCTGGGCCCCACTTAAAAATAGGGATCCCTCCTGTCAGCGGCACTGTCAGGCCTGTCCTTCCTGACTGACTTCCCAGCACTGTCTGAAGTAAAAACTATACTCACTCTCACTACTCCACCCTAGGTTCCACCCCATTTTGGGACCTAGTAAATTATCAGTCCCCCCCTATTTTAAGTGGCCTAATCCTAGGTGTGTGTGTGCAAAAACAGACTCCATAGGTTAAACCATGAGCTGACAACTTACAGAGATACCACATTCTTTGTCACAGTGCAATACCTCTCTGTGGCGCCTAGCCAGAGGGGTGCCACATATATAAAGCACTTTTATAAACATTCAAAGCACACAATTTTTACACAAAGGGATAGGTATAATAGCATAATGATGGTGCAGGGACAGGTATTAATAGGCCGGGGGGTGATTTTTAGGGGTCAGGTTCCCTTTAAGCAGCGGGTCATGAAGTAGAAAAAATTTCAAACTTTTGCAGCGTGATACTCCAGCAGATGTTTATGTAGTAACAGGGACGTCAAACTAGAAGAGACTTTTTCAAGGTGATACTAAAGCAGTGGGTCATCTGGTAGAAGGAATGTCAAACTAGGAGAGGCTTTCGCACCGTGATACGCCAGCAGCAGGTCATGTGGTGGTAGCAGAGATGTTGAACTAGCAGAGGCTTATGCAGGGTGATACTCAATCAGCAGATCATGTAGTAACAGGGATGTTAAATTAGGAGAGGCTTTCTCATAGTGATACTCAAGCAGCGGGTCATATTAAAAATTGTCGTCTTCTTTTAGGGTGTAGCTTATTTAAGAAAAAAAAACATAAAACCAAGCCCCAAATCTATTAAAATCCTACTCCTGTCCCTAAATTAACTCAGACATCAGATCCTAAAATTAATAATTTTTAAGACTACAGTCTTAAATTATTTCAGGCCTCTAAACCAGGAGTCTCAAACACGCGGTCCGCGGTCCGCATGCGATCCCTGGGGCTTCACTGTGCAACCCGGGCACTGTGGAGAACATATCCTTATCGGCGGTCTAGTGCAGAGGGCTGCAGCAATCCCCGCTGTTATGACTTCTAGACACACAAGCTCTGTAGCTCAGCAAGATCAATGCAATCCACCAGCCAATGAAAGGCCTGCAGCTGCCGACGGTGTATGACATCACACAGCGGGGACTTTGGCAGCCCCCTGCACTGGACCTCCAATATGGTTAAGGTTAGAAAAGTGTGTGTGATAGAGAATGTGTTTGTGTATTTGAGTGTGTTAGAGTGTGTGTGTGTGTGGTGTGATAGTGAATGTGTGAGAGTGCGTGTGAATGTATAGCCCTGTCACATGTGTCGATGTCGCCCGCGATGTCGTTCAGACGTCACAGATTATCCGTCGATTTTATGACGCATGAGCGACATCGTCGTGTGTGACATGTAGGTGCAACCAGCGATTTTTCGCTTGATGGCTGATTGCAGGTTTACTAGTGACTCACCGTAGCCGGATTCTGCATGTCGCAGGCATTTCCTCCCTTGCCACGGAACCGCGCCTGCGGCTGTGGGGCCCGGTGGTCCAGATCAAAAGGGAATGGCTGAACGGATAAGGGGTTAATAATCTTGTCGTGACGCCACCTGCGGGAATTCCGTTGATTTCACCGGCGCTGCTAGACCTCCGGGGGATGTAAAGCAGCAAGATGGGACGCTCCCCACAGGACGAGCGGGAGTCCCCGGGGCCAGAAGCTGCATGTGATGGTGTATGGCAGCTAGTAGTACTGCTGTTAGGTTCAGGAATCAAACGCAGACACATCAAAGTCTTTTGGGTACCTTTACTGGTGGAAAGCAGGTACACTCGGACCAGGTGATGAGGTTGACACTCCTGGAGTTTCACAGCAAGCAGTGTGTAGGCTTCCTTTCTCTGTAGTTCTAGTGAGGTCGGGTGAATGTGGAATCCTGCCGGACCGGGTTGTGCGTTCAGTGGAACGTACTTCACTGGGTAGCTGCACCGAGGGCACTGTTAAAGGGTTAAGCTGTATCAATGCTTTTCCTTGGGCTCTCGTCGGTAGGTGCTTCAGGAGGACAGGAGGCTAAACTCCCTGTTAGAAGTGCTGGCTCTCTGTGGTGGCATAGTAGCTCTCACAGCTCGGTTCCAGTAACCGGTTGGTGAGGGAGAGTTAGGGTAACTCTGATGTCCCTGAGAGGTGCTTTCTCCTTTCCTATGACCCCAATTGCAAGGGTCTCTCACTGGTTAGGTGTGCTTGTTTGGGCCTGGTATAGTGAAGTCGCTGAATCGCCGGATCGTTGGTATCACAAATTGACACGTGTAAACATGTAACCAGCGATAATCGCGCGACATCTGAGCGACGGCTAGTCCGTGGCATCAGAACGACATCGCGGGCGACATCGACACGTGTGACCACACCATAAGAGAGTGAGTGTGAGAGTGTGTATGAGAGTGAGTATGAATGATTGTGTGAAAGTGAGTGTGTGTGTGAGAGTATGTGAGTGAGTGTGTGTGAGAGAGTGAGTGTGTGAGAGTGAATGTGTTTGTGTGTGAGAGTGAGTGTGTCTGTGAGAGTGAGTGTGTGACTGTGTGTGAGAGAGAGTGTGTGTGTAAAGAGAAGATACAGCAGGTTGGGGACATCTGTGGCGCCTTTGCGGACTGGTCGCCACAGAGGTATTGCACCTAATGTGTGTGATATCTCACTCCCAGGTAAGATGGGGATACAATACCGAGACACACAAACACCTTGCACCCAGCACCCATCCTAACTCCAGGCCAGGGGATGAAGGGCAGAAGAGACTCTGATTGAGCAGACCCCATCACTGGCTGGAGGATAGAATAGGTCAAGAAGGGGGTGGGAGATGAAAGTTAGTAAACAAAATAGATCAGGAAGAGGAGGAGTTAGTTAGTTAGTCAGTGAGCAGTAGGGAGTTGGAGTTTGAGGAATGAGGAAGACCACCAAGAGAGATGAAGTTGTACAGGAGGTTAGCACCAGGGAAAGGAGTGGGACCAGTGGGAACCCTGGCCAGAGGGACCCCACATCCACAACCACCATATTGGTCATTGCTGGAGGAACTGGTTACAAGAGGGGACCGGCCCCAATCTGGCAACAACACTGCAAGTTTGAGTCAGGAAACTGGAGGCCACTAAACTTTATATACAGTGGCCAACTACCGTGGACAATCCGCAGGACGGTGGCTAGACCTAGGGCCAGAGGACTTGTTGACCGTTGCTCGACAGGGCTCGCAGCCACCTGCTTGGGAGTGTGTGTGGTATCCCGGTCACCAGAGGATGGTAATGTTCAACCTGAGAGCCTCATCCCCGCATTCATACACTTAGAGCTAGGTAACCAATTGACTAAACCCGTTACCAGGGTAACCGGTCCCGGTGGGAGGAGCTAAGGTGTAGTAAAAAGAGCGAGAAGAACAGACAGTGGGAGGAGAACCGGGAGGGGAGTTGAGGAGAGAGGACCCTGCGAGGCTCCAGTGGAGGGTGCCAGTAAAGGAAGGCAACCCAGACAGAAGGGGGATCCCTGGCTTGTGCCGATAGCCAGTCCAGGAGGGAACCCAGTCCAAAGCGGAGAACTGGCTCTGAGTGCTGTGCAGGAAAGTTCAGCTCTGAGCCGCCAAACCAGAGGGTCTCAGGCCTTCATATAGCCATGATCCCGTCCAACGCACATCCCCACCAGGATCTCCATCCAGGGTTTGAGCCCTTTAAAGAGAAGGGTAAACTCTAACAGACCCGTGGGCCTGGTAGTAAGAGGGCTCTGTGTAGGCAGCGCACGGTAGTAAGGCGAGTGCAGTGAGAGATAAGGACAGAGGAAGAAACCTGAAGGAACATCATTGGGGGCCTCAGAGAGACTTTGTATCCTTTGGTGACTACCCGGCCAGCTAGCCCGTGACTGTGTACCTTGTCAACAACTTGAAAGTCACCAGTAAATACCCATGCAGAGCTAGAAGGTCTCCTGTGTTTTATTGTTCTACTACGACAACAGTTATTACACTGCCCTGGGGACTCCGCTCCACCTGCAGGGAGCGACATCATCCAGCTGCCTACCCATCGTCCCCAGTGGTCTGCTGGCCAGCACTGGTGCCATTACCAGACACTGCAGGTGGCGTCACAAACTTTTATTATTTTTTTCTTTTATTTTTACACATTTTTCAGTGACCACCAGGGCCACGGACCTGGGCACCGGCTACCAGTGACAAGCAACCTTAAACAACGCTAGGGTTCCGAGTACCCCACGGCCCTGGGGTGGGTCAGTTTCTAGTATCTACTAACAGGATATGAACCAAAGATACTGTGCGCCTTCAAAATTTTGAAACCTGGCCTAAAAACTGAACTTTTTGGACTTGCTCTAAAAGGCCACAAAATGGCGGGCCCAAAGATGTGAACAACATGTGCTGGCCCAGGGGCATGCCTCGGCCCCTCATTGTGGGAGGGCCATGCAGAGGTGCGAAAATACTTGCCTGCCCCAATTGCCATTGAACAACCAAGGGACCGGGCCAGAGATGAAAGTAACCCGCACAAAGACTTTAAAAAGCAAGGAGAAGGGTGCGGACTCAAAAAAACAGCCATTCCGCACGGTTACAAGTTACAGGAAGATGGCAGCTACCCGACTGAGTGACCTGTTGCGAGAGGTGGAGGAGGAGGCCAGTACTGCAACTGGGGACCCAGGGGCGATCTCTCTCCTCACCAACGAGAGGGATGCGGCCTTCTGAAGAACCACATTCCAAGACCTGAGAGTCCAGCTCAGTGAAGCTGTAGAGTGGACTATCAGGCGATGGAGTACTGAATTCGGCCTGGAACTGTCCCGCAGGGCCACACAGAGAGGGTCCGGTGACCAGGAACTAGAACCGGGAGCGAGAAACCAATCCATGGTTGAGCACCCGGTTGCCAGTGAGGACCCGTGAGCCGAGACGCAGCCCATCGTCACCAGTGTGGAAGTTGAGTTATCCAGGCCCCGCGAAGAGGCAGATGACCTTGAGGCCCCATCTGATGACGGCGGCAGCGAGACCGGAGTGGAGCCCGAGACAGCCACCGAGCCAGAGGTCCCGGAGGTGTCCACTGGAGAACCGGATGTGGTGTTGGAGGCCATGTTTGAAGAAACGCCCAACCAGCCAAGCTCCGAGGAGGAGGATGACCAGGATGATGACATCGAGGAAGTCTGAGCATCCGGGCCCTGCGAAGCCTGGTGGGATAACATTCAGGATGGGGACATTACTACAAGAAGGGAACCAGGGTGGGGACATTACTAAAAGTAGAAGATCAGGATTTGGACATTACTACATTGAGCAATAAAGTCTGGTATTACAAAAAATGTCACTTAGTCCTACAAGCAATGCGGCCCCCCGATATAAATTTTTTTCTATGTGCGGACCATCAACCCAGCCAACTTTGAGACCCCTGCTGTAAACTAATCAGTCATATCCACTCCTGGTATTGCAAAAACACTAAAGATTTATCTTCTGGAAAACTTGTCAAGTATGAACTCTAGCCCAATGCTGGTGGGTTGGTTTGCCCCTCTAGCAGAACACTGCACCGGCCCCATATTCACACTCCTGGCGCGGAATCGCTCAGGGATGTAGAAAGTTTCACCAAAATGCCATTTTATATCCAGATAAAGATAATGATGGTTTTTCATATGTTTTTTTGTTAAAGCCTTGTATGCATTGATCCCGTACAATTCCAGAGATATGCTGTAGCTGTATTGCACAGTAAGTGCACATTACTTGTCTTAGTGGACTTTGACCAATGCAATAAAAAAAATATAAAATCTCATAAAATCACATGTAGTAAAGCTTTTATATGACTCCCTATGAACAACCCAAAAGTCAACATGGTAAGTCAATATTTTATAATTCACAGACTTCAGTAGATTTGCTGTCTCCAGCCGAAGGAGGTTCCACTGTGTAACCATAGAGAAGTTCAATAACCATGGGTGAAATTGATAGTCAACTCGTCTCTGGTCAGATGATGAAACAGATTCCTGTCACTCAGTGTTTAATGACTGGAATCATGGTTCATATTGATGAAACCGCTTAGCGAATGATTGGCTGCAGTAGGCATGTGCTGTCATGTCAACCATAGAGAAGTTCATTAACCATGGGTGACATCAATAGTCAACTTGTCTCTGGTCAGATGGTGAAACAGATTCCTGTCACTAACTCTTCAATGATTGGAGTCATGGTTCATATTGATGAAAACTGTTGTGTCCCACGAATGGGAACAACCTGTAATGTCTATTCTTTGCATTGTGTATTTTTCCCCAATCAGGAAAATTCTTTACTGTTGCTAAGTAGATTTAGACTACATTAAGATTATCCCTACGTCCCTCCCTTAGCTGGCCTCTGTACAGGATGCTCCTCCCTTCTTTCCCAGTTTAGTCTAGAGAAGCCATTGCTGAAGACACATGTCTGCAACCCCTGTACAGATTATTCCTTTTCACCTGCTGTTATGTTAAACTTAATACTAGATTTTGGAAGAAAACGACAGCATTTCTCCTGTCTTACTACAAGTCATCGTTCTAGCCGAGTTCAAAGCTGTCTCTTTGCGCCTGATGGTGGAAGTACAAGCATACAATTATCTAAGGGACTGGTAATTAGAGCGCTTGGGATTTGCAGTCATCAGAAGGGGACAGAACAATAACGCTTAGCCCAGTGATTGGCTGCAGTGGTCATGTGCTGCCATGTCAACAAACACCAGGGAGAGCCACTCAAGAGGTAGCACTGAGTGGAATAAGGATTATTTTATTACTTTTACACAAACCAAGCCTAAGAATGAAAAAACGAAAAGAGGTCCTGTCACTTTATATAACTATGTCACTTTTTAACCTGGTATAAGTGTCGCTGTTCTCCTGAATCCAGCGATGGTTTTCTCTTGTTCTTGCTTCCCTCCATTACTGAGATATGGCCTCCTTTTCCCTGTATATAAATACAGTTTTTTTTTGTTAGGTGTGCGTGAGCCCTTGCTTTTGGGGTGTTGTCTTCTTGATGACCACACCCCATTGGCTAACAAGACTATTTTTTATATGTGGGGAAAAGGGGCTGTATCTCAGGAACGGAGAGGTGCAGGAATAAAAGAAATACAACAGCGGATTTAGGAGAAGAGCGGCATTTACACCATTATGTGGTTGATTGAATTATGAAGAATTTTTCCCCTTTATATTCTATTAACATTCATAGAGAAGTTGGAATATAAATCCCTGAGAGAATCTGGTGTTAAAATAAGAGTTCACTAAACATTCAATAAATCGCTTTTAAAATGAATAAAAAAAAATCTGTGATCTGTGGAAAATTGATAGTAAAAATAAATAATTCATATAAATTATAGTGAAAAATCGGAGCTGTAGAAGTCGGTTTGGTGATGAATGTGCTATTAGAATATACAGAGAATGGGATTAACGTTAGGTAATAAATATTGCATGCTACTACAAGCAACAGCATTTATTCATGGTAACTCCGCTCTAATTACTTGTAACTGCGAGAAGGTTGTAAATGCCGCTGTCACACTGATATTGCTTTATCTAAATAAAATGCCATAAAATGGTTACCAACGGAAAAGAAGTTTGACAATAATGTAATTTATTCTAGTTATAATATTAGAGTAAGAAAGGAAAAAGAGAAAAGTTTAAAGTGGATCTAGTTTAGAGCCAGCGCCAGTGATGAGCCCAGGGCAAGGGGTACTCGGATACCGGGCCTGGGTTTGATGGATTTAACTGGGGAATCAGGAGTGGTCGGGTTCCCCGTTCCGTGCCCTGGCTGTCATTTGTTACATGGGGAAATATTTACAGGGATAAAGAGTACGTGACGCCACCTGTTGGATACCGGCGCTGCAGGCTGGTCGTTGAGGTGATGATGGGTGCAGTTCAGTGTGGTCCAGCTCCCCACAGGTGGAGCTTTTACCTCAGGGCAGCGGTGATGGAGGATGAGGGGATGAGGGAGTAGTTGTTCTTACCCCTCCGGTGAGACGCTGATGATGCTGAAGCCCTCCGGGCACCGGCGAGAAGAAAGACAGAGACCAGTTCAACTCCAACTGCACTTTTATGGGTACCGGCAGATGTTAAGGTGAAACACGGTACGGTCTGGTTTAAAGGGTAGGAGTTGTCGGCTCAGGGTCCCCTTATGGAGTCTCCAGATGTTCCTTCTTAAGTCTTTCGGGGTCTAATTCTGTCCTTCTCTATCTTTCACCACCCTTGCAGAGCTCTCCCGCCAGTCCCCTGGTCTCCTACGATGAAGCACGGGTGTTCGGTGCGGACGGGAGCGACCCACAGCAAAATCCTCCCGCCACCGGACTCCGGACCGATACTTCCGTAATCTTGGACCTATTTTGGGCCTGATGGGTAAGGTACCTTCTTGTGGCGCCCACTGCTACCCGGTTTCAGAGGGCCCACGGCTCTTTGGTTTGCAGCCAGAGATGAACCGCTGACCGCCTCTGCTTCCATGTCGCCGGTGTTCCCCATATGTTACCAGCTGACTCCAACTGGTTCTGGTCCATCCCCTTCTGTTCTGGGTCCCTTCTTGAAGAGAGGTGCCCTCCTGTTGCAGAGCTGTCTAGCGCGTCCTCACTGACTGCCTTCCCAGCACTAACTAACTAACTGTCAATCAAGTCTTCCTGCACTAACCTAGGCTCCACCCCCTTTTGGACCTACTGAATAATTAGTCCCTTACTCTAAGGTGGCCTAGTGTTGTGTGTGAATTCAGACTCCATAGGTTAAACCCTAAACCCACAACTACAGAGATAATACATATGTTTTGCAAAGTGTAATACCTCCCTGTGGTGCCTAGCCATAGGGGCGCCACACTAGGATATCAGTGTGTCACAATAGAGCGAGTGGATGTGGTGCCAAAGAAAGGGGAAGACGAGGGACTAGGTAAATGGGGACCCTAATGATAGGGAGATGGGGAAGAAACCCACTAACACTCACCTGTGCTGAGCCCTGCACTCCCTGTCATGCCTAGGCAAGTCCTGCCCCCATGCACGATCATATGCCTCTGGGTACCTTCACACGCCGCAATATCGCCTGGCAATAGGAGGCGATCTAACGTGCATGTGCACGTTTTTCATGCTCACCTCAGATCGCCGATGGCAGCATTACACGCTGCAATCTCGCCGCTTTATACGTCGCAATCCCAAAGGCAATGTGGGCGTACATGTTCAGCGCCGCGAGGACATAGGCGTGCCGCAGTGGTCAACACCGCGCCCCATGCCCGCTCATTGGACACCACAACTGCGGTACGATTGGTCAGCCTGCTCTGGAAGGCTGGCTAAAACATGACGCCATTGTCTATTGGAGTTTCTCACAAATACACACTCGTGTCGTCAATTGTGGCTTCTGCAACACACTTTCGAGGCGCCAAAGCGTCACACATGAGCCATCTTGTGCAGTACAGTGGATTACCTACAGAATGGCTAGGTGTGCATCTGTAGGTGATGGCGGTAACATACAAACCACACTATGGACATATGTGCCTGCAGTGCTCCACGCCATGGCAGAGTTGCCATGGCAGAAATGAACTATGTGTGTGCACACATGTTTTGTGTGTGTGTACTGAAGTGTAGCTACATCCCCCACAAACACCATTGCATTCTCCACGTGTGTGAACACATTCCCATGTGGCCAAACACATCATAATTGACATGTACACACAGTCACGGCATACAGTGTGGGCCAAAGGGCTGGACCTGTGTACTGGACATTAGCAGACAATGCTTCACGGACCCATCAATCACAATTCACGTATCCAGAGCCGTATTTGGAGTTCCTGCTGCCCTAGGCACTGTCAGCGGTCGCCCCCTCATCATGGCTCCTCCCCCCCATTGCAGCCCTCCCCCATTTCATCATGTAGTACATATAAAAGGTTTGTGCAACCACACTACAGAGACATACTGATAGGATGTTTACATTGTGAGCCCCAATGGGGACAGTGTTGATGATGTATGTAAAGTGCTGTGGAGTTCATAGTGTAATATAAGTGCAAAAAATATTATTCTTAATATTATGTCACAATACCAGGGTCTGAAGATCTTCAATTTTGAGGTCAGGGGCTCTCTGATGCGATGTTGCTGCCTGTCTCGCTGTCGTCCTCTTATGACACTGCAGTGCGGTGGACAAGAGAGCATTAACTGGTTAACAACAAGAAGTATGGTGTGTGTACTAACTGAGTCATAAACCCTCCCCATAATATGAAGTATGGAGTGTGTACTAACTGAGCCATAAACCCCCCTTCCCCATACCATGTCCAGCAGACATTGTAGGATTACTATATGGATTTTAGTATTAGGGTATGGACACACTGACGTGAAACGCGGACGAGTGCAATGCGTGATTTCATCGCATTGCACTCAGACCAATGTTATTCAGCGTTTGAGAGCACAATGGCGAGTGTCGGGTGCTTTTTTCTCAGCCAGGTTCAGGATGAGAAAAAAGTTGCAACATGCTGCGACAGTATGCGATTCATACACAAGACTCACCTATGCAAGTCTATGGGTCCGACAAAATCACGGACCGCAGTCGGACCATCCCCCCACACAGAGGGGTACACCGAGCACCAGAGTAACCCCTCCACTGCCAGGTACAACATGACACAGAGGGGTGCACCAACTTAGCACCACACCCCCCGTCTCCCATGCACATCCCAGCACCATCCGCTGACTCTCATGCACATCCCAGCATCTCCGTCTCCCATGCACATCCATCCCAGCACTCCCATCTCCCATGCACATTTCAGCACCCCCCTTATCCTCCCATGCACATTTCAGCACTCCCCCCTATCCTCCCATGCACATTTCAGCACCCCCCCTGTCTCCCATGCACATCCATCCCAGCACCCCCCCTTTGTCTCCCATGCACATCCATCCCAGCACCCCCCCATCTCCCATGCACATCCATCCCAGTACCCCCCCATCTCCCATGCACATCCATCCCAGCATCCACCCTATCTCCCATGCACATCCATCCCAGCACCCCCCCATCTCCCATGCACATCCATCCCAGCACCCCCCCATCTCCCATGCACATTCATCCCAGAACCCCCATCTCTCATGCACATCCATCCCAGCACCCCCCATCTCCAATGCACATCCATCCCAGTGACTCACCGTAGCCGGGTTCTGCACGTCGCAGGCGTCTGCTTCTCTTGTCACGGAACCGCGCCTGCTGCTGTGGAGCCCGGTGGTCCAGATCAATAGGGGAAGGGATGGCTGAACCGTAGGGGTTAATAATCTTCGTGATGCCACCTGCGGGTGTTCGGTGATTTCACCGGTGGTGCTAGGCCTCCGGTGGATGTTATGCAGCAAGATGGGACGCTCCCCACAGGACGAGCGGGAGTCCCCGGAGCTAGGAGCTGCACAAGATGTTGTGAGGCAGCTTAGTAATACTGCTGTTAAGTCCAGGAATCAAACGCAGACACACCAGAGGCTTTTAGGTACCTTTACTGTTGGATATCAGGTACACTCAGACCGGGTGAGGATGAGGTCAGCACTCCTGGAGGTTCACAGCAAGCAGTTGTGTAGGCTTCCTTTCTCTGTCTCTCTAGGTACGGTCAGGTGGATGCGGAATCCAGCCAGACCTGGTAGTAAGTTCAGAGGAACTTGATTCACCTGAGTAGCAGCACTGAGGGCACTGTCAAAGGGTTAAGCCGGATCAATGCTCTTCCCTGGGCTCTCGTAGGCAGGTGCTTCAGGTGGAACAGGGGCTATACTCCCTGTGGTTGTATGCTGGCTTTCTGTGGTGGCTGGTAGCTCGCACAGCTCGGTTCCAGTAACCGGATGGTAAGGGAGAGAGTTAATGTCACTCTATTGTCCCTGAGAGGTGCTCTCCTTTCCTATTACCCCAATTACAAGGGTCTCCTCACTTGCTAGATAGGCTGACTAGGCCTGGTGTGTGTCTCATAAACCAGAGATTACACACAACCAGCAGCTCTCCTAGCATCTGCACACTCTGGTGTTTCCCCTCCAGGACCCTATTTATAGGGGGAACTGGCTCAAAGTGACCAGTGGAGCTCCCCCTGGAGGCCTAGGGTGAAACAGGTGTTAAAGGTGTATTAAGTGTTGTCAGTCCCATGCACATCCATTCCAGCACCCCCATCTCCCATGCACATCCCAGCACCCCCCATCTCCCATGCACATCCCAACACCTCCCATCTCACGTGCACATCCCAGCACCCCCCCATCTCCCATGCACATCCCAGCACCCCCCGCATCACCCATGCAAATCCTAGCACACCCCCCCATCTCCCATGCACATCCCAGCACCCCCATCTCCCATGCAGGCCCCAGCACCCCCCCATCTCCCATGCACATCCCAGCACCCCCCATCTCCCATGCACATCCCAGCACCCCCCCATCTCCTATGCACATCCCAGCACCCCCACCCCCACATCTCCCATGCACATCCATCCCAGCACCCCCCCATCTCCAATGCACATCCCAGCACCCCCCATCTCCCACGCACATCCATCCCAGCACCCCCCCATCTCCCATGCACATCTATCCCAGCAACCCCCCATCTCCCATGCACATCCATTCCAGCACCCCCCATCTCCCATGCACATCCCACCCCCATCTCCCATGCACATCCCAGCACCCGCCATCTCACGTGCACATCCCAGCACCCCCCCATCTCTCATGCACATCCCAGCACCCCCATCACGCATGCACATCCCAGCACCCCCATCTCCCATGCACATCCCAGCACCCCCCCATCTCCCATGCACATCCCAGCACCCCCCCATATCCCATGCACATCCCAGCACTCCCCCATCTCTCATGCACATCCCAGCACCCCCCATCTCCCATGCACATCCCAGCACCCCCCATCTCCCATGCAAATCCATCCCAGCAACCCCCCCATCTCCCATGCACATCCATTCCAGCACCTCCCATCTCCCATGAACATTCCAGCACCCCCCATCTCACGTGCACATCCCAGCACCCCCCATCTCTCATGCACATCCCAGCACTCCCCCATCACGCATGCACATCCCAGCACCCCCCCCATCTCCCATGCACATCCCAGCACCCCCCCATCTTCGATGCACATCCCAGCACCCCCATCTCTCATGCACATCCCAGCACCCCCTCATCTCCCATGCACATCCCAGCACCCCCCCATCTCCCATGCACATCCCAGCACCCCCCATCTCCCATGCACATCCCAGCACCCCCCATCTCCCATGCACATCCCTGCACTCCCCCATCTCTCATGCACATCCCAGCACCCCCCCATCTCCCATGCACATCCCAGCACCCCCTCATCTCCCATGCACATCCCAGCACCCCCCCATCTCCCATGCACATCCATCCCAGCACCCCCATCTCGCATGCACATCCATCCCAGCAACCCCCCCATCTCCCATGCACATTCATCGCAGCACCCCCCATCTCCCATGCACGTCCCAGACCCCCCCATCTCCCATGCACATCCAGCACCCCTCCATCTTCCATGCACATCCCAGCACCCCATCTCCCATGCACATCCCAGCACCCCCCCTGCCATGTGCATCTCACAGTGCACACCCCTCCCCTCTTGGCCCCCCCCTTCTTCGGCTCCACAGCACCTTACGGCTCCCCGCTCCCGCCTCCAAGCAGATCCAGTGACGTCTTCTCTTCCCTCCCGCACTCTGCAGACGTGGTAGTGTGATGACTCATTACCTGCTGCCAGGTGCTGTGATGCTGCAGGAGCGCGCGGCCGGATGTCGGGGCGGGGAGCCGAATGGACTCCACTGACCCCGGAAGTGCAAGGGCGCTCACATTTATTTGCAATCGTGCTTTAAAGGCACAATTGCAAATGAATGCTGCACCACTGGGCCCCCTCCCCCCCTCCAAAAACACTCCATATTTAATAAAGAGTTTGGAGGAGGGAGGTGGATTAAAAAACAAAACAAAACAAAAAAAACAACATTTTTTTTTAACTTTCCCCTGCTGCCACCCCCTTGACACCTGGTTCCCTAGGCACGTGCCTACGGGTGTCTAATGGTAAATACGGCCCTGCACATATCACATACTTCTGTGAACAGCATAAAGCTATGTGCAACTGCCCTGTTTCCAAAAGTAACGCCAGACACAGGTTGTTATGTTTTTGTTTTTTTTATTAGTAGTTCTTGTGCACAAAAGAAAGGATTTTGAAAAACACACACACAACATTGAAAACACAAGTGGGCAAATCACACAAAGTCCAAATCATGATAATTAATGGCCATACACAAACATGTGACAGTACAGACCCCCCCAAAAAACTAACTAAGGCTGGGGTCACATTTGGGTAGGCAATTGCGTTCACCGCATCCAGATCCGGATGTAGTGAACACAATTGCCTTCACACACATTTTGTGTCCAAAACGTGTGCTGTGAACTGCAATTCGGTAACCGGATTGCTCCGGATGTGTAATCAAGAGCAATGCGGTTACCGTATACTTTGCTCATCCCTGCTGCCGCAGGGATAAGCAAAGTGTTTAGGCTGGGGTCACATTTCCCAAGGCAATTGCGGTTGCCGCCTCCAGATCCGGAGGCGGTAACTGCAATTGCCTTCACACACATTTATTAGGAAAAATGTGTGCAGGAAAGCGCAATCCGATAACCAGATTTTTCCGGATGTGTAAACCGGAGAAATGCGGTTACCGTATATTTTGTTCATCCCTGCTGTCGCAGGGATGAACAAAGTGTTAAATATGTATTGAAACATTAATCATTAATATTACCTGTGGCCAACATGTCTCTAGGGGGTGCCCACCCCCCCTAGAGACATGCTGTCCACTCCACTCAGCATGTTAGGGGTTAATAAGGCATTTACAGTAAGCCGGCTATTGTCGGCTTTGTACAAATGTATGAATGAAGTCGCGGCTCCCCTGACAGTAGAGCAGATACTGTACATAATGTACGTATAGTATCTGCCGCTGACTGAGGTCCTGTAATCATTAACATTAGGTCTATGGGCAACACACCCCATAGACCTAATGTTAATGGTTACAGGACCCTGGAGCGGCAGATACTATACGTACATTACGTACAGTATCTGCTCTACTGTCAGGGGAGCCGCGGCTTCATTCATACATTTGTACAAAGCCGACAATAGCCCGCTTACTGTAAATGGCCTATTAACCCCTCAGATGCCCACAGGAGTGGACAGCATGTCTCTAGGGGGGGTGGGCACCCCCTAGAGACATGTTAGCCACAGCTAATATTCATATTTAATGTGTTAATACACATTTAACACTTTGCTTATCCCTGTGGCAGCAGGGATGAGCAAAGTATACGGTAACCGCATTGCTCAGGAATACACATCCTGAACAATACAGTTACCGCATTGCGGCTGCCAGAAGCACTCCGAAAACTGCTGCCTGCATGATTTTTACCGCAGGCTGCAGATTCGGAGCCAGTAACCGGATTGCATGTAAAGCAATCCGGTTACCATAATGGGCTCCTATGGGGGCTTTTTGAAAGCTCAAAACCGGATCAGGATTTAAAAAACATGCCGCATGTGTGATCCCAACCTTACTAACTAACTACTTGTTCCAAAACCAAACGTACAAAACCAGAACCCAAACCCTCATGGTGCAGCCACCCTGGTCACTACACCATCCACCTCATGTGTGTGCCTCACAACACCAGCCTCCCTACACCTGCTGGTGCTCCAGGCCACTGCCCCAGGACCATTAAAGTAGGAGCAGTATGCGTCTCTGCTGCTCCTGGTATCCTGCTGACTCAGACCGTGGCTCAGCGGCTGGAGTGGCGCCACACCATGGTCGGCATCATGCCAATCCCCAGGACATACCTCTCCTGTTGTGGGGTCCACAGAATTCACATAACTTGCCGGCGTGTATGATGACCGACCCCTACGACGCAGGTAGTTATGCAGCACACAGCAGGCCAGGACTACCACATCGATAGATTCCAGTTTCATATGCAAAGGTGTTTAAAACACCGGAATCTATTGGCCATGATCCCAAACTCATTTTCAACCACACGGCGAGCCCGGGATAGCTGCTCAGAAGTGACCGTCCTCTGGGGATATGGCCATAGTAGGTGAGCCTGAAGTGGGAACGCTTCATCCCCCACAAACGCAAAGTTGAGATGATGGCTTGTCTCATCATTTGAGGGCAAGTTCAGAGCACCTCTCCTTAGGTCTTGGGCCAAGGAGCAGTGTGCAAACACACCCCCATCTGAGACACGCCCGTTCATGCCAACGTCCACGTAGAGGAACTCATAGTGAGCATCCACCAGGGCCATGAGGACCACGCTAAAATATCCTTTGTAATTATAATACAAGGACCCCGTGTTGGGGGGTTGCGTGATCCTCACGTGCTTACCATCCAATGCACTGCCGCAGTTTGGAAATAGCCATCGATCCTCAAAACCTCTGGCAACATCCATCTATTCAGTGGGGGTTGTTGGAAACTGTATGTAGGATGGCAGCAGACAACTCCAGATGGCCTCACACGGCTCAGGGATCAGACGGAACATCAGGGACACTGACACAGCTGAAGTGTATTGTAGGTCTGTCCTCGAATGACCTGTTGCCAGGAACCACAAAGTTACAGCCAAACGCACCTCAGGTGGCACAGCTCGACGCATCACAGTGTCCTGTCGGGCTATCAATGGCCTTATGCGTTCCAAGAGGAATGTGAAAGAGTCCTCGGTCATACGGAGATAGTTCCGGAAATCATGTGGACTCCGATCCTCCAGCTGATGGACCAGCCGCATGTAGCTCAGGTTGTCCCGTTGCCAAAGCCAATCCCGAGCCCTCACACACCGTGGTCTGTGAGCCCGCAACCTCTCAACTCTATCCTCCAGCCACAATTCCTCTTCCACCAAGGCAACAGCCACGATAACATCTCCATCAGAGTCCATGATGATCTCACGTACCAACCCCTGCAAAAGGTTTAAAAAAAATTACGTCAACACAAGAACGCGTCATCAGACATCCAAATGACCCACCACCTCCTTCCCTACACATCTCCTAGCCACTTAACAACATCCTACCCAAGTGTGCTGATATGGCCACCCACATACATATATTGCACCATTGAAGGGTCACAAACAATATTACACTGCCTCACAACCAAACCTGTTATCACTACACCCATGGCCCAACTCAACAAATACATCTCCATCTTCCAAATGGAGATATCATGACCTTACCCCCATATAGCTGCTCATAATGTTTATGTATGAGCACAAGGCGTAGGAAAAGAAAAAGCTTACAGACTGATGCTTGTTACCAATTAAATACAATAATATTAGACATGTACCACAACCATGTGTTTTAAAGAGGACCTGTCACCAAACCAGGCATGGTGATCTAATTACAGCACTGAATGCAGCATGTCTGCAGCATCCAGGCAAGGGGTCCCCCAGCACTTGAGCAGCCCTGTACCCCGAGATAATACACTTAGAAAACTTACATGCTGCAGCCATTAAGGAGGTGGCTAAGGGTAGGGCATTTAAACAGAGGTTTTTTTTTCCAGAACTTGCTGTTTAGCCCGGGGCTAAACGGACATTTCTGGGAGAGAAAAAAAAACCTCTGTTTAAATGCTGCTGAAGAGAGAGAGAATGATTGGCAGCGGTGGGCAGATTAAACATGCAGAGGGTGTGAATCTGCCCTTCGGCTCCTGCCCCTAGCCACCTCTTTTATGGCTGGATGATGTAAGTTTTCTAAGTGTATTATCTCGGGGTACAGGGCTGCTCAAGTGCTGGGGGACCCCTTGCCTGCATGCTGCATACATGCTGCATCCAGTGCTGTAATTAGATCACCATGCCTGGTTTGGTGACAGGTCCTCTTTAAGGACAAAATATCTGCCCACGCAGCAGACTATCGCATACTCATCATGTCCAAGAGACATCCCTGAGGTGTTGATAAGACCGGATGTCCATACGCAGACATTCACAGAAGCCACATGGCCCACTCCATATCTCACTATGGGCAGAATACTTCCATTCTGTGTGCTAAACGCCAGTACTATGTGCCCAAAATTCATATGTTCCACGCAACTAACCACAGACGCCTCCTTCAAACATGATCCTGTATGGCAAAGGCAAAATGGATTGTCAATGAGGAGGCCCTGGAGGAGGGGCACCACAGAGGAGGGAGATAGACGCTTGAAAACCCGCCTCCCGATCTTGGGTCAGGTCTGAAACAGATTTTATAAAAGTCTTTATTAAAGTGAATCAAGGGAGCATAAATGCTATAGATACCTTCTCAGAATGCAACCTTAGTGCTGCAGAAGGTGGCTATGTTATCTTTAGATGCCTGGAGGGGGATGACAGGTTCGCTTTAGGCTTTTTCTTCTTCCTCCATCTTTCCCTAGTCCCTCAGCTGAGAGACCTACGCTCCAACCCTCTTCCTCCTTGGCAAAGACTCACAGGTCCACGGGCAAAAGCCGAAGACCTAGAGGCAAAGACCTCCTTGTTCCTCCTAGAGTTGATTTTATTCCCTCCCGGGTAACCTCCCACCTTGTAATCTAGTCTGGGAGCGCCGGTCAATGGGTACCACCCACCATCCTAGAATCCTCCTGCAGCTGGGACAACTGCACCTCTTTTACGGGTACAGTACCCCTCTGTGACGCCTGCTTAGCGGAGCGCCACACATGCACCCCCCAAAGCTGAAAGCATTGGCAGATTTTATTCTGCGGCATTGGAGGAGCGCAGGGGCACTGATTGCTGCTCTATAGCAGCGCTTGCCAGCTGTAAAACAAAGGAATTTCTCCTTGCCCAGGAGACTAACCATCACTGACAGACTGTAGAGATGACCGGTAGCCTCGGCATCAAGCCCTAAACAACAAAGATACAAATCCCTCTGCTCTTCAGAATGGAGAACCTGCAAATGTCTGTTTTTTATAAGTACTTTGCAAGTTTATTCATTTAGGATGCTGAGATACCTCCATTGTTATAGGCCCCAAAGACTCAGTGGTATAAGTCAGATTGCCCCTTTAGTTGATTTATGGCTATAGATGTTTTCTTTACATGATTATGGGGGCCACCATAGGTCGGCCGCTAAACGGATTGTCCTTTGAGTAGCGTCCCCTGCTCAGCAACCTCATCTCTACATTAAATTGGAAAGTGTGACAAACTGTGTCTCTCGCTCTAGAGGACCCCTATAGATTTTAATGGTCGATGTGTAATGCTTCATTTCTCCTGTGGAGGCACTGCAGGAAAACTCAACACTTACTACCAGGTTTCCCCTTAAATTACAACATATGGCCAGATGTCCCAGCATGGGAGCACTGTGAGAAGAAAACATTTTTGTGATGGGCCCTTCTTACACACAGTGAAGCTCATGTGGGTACTGAATTTCGATGTACTTTCTTTCTCACCTCTGGGACTCTGGGGTTTGCACTATTTCACCCTGCTTTGGAGGCGGCTCATAGCTGTGTTATTGAGTAGCTGTATTCAATTAGTAGACTTTAGCAGCCTCTTGTGGCCTTCAGACAAAATTCTTTCTCCACATATTTAGTATGTAAAACCACATCATTTCTTAATGTGGCATTCCTATCTGCTACAATGATGGCGTATTGGGAGAATGGGCAAACATGTTGTGATTGGTGATGGTCTGACCTGTGGGATCTTCATTTATCCTGAGAATATGGGTTCATTCAGATGAGTGTATTATATTGACATGCGCCGTCTTCGTTCACCACAGTCTGCACACATAGAACACACACACCCATCCATTGTAGCTTGTGAGCCATCACGGGCAGGATCTTCTCTCCTCACCTACTGTATCCTCACCCATCCCTTGTAGACTGAGTCCTCATGGGCAGGGTCCTCTCTCCTCACCTACTGTATCCTCACCCATTGCTTGTAGACTGTGAGTCCTCATAGGCAGGGTCCTTTCTCCTCACCTACTGTATCCTCACACATCCCTTGTAGACTGTGAGCCCTTGTGAGCAGGGTCCTCTCTCCTCTTCTACTGTATCCTCACCCATTACCTGTAGACTGTGAGCCCTTGCAGGCAGGTCCTCTCCCCTCACCTACTGTATCCTCACCCATCTCTTGTAGACTGTGAGCCCTCATGGGCAGGATCCTCTCTCCTCACCTGCTGTATCCTCACCCATCCCTTGTAGACTGTGAGGCCTCACAGGCAGGGTCCTCTCTCCTCATCTACTGTATCCTCACCCATCCCTTGTATGCTGTGAGCCCTCGTGGGCAGGGTCCTCTCTCCTCACCTACTGTATCCTCACCCATCTCTTGTAGACTATGAGCCCTTGTGGGCTGGGTCCTCTCCCCTGTACCTGTCTGTGCCTTGCATTGTTCATGATTATTGTACTTGTCTATGTGTGCCTCTTCTCACACGAAAAGCGCCATGGAATAAATGGCGCTATAATAATAAATAATAAAAATAATAATAATTATAGCCAGTGTGCTGACTAGACTAGACAGACTAGACTGTGCAAACTAGCACATGGAGCTAGTCATGTTTGCAATTTCTGGATGCGGCTGACTGTTCCAAGCTTTGTTATAATCGTCTGAACTTTGGCTAATGGCTGGGTTGAGAACCGAAATTCCAGGACAGTCCATAAAAATAAGGCACTTTTTTGCCTTGTTTGTAAAAAAAATTGAAGGCATCTGGAAACTTTTTGAACCTGAAGAAATTTCTACAGATTATTCTGACTGTAATTATCATTATTCTTCAGTTTGCAGTGGATGTAGCTGATGTCTCATATCAGAATTATGGGCTGTAGACATAGATCAGTTATAATCAAAACGATTTATTATGGCTTTTCAATGTGTTCGTAAAAAATATTATCTGTCCATGATTTTTTGATAAATTGAGCAGAAAAAATAAAAAGTTACGATAGCAACCCTGCCTAAAGGGGACACTGTGCCCCTTCTATGTCTTCTCTCTTGCGTGCCCCTTCTATGTCTTCTCTCTTGGGTGCCCCATTCTATGTCTTCTCTCTTGGGTGCCCCTTCTATGTCTTCTCTCTTGGGTGCCCCTTCTATGTCTTCTCTCTTGGGTGCCCCTTCTATGTCTTCTCTCTTGGGTGCCCCTTCTCTTGTGCTTTGCTGGAGAGCCATGCTGCCCTCTGCTGGCATCATCCTTTATAAATATTATTTTTTTGTTGTAAAGCAGCTCTGGAGTGATGCTTTAAATCTAAGCCCCCATCCTATACTCACCTTCCGGCGGCTTCACCTTTTACCAAAGCCTCTTCGATCCTGTGCTGCCATCTTATGCCCGTAGCTTCTAACTGGCCAAAAGTCAAAAGTGACATCACAAGTTCACAATGCATCTCTACGAGAGACAGAATGAGGCCACAGTGGGGCCAGAAAGAGGCCAGAAGGAGGCTCTCATAGCAATGCATTGAGTTGTGACTCTAACGCGCTCCAAGAAACACTGGAGTTGCGGCAGGTCAAAAATCGCCGGAGACCAATCGGAGCACTGCTGAAAACAGATGAAGATGGTGACAGTTGAGTATAAGTCAGGGGGCATTGGGTTTATATTTAAAGCAACACTCCAGTGTTACCTTAAAATGGAACTCTCGAGTGGTGCATTAATGCATTTCTAATTTTTCCTTATTTTATTAGTCCTAGATGTCAAGACAATCTGGACTTGTAAGCTGGTAGGAACCATAGAAGACTTTGCGATGTCTGTGGGAGAACATTCCCCTCTGCTGGTTAAGAACATCAACAAAAAACTGAATGACACTATACTGTAGGTGTTTCTTCAATGGAAAAGAATAGAAGAGATGCCAGGTCAGGTGACAGTTGTGGCACAGTTACATACTATAAAAAGCCTGGGACATCAGAGAAAAGGAGGAGTTGGCACTAAATCCTGGAAGGAAGCATATGTGTAAACAGCAGTCCACACCAAACCGCTGAAGAAGTACACGGGAGTGTCTAAATTCCCAAGAAGAGTTACCGTATATACTCGTGTATAAGCCGAGTTTTTCAGCCCAAAATTTGGGCTGAAAAGTCTCCCCCTCGGCTTATACACGAGTCACTACGGTTGGTGGGGGCTGTGGAGGCTGGAGGAGGCGGGGGGAGGCTGCTGTATGAGCGGCCCCGTCACGTGGGGCCGCTCATTATATATGCACTGCTTCCCCCTGTCAATCAGCGGCAGGGGGAAGCAGTGCATAACTAAATAAATTACCCCCAAATGCTGGCACTCGCCCCCCTTGTAAGGGCCCCACCACCCGCTGCTTATCTTACCATCCCGGTCTTCTGCACAGCGCCGCTCCTCGGTGCTCCGTTCTTCATCCTCCCGTCCAGCTACATCCGGGATCCCCGGCCATCGCAGGCATATGACGTCATCGTGCGACGGCCGGAGATCCCGGATGCAGCCAGCGAGGACGGAGCATGAAGAACGGAGCACCGAGGAGCGGCGCTGAGCAGAAGACCGGGATGGTAAGATAAGCAGCAGGGGGGGAGCCCTTACAAGGAGGGGGGGGGGTGAGTGCCAGCATTTGGGGGCTGCTGGATACCTTATTAGTATCACCGATTTACGGGGTTCTAGATATCCAATTCTGTTAAAACCATATACTACAGGATTATCTCTTGTTAGATAGTTTTATTGTGTTTTAAAATTGTCCAGTGTGGACCGTGTTACAGTGTTAGTGATTGACATACAAATAAACCCTCCCCACACCCCGAGAACACACAAATTCAATTGTATTGAAGGAGAAATGGTGATTCTATATGTCACCTAAACAGTGCTGAGGTCCCATATAATACCTATCGGTTTGTCTGGATGTGTGAGCTCCAGGCTTAAGCCATATAGGTATTATTCTGTCTGTCACAGTCACTGTTTAATACATTACAGCCGGAGTCCCTATACGTTTTTGGGGGGGATTTTGACAAAACATGGTGGTGCCCCCAGATTATATTCTGGGGGAGATACATAGATGACATTTTCATCCTCTGGTCAGGTGATGAAAGATCCTTTGATAGATTTATCAGAGAACTGAATGTAAATGATATCGGTATGAGATTCACATCGGAATTCCAAAATGTGGAACTAAATTTCCTTGATGTCACCATAATGAGGGGAAATGATGGTCATCTGAAAACAAAAACGTATCGTAAGAAAACAGCAAGTAACGATCTTCTTCACTGGAAGAGCCACCATCCAAAAAACCTGAAAAGCGGTATACCCAAGGGTCAATACCTAAGAATCAAGAGAAACTGCTTATCGGACCAGGCTTTCTATACTCAGGCCCAGGATCTGAAAAGAAGATTCGAGGATAGGGGCTACCCTGAACCAATTTTAAAAGAAGCCTTTAAGAAGGCAGATGCTATCCCGAGAGAGGACCTTTTGAAATTAAAAAGTAAAAAGGAATCAACTACCTTAAGGATCATAGGAAAGTTCGACAATAGATCCAGGGACGTCCGAGAAATAATTAACAGGCATTGGAGAATTTTGAGATCCGACCCAGATCTCAGTGACTTGATTACCCCCTTCCCAGCTATAACATACAGGAGAGGCAGGAATTTGAGAGACCAACTCGTGCATAGTATGTATAACCCACCTAAAATTAAAAACACCTGGCTAACTAACAGACAAACGGGTACGTTTAGATGTGGCAGATGTGTGAATTGCAAGCATATATGCACAGATAAGGAATTTACAAGTAGAAATACCGGGAGAACATACAAAATACGCCACTTCGCGAATTGTAACACAGTAGGTGTGGTTTACCTGTGTAAATGCACCTGTGGCATGGAGTACGTAGGAAAAACAAAAAGGGAATTTAAAAAACGCATAGGTGAACATATGGGAGACATTAGGAAAAACAAGGATACACCAATAGCGAGACATGTGAGGAGCGAACATGAGGGGGATGTAACCTCAATCTCATTCCTGGGAATTGAGGTAGTTACACCATCCAAACGGGGGGGGGATTGGGACAAAATAATCCTCCAAAAAGAAGCGAGATGGATCCATAGACTGAAAACGGTAGCCCCTTGGGGACTGAATGAGATCCAAACTTACACGTGCTTCATTTAAAATAACCCCCCTCTGTTGTCTCCCACTAGAGACCCTTTCAAAACGAAAATGTAAATATAAATATGATACCCCAAAAATCTCTCCCCTGCGTACCCTGTAAGATAGTAAACAAATAGACCATTATGTTGTACTTTGTAGATGGAAATGCTTTTCACCCCTCAAATCCAATCCAAAATATAAGGCAAAGTCCAAAAAGAATCCCTAAGAGTACCCAAATGGAAACCAGCCCCTCCTCATTGATCCAAAAGGATGTTAAGGAGGTAATATGTATATGCGCATGATTACTATACCATGCTATTTATCTATATAATAAAAGTAAACCACTCTCATAATGAGGTCACCAGGTGGGCAAGAAGATCCAATATCTAGATGAAAAATATGATCCAGATACATGACAAAAAGTCCCTTAGTCTGGAATATGTGTCCGCTATATATAATGTTAGTGATAACTGTTGAAATATGCCTCTGTTCCTCAAAAACCCCCAGATCTATTGTATGTGGGAGGTAATTACGAAATCAATACCCCTAATAACTACTACCTCAATTGCTGGGGAACACCACCCACCTAAAACACTCCCCGGATCACTAAGGGAAATATTGCAGTGTTTACATGGGGTAGGGGACATGTGCGCGTGCGCGTCACTGGCTCCCGCCCACCTTGTGACACACACGGAGCTGGAGGAGAGACGCGTTGCTAAGGAGGGAGGCGGGCGCACGCGCAATAGAGAATCGTGCGTTCCAGCTGGAACGCACGCGCTACGCACATGTCCAGTGAACGCTGGGAGGGGACAAACACAGACTGCGAGTGGGGCGGTACTATATTAACCCTGCAGACGCGCGGCGATTCACATCTGACACTAAGGGTGGAGATGATGACCGCGCAACAGACGCTTATCTAAGGCTGAACACCAGGCTGTGTTTTCCCCACAGGAGAGGTATTTGGAAACATGGGAGGACGAAACAAAGGTTAGAAAATCTATATGAATATAATAACAGGTTGTCTATGTGTTGTCCACAGAGGTGGTATCTAAGTGATTACAACACATAGAAGGACACAGGAGACAATTGTTCTCACAGCATCTAATAGTGAGACTGTCTACATCTAATAGAGGACACAATATCCAGACGAGGTACTCCTATTCTAATTTACTAACTAGAATCTAATTTAACATGTATGAAAATCTACTATACGTATATGTATGCATTTCAGGACCACAGAACTTACAACGTTAGGGGTCCGGAAGATAGGGGAACCTTGAAACATCTGGAGGGTATGTTTTATTAATCTAAAAACATACATAAGGCTAATGAATTCCTCCTTCTCTTTCCCCTGTTTATTCCCACACGGTTGTCTTATATCTCCACTTGTATATATACACATATATGTGTATATACATATATATATATATATGTGAAAAAACCCTTTTCCATTCCTTCCTCTTTGTAGAGCTACTTGTATAAAACACAACAAGAGCCAAAGTGACTATCTGGTCCTGGAAAAGTGAACTGTGTGACATCATAGGTATTTCAACCAATACCCACTGTTGTATATCTCACACACCAACACAGTGGTGAATATGGATAGTTGAATATATTCACTTCTTCCTTATGGTGGAGGATCTTAGGACAAAAAATACCTAACCTAAACTATTAGTGGGGGTATCTCTCATTATGACAACCATGGCTCTTTCATATATTTTTCAGAAAGAAATCCCTGTGGACGTGAGGTTCCCATATACACATATAGGATCTTTATAATCTTCATCTGAGATAAGGAAATCAACCTGGGACCAGATCTCACAAATTGGGCTACCTGAGTATCATAAGGAGCCCAACCATCATCTGATGTATTTTTATATCAAATATCTTGATGCATGAGCCCTGAAGAGCCTTTATATTATAAGAAAGGCGAAACGCGTCGGGCAGGAATAGGACCATAACTCATGGCCACATATATATATACATCATCATTGTATTAGTTGGATGTGAAATGTATGATTACAGATTACATGACTTAGGAGACCTGACAGAATAATACGTATAGGGACTCCGGCTGTAATGTATTAAACAGTGACTGTGACAGACAGACTAATACCTATATGGCTTAAGCCTGGAGCTCACACATCCAGACAAACCGATAGGTATTATATGGGACCTCAGCACTGTTTAGGTGACATATAGAATCACCATTTCTCCTTCAATACAATTGAATTTGTGTGTTCTCGGGTGTGGGGGAGGGTTTATTTGTATGTCAATCACTAACACTGTAACACGGTCCACACTGGACAATTTTAAAACACAATAAAACTATCTAACAAGAGATAATCCTGTAGTATATGGCTGCTGGATACCCCCTGGGGGCTGCTGGGTACCCCCTGGGGGCTGCTGGGTACTCCCAGGGGGCTGCTGGGTACCCCCTGGGGGGTGCTGTATAACCCCTGGGGGCTGCTGTATACCCTCAGGGCTGCTGTATATACTGCTGGGGCCTGTATACCACTGAGGCTGATGTATATACTGGTGGGGTCTGTATATACCACTAGGGAGGCTGCTGTATACCACTGGGGTTGCTGTATATACTACTGGGGCCTGTATATGCCACTGGGGAGGCTGCTGTATACTACCATTGGGGGGCCTGTATACCACACTGCTGGGGGCTGTATACCTGTGCTGGGGTCCACCCTCGGCTTATACACGAGTCAATAGGTTTTCCCAGGTTTTGGGGGCAAAAGTAGGGGGGGTCGGCTTATACACAGGTCGGCTTATACACGAGTATATACGGTATATTAGTTCCAATAAAAAAACAGATTTCGCCAGTCAAGAACCAAAGAACATACTACGCCAGTCAAGTAGTGAAGATCAGACTACGCAAGTCAAGTACCGAAGATCAGACTACTCTAGTCAAGTACCAAAGATCATACTTCGCAAGTCAAGTACTGAAAACTGGACATCACCAGTCATATACCTAAGCCCAGACAATGTAGATCAAGCACCGACGACCGAATACCACCTCAAGAAGGAGCCTGAAGATTAAATATCAAATAAAGTTGACTGAAGATATTCCATGTGAGTCGAGCTGTTGTTTCCTGTTCAGACATATGATACTCAGTGGGAAGTTTTACGTACTAATATTGGACTTGTGCTTAGCAGGTTGTGTTATAGTCCTGGAGAGCCTGTATGCTGTTAGCTCTTAGATTGAACCAGTAATATAATTTAGGATTGTGACTAAAACTGGGGTGACCCTGATGCTTTCCTGGCAGAGAGACTGGGATACAGTTAAAGTGTAACCATTGTTTACATTTTTATTTAATAGTCATGTAGAGCAAGTGAATATAATCAACTTTCAAATATACTTTTTTAATGAAATCAGGAAGGAAACACCTTTAAAAAAAAACTTCCACAAGATATCCTCAGTAGGCTGATTCTAAACCACACATATGCTCATTTTCAGGAAACTCTGTCTTTGGGGGATATGGCCAACACGATGTTCACAATACAACTGATAAGCCTGTTAAACTACCATACATTATCACAGAGCACAGAGCAGAGGCCATGTGAATGGAGGAGTCAAATAATATCTCACAGCAGCTGTTTAAGCTCAGCATAGTGCAATTAGATAACTTGACAGATATTTTTTGTAGAACCTGCATGCAGGTTCTCCTTTCCGTGGGAAGCCAGTGATCTCCGTAGGTGGACACAGCTGCCCTGTGCCCACGGTTAGCATTTGGGGCAGGGTGGCTTTTCCCAGCATTCACCTGCCGAGATCGCATCCGACCCTCTGTAGCGCTACATGCTGCAGACAAGCGATGGTGCGGAAAGTTGTCCCAAATGTCAGCTAATGCTGTGGAGAAAACAAGCCCAGTAGGCACAGGATTTCTGTACGTTCCATCCACTGTGCTTGCACTGCACAATGCAGCATTATGGTTGCAGCACAAATATGACTGATTGTGTGAACGCAGCCTTAAAGGGGCTGTCACGCTGAGCACTTTTTTTTTCTCAAAAAGGATTAAACCAGTTTAAAACAAATAAAAGAAGTCATGATCATTTTTATCAACCTCCTGCAGCTCGATGGCCATCTCATCACCGCTGGTCTCTACTTCATGATCCCAGCTTTACCCAGAAAATAGTAGGACATAGCTTCAAACTTTGCCCAAACTCTTTCACATAGTCCTTGAAACATTCCTGGAACGTTACGACACATTTCCCCCTTCTGTCTCTATGGGCAGTGTCACTTTACTACTGGATAGATTCAACCATAAACTGATCATGAAAACTCACTTTCCGCTAGGATAACATGTCAAGTCATCTGAATGCTACAGATCAATCTTTTTTTAACTTTACACTCTTAATTCTCAGATCAAACTGTCTATTTTACACCTCTCCTGTTAAGTAATCAAACACCTATATTGGATGACGCTGTGAGGACCCGGAGTAATTGCAGGAGGTCATGAGATCCATTAGGAAGGCCATCTCGCTACAATCTAAATGTAAAATAGCTGGGAAAGTAGCCGATCTTCCCCTACTCCGGTAATAAAATGCTCGATTACCCTATAAAAAGGTTGGGGAGTTACTAATAGAGGTCACATGCTGCGTTCTTCACTTATATCCTGTTTCTAAAACCGTTTCATAAACATCAGTCTACAAAATTCCAGCAGTGATGCACAGGATGATCTTATATATACATATCTTACATATATTCTCAATTTTATTACACTCTTACAGACGTTTTAGCTAGTCTTATTGGGGGAACTCCAAGGAGATAAACATTTTTTGTACAGTTCCTTCAATCCTATCTGTATGCTGAGCTGCCTGGTACGTTTGTACAATGTTTAGAATTAATATAAATCAGTTATTCACTAACTATTCCTTACTTATCACCCCTACCGTAGGGGACAATATGTCACACCTGATTGAGCAGCTCTTTCCCCTCTCTCTCAGAAAGCTTCAGCATGTCTGACACTTCCTCATTCCTCATTCAATCACGTGGGCGTGATGTCATAACAGGTCCTAGACTAAGCTGGAATTCGGAGATCTGCTTCTCTACAGAGAATAGGCGGTGTGGCCAACTTGTCAATAGGACCTTATGTGACATCACGCCCACATGACTGAATGAAGAAGTGTATGTTACCAGACGCACACAAACTTAGTGTGGAGGGTTGGGGGAGAGATGCTCAATTAGGTGTGACACATTGTCCCCTATAGGAGGGGTGACTGGTAAGGAGCAGTTAGCGAATAACTGATAGGAGTTCTAAACATTATATACAAGTGTAGCAGGCAGCTTAGCATTAAAGTCTATTAGTGTAAGGACCATACATTTTTTTTTCTCTCCCCAGAGTACCCCTTTAAAGGAAACCAGCCAGCTGATTCACAAACTGGAAGAGGGTTCACACAAATCTGTGCATGAAATATTGCTCTGTTTTTGCTTCTGAAAATGTCTTTGAGTGAGATGTCAGTACAATTCTTCCCCTTGCCAGTGTCTGTGTGCCATCCATGTTCTGTACTATGTCATCTTTTACATAGATAGAGGTCAAACAGCTACAGTTGTGGCCAAGAGTATTGACACCCCTGCAATTCTGTCAGATAATACTCAGTTTCTTCCTGAAAATGATTGCAATCACAAATTCTTTGGTATTATTATCTTCATTTAATTTGTCTTCAATGAAAAAAACACAAAAAGAATTGTCCTAAAGCCAAATTGGATATAGTTCCACACCAAACATAAAAAAGGGGGTGGACAATAGTATTGAAACTGTTAGAAAAATCATGTGATGCTTCTCTAATTTGTGTAATTAACAGCACCTGTAACTTACCTGTGGCACCTAACAGGTGTTGGCAATAACTAAATCACACTTGCAGCCAGTTGACATGGATTAAAGTTGACTCAACCTCTGTCTTGTGTCCTTGTGTGTACCACATTGAGCATGGAGAAAAGAAAGAAGACCAAAGAACTGTCTGAGGACTTGAGAAACCAAATTGTGAGGAAGCATGAGCAATCTGAAGGCTACAAGTCCATCTCCAAAGACCTGAATGTTCTTATGTCTACCGTGCGCAGTGTCATCAAGAAGTTTAAAGCCCATGACACTGTGGCTAACCTCCCTAGATGTGGACGGAAAAGAAAAAATGACAAGAGATTTCAACGCAAGATTGTGCGGATGGTGGATAAAGAACCTCGACTAATATCCAAACAAGTTCAAGCTGCCCTGCAGTCCGAGGGTACAACAGTGTCAACCCGTACTATCCATTGGCGTCTGAATGAAAAGGAACTGTATGGTAGGAGACCCAGGAAGACCCCACTTCTTACCCCGAGACATAAAAAAGCCAGGCTGGAGTTTGCCAAAACTTACCTGAGAAAGCCTACAGCGTTTGGGAAGAATGTTCTCTGATCAGATGAGCCAAAAGTAGAGCTTTTTGGGCAAAGACATCAACATAGCGTTTACAGGAGAAAAAAAGAGGCATTCAAAGAAAAGAACACGGTCCCTACAGTCAAACATGGCGGAGGTTCACTGATGTTTTGGGGTTGCTTTGCTGCCTCTGGCACTGGACTGCTTGACCATGTGCATGGCATTATGAAGTATGAAGACTACCAACAAATTTTGCAGCATAATGTAGGGCCCAGTGTGAGAAAGCTGGGTCTCCTCAGAGGTCATGGATCTTCCAGCAGGACAATGACCCAAAACACACTTCAAAAAGCACTAGAAAATGGTTGAGAGAAAGCACTGGAGACTTCTAAGGTGGCCAGCAATGAGTCCAGACCTGAATCCCATAGAACACCTGTGGAGAGATCTAAAAATGGCAGTTTGGAGAAGGCACCCTTCAAATATCAGGGACCTGGAGCAGTTTGCCAAAGAAGAATGGTGTAAAATTCCAACAGAGCATTGTAAGAGACTCATTGATGGTTACCGGAAGCGGTTGATCGCAGTTATTTTGGCTAAAGGTTGTGCAACCAAGTATTAGGCTGAGGGTGCCAATACGTTTGTCTGGCCCATTCTTGGAGTTTTGTGTGAAATGATCAATGTTTTGCTTTTTGCTTCATTCTCTTTTGTGTTTTTTCATTGAAGACAAATTAAATGAAGATAATAATACCAAAGAATTTGTGATTGCAATCATTTTCAGGAAGAAGCTGAGTATTATCTGACAAAATTGCAGGGGTGTCAATACTTTTGGCCACAGCTGTATATAATGTTCTACTCCCCATATTGTAAGCTGGCACCCATTAGTGCCTTTCATGAGGCACTAAAGGGTGTTTAGCCTTATATTTAGCAACAAAATAATAAAAAAAAAACTATATGGGGTTCCCCCTATTATTGATAACCAGCAAAGGTAAAGCAGACAACTGCAGCCTGCAGCCCGCAGCTGCCAGCTTAACCTTGGATGGTAATCCAAAACAGTGGTCACCCTATGCTGTTTTTGAAAATTATTTAATTATAAATAATTTTAAAAGATGGGGTCCCCCCAATTAGGATCACCAGCCAAGGTGAATCTGATAGCTGGAAGTTGGAATTCTCATGGTGGGAAGGGCCATGGTTATTGGTGCCTTCCCATCCTAAAAATAGCAGATCACAGCCACCGAAGTAGGAAATTCATTAGTTATACCAATCCTAGCGCATTGCATCGGCTCTTCCTGTTTCCCTGGTGCGGCGGCAAATGGGGTAATGTCATTTGGGGTTGATGCCAGCTGTTTAACGTCTGCTCACATCAGCCCAGGGGTTAGTAATGTAGAAGCATCTATCAGATATCCCACATTACTAATAGGAAAAATAAACACATTAAAAATATTTTATTTGAAAAACACTCCCTAACACTTTCCCTGTTTCATCAATTTAATGAAAAAATTTGCCTGCCCCCCAAAAGCCATACATCTGCAGTGGGGGGGTTTAATAAAACAGGGAATGTAGGAATGTATTGTGTGTTTTTTCATATATTTTATGGTGTGTTTATTTTACTTACTACTGGGTTAGTAGTTAATGTGAGGTATCTGAAAGATACCTTGACATTACTAACCTCTAGGTTTGATGCAAGCTGACATTACACAGCATCAACCCCAACTACAATAACTCTGGTTGCTAATGCAACAGAGCAAAGCTCTAAATCTAGGGCTACTTCTAGGCTGGGAAGGGACCAACAGCCATGGTTCTTCCCACCCTGAGAATACCAGCTGTTAGCTTCACCTTAGCTCATGATCTAATTTGGGGTGGGGGCCCACATTTTTTTAAATGATTTATTTATAAATAAATAATTTAGGAAAACAGAGTGGGTTGACCTCTCTTTGGGATTACCAGCCAAGATAATGCTGCCAGCTGCAGTCTGCAGGCTGCAGCTGTCTGCTTTACCTTAGCTAGCTAACGACAATGGGGGATCCCACATCATTTTTTTAAATTAATGATTTATTTTTTTGCTAAGCACAAGTCTAACACCCTTTAGTGCAACATTAATGGCAACAACTAGATGACTATAAACAGCCAAGCCAGTAAGACCAAACAAAGTGTAATGCAACTAACGGTGGAACCCATCTCCATAGGACAGGAAGATTGGGTCCCGTCATGCGGCAGGCATCCCTCTTTTCCCCGCCGTTTTACTCACCCGGTCCGCGTACCTGCAATGTCCCTCCATGCTGCTACGCAACCCTGTTGTGTCTCCTCTGCTTCCCCTCACTTCTGGGCTGCAGGGGACTGCGCATATGTAACAATCGCCACAGAGTCAATCAATTTAAAGGGCCAGCACACCCTTTTACAGAAATCACCTCTCAGCCAATCGCTGAAAGGTTGTTGTGTAGTTAGGGCCCTCACTTCCTTAGGGAGGTGCCTGGGCATCTTTGCACTGTGGTTAAAACACTGATCTGCTCAGGTTCTTGGATCAGTGCTTGCTCGCTATTGCTTTGCCACTGCTTGGTATTAATACCTGGTGTTTCCCTTTAGTGATGATGTCACTGTGCCTTTTTTACAGCTGCCTGTAGTCTCGCCATTAATCTAATCATCCCTATGGATTCAGTTGTTACCCTCCAGACCCTTCTAGATGAACTCTCAGTGACACGGCATTGTGCCTCCTCCAGATTCTCCTGGCTATCCTGGTACCTCAATGGTATGTTCTGTCTGGTTCCCTGGACCTCTCACTCCCCCCATAGACTCTGTTCCCCTTGGTTCTTGGAGTCGTTGCACTCATAGCCTCTGAGGCTGTGTCGGGTCACCAGTGCTCCCTTGGAGACGTTTGGTGCCTCAGCCCAGGGGGGTCCTCTCTTGTGGGTTCTCCTATTGTCTTCAATAAAGTTTTTGCATTTCTCTGACATCCTAGTCTGGCTGGTTCCTTGAGTTCAGCAGTCTCTGTGGTCTAGTGGGACTACTGACATGCACACCGGGGCCATGAGGTACTCGGAACCGAGTTGGGCAGTTCTCTGGGAGGGTCACAGGGCCGTGACCCAGTACCGTGGCCCTGGCTGTGCCAAAAAATGGTGAGGTATACTTTATATGGATATTAACGTGACACCACCCGTGGTATTCGCCAATGGGATATGGATGGCTGACGCTGCGGTGCAGGTCCTCTGGGGCAGATGGTGATGTAGCTATGGTGGTTCAGCTCTCAATGGGTAGAGTGGGAAGCCCCAGGGCAGTTACAATGCCTAACTAGAGGCAGCAACGTGGTGAATAGCTCGGAGGAAACAGCAAGCTGCAGTCTTAGGATTTTTACTCACTTTTCATGCAAGCCTCCAGGTGTTGCCAGCAGTCCACGAGGTGCTGTGCTCTCCGAGTTAGGGCTTCAACCAACTCTCGGATAACCTGGGAACGATCCACTGGGACCCCCTTCTGATGTTCCTTCCCAGGTCAACTTCCTGCACTGGCTCTCGCCCTCCTGCCCTACACGTCACACTCAGTGTTTCAAGCCAGTAACCTCGGTTCCTGGCGAGCAACTTCGTCCTAGTCCCCTAGACCCTATGTGGTTACCTTTTTGATGAATAAGTATGGTTATTGACTGTTGCCCATGAAGCTTCTACAGTCCCTTGTAGCTAGCTGAGTCTTTCAGTCACTCCACTAGTCTGGGGCCGGTCCCCTCTGTGGCCCGATCCCTCCAGCCGACACCGGTTAATGAAGAGTTGGATGCGGGAGACACGGGTGGATTCTTCACTTCCCATGCCCCTGGGACTCCTTCTGTCCCTCTAGAGCTCCTCTCTAGCTTCTCTGTCTGGTCTCTTCCTTTCTTCTCTTGGGATGAGCTCCAACCGGCTCCAGTCCCCAGGACATCTCTCTCACTAGTCCTCCCGTGTCAGATTACTGACACCAACTCCAACTCAACTGTCTCAATGTTCTCTCTTCTCTCTACGTCCCTCTACCTGGCTCCCCTCCAGCCTGAGATGGGGCCTTCCCTAAATCAAATCCCAGGACCTGGGTGATGTGGTGTTGGATGCTGGTGTGTGGGTACCAGTGGTGTCCTCTCCTTAACCAAGAGTGGAGTACTACACCTCTGGCTGAGGTGCAGTACATCTGTGGCGACTGGACCCTCAAGGGCGCTACATACCCCCCTTGTAAAACCCAGCACGTCCACGGGCTGGACCTGGCTAAACAAACAAGCAGGTGATAAGACATGCAAACGTTTTTATGAATTCATTCAAACAAGTTAAAACATGAAAAGGTAATTCTCGCTTCCCTTTATGGAAGGTACTCTTTTCCTTTTAACGTTGCTTATAAAATATTATAAAATAACATTATTCTAATAAAGCTTCCCACTCGAGCCACCAGAGCTTAGTGAAGTCCTATCCAGGCTGTCTACTCACTGCCCTTAGTGCAACATAGGGAACCCATCTTAAACCCCTAACTTAGGCCCTGGGCGTGGCTACAGGGCATTGCTGGTCACCTAGGTGTACCTCGGTTCGCCCACGCCAGACGGTTTTTGTTCTGTGGTCTAGTTTTAACAGTGCTACAAAAAGTTCCAGATTATAAGTGTCAGCTCTAAAACCTACAAGTGCTAACTATTTACAATAAAAGTTCTGATCATTCATTGTGCATGATTGTATCATCCATAATTACCTATAACTAGGTATATAAACACTTCTTAGTGTACACAGTCTCACAGATAATTAGTCTAACACTTAACCAGGTTTACTTATATTCATACTTCACTATATCACAAATACCTAACTAGGTAAACTTAACTATATACTATCACACTCTGCAGTTCTATTTTACTTATGCTGCTTCCAGGGTAACGTATAAAGACTCAAGTCATCTCCTTGTCTGGGGAGTTCATGAACCCGTTGTCTTCTTTATAGCGCAACCTCATTGACCACCACAGCCTGGGTTAATGCAGCTTGTTGTTCATTAGGGCTCGCTGTATCAAGCACCGGGGACACGTCCTTTGAACACACTTTACGCACATTAAGAGAGTACTTATCACTCTCACCCTGATGCCAGGTGTAGGTGACTCGATCTCCTGGATATAAATCGCGATCGGGGAGCCCTTTTAGTAAAAGGGATTCAACGTCCCTCCTGGTGACAAATAAGTCCTTTTTCATTTCGGGGTCTCTGATAAACCCCCACCCCTTTGCTAGATCGAACTAGGCCACTGTGCCCACAACTCTGGGCCCTCGATCAGCAGCCTTGAGTTGGTTGGCCCGGGTCTTGGCATGTATGTTCCTCTCCTCCATCTCCTTCCACTGAGTCTCCCACTTCTGTTCTTTTGCCTCCACCCGAGCCTTCTATTGTTGGCAATAATCATTCCAGCTCTGGATAGGGCCCCTCCGGGGAAACCTATCAGTTCATCTCCCGGATACTCCCACCGGAATACGACCCTCTCTGCATATATGGCTTGGGGCGCTGGCTTGGGGTGCAATGGTGCCGCAAGCTTGTTCTCCAGTCCAGACCAGTTCCATGCAGTGTCACTATACACCCTACCGGGTGCAAGGGCCGTTGGGGGATCTATGGGCCAGATCAGAGTGTCATCAGCCACCTGGGCAGGGGCAACATCTTTACCTGCCGTTGGTTGGTCTTTCGCCGGTGCTGCTGATCTCTTCCACATCCTCTTTGGAGCTGGGCTTAGGGACGCAGGCCAGGAGGTTGACCACCGCTGAGATATCTTCTCCAGCAAGGCGTCCTTACACCTCTCTACCACATCTATCTGGGCCTGCTTCATCCATTCTCCCAGCTCCTGCATTTTGGCCTGCAGGAATCCCATGACCACCGGGGATACTTGCCCTGGGGCTCCCTCTGGGCTGCTGGGGGAGGCTTCCGCTCTTACCCCATGCGCCGGAGCCCTACGACCGCTTCTCTCCATGACGCATACAAGGTGTGTTGTTGCTGCTGCACAGCCACATGTGCATCTGCCCTTCTCCTGGTTTATCTTCTTCCCTCGCATTTTCCGGGAGCGGATCCTGCTGGGCATGTCGTCGGCCACACCAGGAGGCAGATTTCCCCGACTGCCGAACAAGTTCTTTGTTATCACAGTATTTGCCGTGGGTAAGCATGGCGTTTCGGGTTGTTCTGCAACCCGGCCAACGATTAGAAGCCAAATCACTCCCATCAGCATGCACATGGTGCCTGTTCTTTTTGGCGGCCACCATTACATAGTCCTAAGCATAGTCTTTGTAGCACACAGAACCCGATTTATTGGGTCGGTTCATCCTGTTCGTGGATGGCCGACACTCCGGTGCAGTTCCTCTGGGGCAGATGGTGATACAGCTATGGTGGTTCAGCTCTCCACAGGTAGAGAGAGAAGCCCCAGGGCAGTTACAAAGCATAACCAGAGGCAGCGATGCGGTGAATAACTTGGAGGACACAGCGACTGCAATCTTTGGATTTTTACTCACTTCGTGCAAGCCTCCAGGTATTTCCAGCAGTCTGCGAGGTGCTGTGCTCTCCGAGTTAGGGCTCCAGCCAACTCTCAAATAACTTGGGAATGTTCCATGAGGACCCCCTTCTGGTGTTCCTTTCCAGGTCGACTTCCTGCGCTTGTTCTCGCCATCCTGCCCTGCGCCTCACACTCAGTGTCTCAAGCCAGTAGCCTTGGGTCCTGGCGGGCAACTTCTTCCTAGTCCCCTCGACGCTATGCGGCTACCTATTTGATGAGTAAGTGTGGTTGTTGACTGTTGCCCTTGAAGCTGCTAAAGTCCCCGGGTTCGCTAGCTGAGTCTTTCAGTCACTCCACTAGTCTGGGGCGGGTCCCCTCTGGGGCCCGGTCCCTCCAGCCAACCCCGGTTACCGTCAACTTGGATGCAGGAGCCACGGGTTAATTCCTCACTTCTTGTGCCCCTGGGAGCCCTTCTGTCCCTCTAGAGCTCCTCTCTAGCTCCTCTGTCTTGTCTCTTCCCTCCTTCTCTTGGGACGAGCTCCAACCGGCTCCAGTCCCCAGGACGTCTTTCTCACACATCCTCCCGTGTCAGACTCCTCACACCAACTCCAACTCATCTGTCTCTCTGTTGTCTCTTCTCTATACATCTCCCTGACATTAGTCACATCCTCTACGTCTTTCGTTGTTTCTCCTTTTTCACTACTTCCTAGTGTGCTCCTCTAACCACTTCCTCCACCAGCACCCTTTACCTGGCTCCCCTTCAGCCTGAGATGGGGCCCTCCCTAAACAGGGTCTGCCCGAATCCCAGGACCTGGGTGGTATCCCCTCCTTACCCGAGAATGGGGTATCACACCTCTGGCTGAGGTGCAGTACCTCTGTGGCGACTGGACCCTCAGGGGCGCCACACTACCTTCCATGTACCCGCCTCCTCTGGCGTTACACAAAAGCAGAGGAACCTGATGATATTAAGAGGGCACCTGGTGTACTGATGACACATCTGCTAATAGGTTATATTGTTCCAGCCTTAGTTTAAAGATTGAGTACGGTATATATATTATATTGTCGACTGCTGCAATAAACATTTTTTTGTTCTAAGTTGTTCCCACTGGATCCGCTCAAAGACTTTATGTTCATTAAATGCCACTTAGTCAGTGCTGATCAGTGACCTCATTATACAGTCTTCATTTATGCTATCTCTGAAAGCACAAGACAGAAGGGGTTACCTGCATCAATGTCCAAGGCTGCTTTCCCTCAGAATTTCGCTATAGAGCTGTGTAGTAAAGGGAGATGAAAACTGCAAAAATGACATTTTCTCTGCAACTTGTTGCTCTGTGCTTGAAATTGGTCTCTTTCCTCAGCCTTGAGGCGATGCAGCGACTAGAGGGTAATTATGTCTGTGTAATTAATGTGACTATAAAAGAGATGGCAGTTGTATATCAGATGGAGTCGCCACCAATATGTTCTGTACAAAGCAGTGTGACAGATCTATGGCAGATTTTATTTTATAGCTTTAATATAGATGTGGATCAGTTAGTATTTGGATAACGTATTGAATTCCTTAGAAAGAATTTACCATAGGGACGTTAATACTTCTCTTTCTAAATCAATACTGAGTTGTAAGATGTAATCACGAAAAAAGGGGAAAAAAGCAATAGTCAAAAGAAAAATAAACAACAAAACATTGCTGGTCCCATATACACAAGATACAGTGCCTTGAAAAATTATTCTCACTATTGTGACGTGCATTTGTATTCAGCCCCCTGATTCAATACTTAGTAGCCTCACCTTTCCCTGCAATTACTGCTGCAAGTCTTTGGGGGTCGATCTCTACCAGAGTTGAACATTTAGAGGCTGAACTCTTTTCCCATATCTCTTTGCAATCCTGGAGGAAAACCTGTCAGAGGTTCAAAAGACAGAGACTGGGGCGTGGGTTCAACTTCCAGCAGGATAATGACCCTAATCTTCCTGCCAGAGCTAAAATAGAGGGTTTAGATCAAAGCATATTCATGTATGTGAATGGCCCAGTCACAGTCCAAACCAAAATCCTTTTGAGAATCTGGGCCAAGACTTGGAAATTGCTGCTCACAGGCGCCTCCATACAATCTGGGAGGTGAACCTACGCCTCAGGCTCAAGTCTTTTGCAGCCTCTAGCAGGTATTCCTCCAGGATTGCTCTATTATTTAGCTCTATCCATCTTCTCATCATCTCTGACCAGCTTCCCTGCCTCTGCTGAAGAAACGCCTCCCCAGAGCATGATGCTGCCACCACCATGTGTGACAATGGGGATGGTGTTTTCAGGGTGATGTGCAGTGTTAGTTTTCTGCCAATGACATTTTGCACTGAGCCTAAAATGTTCTTAGTTTGGTCTCATTTGACCAGAGCACCCTCTTCCACATGCCCGCTATGTTCCTACTAAAAGGACTTCTTACAGCGTTTGCTTTTAAAAATCTTCTTTTTGCACATATAAAGGTTATATTTATGGAGTATGTGACTAATAGTCGTCCAGTGTACAGATTCTCCACCTCAGCTGTGATCTCTGCATCTCTTCCAGAGTGACTATGGGTCTCTTGGCTGTTTCTCTAATTAGTGCTCTCCTTCCCTCAAATGTCAGTTAGATGGACGGCCATGTCTTACTTGGTTTGCAGTTGTGCCATATCCCTTCCATTTTTGGATGATACATTGTATAGTACTCCGTGAGATGTTCAGAGCTTTGGTATTTTTTTTGTAACCTAACCCTGCTTTACTCTTCTCCACAACTTTATCCCTGACCTGTCTGGTGTGTTTATTGGTTTTCATGATACTTTTTGATCCCTAATGTTCTCAAACAAACCTCTGAGGCATTCTCGGAATAGCTGTAATTATACAGACAATAAATTACTCACAGGACGACTCAGATTGCTAATTAGGTGTCTTCTGGAGGCAATCGGTCACTCAGGATTTTATTTAGGAGGATAAGACTACAAGGGCTGAATACAAATGCACATCACAATTTTCAGATTTAATGTTAAGAAAAACCATGAATTATTTCTATTACACTTCACAAATATTCACTATTTTGTGTTGGTATATCACATAAAATTCCAATAAAATACATTTAAGTTTGTGGATGCAATGTGGAAAATGTTGAAGTGTTCATGGGATAGGAATACTTTTCAAAGACACTGTAAAAAATAGTAGGAAGAAGGAAACAAAGCAGCAAAGTTACAAAACATGAAGACTGTTCAAGACTGTTAGGCTGGTGTCACACTACCGTTGTTCGGTATTCGTGTGAATCCAGTGGATACTGACTTTCAATGGAGCTACAGGAACTTACGGGTGCATCCATTTATGTATGGTTCCCCCTGATCTGGGTAATCACGGTTTTTCCACCAAAAACACATTTTGTTGCGATTTTGGTGTCCATGTCATGACTGTGAACACTCAAATCCGGGGCATTACGGGTTCGATTTGAATGTGGCTCTATGGAACCCGAATCTGGTGTACTCTGGTTTCTGCTGGATCTGGACTCCGGATCTGGGTTTTAGGATTGAGGATGCCCAGAATCGAGATCCCAGTTGTAAATGACACACCCACGAGGGACGTGTCATTTACAACTGGATCCCGTGAAAAAAGGTAATCAACCAGATGCAACAGGATGATCAAGGTTTTTCCTTCCCTGAGTGCTGTAGGATGACTCTTTGTGAGTCGAAGGTACTAACTGTAGACCCCTTAATGCTTCTGCAGGGGCACCTTTTATAAGGTTAACTAACTGATAAAACAAAGAGGTGTCATATGTGGCTTGGAATTTATAACAAGGTAGGAGTCAGGTGGAAGTTGCAGACAGTTTAAGGTGGACTAATTTTAACTAACAGAGGATGTAAAACCTCATGGTGTAGGACAGGATCAGCTTTGTTGACCAGCCTGAAGGATGTGGTAATGGACTAATGGTAACATCATCAGGGGAGGGCATAGTGGTTAAACACGGAAGTGAGGATAATAGGGTCATTGGTGCCCTGAAGGTTTGCTAGTTCTGCTTGAATAGCACCCAATACGTGCTGCCCCCCTTTATGGCTGTCTGGCCTGGTGCTGTATGTTAGACAGTTCGGGGTATCACACTACTTGTGAATCCCAATGTACTAGCACTCCACCTGATTCCTACTGGGATTGTTAATCCTGTGATTTAAATAAAGATGTGACATTTGACATCCAAAATAATGTGTGTTGTGTATCTATTCTTCTGTCTGATTTACTGTAGATATGGTTGCTTAAAGTAAAGTGGGGGTCCATCCCCAAGTCCAAACATCATGTTGTTCGCATGACCACTTTGACCAGTTTGTGGCTATACAGCTCCATGCACCAGTTGACTTTACTTTTGGTATCTACTAACCAAGGGAATCCAGGAACACCTCAAAAAGCTGGTTATAGGCTAGGGTCACATTTGGAAGGTTCATTGCGATTACCGCATCCGGATCCGGACGCGGTAATCGCATGAGCCTTCAGACACATTTTGTGTTCACATTGTGTCTTTAAACCCGGATCTGGTAACCGGATTGCTCAGAATGTGCAATCTGGTTGCCGGATTCTTTGTTCATCCCTGCGGCTGCGCGGATGAACAAAGGGTTAATGTTAATAATAGATGTGGCCAATATGTCTGTAGGGAGTGCCCACCCTCCCTACAGACATGGTGACCATATGGGGCAGCATATGAAGGGTTAATATGGTGTATTACAGTATTGCCGGCCATTGTTGGCTTTTACTATTTTATGAATTGAAGCTGGCGGCTCCTCGCTGTGGAGAAAATACAGCACATAATGTGCGTACTGTATCTGCCGCTATCCAGGGTCCTGAAAGCTTTAACATTAGTTCTATGGGCAGCGCACCGCCATAGAACTAATGTTAAAGCTTTCAGGACCCTGGATAGCGGCAGATACACCATATTAACCCTTCATATGCTGCCCCATATGGTCACCATGTCTGTAGGGAGGGTGAGCACTCCCTGGAGACATGGTGCCCACATCTATTATTAACATTAACCCTTTGTTCATCCCTGTGGCAGCAGGAATGAACAAAGCATCAGGCTACCACAGGCATTCACATGTGCCTTCCAGTAGCTGGATGGGCTACCATAGAAGCCCATTATAGCAAGCCTGCTGCGGTTTGCAAACCACTCCAAAAGCTGCAGCCTGCATGATTTTTACCGCAGGCTTCAAATCCAGAAGTGTAGTGCAATCCAGTTTTTTAATGGGCTTTTATGGGCTGCGGATCCTGATCCGGTTTTGAGCATTTTGCATGCTCAAAATCGGATCAGGATCTGCATTTGTTACTGCAAATATGACCCTAGCCTTAGAGTTGTGCTGACTCAGTGATCTAATGATCATAATAGCCTATTTTCCTGCTTCCAACACACCACAGTCTGCTCTTGCTGCCTGATATATCTCCACCCTGTGCCATTATCACAAGAAAATCAATGCCTAGTCTAATCAAGCATAGTCTAGCTGTTTTAACTCAGTATTAGTTTGAAGAGTAACTTATTTTTTAAAGGGAACCTTGAAACTATATATCAATCTACTCAGTAACCCCATGTCATGGGTGGCTATAATGGACAAAGGGGCATGAAAGCAGGATGACACTGATGGGCAAAAGGCATTCAGCCTTTTTGGGAATGTTCCCTGAGGAAGGAGTTTGGGATACGACTCCGAAACGCGTAGGAAAATAAACAGCTACTACTATACCCAGACATACTGCTGTATCTGGTTTTTACATCATACGAACACAGCAGCTCGGACCACGAGGTACTTTGTCCTGCAGAAGCTTATCGTGACCATAGTGACCTGTGGAGGTACGGTCCTGGCAGCAGCTGTATTGTTCGGAGCGATCTCGCTGGTTGTGTGCTACACAACCTTATCAGGTGAGCAGTTCCTATATTTCACCACTTAAAACCTGTCTCCTAAAGGATAAGACCCTATTTTGCGCATTCTCACCCCTATCTTAAAACCAAGAGTGGGGCATTCAGAGATAAAATAAAATATCTCTGATTGCCCCACTTCTGGTTTTGTCTTACAAATACTGAGGTAAAAATCTCACCAAATGCTCAACTTACTTTCTCTGGTGATTGACATTTATCGCTTGTAAAATAAAAATAAAATATTAATATATATCTCTCAGAAGTGCCTGAATCTTAAAGACTCCCCAGTACTAAAAAGGGGCACTGATGTCATTAGGAATTGACCGAATATTCAACAGGTACATTTCCACTAGGTGTCCGACATCATTCAACTCACAAGCTCCAAGAGTGATGCAATCCACCGCTGGTTCTCTGCGGAGGCAATAAGACCATCAGGGAAAAAAACCCTCAGCTGGCCACCACATCCAAACCTGGACCCCAAGTGTGGGCTTATCCACCTGCCAGGCCAGATGAGTAAAAGGGTGGGCCACTAAGGACAAGAAGATATAATGACAGCTTCTGAAACGAGATCTATCAACTCATTAAGGCCTTTAGGATGGATGGTATCCAGTTTGTATATCCAATATACCGCTCTCTTAAGGCCCCGTTACACGACACAACATCATTATCAATGTCACCGATACGTCACGGGTTTGGAGTCGTTCCAGCGACATCGTTAGGACCTCGTTGCGTGGACTCTGCAAAGTTGTAATGATAAGTCGTTGGATCGTTGATCGCAGGTTTGAGAACATGTTCTAAAACCACACGATCAACGATCAGCCAACCTGGTATATCGTTGTGTGTGACACCGCGATAACGATGTCGTTTACGACCTCGCCCATTCACATCAGTGAACAAGTATCATTCGCTGGGTTGTGCGAACGATACCTGCTCACAACATCGTTGGTGCGTCGACCACGATATCTAGACATGTGACATCTCCCCAACGATGTCAAAACAATGTCAGAAACAATTGAGCCCACGAGATGGCTGCCGACATCGTTCCAACATCATGCCATGTAACGGGGCCTTTATTTAGACGCTGTATTCTGTTTGGGGTATCTGCTGGTATATGATCTTTAGGCGTAATTCATAGTGAGGCTTTATTCCCATGTTTTTCAACACAATGTCAAGACAAGCCATATTTCAGATATCCTTTGGAAATATTGTCTTTGTGAGTTCATCCACCTATATAGAGGTCCCACATATTGTTTCCCACAGCAACAATCAATTACGGTAGATAAATCACGAAATTGGATGGACATGTTAGCTTAAAATTAAGTTCTTACATTATCACTGATCCAAATAAAACAAACACAAACATCTTTTGTTTTTACACTTTACACAAAAAATTGAATTGCCGCATGATAGTACCACCACCAGAAGCTATCAGGACAAGATGGGCATCATAGTACCACCAGTAGCTGGCAGGACATGCTGGCCATAATAGTACTACAGAGGCTGGCAGGACATACTGGGCACTGGTCATGAATGAGAGTACCACCAGTTACTGGTAGGACATGCTGGGCATGGGCATTATAGTACCACATAATAGTACTAGCATGATAGTACCACCACCAGTAGCTGACAGAACACTGGGCATGATAGTACCAGAGACTGCAGGACATACTGGCCATTATTCATGCCTAGTATGTCGCCAGACTTGTGGTACTTTATGCAATGTCCATGTCCAGCATGTCTGCCAGCCACTGGTGGTACATCATGCTAGTACTACCATCAGTGCTGGCAGATATGCTGGGCATGATGTACCACAGAGCTGCAGGACATGCGGCAATAGGCATAATAATCATGCCCCTGCCCGTATGTCCTGTCAGCCCTCAGCCACTACATTGCAGGGTCCCAGTAAGACCCGCCCCACCTCCGCTGCTGCAACACTGCCTGGGCAACAGTCTGTCCTCCACAGCGCCATCACCAGTGCACACAGAAGCAACCCAGAGCGATGACGTAATCGCCTGAGACTGACCTCCTGCGCACGCGCTGGCAGCGTTGGCACATAGGAAGCTGAGCGGCACTGCGGCAGCTGGCGGAGTAGGGAGATCGCTCTCTCTGCTCTGCCATGCTTGCTGAGATAGAGTGACTAATAATATCAGCAGTGCTGCTGATGTGATTAGCAATATTTCCGGACTGGGAGGCCCTCTTTTCTACATAGAGGTCCCAGGGGGTAGGGGACAGGGCGAGAGGGTGTGGCCATCGGGACCTGGGGCCCAACAGAAGTTTTGCCAATGCCCCGGTGAGCTGGTCCGACCCTGGACACAGTATGTTCTTCCTGTGTTTGCGTGGGTTTTCTCCAGGTTCCGCCAAAGGCATACTGATGAGGAATATAGATTGTGAACCCCAATAGGGAAAGTGATGATGATATTTGGGAGGTGCTGTTGAATTGATGGTGATATATATAAGTGAGCACAATAAATAAACATACAATAGTTCTTAGACTTTACCTCATTAGGCCTTTCAGCTCCTGTGTGCCTCTAGGGTCCCAGTGATCATATAATTAGTAAGGTGACTACCAGGACCATTAGTGAATTTGACTGCTGTGCGTGGAGGAATAAAAAAGCTATACGGTAAGAGGTGATTGCTTACTTGTGTTTAGTGGTCCTTTTTTGTCATGAATTTCTAAAATTTAATTAAAAAAACATTTTCCCCAAGTTTGTGTTTTTTTGCTGCAATTACAAAAAAATCATAACAACCCCCCCCCCAAAAAACAAATTGAGAATGAACCTTATTAACTCAAGCAGGAAATTCTAATGCAAAAATGCTAATTATTCTGGACATCTGACAAGAACTACACCCATTATACAACATATAATTGCAGTTATGTAAGGCACTAAATACAAATCAGTGTATGGAAATGACGTATGAAGCAGAGCTGAGTTTTTAATGCTCCAAATCTTAGTGACGTCAAGATTAGTTCAGTGGCTTGGCCCAAGGCAAGACAAGTATTGTTTTGGCGCCCCGGCAGTTTGGCTGCCACAGATGTTGTTTCTCTTACATCGATTGTAATACCATGTTGGAGCACCCTCTGCTGGAAGCCTGAAGCATTAAACACAACCCAAACTTCAATCAGGAAGCTGAGAACTGAAAAGGCCCAACGAGCAGGTCCCAGTTTCTGGTTGGAGGGAGGAGTTAGAATAGTAAGGTCAAGGTAGGCAGAGGAGAGGTTCAGCCAGAAGAGGGTCGGAGCCACTCTGAAGGACCGCTGCAGTCCAGGATACCAGGCTCTAGATTGCTGGGTTTTATATCCCAGCAACAGAAACTGAAGGCAGCTGGGTTTTATGCCCAGTAGCCACACTCCAGTGGGACTTTCCGAGGCACAGCAACATAGAGGATCAGGGACCAGCACTAAAGACAGTAAGATTAACCACAGGATTCGCGTTGCCTGCTTGGCTGGAGGTACCCATAGCAATAGAAGGAAGTAAAGGGAAAGCTTGCAAGCTCCTAGACACCTTGACTAGAAGAAGTCAGCAGGAAGGCCACTATATCTCACCCAGCAGAGCAGACTACAATTCTCCCCAGACTGGCTGGAACACAAGCCTGGTGGTGCATGTAACCTGGACTTGTTGCAACATCTACAGTAAAGAGGTAAAAAACTCAGATACTGCCTTTTGTGCTTCCTTCTCCTGCACCACCACTCCCATCCTCATCCTTCTTATTACCCCTGGAAACTGGCCCAGAATGGGAAGCGTTAAACAACTATACTGCTACACCACGTATCTCCCATGGAGCATCTGCAGTGCCAACCACCTAAAGGCTGGAATATCCTACCTGGCATCAAAAACACTCATTGTTTATCTTATATCTATATTTTAGCTGTTTTTACTTCCTTTTTAATGAGAGCCAAGGCTACAGCACTGGGCGCAGTCACCATGCTTTTTGACCACTAGCCCCAGCTGCTGGGTACCCCAGCCCTTTGTATTCCGCATTGTGCCCTTCAAACAATTAGTGCCCCCTTTAGAAAATATTAATGAACACTTAATAACTATTAATGCACCCATGCACCCAAAGTGCCCCTTCCAAAAGTCAAATTGCCACTTTTGTTCAACCCCTCACAAAAATTAAGTTTAAATTCATAGAAATTGGATGACTGAGTTCTCTTCTCCCCTGCACTCATACAGAGTAGTCCAACACAGGCAGAACAACCTAGTACCATAATCCCACCCAGTTGTTTTTATATGCCCACACAAAACTATTGTTCCCAGTGAAGCCCATTAATGTTTCCACACAGTACAGTATCACTTCCATGATTCCTACTGTCCACATACGGTTTCATCAACCCACATCTCTGCCACATCAACCCCAACAGCTCTGCTACATCAACACACATAGGTCTATAGCTCATACACTCCCTGACAGAAATGTTGCTTATCCATGTTATGTAAATAAAAGCTTATAACCTGACATTAAATTCATCCATTGGTTGTATAAATTACTCTTTTGAAAGCTGAAACCCTCCCAAATACGGTTTAGGTTAAGAAAATAAATTGGCATCAATGCTGAAATATTGATCATTTAATGAACACAGAATGGTCAGATTTTGGCAAGACAAAAGTTTTGTCTCCCCAGAAAGTAATGTGATATTCAAACAAATATTAACTTAAAATACAATATATGTTGCATAACATTGGTGAATGAAGTTGTGTGCTATTAGAGCCATATTTAATATTTGTGTGACTTCCATGAGCTTGAGGACTGCATCCATGTGGTTCAACAATGATTCACACAATTTATTAATGAGTCATCAGGAATGCAAAGAATGCAGTCTTACATGCCTCCCAGAGTTCATCTAGATTCTTGTTTTGTCTTCAGTTTCCTCTTTCATCCTACCCAAAACATGCTCAATGATGTCATGTCTGGTGACTGGGCTGGCAGTCCTTGAGCACCTTGATCTTTTTGCTGGAGGAACTTTGTGTAGAGATGGAGTATGAGATGGAGCACCATCCTTCTGCAGAATTTGACCCCTTTATGATTGGAACGTAAGAGGTAGCTAATACATCTTGATACTTGATTCAAGTTGCAGTTTAAGTGAAGGTCTGGGTGCTGGTTCTTTTATACACATCCACTAATTAACTGATCATTTACGGAGCACAGGTGAGGATGTGAACTAGGATTGGGTGCATTATATGACCAGACGACAAACCTTTGACAAAATCTGACCATTCTATGTTCATTAAATGATCAATATTTCAGCATTGATGCCAATTTATTTCTTAACTAAACCACATTTGGAGGGTTTCGCTTTCAAAAGAGTCATTTTTACAACCATGATGAATTTAACATCAGGTTCTAAGCTTTTATTTACATAACATGCATAAGCAACATAACTTCTGTCAGGGAGTGTATGCTCTGTCATCACACAAACACAAAACTGCATCCTACTGCAGTATTAACACAAACAACTTTGCTTCATCAAAACCACAAATCTAAAATGTCAACACACACAGCTCAACATCAAAAGACGCTCAGCTGTGTACAACAAACACAACTTTGGACCATCATTGCACACTCGACTCACATATCAACGCACACACAGCCTGCAACATCAAAGCACACAACGGTGCATCAGCACACACAATCCGCACCATCAACATAAATTGACTCTACATCAACTGCACACACAACTATACAACATTAACGCACACAGCTGTGCAACACCATACACCTAGCTCTGCTTCATTGTAATGGATGCCCCCAAACCTTTCAGGTGAGGCTGTCATCTTAATTGTCTGCCGCCAATTGGATGCTTTGTCTGGGTGATGCACGTCACCGAAAAGAACCACGCTGACACACACGTCAATGTAGAGCTTAATGACAAGACCTTTTATTAAGGTAGGGGTTAGCAGTTTTATACCATCATTAAAGGGGCATTTCTTAAGGGTGCTTCTAGGTAATTGCATCATTTTATGCTGAATATACATTTTATTCTGAAAAAGCATTCATTATATTCTGTGGGCTAGTTAGTTTAAACTAGCCTAGAAGTGTACATTCAGTCCTTAGACATTCTGATAAGAACTTCTGTACGGCTACCTCTAAGTGAAAACATTATATAAAAATCTGAGCCAGAGAAAACCCAAAGGTGGGAGGGAAGAAGGAGAGAGGGCTTAGGCTAAGTTCACATCACGATTTTGTGCCTGTCCGTTGGGTCCGTGTTGAAAGGAGGATCCCACGGACAGGCACGGATCCACACAGATCCCTGCACTCGGATGGCAAATAGCCATCCGATCCGTGCCTGTGCAGGATCCGTGTGGATCCTCTTCTCCCTGTCTGTCCCTGCTTCTTCTCTATCTGTCCCTCCTCTATCTCTGCTCTATCTATTCATTATGTTCCCCATGTCCTCCCCTCTCGTCCTCCCCCCTGTGCTCTCCCCTCCGGAATGTAAATAAACTAAAAAAATCCTCTCAGAGCATACATTACAATGCGGCGACTGCGGGGCTGTCAAAGTGTCTTCTGCTGGGCGAAGGACCTGTGGTGATGTCAGAGTCGGTCACCTGATGTGTCAGGTGACCGACTCTGACATCACCACAGGATCTTCGCACAGTAGAAGAAGACACTGTGACAGCCCTGCAGTCGCTGGAATGTAATGTATGCTCTGAGAGGATTTTTTTAGTTTATTTACATTCCGGAGGGAGAGCACAGGGGGGAGGACGAGGGGGAAGGACATGGGGAACATAATGAATAGATAGAGCAAAGATAGAGGAGGGACAGATAGGGACAGATAGAGAAGAAAGCAGGGACAGACAGGGAAAGAAAGGGTTAATTATGTACTGAGCACTGCCTCTGGGCATGCTCAGTACATAACACACGGAGCTGACATCAGATCCGAGCTCAGCTCGGATCCGATGTCCATAGGCTCCTGTACTATCGGGGCTCGGATCAGCTCTGATCCGAGGCTGTCCGATTTCATTCTCGGACGCTCTCGGACACAAAAACGCAGAAGCCTGCGTTTTTGTGTCCGTGATGAAATCGGACAGAATCGGACAGGATCGGATGGTGCCAAACTCGGATGTCAAAAGGCACACATCCGATCCGAGCCCCATAGGAACACATTGGAGCCGATTTTGGATCCGAGTATATCCGTTTTGAAACAGATACACTCGGAAGCTCCAAAATCGTGATGTGAACCCGGCCTTAGCTAGGGGAAAGTGCAAGGCCTCTTTCCTACAAACAGGCCTCGAGCCTGAAAGATTTCTGAATGACTATATACTAATATAAATTATTAACTATTTATTGCCATAACATCATCAACACAAACTGTTCTGTTACACGAACACACAGCTTTGCAACCTTAACAGATGCAACTCTACAACATCAACACACAAAGTTTTGATATATCAAAATACACACAAGTCTGCTAGATTAAAACATACAACTTGTAAGGTTGGATAACACTACTAACTTGTCGGCTCGTAGCTCCTCTGTTATATTCAGCAGTATCTGACATACAAGCTCCTGGGATAATGGAGCCCCTCCTCAAAATCAGGACAGTGGCAGTTAGGACATTTGGGAGTTAAGGATTGGCATCATGTTCATGCAGATATAATTCAAATTTGAGCTCACCCAGAGATTTGAGGCACCTGGAAAGAAATCCAGGTGTTAAGACTTTGGATGTTCCATTGACATTCTATGCATCTTGCCCCTTTTCTACATGGTGTCTGCTGCTTTGCGCTTATTCATGTGATTTTCTTCTCTGCCTTTATAAACCTCAGCCTACCATCTAGCCATGCTCAAGTATTCAGTTTGAATTCCTGTCATCCTGTGCTTTACCAGTCTGCTCCATCTCCTGCTGATCTTCTCCAGCAACTGCCACTGGACTACAGCAATCTCACCAGACTCAGCTACTCTCCTGCTTCTAGTTGTCTGTGCTTAGTTCCCTGACTCTGCTTCTGGTTCTCCAGTCCTGTGTCATGTAAGCCTTGTGTTCCCTGCCAGCACTTACAGAACTATTGTTTATTATACAGATGTAGTACTCTTGACGTTCGGGACTCTCTTAAAACTGCACTGCACTAATAAGTATTGAACTTGTTTTTCTGTGCATTCCCAGGCCTCTGTGTGTTCATTATTCTTAGACTGTTATTCTCCATCAGTGTGAAAATTATTTCTAGAGACTGTCTTATTTATATTATTGTGCTAGAACTATTTCTAGAGACTTTCAGTTGTTACCTGTTTGATGAACTTACTCATTTGCTGCACTTCACGTTATATCTGCCACATGTGATAAATATAGACTCGTTCACCTTTAAACTTGATTTCATTGTGTCTGTGCTCCCACTGCTAATAGCTTCCTGAGTACATCCTACATTTTACAGTACATTGCACCAGGGTATTTGCACTACCTCAAATTTTCGGTGCTAATGCTGACACTTCCTAGGGGCATAAAATAATTAAAGAATAAAAAGAAATTAGAACATTATTTTCTCGCACTAAGACAACCATTGCTTTGGCTTTTCCCCACACTTCAACACTGCTGTTTTACACAAGATTACAAAACAACTTGGGTCTTCTTATTTATGGGCTTATTGTTGAGGTGACGGCTGTACGTGGCCCAGGCAGATGAGGCTGGTGAGGCAAGGCCTTAGCTATGGAGCAGCCCTGGTGTTGGAGTACTTGCCCCGGCTGGCCTCTCAGTGTAAAAAGTCAGTTTCAGTTCTGAAGTGCCCCTGGCGAGGGCCAAAGTCGATTGGAGTTTTTAAAACAAGTTTATTTAAATAGTCTAATAAAGCATTGATTGGCTCAGTACTTGAACCTTTCAAGAGTAGCGTTATTCACAGTAGCATAATTGGTTGCAGGCTGCTTCCCTTGTCCCGGTGTCTCCTGTCTCCTGACATCACAATAACCCACCATAAAGTCTTAGAGTCTATTACAGCTCCAGTCCTACCCCACTCACAGGCAAATATCCAGAGGACCTGTCAGACAGAGTTCACAGCAGCGACCCATTTGCCAGAGTCTATGCCGAGGAGTCGTCACACCAATACCGGGAGGGAAGAGTAGCCACTATCCGGGCACCTCCCAAAGTCAGAGTATGAGCACTAACACCAGAGGAGTGCACCCCTGTTAGATTCCCATGTTCTGGCTCCTAGTTTCAAATATCAGGATAACTTGAAGGGTCCAGTACAATTATTGGGGAAATCAGTTGCTGATAGACATCTTCTACTTGGGACTGTCCTGGCTAAAACCATGCAGCAAATACCTTTTATAGACCATGCGTCGCCCCAAGAAATATGATTAAAGGGAACCTGTCAGCTCGTTTTTGCCCCAAACCTATCACTACCTGTCTCTGCACATTCTTACTGCATCCCTAACCATCCCTGTCTGACCTAAAACTGTCCTACAATGGTTGTATAAAATGACTTTGTCACTTACATTTTTGTATGCTAATGAGTCCTCTTGACCACTCTAGGTAGTCACCTTGGGCGGTCTCCAGGGCTCCATCTTTCCCCCTTGATGCTGGTACCTCGCCCCGCTGGGTATGATAATAGATTTTCCCCACATTCCCCACTTCTCAGCTTAAATTTCCCCCTTCTGTGTCTGATGCCGTGGCAGTGGTGTCATTTCGCAGATGCGCATTGCGAATACTTCCTAGGTGCACTTCACAATTCTCAGTGCGCATGCTCAGGAGCCCTCAATGACGGCTCGCTGTTATGCGGCTCACTGTTATGCAGTGATGGCTCTGGAGTATGCGCACTGCACATTATGAAGCCGGCAGATAGGCCTTGCAATTAATAACAATGCAGCACAGATGCAGAAATGACGCCACCACCATGTGGCACCCCTGCGGGGGATTGCCACAGGTTCCACCGGTGCAAGGAAGGACTCACACTTTGGTCAGCTCAGCACACACCTTCTTCCACCCCAGACCTGAAGGGGGAGCTCTACTGGCTGCATTAAGTCAGTTCCCCTTTAAGAACATCCAGGCTGAGGGGAGGAGTCAGTTAGTCTCAGGAGCTAGTTTCAGTAGGAGTGCAGTTCCTGTGAGGAGAGGAGAGAGAGAGGAGGCAGAGATACTGATCGCTGGGAGAGAGATTCAGGGCCAGGACCAGGGACGACTGACTGCTGTACACACCCCAGGGAAGGGCCGGAGGCAAGTGGAAGAGACAGGGAACTGAAAAAGGGATTCTTATATATACCCCTTTAGTACCCACGGACACTGGAGTCCGATGCTGCCAGCCTTCAGAGCTGCAGCAATAAGGCCAGAAGACTCAGGAGGGAGTGCAGCCCTGAGGAGACAAAGTAAGAGACACTAAACTGACCAAGTATAGGACCAGGGGCCACAAAAGAAACGGGGACCCCGCAAAAGGACCTCATTGTCAGCTTAGGACTAAGACCAGAGAAGAAGAAGTGGTGGGTTCAGGCTCAGGCAGGACTCATTCCACACTGCAGAGCACAGACACAAAGGAGGCCTCATAACTTTCTAGGGTGAAGGTCCCAAATTGCATCGGGGACCTGGTTGCTACTCTGGACTGTACATGTTACCCTGTCATCAGTAAAAGGTACCGAAACAACAATCCCTGTGTGTCTGTGTGCCTGTTTAACCGCCGCAATCCACCATTGTGTCAGCAAAGACTTCATCACTGCCCTCCCTGACCATCTTCCTTCATTGCTGCCCTGAGGTAAAGCTCCTCCTGTGGGGAGCTGTTCCACACTCTGCTGCACCCACCATCACCTCAGCGGCCGGCTTCCAGCGGCGGTACCATATTACTGGGAACTACAGGTGGCGTCACGATCCCCTGTAAATAACCCCTTTTCCCCTCATCAACGTCCCCTTTAAATGATCACCAGGGCACTGCACCGGGATCCCGTCCACCCGTGACTCCCTATTCAGCAGACCCGGTGGCCGAGTACCCCCTTAGCCCTGGCCGCATCAACTACGTCATACACAGAAGGGGAAAATTTAACATTGAGAAGCCGGTAACTGACAAAGTCATTTTGCACAACCATTATAGGACAGTGTTAGCTTAGACAGGGATGGTTAGGGATACAGTAGGAAGGTGGAGGGAGACGTAATGATAGGTTTGGGGGTAAAATGAGCTCACAGGTTCCCTTTAACTTTTCCCAACAACTATCATATCTAAAGGGATTCGGGGAGCTGGCTTGACCTTGGCCACTAGAGGGCAGCACACACAATTCAACGCATTGGTTATATACAAGGAGACATGATACATGCCCCCATCATTCCTAGAGAGAGGAAGAAAGTTAACCCCTTGACCCTCTTTACATTATATTTGCAGAGCTGCAATACCAGACAAAGCCATGTGCTGGTGTGGCACTGTTTGTGGGACGGAGGGATCAGCCATATCTTTCATATTGTAGACATCCCTTTGTTACAACTTTGGAACTTTGTCATTTGTACTCTCACATTTCTGGGTGACATCAGGACGGTGCTGAATTCAGCTTTGGATGTGAACGGAGAAGACAACATGATGTCATTAACTCAATAGAACATATGTCTTCTCAGACTTGCTAGACCTGATATTTGGGCTGAATTGCACAATTTCACTGCATGCTGAGGAATAAAAGCTCCCGCTTGGTCGCTGCTGAGGACTGATCACTAGAGGGAGCCTGGTAATTATCCACTTACGCTGCCGCATTTATTACTTCAATTATTTCCATGCCATTTGATGTATCATACAATATTCAGCGCCGGCTGCGGACATATTTTATGACGGTTTTGTCAGATTTTTTTTTTTTTTTTTAGCATCTGCTGACAAAAGAAATTGCGATGTCAGCTTTATTGTGGACTTCAAACACCAAGTTTTGGAAAGCGGGACAACACGGCGCTATATATCTCCAGCCAGATAGTCTGAGATCTTTATAATTAATGATCACACGGAATTCTCTATCAGCTCTATCTGTCAGCACCTTGCCAAATATTATTTAAATGTGCGGCAGGTAATTTACGTTTTTTATAGTTATTAATATGAAATGATGCACTATAAGAGATCCCGGGCATTGCAAGACCTATAGGGATTGATTGAACAAGAAAACACATCATAATACGCCCTCTTAACATTATCGTCTGTCTAACCATAGGTGATGACTAACCTATGGGTGGTGGTCCGACAGCTGGGACCCTCACTGATCCGAGAACGAGGCTCTGAAATACCTCATCGGAATGGAATGGTGGCCATGCCATTGCTCCTTGTTTTTTTCTGGCAGTCCCATAGACAATAAATGGAGTTCGTGCTGCCTTAATGGGGTTGTCTGGGCAGAGATTATTGATACCCTACCTATAGAATAGGTCATCAACACAAGATCAGTGGGAGTCCACCACTGATCAGTTGAATACGGCTCTGGCAGCTGATCAGTGGGGATGCCGTAGGTCATAGCCCTTCCGATGTCATATTAATCACCTATTCTATAGGTAGGTCATCAATATTTTCTGCCTGAACAATCCCTTTAATTTATCACTGTTTATAATGTAATCATTGATATCAGGTAACAACTATGGGACATCGAGTGCACATGATACTTTTTACCTGCATCCAGGTGCAGTGTCCTGCGGTGATCTGCGTGGGTGAATGCAGATGCCCGTGCCCATGGTCAATGTTCTGGGCACTGCAGCTGACATGCTACATTTGTGGAGCTCTAAGCACTGGGATATTCAGGCTGCTGAGCAAGGCATAGCTGTGTCATGGTGGTGGCTGTTCTCAGCAGCTTTGGCCATGGCTTCATATGAAAAGGGGCGCACCAGGGGCGTAACTACAATAGGTGCAGGGGTTGCGATCACACCCGGACCCTGCAGCCTAGGCGGGCCCCAAAAGTCCCTTTGGCCTATAGAAAACAACTAATACTACTAAAGATTTGCAATAATTGTGGGCCCCATTGGAACTTTCGCATCGGGGCCCATGGGCCTGAAGTTACGCCACTGGGGCGCACCGTATATGGGGTGCAGAGTTTATAATAACAAAAATAAAAGGAAGAAAAACAGAAGTTTTGTGATGCCAGTTAGGATATTTCGCCGGGATATCGCCGACACTGCAGAGGGTCCCTGGGAGACAGATAATGATGAGCGGTGCAGATGAGTAAACTTTCCCAACTAGGGCTGGCTCCCAGGGAAGTTATAGTATGTATGGTGAGTCAAAGAATAAGACAGCAGGAGACAATTCAATCACCTTTTCCGTTTACTGAAGATGCCAGACTGTTCCATAGGATGCAGTACACCCCTCACCACCTCACCAGGCTTTCAGTCTGACTTACACTATTTGTTTTGGACTCATCTGCTGAGTTGTAGAGTTATCTTCCTGCTGCTAAACCCCCTTCTAGGACTAAAGAAATTTTGGAGCTTTAAACTTCCAATACCACCTAGTAATCAGTCTGTGTGTTCTCTCCAGCAAGCTGGCAACTCGGATCTTGTGAAACACATGCTTGAAACAGTTCCCTGATCCTATTATGCTGTTGAGATCCTGGGAACGGCATGTTGCTACTGGGTGTTAAAACCCATACAGTACTTAGATTTACCACCAGACCTTGATAGACTGCTTGGCCTAGGGACTAAGATCCCACCGTTTTGCAGCTTGTCTCTACAGAGGGCCCACGGCCCCTCATACAGAATGTCCTTCTTTTTGCTCCACTACTAACTAAACTGACTCCTTAAGCACCTCATTAGAGATGAGCGAGTACTAAAATGCTCCGGTGCTCGAAGCTCTGGCCGAGCATCCCAAGATACTCGTGTACTCGGCCAGAGAACCGAGCCCAATGTAAGTCAATTAGTGACAGGCTCCGCCACAGACTTCCGGCTATAAAACGAGTGTTTCTGGGAAAGGGCGGGGCTTTTTCAAATCATCGCAACATACAACACCTTACTGTGCCCCCCAGAGGGACCCTAACAATCAATCTGCTCTCTGTGAGGTGCAAGCTCACTGTGTGCACTGAAGGGAGCTGTGTATTTGTGTCAGATCGAAAATTATTTGCGAGGAGTCCGAGCATCTCGGCGGTACTCGGTGCTCGCCAAGCATCCCGAGTACAGGGATACTCGTGCGAGTACCGAGTAGCACCGAGCATACTCGCTCATCCCTACACCTCATCCCTCAGTTAGGGACTGTGTACAAGCCCTAAACACAGGCAAAGTGCACTGCTCCAGTAAGGGGTCAGATAAAATGTGTGGATGTAGTTGTTCCCAGCAGAAAAAGTCAAACTCCCATCACAGCTGGCAATACATAGTGCAATATCATATATGCAACCATTTTGTGGCGGTACAGATGTAAGAGTGTGCAGAGATCAGTGAATAGTGACAGTTCCCCTTTAACCCTATGCAGAACTGTGTGTGTGTGGGAAGTACAGTGAGGGCTCTAGGAATCAGGGATTTCCTACGTCCAAGGAAGAGAGAGTTGTTTTAGTGAAGGGTAGCACACAGAAGGACAGTGCAGAGCATGTGAGATTTATGTGACTTCTTGGGAGTTCTGTGTAAGTCCATACTAGATGGACTAGAGACTGAGGGCTGAACGGGCGAAGTTGGCAGTACCTAGAAGAGGACAGAGGACATCTTCCCTGTGAAGAGAAGCAGGTGGTCTGCTGCCAGGGGAACTATGAACTAGTACTAGGGAAGAAACTTGATTCTTTGTCATCCAGGTTGAGACAATCTTGGGGAGGATTGCAAGCCCTGGTGTAGTGTCTTTCCCTGAAGGTACTCTAACTCCTTGAGACTCCAGAACTGTAAGTCCCCGGTGTATGGGCTCTACATCCGCAGACAAGATAACAGACCCTTTGTTTTTTTTATTGTTGTTTTTGGTGCCAAAGTTTCCTGGGAATGGCTGCAGCCAGAGAGATCCACAGGCCTGTGTTGGACTCCAACAGAGTTTAACAGACAGTACTTTTAGCTTAGATACCCAGGAGTCCTCTAGCTTAGATGAGAATTATAAATGTTGTGTTTCCCTATATTTTGAGGTGTAGCACTGACAAGATTGTACGTCCATGTGTTTTCTCAAGGCTCCTCACTGGTGTACATTCATCCTGATTTACATTGTTTCCGCTGTTGTGTTACTGACAGACTGTTTATTCATTATATCTTCCTAGGTAAATTAAAACCTGTTAGGGCCCTTTCACATCAGCGTTTTTTTCAAATCGCGGCAGATGCGGTGAAAAAACCGCATCTGCCGCGATTACCGCATACCGGCTGCACTTGCGGCACGGTTGCGGCGCGATTGCGGTAAACGCCATACAATGTATAGGCGGACTTGCGGCAGGTGCGGCAAGTGCGGTTTTGGCACTTGCGGCAGGTGCGGCCGCGAAAAAAAACGCGGCTGACAGCATTTTTTTTTGCGGCCGCACCTGCCGCAAGTGCAGCCGGTATGCGGTAATCGCGGCAGATGCGTTTTTTTCACCGCATCTGCCGCGATTTGAAAAAAAGCTGATGTGAAAGGGCCCTTATGAGGTAAAAAATGTTTGTACCGTGTTAGCCGTTAGATAGAAAAATATTAGAATCTGAGAGTCCTCAGTGGTTGATTCCTTTTAATGGCTAACTGAGAAGATGGTAAACATAGCAAGCTTTCGAGACACTGTGGCCCCTTCATCAGGCTGATAATGACACAGATTCTGAAGACACATACATATATACATAAGCAAATGAAGTAAAAAAAAAACCAAAAAAAAACAACAGTCGTTAGATGTTATAATAAATGCGACAGGTGACGTAAAACAGAGTCAGGCTAGGGAGGAAGAGATGGGCTGGGAAATTGAAACAACAGACTATTTTGAGGGCAATGAACGTTTGACACCTATTATATGAACACCCTTGCTTCCTTTTATTGCTTTCCTCAACTCATTTAAGTATTTTCAGTTCTCCACAGACCACTACCATATAACCATTATACAATTTGTTCTGGTTATCTTAGACTTTTAGTTTCAATTTCCCAGCCCATCTCTTCCTCCCTAGCCTGACTCTGTTTTATGTCACCTCTCGCATTTACTATAACATCTAACACTGATTTTTTTCCCTTTGTTTCATTTGCTTATGTATATATGTGTGTGTCTTCAGAATCTGTGTCATTATCAGCCTGACGAAGGGGCCATAGTGTCCTGAAAGCTTGCTATGTTTACCATCTTTTCAGTTAGCAATTAAAAGGTATCAACCACTGAGGACTCTCAGATTTTCCTGTTGATGGTGATTCATACCTGGTAGGAACCTGGAGACTAACATGTTGACCCCAAGGCTTATTGTGCTGGGTACATGTAAATATTAGGTGTACTAATTCTGGGAAGCGGCGTAACTTCAGGCCCAGGGGCCCCAATGCGAAAGCTCCAACGGGGCCCCCAATTATTGCAAATCATTAATAGCATTATTATTTTTCTATAGGCCAAAGGGACTTTTGGGGCCCCCCTAGGCTGCAGGGTCCGGGTGTGATCACAACCCCTGCACCTATTGTAGTTACGCCCCTGATTCTGGGGAAGTATCGTATATTGCACTTCCCTCTGAAGATTCCTGTTGTTTTCCCCCTAGAAAGTGCTTGTCGTACTTCTGCTTTTGTGACTCGCTGGATCCCATTTGGTCCTCTGGTCATTACACAGACACAGGGCACCACACATTCATCTAAGACATAAACTATGTATATCATACTTGTAAACTCTCCTGGAATATCTGTAAAACTCCCAGACTAAGGGTGCCTTCACATTTACGTTTGCAAGCGCAGCGTACCGAACACAGCCAAATGCTTGCGCACTGCGTTCACATATTTAACATGGGAACACATGTGCCTGCGTTTTGCGTTCGTATGCGCACAATTTGTGCGCCCTCCGAGCGCACTCCAAATGCGGGCGCTTGTTTTTTCTGCAAGTGCCCACAAGCGCACAAACCATGCATTGAAGGCAATGGATCCGCAGTGTCCTCCGCATGACAGCACAGGAGAACGCTGAGGATCTCATTGAAATCTCTCCTGGTGGCTGCCGGTGATCAGCAGCGGCCACCGGGAGATCAGCTAGAGGGAGATTTGAAGAAATAGCTGATCTGACAGCTGTTTAAAATCACTGAATAGGTGATGTCGGCACAGAAGCGATCAGCTGTTTCTCATCTCCTGCACCGATATCACCTATTCGGTGTCGGTGCGGGAGATTTAAACAGCTGTCAGATCAGCTATTTTTTCGTGCTGACACTGGCAGGAGAGCAGCGGCGGCCAGGAGGAGGAGATCTCTACCGCTGATCTCCTCCTCCCGGTCCGCCCCCGAGACAGCTGATTGGCTGGCAGGACTGCATACTAATGTGAACGCATGCGGAGATTCTCCGCTGCGTTCACATCAGTATGGGCTGCTTTTGCACTGTGTTTGCGTCTGCATGCCATACGCATGCAGACACAAACGCAAATGTGAGGGCAGCCTGAGGGTCAACTCTGAACTCTTAAAAGAGACTGCAAATATCATGGAACCTGCCAAATGTCTCAGAAAACTGCTGGAGCATTCTTTGCAGGTAGCTCTCTCTCTAGCCAAGAGAGTTCATACTAACTCAAGGGGCGGAAGTAGCAGTGCACCAAATCTCTTGGCCATGCCAAAGGTGCACAAAGCACCCTAATGTTGGTCAAACGTTTTACTCACAGCAAAGGCAGCATTTATTACAGCAAATGTATAATTCATATTGGGGCTAAGTCCCCTATATGTCTATGGGCTTAGTGTAAATAGTAATTTTGTAGTGCCAGACAGTCTTGATCACATTTTCTGGAATTTTTACACATTTTTGTGTATTGTCTTTCTTTTGCACTTCTTAACACTTTTTTTTACAACCTGCGACTGGAAGTTGTAGATTTGCACCAGCCACAAAGTCATCACCACGTACAGTTTCTGATTAATTTCTGCCTCAGTACAATGTGGATTTCTCCAGTCCGGTGTTCATTTTGGCAGGGAGTCTTGGGGTGAAGTTGGCACCTTCCACGCATTACTTCTAATGAGTGAGACACGCTTTGATCACGTGAGCTGATAAGAAGTGTCAGGAGCATCATCAACGTGCCCGATGAGGAACCTATCATCTCATGAAGTGTTTGGAAATCATTTTGTCTAGACTCATACATTACGGTATGTGCGAGGCTAGAAGAATTCATCAGACTTATGCTAATATCTGAATTCTTCACCGGTCTCCTCGACCTGGTGACGCCAGCCTCACGTGAACTCTGTTCTAGTCCAAAACAAGGAAAAGACTCATTTCTCTTTTTGACTTGTTAACTACACGTGACGTCTCTACTATCAAATGCAAATATGGAAAACTTACTGGAAGTGTTTGTCAACAGACATGCGGCATGTCAACTCTATCATACGGTCATGGTGATCAAACGGGAACCGCTATTCTGTGCTTATGGGGCAACAGTTGTAATTCAAAGGAGTCTTTATGTGCGTATATGAAAGGGGGTCAAGAGTTAACTTTCTTCTTCCCTTTAAGTTTGTGGTGTATGTATTTTTATATCAGGTTAAAGGGACACTGTCACCAGGTTTTTGCCATCCCATCTGAGGTTAGCATAATGTAGAAATAGAGACCCTGATTCCATTGATATGTCACTTACTGAGCTGCTTGCCGTAGTTTTGATAAAATGACTGTTTTCTCTGCTGCAGATTCAGCAGTCCATGAATATGCTGGACTACCTGGCTGCAGGCCAAGTCGTCCTCTAATGATCATCTATAGATAATAAAACAGTCATTTTATCAAACCTACAATGAGCAGCCCAGTAAGTGACACATCCCTGGAAACAGGGTCTCTGGTCCTACCTTATGATACTCTAAGACTAGATGGCAAATACCTGGTGACAGATGTCCTTTAAAACCTTTAATGGTGGGTTTACACACACCAATCATTGTATCCAATCTCTGAACCAATCTTGTTGCAGTGAAATCATGGACATATGGTCCATTTTGTGGCTGTGTACAACATGGAGCAATCTGTCATGATTTCACTGCAACCAGAGATTGGTTCAGAATTGGATACAATGATTGGTGTGTGTAAACCCACATAATAGTTTTTGTGTGGCCATCTACTGCCAAAGTAAAGACTGTTCCCCGGTCCCCTTTTATAATGGAAGTTATTAATACTTATTGATGACATTGCTTAGGGGTGAGGCTTAGATAATGAAAGAGCTTGCAGTGATGTGAGAGCTGTAGGGTCTAGGGATGAGCGAGTATACTCGCTACTATTCGGTATTCGCCGAATAGTAGGGTATTCGGGCTACTTGCTATTCTCCTAGTACTTATGTGTACTCGGGAGTAGCGAGTAGTCCTAATACTTTCGCAGTGTATCTATAGATAGACTGGGAAAGTATCCTAAAAGAGAGTAAAAGTTGTTAAAAAACAATAAACTTACATACTCACCTGTCCGACGCCTGCACCGGGACCGGAAAACCTCACCTCCGCTCGCTGGACAAGGACCTTTCACTACCAGCCAATCAGATGGCCGGTAGCAATCTAGTCAATTAGATGGCGCCACGTTACACCACATGATCACTAGTGGCCACCTGATTGGCCAATTTGCAAGGTCCTAGATGTACTATCAGGACCTTGCAAACTGGCCAATCAGGTGACCGCTAGCGATGACGTAGTTGTGATGTGGCGCCATCTGATTGGCCAGATCGCTACCTGCCATCTGATTGGCTGGTAATGAAAGGTCCTTGTCCAGCGAGCAGAGGTGAGGTTTTCCGGTCCCGGTGCAGGCGTCGGACAAGGTGAGTATGTAAGTTTATTGTTTTTTAACATCTTTTATTCACTTTTAGGCTACTTTCGCAGTGTATCTATAGATACACTGCGAAAGTATTTATACTCGCTATACTCGCAACGAGTAGCGAATACAGCTACCTACTCATTGCGAGTATAGCGAGCACAAATAATAAGGTACTCGCTCATCCCTAGTAGAGTCCCAAGAAAAAGGAGGGAAACTGGAACTGAAACAGAACTTCTGTCCTATTTGATTTAGTTGGACCCTTTGCGCCACACCAAGCTTTTGTCGCAGGACATGAGATGGGAGCTCCAAGCCATCTGTGAGTGTGTCCTTCCTGTTACACATGCTCATTACCTGCCTCTGGCAGAACCCTGGACAGCAATTGTTTCCTGCAGTTAAGAGGACTTTGGCCTAGACTAATGGCTGCTTTACACGGCACGATATCGCTGTCCAACTTTGATAAAAAGTTACGTTCTTCGTGCGTTGCTGCCGATATCGTTCGTGCGTTGTATGGTGTAAATGTGCAATTCGATGCAAGAACGATGCCAAAATGATATCGGGGAAGAATTGTGCAGGCTCCCCAACTGCCCGATATTGGATGGACGATCTGGCAGGATCGTGCTGTGTGACAGCCCAACACCGACTTGAAGAGCAACTTCCCCTATTCACTCCCATGTTAAACGGTCATTCCCGGGTTCGCACGTACAAGGGGGCGTAGACATCGCAGTTGTGTTGCCTGCCGATATCGCACTGTGTGACAGCTCCTAAGCGATCTTGAATTACAGCCAAAAATCTGCGCGCTCCCGTGCCGTTGTATCCAATATCAAAACGATGTTGGGACGTGTAAAGCGGCCATAAGACAAATGGGTCATCACAGTGCAGGTGATGAAGAAACTTTTGCCTTGTAGAGGCCCTGGTTGTTCCTTTGGGACAGATCCCAGTGGGTGTGTAATGATCGAAGGTCCTAAGAAGATCCAGTGAGTCACAAACTGAGACAGAGGCAGAAATAAACAATTTATTTACTGAAATGGGAATTAGGGAAAGGTTCAGTATGGAAGATTCCCTTTTAACACTACCTCTATCGATTACACATAGACAGCGAATGCCGGAATCGGTGTGCCCACCTCAAGGTTCCCAGATTATGTGTTACACCAAGATTCGGAACAACTTTTCCTAAGTACTACATCAACAATGGGTTAAATTAACTAAAGGAAGGATGTAAATCAGATGAAGGTGCTCAATGGGCACTCCTGAGATGGCACATAAACTTATCACAACTACTAACAAGGCATAAACTACATCAATGACTGTTATATACTTAACATAGAGATACCCAGGTATGTTAAATCTACGGTACCATTAACCTTAAGTGGAGTTTCACACAGGACTGTGATTCGCGTTGGCTGCAGCAAGTCCCAAAAAGGGAAACCTTTGGCGCAAAAAAAAAAAAACTATTGCAAAGCGACAAAAATTCCATGGCTGGTAGCCAATGCCGAGTCAACCCATCTGGAACTTTGGTTCTGTGGTCTCCAGGTACAGTCTGTGAGACACATTTTACCAGGGCTTGTCAGGATCCTCTCAATGTGGACGGTACCATACCCCATTTCTCCTCTCGCAGTCACTCATGGTTCTCTTGGCCGCCAATCACTTGGTCCATCACAGGGAAGGTCTCCTCAGTCTCTTCTCAGATAATAGTAGCCTGATCAGTTCAACTCAGAGTCTCTGGTTCACACAGCACAGACCCTCACACAACTCCAAAGAGCCCCACAGCTTCACAGGCTCTGCATTAGTCCTCAGCAAAGACACAGGTCCTCTCAGGCCAGGAATTAGCAGCTCCTCCAGAAAAGCTTGCCGGTAAAGTCCTTTCAAAGTTCAAACTTCTCACACTGTCTTTGGCGGCCGTCACACGCTGAGATATCTTTAGCGATATTGTAAGCGATCACATGCACGCGCGATCGCTTACAATATCGCTCACATCGCTGGTGAGATGTCACACAGACAGACTCACCAGCGATGTGGATCCGCGATCTCGCTGGTAACTATGGTACACATCGGGTAACTAGGCGCCGCGCGTCGCTTAGTTACCCGACGTGTACCATAGTTACCATCTCCCAGCATAGGCTCTGCGCTGGGAGATCGCTCATCGTGGTGTTATACACCACGATGAAGCAGATCGCTAAATCGTAAATCGCTAGATCTGAGCTCCGGAGCTCAGATCAGCGATGTCACGATCAAGCAATTTCACATGTAAATCGCTTGATTACATGCAACGATTTCTTGCCCAATATCGCTTAAGCGATCAAAAAGGAGATCGCTTAAACGATATCGGGCAAGAAATCGTTCCGGTGTACGGCCGCCTTTAGCATGTTTAACATCCTGAGGGCCACTTTACACACACCAACTTATCTGTCCAACTTCTGAACAACTTACTGGTTGCAGTGAAATCACGGACACATTGCTCCATTTTGTGACTGTGTACAAATGTAACAATGTGTCCATGATTTCACTGCAACCAGAGATCTGTTCAGAAGTTGGTCAGACGTTGGACAGATAAGTTGGTGTGTGTAAAGAGGCCTTGAGTCTTATCACACAGCAGATCTCTCTCCATACTTCACTTAACCTCTCTCCAAGGCGGCCGTCACACGCTGCAATATCTTGAACGATATCGTTTAAGTGATCTGCTTTTTGATCGCTTAAGCGATATCGTTTGTGCATCGCTGCGTGCAATCAAGCGATTTTACAATGTAAAATCGCTTGATCGTGACATCGCAGATATGAGAGCCGGAGCTCATATGAAGCGATAAACGCTTGATCAATGTGCCTCATCGTGGTGTGTGACACCACGATGAACGATCTCCCAGTGGCAGAGCCTATGCTGGGAGATGGTATCTATGGTAAACGTCGGGTTACTAAGCGCCGCGCGGCGCCTAGTAACCCGATGTGTACCATACTTACCAGCGATTTCGCTGGCCCACATCGCTGGTGAGTCTGTCTGTGTGACAGCTCACCAGCGATGTGAACGATATTGCTAGCGATCGCGCATGCACGTGATCGCTTACAATATCGTTCAAGATATTGCACCGTGTGACGGCCGCCCTACAGATATGAGGTTTACAAGTCAAGCCCTGCTGACTAATTCAGGCAGGCAAAACTCACAGGGTCCTAGTGCTTACCTGATACCATGACATTTCACACTCTCACAGGTGGGTAAGGGCCTGCGTTATGGAAGACTGCATGAATTCACGGCAGGCATCAGTGGGGCTGAGGTACGAGAATCTGGGGGCACCGGGAGTAGAGAATCAGTCTGCATCAAAGTTACTGTTAATACTCCTGATCAAGCAATGGTCAAGATGAGCGCCCATGTTACACAAGTCTATTTTGCTTTAGCCCTCACTGAGGGTGACTGAGTACATAACTGTTGCACTGAGAAGCTAGGGTTACCAGGGCCCCTATGGTGGACACTCAACATACGTAAGGAATAACATTATTTCTGGTCATTATATGACATGTATCCTGCATTTTTTTAAAGTTTTCCATTCTGCAGACACCATCTCTAATTTCCAATTTTCTCTGAGCTAATGAGTTTTGACTATGCTCTGATGCTCGCTATGCTCCATGCTCACCAACCATTCCCATTTTATTTAGGTGTATCCATATAAATAAACCACCCTGTATATTATCCATCAACAGCTTAAAATGTACATGATCAAATACAGTTCCCTATGTTGAGAACTGCAATATATCCAGAAAAGTGAGATGCAATGTGGATGATCCGTACAGAATCCAACTTTTTAGCGCACTCATAGACCACAAAAGTTGAGTCTCATGCAAAATTCAGAGTAGACAGCATACGTCCAGTCATATCAATGAGTCCTTACTCTCTGTTTGATAGTCCTGCAAAGCTCAAGTCCTCGGTCCTCCCATTGGTTACTGTGCACGGCTCTGTACTCTGGGTATCCGTCTTGAAATGGCTCCATTCAAAGCTCCCGGATATGCGCTTTTGGACAGCCCACCGAAAAATGCTGCAGACTGCATTTTCTGTGCAAAAGTGCATATCCAGGAGCTTTGAATGGAGCCAGTTGCTGAGGTTAACATCGGGTTATCATAGGGCGCAATAGTCTTACAGTGCATAGCGTTAACTGCAGGTGATGCCAAAATTTTGAAGTGTTTAGTGCTTCAGTCAGGCTAGTATCATGACGCAAATGTGACCCTAGCCTTAGGCTGCATTCAAACACACCTTATTTTTGCATTTACGCAGCGCTATGAAGCGCTGGGCTTTCTAGCGCAGCGTAAATGCCGTAAATGCAGCTCCGTTCACAGGTTCCGTCTTTTTGCGGATGCGCTTTGCCTATGCTGGACTCCTGAAGCATTCACACACTGCCTGAACTCTAACCAGAGTGTTGGGCACAAGAGACCTGTTTGGGGTTGTGACAGACTCTGGTTGGAGGAAGGGCTTAGCAGTAGTGGGTTGTAAGGAGGGATGGCCAAGTAGAGTGAGTCTGTTTTGGCCGTGAGGCTGAAAATGATGACAACCTGCAAGCAGGACACCTGTCCTAGGTGGTTAGGACTTTCAGACTTTGGCCACAGAAACTGGAGGCTGCTCAGTTTCAAGCTCAGTAGCCACTCTACGTGGGACTGTCCAGGGCACAGAAACAAGGGAAGGACTAGCGATCCGGGTGGGTACAGCTGCTCACAGAGTCCGCGTGGCCTCTCTGGTTTGAAGTCCCCACAAGGGAGCTAAGGAGGAACAGTGAAGCTACAGGCACTTACAACCTCATCCTGAGGGAGAAGTCAGCCGGTAGGCCAAATGCCCATCCGGCAGAGTGGTTCCTAATTCTTCTCAGACTGGCCAGACCAAAAGACCCGGTAAACCATTACACTGAACTCGCTATTGAACTGCACAGTAAAGGTAAAGAACTAAAGACTGTCTACATGCCTTTTTACTGTTGCATCCGTGCACCTCTTGCTTCACGCACTACCATATTTTTCATCACTACTACACCCCAGGGGCCTGCCCTGGCTGAGGAGGGTATAACACCTAGATACCACAACACCTATGCCCTGGGAGTACTTATATGCAGCATCGAGCTTTATTACCTTTTCTCCCATGTAAACACCCCTTTTTCATGTGCTTTTAGGGTCACTGCTGCTTGGCATCGTCACCATGAACATCATACCTCTGGCCCAGCTAGCTGAGTATCCTGGACCTTGCAACCATCACAATTGGCATCACAAGCAGGATCCAGAAGCCCTGTTGCAAAGGGCTACTGTGCGCCTTCTATGCTTAATGGACTACCCTTGAATAGACTGAGTAATGGTGGCAATTGTTTGGATGGATCATGTGCAGGGCTGAGGGGATGCAATGCCCTACCATCGTAGGCAGAGCTCTGTAATGGCATAAAAATGAAAGCCATCCTCCTCAATGGATTACATAGACTCATGTTGAATCGCCTTGCCCGGCTGTGCCACCCCTCTCCATAGCACACTGTATTGCGGAATGGTGTCGCCCCTTAGAAGGAGGGGGAAGCACACTGCACGTGAGAAGAGGGGGAAGCACACTGCACGTGGAAGAAGGACACCGCCATCTTGAGTGGAAGCACATGGAGAACAGAGGTGCTGGGAGACTGCAGCACTACTTGCAGAATGATGTCCGAGCCTACTGAGGAAGAAGAGTTGGTCATTCGTCATTTTTGGAGCCTGCCGACGATCAGTGCTATGACAGGCTACCTCTTGGTATAGCTCCATGAGCAGCTGCTCTAGAGGCTGCCAGTGCAAAAGAAGCAGAGATACCTGATGACTTAACTGAAAATCCCTCTGTGGTGTCGAGCAGTGGCCCGGGAGCTGCAGCTACACCCTTGGAGAAGAGATCAGCCATCCTCGCAGAGTCTGAGATCCTTCATCGAGCGGAGGCCATGACGAGCCTGCAGGACAAAGACTACCTATTGTGCTGGCTCCATGTTCAACGCTGGGAGAAGGAGCAGGCTAAAGCGAGAGCGGCAATAGGTGAAGATGCTACCCTTATTGTAGCCCTGGTCTGGTATGCACACTCATACTCCCTCTAGTGCAGACCTTATGTCCCTGGCAGAAGCCGTATAATCGTAGGATTGACCTGGCAGGTGGACCGATTCCATTGGATTTACTCCCGGAGCCTCTAGAAACCTAGGTGGGAAGCGGGAAGAAGCAAGACCCACTGATATTCCCTGCCTGCTGGCAGTATCAACACTGTATAACACCTAGCTGCTACAACACCTATCCCCTGGGAGTAATTATCTGCAGCATCTGCCATTCCCGGCTGGATACCTCAGCTGGCATCACAAACTTTATAAACTTTTCTCCCATGTAAATACCTTGTTTTCATGTGTGGTTAGTGCCACAGCTGCTGGGCATTGCCATTGTGAACATTATACCCTGGCCCGCTAGCTGAGTATCTCTGCCCTTGCGACCGTTACATGACCCACATGTATAGATTGTAATACTTTGGCCATATTCTGACTAGATGTACCTGGCACTTGCATTGAGCAAAGTTGGATACAGGGTATTCGACAAGCAACCACCATATACTGTATGCAAATCACATACTTGCGTTCACGTGCACGATGCTCCTTGCACTGGTACCAGAGAATCCTCATACTGTGCAGTGCATGCAGTGTTAAGATTCACAAGTCACATAGAGTGATTGTAGACTTGTTATTTAAGACCCATTTAAGTCACCTTTAGGCTGGGTTCAGTTGAGCATATAAAAAATCAATTTTCATACAGAAATCTTGAACAACCTTCATCTGAATTATCATCCGTATGGGTCTTTTCACATCTGCGTTTGCCCTGTATGCAACGTTTTGGGCTGCGTTTGCAAAAACGCATGCGTTTTGCATCTTCTGAAAATGACATGCGTTTTGCATCAATGGGTGCATTTCTATTGCATTTTGCGGTAAAAATGCAATGAAAGCGCAACTGCAGCCAAACGCAGGGCACATGCAGATGTGATCTGGGCCTATATCATTTGTGTGCTATCCACATGTCCAGTTCTCACATCCTTATGACATCCGTAAGGCATCAATATTATCCATCAATAGCTTAAAATGTACATGATCAAGTAGTTTCCTATGTTAAGAACTGCAATGTATTCATAAAAGTTGGATGCAATGTGGATGATCCATATGGGATCCGATTTTTTTGTGCACTTACAGGCTTTAAAATAAAATAGAGAATACCCCATGCTTTTATTTTTTCACTTAGACACACAGGACAAGAGAAAGAAATGTAATCTGAACGGCCCTAAAAAACTTATATTGGTTAGCCTGCTGCCCCGCTTCTATCGGATTGTAACTTATCGTATGTCCGGTCAATGAGCCCTTCAAAGTTCTTCGGCGCTCAAGTTTTTTGACTCCTGATTGGTTAACAGGCACGGCTCTGCTGTACTCTTGGTATTTGCTCAGTTAGCATTACTCAGAGCAGCTCAGTCCCATTCACTTGAATGATGAGGAAGAATGTCAAGAATATGACCCTCGCCGGTCTGATATTGATAGCCTATCCTACTAGAAGTCTGAAAACCATTTTAAGATTTTGGCAGGGAGTCTTGGGGTGAAGTTGGCACCTTCCACGCATTACTTCTAATGAGTGAGACACGTTTTGATCACTGTGAGCTGATAAGAAGTGTCAGGAGCATCATCAACGTGCCCGATGAGGAACTTATCATCTCATGAAGTGCTTGGAAATCATTTTTTCTAGACTAATACCCTACGGTATGTGCGTGGCTGGAAGAATTCATCAGACTTATGCTAATATCTGAATTCTTCGCCGGTCTCCTCGACCTGGTGACGCCAGGCTCAGGGATCCCTGAGGAAGGCACTAGGACAGTGCCGAAACGCGTAGGAAAAGGAATAAATGGATGATTGATGCAACCTACATATGGTTTCCGGATCGTTTTCCTGGGATTTCAGCAGCGCGGACACTGATACATCATTTCCCCTGAAGTAACTTCTTAATGTCTGAAAACCTGAAATTTATTATTATTAATTTATTGTTGTTTTATTCAAGGGTATGTAATACATTATATGGCTTTCAAAGAATGAAAGTTCTCACATCCAAAGTTTAATATGGCTGGGGTAGTTCACATCACACAAAAGATTTACCCTGCAAACAGGACTTGTTCAGATTCAGTAGGAGAAACATAGTAACATAGTAACATAGTTTTTAAGGTTGAAGGAAGACTTTAAGTCCATCTAGTTCAACCCATAGCCTAACGTTGATCCAGAGGAAGGCAAAAAAAAAACCATGTGGCAACACTAAGCTCCACATTGGGGGAAAAAAATTCCTTCCTGACTCCAGATACGGCAATCAGACTAGTTCCCTGGATCAACGCCCTATCAAAGAATCTAGTATGTATAACTGGTAATATTATAGTTTTCAAGAAAGGCATCCAGGCCCTTCTTAAATGTTAGTAGTGACTCACTCATTACAACAGCATGTGGCAGAGAGTTCCATAGTCTCACTGCTCTTACAGTAAAGAAGCCGCGTCTGTGATTATGATTAAACCTTTTTTCCTCCAGACGTAGAGGATGCCCCCTTGTCCCAGTCTCAGGCCTAAGAGTAAAGAGATCATTAGAAAGGTCTCTGTACTGTCCCCTCATATATTTATACATTATTATAAGATCACCCCTAAGCCTTCGTTTTTCCAAGCTAAATAACCCCAAGTTTAATAACCTGTCTTGGTATTGCAGACCCCTTAGTCCTCTAATGACTATTGTCGCTCTTCTCTGGACCCGCTCTAGTTCAGCTATGTCTTTCTTATACACCGGAGACCAGAATTGTACACAGTATTCTAAGTGTGGTCGCACTAGTGACTTGTATAGAGGTAAAATTATGTTCTCCTCATGAGCATCTATGCCTCTTTTAATGCATCCCATTATTTTATTTGCCTTTGCAGCAGCTGCCTGACACTGGCCACTAAATGTGAGTTTGTCATCTACCCATACACCCAGGTCTTTTTCAGTGACAGTTTTGCCCAGTGTTTTACAATTAAGCACATAATTATACCTTTTGTTTCCTCTGCCCAAGTGCATAACTTTACATTTATCCCCATTAAAGCGCATTTGCCATTTAGCAGCCCAAGCTACTAGTTTACATAAATCCTCCTGTAATATAAAATTGTCCTCCTCTGTATTGATTACCCTGCAGAGTTTAGTGTCATCTGCAAATATTGAGATTCTACTCTGTATGCCCCCTACAAGGTCATTAATAAATATATTAAATAGAAGCGGGCCCAACACTGACCCCTGTGGTACCCCACTGTTAACTGTGACCCATTCTGAGTGTGTTCCATTAATAACCACCCTTTGTTTCCTATCACTAAGCCAGTTCTTAACCCACTTACACATATTTTCCCCTATCCCCATTGCCCTCATTTTATGTATCAACCTTTTGTGTGGCACCGTATCAAAAGCTTTTGAAAAGTCCATATACACCACATCCCCTGCATTTCCTTGGTCCAGTCCAGAACTTACTTCTTCATAGAAGCTTATCAGATTAGTTTGACAGGAACGGTCCCTCGTAAAACCATGTTGATAATGGGTCATGAGGTTATTTTTCTTCAGATACTCCAGTATAGCATCTCTTAGAAAACCCTCAAGGATTTTACCCACAGTAGAGGTTAAGCTTACTGGCCTATAATTTCCAAGTTCAGTTTTTGTCCCCTTTTTGAATATTGGCACCACATTTGCTATACGCCAGTCCTGTGGTACAGACCCTGTTGTTATGGAATCTTTAAATATTAAAAATAATGGTCTATCTATGACAGTACTTAATTCCTGCAGCACTCTGGGGTGTATCCCATCCGGGCCCGGGGATTTGTCAATTTTAGTGATTTTTAGACGATGCTGTACTTCCTCTTGGGTTAAGCAGGTGACATTTAATTGAGACTTTTTGTTATCACTGATCATATTGTCTGTCATGGGATTTTCTTGTGTAAATACTATTGAAAAAAAGTCATTTAGCATATTGGCTTTTTCCTCATCCTCATCCACCATTTCACCCAGACTATTTTTAAAGGGGCCAACACCATCATTTTTTAGTTTCTTACTATTTATGTAGTTAAAAAATATTTTGGGATTCTTTTTACTTTCTCTGGCAATGAGTCTCTCTGTCTCAATCTTTGCTGCCTTGATTTGCTTTTTACAAATGTTATTTAATTTTCTGTATTTATTTAATGCTTCATCACTACCTACTTGCTTTAATTCCCTAATTGCTTTCTTTTTGTCACATATTGCACTTCTTACCACTTTATTTAGCCATAGTGGTTTCCTCCTATTTCTAGCATGCTTATTCCCATAGGGTATATATTGTGCACAGGTCCTATTCAGGATGCTAATAAACATCTTCCATTTGTGTTGTGTACTTTTATGTCTCAGGACATCGTCCCAGTTTATTGCACTAAGATCATCTCTTAACCGTTGGAAATTTGCCTTCCTGAAGTTTAGTGTCCTTGTAGCCCCTCTACTACACGTCTTAGTAAAGGATACTTGAAAGCTTGAAAGCAATTCTAAATTTTCCACTTGTTATAGCCTGTGATATCTTGATGTGATGTATTTAGTGTCATGAGGTAGTATTACCTACATATCTAGGTGTCTTCTCCTTTAAGAGCCCAGTGCATTATTGGCCAGTCCTCTGCATCTCTGGGTAAGCTGCAGCCATTTTAAGTCAGATTGAGACTGGATTCCTTGCAGGGCACACGTGTTGTCTTGCTCCTGTATGCTTTTGGAAAAACCATCAACCTTGCAGAAGTATATCTGGTAGGTGAGTTTTACTCCTGTCTGTGTGTTTTATACTGTAATGTCTATTGCAAGGGTATATAGCAATCGTTTTTTTACATATAGTTATGTCTGTTAGGAATGCATGTGTTCCATGTAATCTTCCATCCTAGTGTATGATCCTCTGTGCTATACACTGTCATAGCTGTTTTTATGATATAGGTACCCAGTAATCATTTATACTCTCTGTACTGTATATTATCACTGTAATTTTATGTGATATGCTTAATGATGATTTGCATTATTTGTATTTTTATAGTGTTACCACACTTCACATAATGCAATAATCACATCATTAACTCATTGTTGACCAATAAACTGTAGACTACACAAGGAATAGTCTATTTATTTGGAATACAGAGATATTTAAGCTGTATGCTGGAACTCGCACTGTATAATGTGAAGGAAGGCAGAACAGGACTGTATGAAAGACAGGACTGTATGAAAAGAGTGGATCATGCTCACTCCATTATGACTTGACTCATCAGAGCTCACTAATCATGATTAATGGAAGTTCCAGCAGTTATTCCTCCAGCAACTAATAAGTTATTCTATATCTTATTGATAGATAATAATTTATTAACTTAGTACAGCCACTTTAAAGACTTCTCTCAATTCTCTCAGTCTCTCACAAATCAAATTCAATACTAGCTACAAATAACAAGTTGTCAGTCAAGCTTTGCGGGGTCAGGTACCTAGAGAGCACGTCATGGCTGAAGGGGATAAACACTAGTATAGTCAGGTAACATTCCGGAGTTAGAATACCTGTAGGGAAGAGGATAAGAGAAAAGGAGCTACACAAACGAATAGTCAGAATGAGGTCCTAGGTCAGGCAGCAATAGATCCATCAAACAGAGCATAGGAATACAGGCCAACAAGCACCACTAAACAGAATGCTATGACTAGCAAAGTTCTGGGTTCAACTGCTCAGTGAAGTAGTTGGGCAATCACCAGGAACAGAGCACACCTAATTAAACCAGCACCTTCCAGAATCAGATTGGGTGACTGAGCTGTCACTCGACACACAGACAGCTCAGTATCCCCCAGTGCCAGATTGGAAGAGTGACCTGTCACTTATCAAACTGGCAGCTCAGCATGCCCTGATTCCATAGTACTGTCACTGAAGTTGTGTGCGTGATTAAATCGCACTAACTGTTTTAGAGAGCGGTAAATCTTCACTGCTATTGTGCTGTCAGTGGAGACCTGAGAGCAGGGGTGGAGTAAGGGTAGCCAGGCCCCCGGGCTGTTCAGACTCTGTGGGCCCCCCCAGTCAGATGACTGGTCAGGTGGCCAAAGGGAGACCGCTCCTGCCCTGTGTCCATGATTTGCAGTGAGTGCAGGGTGGCTTGAATGATGCAGTATAGTACACCGCAGGGGGCTGGGGCATATCCACAGTCAGTAGGCATTCCACAAATCAGCAGACAATGCACAGTCTCACATGAAACAATGGCTCATGTCCCTTGACTTTTAGAACAAAGGAATAGTATGTCTGGCATAATGAAGAATAGTTCAACCCTGCACAAATGGCTGGGTCATCACAATTGCCAATTTACTGGAAGCGAGCAGCATGGTAGAAGATAACATATTTTTCTCCCTGCATCCAAACATCTAGTGAGACAGACAAATATGTTTAGAACAGCATGTACCTGCAGATTAACAATAAGGCTACAGGTTTTTAACACTTTTTTTAAATAATGCAGGTATAGGAAAATCACGACAACTATCCTTGACTTGAGGTCATCCGTCTTACAAAAATATGGGCCCATTATGGTTTATATTTATTAATATCTGTGAACTTTCTTTTGCGTCTTATCTGCTATGCAATATATCATTAACCACTTGCCACCTAACCACTATTTGTGCAATGGACGTCAATTTGTCAAAGTGTGACCAAAAGTAGACATGGCTCTTTGCGCTGGATATAGACACTTTCATGAAATGTGGCCATAATTACTAAGTAGTTAATGCAATTTTTTATGTAAACTCTTCCTAAAAAAAAGTTGCAAATGATGACTTGCAATAAATTTACAAAAAAAAATCAAGAAAAGTGGATGCAGGTCATTGAGATGAAGTTTTATCTATAATTTATTTTGAGAGGCGAGTGCTTCTTTAATAAATTTGCCACAACTATCTCCTTAGGCCGGCTTCACACCACGATTTGGAGCTGTCAGGTTCTGTCCGGTGTTTTGCAGGATGCAACTGACAGAGCCTGACTACCCCGAACGAGCAGAAACTGAGGGCAAATATGTGCAAGGGAGCTGCCCACGGTGCTGAAATTTCAGCGGTGGAGCTCTCCATGGTGCTGAACTTCAGCGCCAGCTCTATAATGCTGCTCCTTCCATGGTGCTGAATGAGCGTGGCTGCATTGCAGAGCCGCCGCTCTTCAGTAAAAACATCCGGGAAACAATCCTTTTTTTACGGATCCGGGGCGATCCGGTGCCTTAGACTCCCATGTTATGAGCGCCGGATCTCCCCGGATCCAGGAGGATCCAGTTTTGTTCGTTTTATGCACCGGACACAAAAAATGCTGCAGACTCAGATTTTGTGTCCAGTAGAAAAACCGAGCACAACTGGATCCTCCCGGAAAATCACAAAACCGGAGGCCAAATAGCAGCTATCCGGCACCATAGGGATACATCAGGCCCTGTTCACACCGGACCAAACCTGACAGGTAAAAACTGTGGTGTGAAGCCGGTCTTAGACTGGCATAGGTCTCAGTAAATTAAATATCCTTTTATTTGTATCTCTTAGGCCGGCTTCACGCCACGGTTTTGATCAGGTTTGGCCCCCATCCCTATGGTGCCGGATAGCTGATATTTGGCCTCCGGTTATGTGATTTTCCGGGAGGATCCGGTTGTCTTCGGTTGTTGCACAGGACACAAAATCGGAGTCTGCAGCTTTTTTTGTGTCCAGTGCAAAAAAACAAATAAAACTGAATCCTCCCGGATTCGGGGAGAACCGGCACTCATAACATGGGAGTCTATGGGGGCTAGATTGCCCCGATTCAGCAAAAAAAATGGATTGTTGCTCGCATGCTCTTACTAGAGAGTGGCGTCTCTGCAATGCAGCCGCACTCATTCAGCACCATTGACAGAGCAGCCAGTGCTGAAGTTCAGCACCATGGAGATCTCCACAGCTGAAATTTCAGCACCGCAGGCAGCTCCCCTGCACACGCAATGCTGAAATTTCAGCACTGGACAGTAACAGAGACGCACAGAAATGATTCCTGTTTAAAACAGGATTAAAGGGCATATTTGCCCTCAGTTTCTTCTCGCCCAGGGCTGTCAGGTTCTGTCTGGTGCATCCTGCAAAACACTGGACAGAACCTGACAGCCCCAAACTGTGGTGTGAAGCTGGTCTTAGATCATCCAGTGCTTTTCTGTCTTTTTCTATCCCTTTTGATTTGTTTTTTGTAAGGTTATGATCTTAACTTGCTGGACAACTCAAGAATGTTAGTGAACTGGAGGCCATTGTCCAAAAGGAACGAGCTAAAATTTCTTCGGATGTAGCCAGAAATAGATGCCTGGTCACGCATGACTATTGCAGCATGTCATAACAGCCAGAGGTGCACTACTAAGTGCTAAAGACAAAAAAGGTGGGGGGCGGCAAAACATTTTGACACTGTGAAAGTGGCATTTTGTGGTCAGTTTGGAGAACCCTTTTGATATGATGATTGTATTGGGATATTTGCAATGTTACTGTTTTATTGATTTATTGCAACAGTAAAAAGTTTGTAATTTTGTCCAATGAACCTCATTTGCAATGGTGGTTGACTAATTTAATTTGCGATTTTCTATCATCATAAATTTATCAGTCATAAACATAAGTCCAAAAATTTGCTAAGCTGTGACCCATTTTTTTAAAAAAGGTGGTGAAATTTTAGCCCATTCCGTTGTTATAACTAGGGTTACATATTGGCATATGTTACTACACAATTGTTTGCATTAGTTTTTTTAATGCATATTTTCTAAGTATGTCTAATCCTGACTTTCCAAACTGATGTGAATAAAGCAACCACTTTCTAAAATCTGACTCAAATAATTAATAACTAAGATTATATTTTACAGCTAAATGCTCCAAAAACTGATGAAAATACATTAATACATGTGTACCTTTAATTTAGACATTAGGTTATTCTTCAGGAAGAGCTGATGTATAAAAAGCACACCTCCTCCATTCCATTTTTCCTTCCCCTGAATGTGTATCTGGTAGGGATGAGCGAGTACCTTAATATTCGTGCTCGCTATACTCGCAACAAGTAGGTAGCGGTACTCGCTACTCATTGCGAGTATAGCGAGTACGAATACTTTTGCAGTATATCTATAGATACACTGCGAAAGTAGCCTAAAAGTGAGTAAAAGTTATTAAAAAATAATAAACTTACATACTCACCTGTCCGACGCCTGCACCGGGACCGGAAAAACTCACCTCCGATCGCTGCACAAGGACCTTTCACTGCCAGCCAATCAGATGGCCGGTAGCAATGTGGCCAATCAGATGGCGCCACGTCACAACTACGTTATCGCTAGCGGCCACCTGATTGGCCTGCTTGCAAGGTCCTGATAGTACATCTAGGACCTTGCAAATTTGCCAATCAGGTGGCCGCTAGTGATCACGTGGTTGTGGCGTGGCGCCATCTGATTGGCCGGTAGTGAAAGGTCCTTGTCCAGCGATCGGAGTTGAGGTTTTCCGGTCCCGGTGCAGGCGTCGGAAGGTGAGTATGTAAGTTTATTATTTTTTTAACAACTTTTAATTACTGTTAGGCTACTTTTACAGTGTATATATGGATACACTGCGAAAGTATTAGGACTGCTCGCTACTCCCGAGGACACATAAGTACTCGGAGAGTAGCGAGTAGCCCGAATACCACTACTATTCGGCGAATACCAAATAGTAGCGAGTATACTCGCTCATCCCTAGTATCTGGTCACTGTAATGTCCGCCACAGTGGTGGCATCCCTGCAACATGGAAACCAACATACTCAACTCTCTGCTGGTCCCATGGCGTCCACCTGGTCTACGTCTCCTGGTTCTTGGGGCCGCACAGGTCTCCCAGGAACTTGACATGGCCCCCTTCTCTTAAAGGGCCAGTTTGTCCTACCCATAAGTGCTGAGCAACGTGGTCTATCATCTAGTGCCATGCTGCTACTTATCAGGTCCCCATCCCTGTTTGCTGTTTCCCTTGTTCCGTGCTAGTAACTAACCTGTGTCTGTGTCGTAGTGCTGCTGTATCACAAACACCTGCCTGAACCTGCTGTACTAGCTGTACCCACTGGACCAGCCTGAACCAATCGTGATGCTGTACCTTCTACACATGTCATACCTGCTGCATCAGCTGTCCAGTCTGTACCCGACTGCACCAAAGACTATACCTGCCTGTATCTGTGCCCATGCCTGCTTCCCCAACTTTAGGTACTGAGATCCCCTGGAGTAGCACCTCGCAGCTACCTTCCAGCGCAAGCCTATCCTCACCATCAGAGGCTCTAGTGAACATGAGATAGTCACTTAGTTTAAACCCTCCAGGTTGAGATTGGTACTATGGCCTAGTCCACTTCTCCTGGATGATCATGACAGTCGACTAAGCATCCTGGTATTACGGCAAAGGAAATGCTGTGTGGATTGATGCCTTGCTGGAAGATTGTGTGGTACCAAGGAAAGTTGCTTTGGTCTCCTTTTCCAAGATGTCTTTATGACTTTCCTGGAGAGCTGTAAAGTATAAATTAGCTATATATACAATTTAGTATTACAGTTATCTAAGCATAACCAAATGTTTCTCAGAGTCACAAATTGTTTGTCTTAAGATACGTTATCTTAATAATGGGCTGAGACTGTAATAACTGTTGGGCCGTGTACACCAAAAGATATACAGTATGAGTAAGACTGTTATACAACTATATAAACATTTGCAGAAAAGTGACCCGGCAATCCTCTGTCAATAATATATTAATATACAGCTATTTGACATTATTAGGGCTTTGAAAATAACCGATAACCTGCTGACTATGATACTTATGAACTGACTAGTCAACATGGTTTACGAGATCTCATTTTACTACTGATGACCAATTGTTACTTATACACTTGGAAAGTTTAATGCACAAAAATCCTTCTGAGAATATTTAATACAGCAAAGTAGACAATTATGGGATACATATGAAAAAGGATACCAGCAGGTTACACACAGGTACATGGACACATAGCTCATGAAATATGAGGTGCACAAATCACAATACCAACCTCTCCTGATGAGAGCTGTTTCACTATGCATGCAGGGGCAAGTAACGATATAAGGAGGTCTCATACATATACTACCCTAATACAGCAACTAACACAACCGTTACACCAAATTACTGTTATAACTGTGCGCTACCTCTCACAAGAGGATAAATAAATCAGGAAAGATTTGACCTTGCAATTCCCAGGCCCTACTCGGACTAGGAGAAATCTTAAATCTGACCCTGTTTGTCCCTGCCTGACTGCTGAAGTTGGCAACGGTCAGGACTCTGGATATTCGGATGACCTTTTGTGCATTCTTGCCCTTTTCCAGGATGGCGTCCTTTGCTTTGTTTCTCTCTATGTATTTTTTTGCTCCCTGCCTTTATAAGCTTCAGTGCATCTTCCAGTCCTATCTGAAGTATTCTGCAAGGGTTCCAGCTCCTTATTGCACCTCTAGTTTGCTCCGTCTTCTCCAGCAAATCCTGTTTGGTTCACCAGTGTCTTCTTAGGCTACTTTCACATACCTATTTTGAAGGGAGCTGATGCTGTCCGATAAATTCGGACAGCATCGGCTCCCTTCTGATGCCTGGAATCGGATGCCAAATAGGCATCCGATTCCGGCATTAAATCGTAGCCTCCGGGCAAAAAAAAAAAGTTTATGCTCACCTCCCCCGAGCCCCCGCCGTCTTCCTGCAGGCTCCCGTTGGCTCCCGCAGGCTGCAGAGGTATTCTTCTGCTGTACAGGACCTGCGGTGATGTCACAGTCACGTGACAGCAGGTTCCACCATGGTAACCCGCGGTCACATGACTGTGACATCACCGCAGGTCCTATACAGCAGAAGAAGACATCTGCAGACACCGGGAGCCTGCGGGAGCCATCGGGAGCCTGCAGGAAAAAGGCGGGGGCTCGGGGGGAGGTGAGCATAAACTTTTTTTTTTTTTAACCCTTGCGCTCCCAGTTTGGAGCATTTTTACTGTACTGAGCATGCTCAGTACAGTAAAATCGGGTCCGAGAAGACATCAGATGTTTCCTCGGACCCTGCTCCATAGGGCCCCATGTTATAGGGATCGGGTCGGATCGGATGTGCACTAAATGCCATCCGATTTGGTCCGATCTGATTCTGTCAGATTTTATTTTCGGTGCAAAAATCGGAGCAGGCTCCGATTTTTGCACCGATAAAAAAATCGGACAGAATCGGATCGGACCAAATCGGATGGCATTTAGTGCACATCCGATTCGGTCCAATGCCCATAGGGCTGCATGGGGCCAAATTCGGATCCGATGCTGTCCAATTTTTATCGGACAGCATCGGATTTTAAAAATCCGTAGTGTGAAGGCAGCCTTATCAGAGGTTCAGACACCCACACCTGATGCCAGCTCCTCTTCAGTTTTCAAGCTGCTTAGTGCATTTCCTTTTCTTCGGTTCCACCTGTCAGTCAAGTGTCACATAAACTTGTTTGCTGTACAAGCTCTCTGTAGTTTCCTTGTGTTATATTGATACAGTAGCAGTGTTTGGGACTTTGCAGGACTTTAGAATAAACTGCCCTGCATCTTGTATTGGACTTGTATTTCAGAAACCTCTGTTCCCAGGCCTCCTGGATGTGAACTGTGTTCATAGACTGTTTTCTGATTACCACATCTCCTTGTGTGTATGGAGCACTAAGACTGTTCTGCTACTCAGCATCTACCTGTGGAGTTATTCCAGAGACTTTTTCCATTAATGCTTCTGAAGATTATTATTGTGTATTAATGAAGTTTGATTTCTTGCTGCACCTTTTGTTTTCTTTATTACCACATTTGACAATATAGACTTTCTTATCGTTAAAGAGGACCTGTCACCCCCCTGGTGCAGGCCAATCTAAATGCACCATTGAATGCAGCATACCTGCTGCATTTAGGGAAGGTCTCCCCCATTTCTCTAGCCCCCCTGTGCACTTGAATATAGACTTTATTAATCTTAAATGAACTGAGTCAGGAGGGCATTAGTTGTTCTGCAGTTAGTACTGGCATGGAGGTTTTTCCCTGCTTCCGGCCACTCTGCTCCACCTCCTGCCACTCTATTCCTCCTCCTTAGTGTGTCCGCTCCCCGACTTGGCTGCGCCGACATCTAATGTTCTGTTCTCACGCAGGCGCACAGCGAGGCCATGACGTCAGCCGCCGGCTCCTGTCCTCGCTATGCGCCTGCGTGAGAACAGAAGATTAGACTTCAGCGCAGGCGAGGAGGGGGGCGGACACACTAAGGAGGAGGAATAGAGCGGCAGGAGGTGGAGCAGAGTGGCCGGAGGCAGGGAAAAACCTCCATGCCAGCCCTGACTCCAGAACAAGTAATGCCCTCCTGACTTAGTTTCCAGACATAGCAGACCGTTTTGAGATATAGCTTTAAAACTGAAAAAAGGTAAAGATTCCAAAAATATGATTTATGGAATTGTGACATGAACATGCCTTGTTAAATTCAACGTTAAAAGTTTGTAAGTTCAGACCAAGGGATTCAGTAATGACAAAACAAGATCGGACTAGCTGAGTTCTGCTGAGCTGTAAGTTTATGGCAGGGTGGTCGTAAAGATTCCTAATAGAAGAGTGGGACAGAGAGAGTGAGGGGCTGCCTGTACAATCTGGTCTACAGAGACCCGTGGTGGGGGAAAGTCTTATCAGTTTTGACTGTGTTCCTACACCCATGAAAACAATTCATATTTCTCTAGAGGCCAGTGTAAAATAAAGAGAATAATAAAAAAATGTTGTTTAAAAAATATGAAACCCCCCTCTAAAAGTTAAAATCACCCCCTTTTACCATTGAAATAAAACTATTTTACAGAAAATGTCAATAAAAGCACAATTCTGTTTCTTTAAAAACTTCTGAAATTTTTTTATCACTTAGATAACAATAAAAGTATACATGTTTGGTATCTATGACTTCGTACCGACCTGAGGCATCATACTGGCACGTCAGTTTTACCATGTAGTGAACACGGTGAATAAAAAACCCTGATCGTGGTCTCTTTTCCTACAGGGTTCATAAAAATGGTACGAAATGAAACAAAACTTCCTAACAGCACAAAAAAATGTAAATATCCGCCAGAATGCTAAGACCAAAAAAACCTAAAATTCATACGGCTCTTAAGGCCTGAAAATTGCTTGGTTCTAAAGGGGTTAACCTTTTTTTGCAAAATGTCAACATTCCTATGAGTTTTATTAGATTTTATTATCGATGCGACTGTGATCTTTCCCTCGGGATGTGTTTCATCCCTAGAAACGAAGCTTAATTGGCTATAAAAACACAAAATAAACAAGATTATTACCATATTTATAAAATATTCCTTATGTTCGGCACATTATGCCGCTATAAGGAGAACAAGAGAACGTTTCTGTTGTGTTTACTATGTATTTATTACCCATTTACGATAATATAGATTTTACTCTGCAGCTCTATATACACGGAGTCTGTAGTCATTTAACCACTATGGGCGAGGACGTTCCTCAATTTTATATTCCCTTTTATTCCCTCGCCGGTCTCATGCTGTTAACTATTAATACAGACACTAAATGTGGACAGAGTCAGATTACGATGCTTTATGTCTTATGGAGAGGGCTGTGATTTCTGGATGATTGACAACACTTATGATTGTCGTCTCCATTCAGCATGTGACACACAAGACTTTGCGTGTACTCCTAATTTAATTATAGAGACCAGTGTAAGAGCCACTCTGAAACAATCATGCATCAGAAGCAACCTCTCTTTTTTCTCAATGTCCAGTGTTTATTATATCATCATCAACTGAAACTTATATTGGCATTTCTTGAACTTACACCGTAACATCGTCATTAACTCAGCTTCTCTCTTGGCATTAATATATTTACATCCTATTGGCTGAACATCAGCACCTTTTGTACACAGCCTCAATATCTGTATACTTCTTAGTTTTCACATTCCAGTGTTATCTTAGGTTTTGTTGCAGACACAGATAATAGATAGTGATGAGCGAGTACCGAAATGTTCACACTCGTTACACTCGTAACGAGTACTTTGTAATACTCGCATGCTCATCCAAATAGTGAGTCCAATGTTAGGCTTTGTCCACACACATCCAGCTATAAAACGAGCACTACGAGAGCAGTTTTAAGTTCCCTTAGGGTACTTGAGCCTATGACTGATTGATTCTTCTATACATTGCAACACTATTGTTTTTCTGAGTCTCTATTGGGTTTCACAGGATGACTAAGGTAGCAGCCATGGAGGACTTCAGCATGGCAACACATCAGCATCCCGCAGGACTTTGTTGGTGGCTAGTGGCAGCTTGTGTTCAGCAGCAATTACGCTATTTAAATGCTGTTAACACAACTGGGATCTCCAGGGTATGGTGCAGGCTCAGCTCTTGAGCCTACACCATAAACCAGAACCCGGCGAGTAATGTACTATTACATCCATTACCCTGGATTGACAGGTCTCTGTCTATATGTGCAAGTAGGTAGAGACATGTCAGTCCCTGTCAGCAGGCAGTGAGAAGCCACTGGGGACACCTTACTCTCTGGCCAGTCTCCGGTTCACCTCGGTCCCTGGCGGCTATTAAAAGTATGTCTTTCTTTGAATCACAAAAGCAATCCTTGACTGTGATCATATGGCCAGTGTCAATACATGATGCACACAAATTGGGCAGCATGTATCAGATGTCAGGTTTACTTTAAACATTTGCTCCCAGCCGTATTGCTTTCATGGTGTCTACTGGCGGACACAGACAGAAAAGGGCCCCTGTGCAAGAACAAAATGGACCCTTTGCGGTCGACAATCTCATCAAAATGCACAAATTCTCCTGCTTTGCAAGTGGAAATGGGCCCTGTTAACTCTTGGGCCCCTGTGTGGCTGCACTGGTTGCACCAATGATATATTTGCCTCTGATGGGATCATGTGGATTCAAACTCTTGGCCATAGCCATATTACATTTGTGTTGTTCTAGTGGATTCCAACTCTTAGCTCCAGCCGTAGGGCAGTTGAATCATTCTGGCGGATTCGTAAAGAGTATAACCCTGGCACACCAACAATGAAAATCAATGTTCAGATGCAAAAAAAGATCCTTTTTATTGAGTAGAAGACCCAACGATCATTTCAATCTTTTACGATTTTCATCAGGGTGGATCTATAACATACAAATAGTCAAATAAGGGAATAGTGTATACACAAAGACTATAGACAAACGACTATAGAAATACATTTGCTATTATCACAATGAAAAAGAAACAATAGTACTGCCACATATTACAAACCTCATGTAGGGCAATATGTAAACTTTGTGATTATATTCTAATTTATTGAGATGCACCTGTATATTACCAAAATATCAATAGTGCAGGGGTCTCAAACTCGGCTGGGTTGGGGGCTGCACATAGAAAAACATTTATAGCGGGGGGCCGCATCCCTTGTAGGACTAAGTGATATTTTTAGTAATACCAGAATTTTTTGCTCAATCCTGATCCCCTTCTTGTAGTAATGTCCCCATCCTGTAGTAATGTCCTTTTCTACTGATGTCCCCCATCCTGATCTCCTTTTCTAGTGATGTCCCAATCCCAATCCACTTTAGTAGTGATGTCCCTTATCCCAGTTCCCTTTTGTAGTGATGTCCCCCATCCTCATCCAATTTTCTAGTGATGTCTCCCATCCTGATCTCCTTTTCTAGTGATGTCCTCATCCCTATCCACTTTAGTAGTGATGTCCCTCATCCCAGTTCCCTTTTGTAGTGATGTCCCCCATCCTCATCCAATTTTCTAGTGATGTCTCCCATCCTGATCTCCTTTTCTAGTGATGTCCTCATCCCTATCCACTTTAGTAGTGATGTCCCTCATCCCAGTTCCCTTTTGTAGTGATGTCCCCCATCCTGATCCAATTTTCTAGTGATATCCCCATCCTGATCCCCTTTTCTAGTGATATCCCTCATCCTGGTCCCTTTTCAAGTAATGTTCCCCATCCAGATCTCCTTTAGTAGTGATGTGCCCCATCCTGGTCCCTTTTGCACTGATGTCCCACATCCTGATCCCCTTTCTAGGTATGTCCCCATCCTGTCTACTTTAATAGTGATGCCCCCTATCCTGTTTTACCTTTTTTTTACACACTCACATACACACTCTCACACAACAAATCCACATACACACACACATACTCTCACACACACACACACACACTCTCACACATCCACACATCCGCATACACACACACACACTCTCATACACAGACTGAAACTCACACACACCTCCACACAGTTTCTTATACACATATCCTTACTCACATACTCACACACTCACCCTCACACACACACCCTCTCACATACACTCACACTTTTCTCACTTTAATGATGCATTGCTCCAGTGCAGGGGGCCACGGCAGTCCCCGCTGTACTGACTTCCGGCCTCCGCTGTGCTATGACTTCCTCCAGCTGCCGCTCAGACAAGCTCTGTTGCTCAGCAAGATCAATGCAATCTGCCAGCCAGAGGCCCGCATGTGACGTCATAATCCACCATCAGCTGCGGACCTCTCATTGGCTGGCAGCTTGCATTGATCTTGCTGAGTGGCAGAGCTTGTTAGTGCCGTAGACGGAAATCATCACACAGCGGTCCCCTGCACTGGTTGTCCAAGGTGCCGAGGACCGCATAGTGAAGCCCCAGGGGCCGCATGCGGCCCTCGGGCCCCGCGTTTGAGACCCCTGCATTAGTGAGAAGCACAAAAACAATTTCTCTGTTCCAGAACTGATCCCATCCTCCAGTGCTCCAGGACAATAGACATCTGAGACGTTTCGCAACAATGTTCTGCTAAATGCATTGAAGGTCCACCTAGGTTTGATTGTCTTTTAGTGACTTCCATTTACATAATTTACACAGGAAAGTACGACCAAAGTAAGTAACAATCCAAGTTTTTATTACACTGTAAGTTCTGACTGTCGTGTACTCTTCGTAGGAGACTATCATGAATCAGCGATGAGTAATTAAAAAGCGTAGTAAAAGTTTTACTGAAAGTTCAAATGATTCAATCATGAATTTACCATGAAAAATCTATTATGTGCTTTTGTGTAATGATAGTATAAATGAATCACGAGCCACTAATAAAAAATGAAAGACGTACTATGGAAACCCAAGTTGTTTCCGTTGAGTAATGGACAGTTCGTGATGGATGACGTTGATTATGGAGTTTCATGAACGTCTCTATCCATCTCCCCGTAGATTTATCTGTATTGTTCCTTGACTGTAAAGTCAACATTTCTCTTGTGTCTTTTTGTTCTTGTATTTGGTCTCGAGATCTGGATTTACTAGGATTTACTTCAGTCTTCAACAAAGGGTTGGGGCAACATTTTTAGGCATTCAATCCAGATCACTCTACAATCCCTGAAAAAAGTTATGTCACTTATCCATGTTATGTAAATAAAAGCTTATAACCTGACGTTAAATTCATCCACTGGTTTTATAAATTACTTTTCCGAAAGATGAAACTCTCCCAAATGTGGTTTAGGTTTAGAAAATAAATTGGCATCAATGCTGAAATATTGATCATTTAATGAACACAGAATGGTCAGATTTTGGCAAGACAAAAGTTTTGTCGACCACAGAAAGTAATGTGATATTCACTCAAATAAAATACAAATATATGTTGCATAACATTGGTAAATTAAGTTATTGTGCTATTAGAGTCATATTTAATATTTTGTTGACTTCCATGAGCTTGAAGGACTGCATCCATGCGGTTCAACAATGATTCATACAATTTATTATTGAAGTCATCAGGAATAGCAAAGAATGCAGTCTTACATGCCTCCCAGAGTTCATCTAGATTCTTTGGTTTTGTCTTCCAAGCTTCCTCTTTCATCCTACCCCAAACATGCTCAATGATGTTCATGTCTGGTGACTGGGCTGGCCAGTCCTTGAGCACCTTGATCTTTTTTGCCTAGAGGAACTTTGTTGTAGAAATGGATGTATGAGATGGAGCACCATCCTGCTGCAGAATTTGACCCCTTTTATGATTTGGAATGTAAGAGGTAGCTAATACTTCTTGATATATTAGGCTATTGGTATTGCCTTTCACCTTGCAAATGTTTCACACACCCCCATACTGAATGTAACCCCAGACCATGATCTTTCCACCACCAAATTTGGTTTCATACGGGCTCCAGTAGGTCTCCTGCAGTTTTTGCAGTGGCTATGGTGAAATTCTACTGAAGATTCATCAGAGGAATCCACCTTCTGCCACTTTTACAGCATCCATCTGTTTAGCAGGCAGTGGAACTTTGCAAATGCCACACGGCCTTTTATTTGCCTTTTGTTTAGTGCTGGTTTCTGGGCACTGATTCGACCATGGAGGCCATTTCGAGACAGAATCCTACAAACTGACTTTAATATTGGTGACCTGACCTACCCTTGCATTATCAACATCCTATATGTGGGGGTCTGCTTATATTTGTGTCATGCTGTAGCAGGCAGAGCGGAGTTAGTGAAACCATTAGACCACAGAGGACACTGTGGAAGCTGAACCCAAGGAACCAGACGGACTAGGACGTGCGATAAACTGCAAGGCTTTATTGTGGTTTAAACAGGAGAACCCACAAGGGAAGTTGCCTGGGCCGAAACACCGAATTCCCATGAGGGAGCACCAGCGAGCTAACCCCTTAAAGTGGTTGTCCCGTTACTACCACGGAGACTCAAGTGAACCAGATCCAGGACCAGAGGGTCAGACCCAAGGGGAACAAAGATACTGCGTGGAGAGGAGTGAGAAGTCCAGGGAACAGGTAAGAGGAACCCGTGGAGGGATTGGGGCAGCCGGAGGAATCAGAAGGATCACGCAACAGAGTCACAGGGGAAGGTCCAGGTGGTGCATTCAGAACTGACAGGGTCCACAGGTAGATGGTGGGTAGGCAGTACACGGGCACTAGAAGAAAGAATTTGGAATTAATAGAGAATATGATGTAATCGGAGCAAGCAGGTGCTGGTCCGGGCCCTGAACACGGCAACTTCAACTAATGCATAAAGTTGCCCAGACACCTCCCAAGTGAAGTGAGGGCTTTAAATACATGCAAATCTCTCAGCGATTGGCTGAGAGGTGATAGCAAGAAAAGGAGCATTGGCCCTTTAAATGTGCTGATCGCGGGATGTGCGCACCCTAAGTGTGCTACCCCCCGCAACCTGGAAATGAGAGGAGGCAGAGGAGGTGCGCCGGGAAGAAGCAGCAGGCTCGAGGGAAGAAAAGGGAGCGTGGACCAGGTGAGTGAGTGTGTGGTGGGCCTAGGGGTGCTATCTCCCTGTCCCCTGGAGATGGGTCCTGCTGGCCGGGATGCTACAACTTGATTGCTTTTGGTCTGGCACATTGGGCCATACTCTCTTCTTTGGCTAAGAAAAAAGGATCATAAGTGGTGTCTTTTTCTCCATGGTATCTTTGTCACCTAATTGGACATATGGATTTTGGTAATCCACTTAGAATAAACAATCTAGGGCTAGATGTACTGTTGACTTTTATGGACTCAGTCTTCAGCCAAGGATTGGGGCAAAAGATTGCATTTGTGGACATCCAATCTGGATCATACAATTTGACAGCTGTTGTTTGGAACACTATTTAAAAGGGTAAACCAGTGAAAACATTTGGAAAAATGACAAATCTGAAAGAGTAAAACTGTAGCAGATTGTAATGTAAAAAGAGCAGATTCTACTAAAAATGTGTAATTCCTACAGCAAACAATTGGTTAAAAAGCAAGCAGCAAGTGTAAGGTTAATAGGCAGGACAGGATTTGTTAAAAAAATCACAGAAGTTTGCAAAGATTGACGCAACATAGTATTAATAGTCTCTAAATTTCAGCTTGTGATGCTCACTGCAAACAATGTGTTAACCAGCAGTTAGCAAATGGAGGGTTAACCAGCATATTTGAGGGTTTACATAAATCACAGCAGTTTGCAAAGAATGCAGCATAGTATGAATAGTTACCATCATGTTCTGATGCTTACTGCAAATATCAGTTCTTAATGCTTACTGCAAATGATGGCTTAACTAGTTCGTAGCAACAGGTCTTAGGGTTTGTAGAAACACAGGAGTTTGCAAAGGTGACAGAACCAGTAAACAATGGACGTTGGCAAATGACAACAAAAAACAACTGAGCATGTTACCGTCTCAAGTCTCAGACACAGCAAAGGGATCAAAAGGGCCTTAAAAGGCAATGCGAGATGATGTCACTGAAGACCCAATGTGGAGCACAACAAAAGGTGGCGGCCATAGGGGAAGACAAGACGTACATAACATATCGATTATTAAACCCTTGATAAATGAAAGTTTCCATGTATTTATGTCAACCGTTAGCCTATTTAAAGGAAAAGCTGCCATGATTTCTTGCCTGGTTGTTCCGCTATATCTGTTATGGTACCTTTACACGCCACTACGGAAGGTTAGAAACCACCGGGTGTCTCACGTGCACGAGCACGTTTCAACGATTCCTAACGTTACCTGATACCGCATTTACACGCCGCTACAAGGTGCTCTACAGTAGGTTGTTTCTATCCCTGGAGGCACCGACGGGTGCCGCAGGTTACCTTCTGTAGAGCACCTTCCCTCATTTACACGCCGCTACCACAAGGCAATATGGGAGGACCTGGTGCAGCAGGGACAACACATAGGCGTGCCAGAGTTATGGATTATGAGATGCTCGTACGGTGATTGGACAAAGCAATAACATCATGATTGGCCAGCCAGCGCAGGAGGCTGACTAATACATGATGCTATTGCAATTGTGTAGTGTGACTGGTCAGCTCCTTAAATATGCCGCCCTATGCAGGGACAACCAATCGTAACGCAGGAGCTTCCACCAATGATCGCTGATGGGGCGCGGTATCCCAGAGGCTGTGACACGCCCCAGGGAGTTCACTAGGTGTCGACAAAACCTTCCTGTTCCTCAATTACACGCCGCTACCATCGGGTTGAAACCTACCTGTTTTTGAGCACTGCTGAAAAACAGGTGCCGACAGTGACCGGTGGCAACAACCTGATCTACACCGCTACCTCGCGGTGTTTTGACGGTACAAGTTACAATTGTCTCCGACACCCGGTGGTTTATAACCTTCTGTAGCGGCGCGTAAAGGTACCATTAGACTTACGGTATCATCCATACTTTGATATTGGCTTTGTTACCCGATTTGGCTTCTGCTTTGCTTCTATTGAACAGGGTAATAATCTGGATTATGCCTTCCAGTCTATCTAAAGTCTATTTGATTACACATTTGGGGATCTATTTCTCTGGTGAGGAATGTAAACACTCAAACACACCCTCTCTTCTCTTCCTCTCTTTTCACCTCCTCATACGTTCCCTCTCTTCTCAGAACACCTTCCTTCATTTCATTGAAGACTCTCTAAAAACTTCAGAAAACTAAACTCTTCCAAAAAATGTATAAGTGAAGCGGTAGGGCGCCCATGACTTTGGGTCAATGGAGGCTCATCTGTAACCCAGAACACAGTAGCCCTTTATGCAATTTTCTATGCATGGACCAATATTCCATGCTGAAAATTCTACCTGTAACTTTTTGTAGGTCAGTATTAAGTAAAACTGCAACATTCAAATTTGTCAGATTGAATCACAATTGGCTTTAATATTAGATTCATATTGAATAAATTTGGTTGAAATATATATTGACAGGATCCGTTTTCAGCACGACGTCAGTCCGCATGTCTCTCGTGCCACTGTAAGGGTACCTTTACACGCCACTACAACAGGCTGGATACAACCAGCTACACGCTACAAATGTAGCTTGCATCGGCAATATACCCCGCAGTAGCGGCGTGTGAAGACGGTAGGAGGCAGCCGGCAGCAGATACATGTTTCCGAGCACTGCCCTGAAACAGGTGGCTACACAGCCGATTGTAGCGAGCTGTATCGGCGTGTAAAGAAGGAACAGAAGGGTTGTTTCTACACCATGCTATGTACCTGGTCTGTAGCTGGGGCGTGACACAGGCTCCGGGTTACCCTGCCCCATCAGCGATCATTGGAGGAAGCTCCTGCGTTATGATTGGTAATCGCTGCATAGGGAAGCATATTTAAGGAGCTGACCAGTCACACTACACAATTGCTCGAGCGTCATGTATTAAACAGCCTCCTGCGATGCCTGCCCAATCATGATGTTCTTGCTTTGTCCTATCAGCGTACGGACGTCTCGTAATCCACAATTGTGGCACGCCTATGTGTTGTCCCTGTTGCACCAGGTCCGCCCATATTAGCTTGTTGTAGCGGTGTGTAAATGAGGTAAGGTGAGCTACAGAAGGTAACTTGAGACACCCGGCGGTGTATCCGGGGATAGATGTCACGTAGCGTAGCGCACCTTGTGGCGGCGTGTAAAGGTGGTGCGTTTACCGTTTGTAACCGTTTGTGCGTGCTCGTGCACGTGAAGTAGCTGGTTGTATCCAGCCTGTTGTAGCGGCGTGTAAAGGTACCCTAAGAGTCAGCGTGGCCTAAATGTGCTGCCTTAGCCTACAGGATCTCCAGATTTGACTTCCATCTAACACATCTAGGATGACGGTGATCGACAATTTTAATGGGAGCTGCCAGCAGTGGATCTTGATAATTTGCCCAAGTGCATCAGTACATAAGAACATTCCTCATATGGCCACTAGTAGCCTCATTGATAGCAGGCAAGGCTGTACTTGCAGAGATACCGAATAAATCGAAACGTATGAAAATTTAGTTTCCAGTGTTCATTATTCTTTTTTGCTGTTACAATTTGAATGTTGAGTATATTATGTAAAAATAATTAGAAAATATTCATACAGGGGAGACAGCATGCTGGCATGTTCATTCCACCGATACATTTGGCACTGATCGGAGTGAATATTCTAACTCTTCAAGGCAGTTTGTGTCTCTAAATCCCTAGTCATCAATCCCTTAGATAACTGTCTAATTGTTGTACTCACATGTGATGCATGCTAAGATAGTTCCAACTCGGCCACACTGACTTGTAATAAGAATCCAGGTGTCACGCTTGGGAGGGAAGGGAATCAGGTAACAGTAATGGGTGATGGGATCAGGAGGAGCTAATCTGACCTTTACCCTGGGGGTCCCTAGCTCGCCTGGCTCTTGGAGGTACCTCTGATGGTGAGGAGGTGCAATTCTCCGCCCTATTCCCTGGCTCCTGAATAGCCTTAGGCTGAGGGCCCTACCTCCACCCACTGATCCGGGATCACAGCTACTCCCAAGGAAAGACTTCAACCCAGCAGCTAAGCAACAGCACAGCACCAAGACTTAGAGCAAATAACTCTATCAGCAGCACCTGACAGAGGAGAGGGAAGGCTATTTAAAGCCAGGGGCAGGAGATTCCAGGTAAGTCACACATTAACCCCTCAACCAGCAGCTGAGCATAATAGTGAATGCAGCTCTGGAGCACAACACAAAAAGCAAATATCTTCACAACTACACCTCATGCAGCTCTTAAAGACAAACAACATACACAGCAGCATCCAGCAATGTCAGCGCCATGTAAGCGTGTGATACCAGGAGAAAAGTGTTGTTTTTTCTCTGAAACCTTGTATTTAAGCACAATGTAGTAGATGGAAAGAGTAACTGTCGAGCCCCAGGCCCTGGGGTACTCGGGTATCAGGCTTAGAGGGGGGTTTCACGGGGATGTCACGGGTGGCAGAGCCTGAGCCCGTGGCCTGGGTGACACTTCAATAAGGGGTGTATTTACAGGGGATTAGAGTTTGTCATGTGACGCCACCTGTAGCATCTGGTGATGGGTCACCAGTGCCGCTACAGTCCTCCGGAGGTCAATGGTAATGCGTCTGAGATGGCAAAGCTCCCTACAAGTGGAGCTGGTCCTCCGGAGCAGCGTTCCTGTAAGCGGACAGGTTGGATTGCAGCTTTAGGCCGGAATAGGGAGTGATGGAGCAGTTTATAAGGGCACCGGGAGCGGAGAGGAATGATGCACACACACTGTAGAAAGTCTCTTTTACCTTTTTTACTGGTGGTATTAGCAGGTAAAGACGTCCAGGGCACTGTCGGGTGACCAGGTACACAATGAGCTTCTACAGCAAGTGGGTATAAGGCCTCCTCAGCTTCTCGAGGCAAGACGGGGTTTTCTGTAGTCTTGAAGTAATCCTACAGGTGCGGATCCCCGAAGTCCGGTACGTGTTCGGTGAACTTCCATTAGTTCTTCGCTCCCTTAGCTCTGCTCCTTACCTTCTGTCCCCACTCCTAGGCTAGCTGGACAGCAGAAGGGCCACTCCGGGTCACTGGTTCAGGCCTAACCGCGGCACCGATCAGCAGGACATCTTCGCAGCTCTCCTAGCGTCTGCACACTCCAACTAACTCCGCCCCCAGCAGCAGTATTTATAGGGGAACTCACCTAAAGTCAGTGAGTGTAGCTCCCCCTACTGTATCGGGGTGGAAGGTGTTGTATGTAGTAGATACCTGCTGTGGAAATCCAGCTGTGCAGTAGGGAAGTCTGTGGCTACCTGCGCGAGCAGGGCGCCACATAACCCAAACAGAGCAGTGCAACATGTGCACCCATAAAATGGCAACAGCAAACTGATAATGGGGGAGAAGGGAGGAGCTAAGGCTAACACATCAACTATAGGAGGAATCTAGGGACAAACTTGCAGAGGCAGGGCTTCTGCGTAGCAACAACAAAATGCAGTACATGGCATAGAAACACTCACAATGAGTTGTTCCCATTCGTGGGACACAATAGTGAACCCGAAGTTAGGACATTTACTGGCATGGTGAACAGTTTGTGACTTTGTCTTAAAGGGATTTGGATGAATCAAAAATTAGTCAGAGCTGTGTCTGTCCGCTCATTTCCAATTGATGTTTGATATGTTCAAAAGCAGGCGGGGTGAAGACAGTGAAGATTGGGTGGAGGGCTTACGTGACGTACCAAACTCATGTAAGCCCCAGGATAGTGAGTGCCGACACTGGTGGAACGGTGCTGGCTCTGGAGTTGAGTAAAGGTTTTGTTAGTTTAACAAACATAGGGATTGAGAAGGGGTTGTCCGAGTAGTGGACAACCTATTTAATCTTTGGTTAAAAAATAAAATGTTAGCCTCACCTGCCCTTGGTCCTCCACTGCTGTTCTTCCAATTGGCTCAGTTGTCATTTCTCCTCTTTTCTATTTTACAGGATTCCATACATGTGATTCCTCACTGCCCCTGACACTGTCATGGGGGGCGCAAAGAGAGTAATTGAGCTTAGTGATGCCCCTTACATGTCATATCCCACCACCCCCTGGCCCTCAGTAACAAGCAAAATAATGTCTGGCATCGAATTGAAAAAATCTAGCAAATCTGAATTTTTGGGGAAATGTTACCAAATTTGATTTGCTCATTCTTCTTGCAAGTGGACATTATTCACATGAAATTGTTTTTATAATGCACCACCCCAAATTATGTCTAGTAGAGGTTAATATTAATAATAATAATAATAATAATAATAATAATAATATAAGAAATATAATTGTAAGGTTCAGATATGGAAATTCTGAAAACCTCGATGGAATTGCTCATGGTGCCAGTGTGACAAAAAAGAGGGTACCACAGTTTGGATTTGCTGTATCTTATAAATACAAGTCATGATCTCAGTGTGACTTAGCCAGGCCCTTTGTTGGTTTATACCTGTGCTTTGATACATATGGCAACAAGATACAGGGACTGGAGAGACAAATAGGGCAATAGGGTCATATCCCGTTTTTTTGGTAAGAAAAACAGTTACATGGGTGTCTCTCATCCTTGGGAGATCTTTGAAGAGTCTGGGACCTGGAGGTCACATTACCTCTGGTTTTTAATTATACAGGGTGGGCCATTTATATGGATACACCTAAATAAAATGGGAATGGTTGATGATATCAACTTCCTGTTTCTGGCACATTAGTATATGGGAGGGGGAAAACTTTTCCAGATGGGTGGTGACCATGGAGGCCATTTTGAAGTCGGCCATTTTGGATCCAACTTTATTTTTTTCAATGGGAAGAAGGTCATGTGACACATCAAACATATTAAGAATTCCATAAGAAAATCAATGGTGAGCTTGGTTTTAACGTAACTTTATTCTTTCATGAGTTATTTACAAGTTTATGATCACTTATAAAAAGTGTTCAAAGTGCTGCCCATTGTGTTGGATTGTCAATACAACCCTCTTCTCTCACTCTTGACACTGATAGCAACACCGCAGAGGAAATGCTGCACAGGCTTCCAGGATCTGTTGTTTCAGATGCTGCACATCTCGTATCTTCACAGCATAGACAATTGCCTTCAGATGAGGGATGAGGCAAACTTTATTGTGAATGGTGAAGTTACCAAACAAAACCAGCGCTATTGGTCTGACACCAACCCACAGTGGATAGATTCCTCCAAGACTGCTGGAACACAAACATTGATGCTATGGTGTGGTATATGGGGTACAAAGATAGTGGGGTCATTCTTCATCAATGGGAACCTCAATGCCACTGGATATCTGAATCATGTAGCAATTTTTTTTGGTGCTGCAGGGGTCAAGGACTCCTATCTTAAGTGAAGAATTTTGTGACCACTCCCCGCCACTTTAAATAGTCATGTGTTCCATCATCTGATGCCGCTCATAGATTTAATTATTTAAATCTAAATTGCGGTAATTAAGAGTAAGTCTCTGGACGTTGCTGAGGTTGTGCCGGTTGCAGCCCTGGTGATTCGCTGCAGTTGTTAAGTTGGAGTATATCCTTTTTGTCTATGTCACTCTGTCTGTCTTTTTTCCCACATCTTATTACTGCAGTGGTGAGACTAGTGCACTCACCGGCCTTTGCAGCATCCGGGATAAGTGGAGGGACAGTGAGGGATTGGCCACGTGACGATGATGGGGGGAAGGATCCATATAGGGATGTTAGGGAGCTCAGGGTACAGACACAGATAAGTGTCAGGAGGTTTCCAATCTCTCCTCTCACTACCGCTAGGGCCTTCTTTCCTTTCCATCCCCATTGTTATCTCTGTGTTGCACCGCACAACGGACGTTTCCTCATCTGTGCGTTACATATATGTGCTCACCTTATGAGGATGTGTCAGTTACAACCACTGTAAATACATTCTTACGGCTGCTCAGCCCCACATGAGTAGGTAGTTGAAGTAGGACAGAAACGGGTTAATCCATGCTGTTGTGGGATAAAATACAGATGAAGAAATGATCCTGGATATGTGATTATTTAATGTCAACGGTTTTAGGATACAGATCGCTCAGGACAAATCACAATAAAAAAATGTTCTTGTGATTAGTCCTGATGAAGGAGCGATCTGTACCCTGAAACGCGTTGACCTTAAAAATCACATTTCCAGGATCATTGTTTTATGTATTTCTCCCACAGCAGTGCGGATTAACCCTTCTTCTCCTACATCAGCTGATGCATGTGGCGGCACTGGTGCCACATGATTTGCAAATGGCAAAAGAGAAGAAATAGACTTCGTATCAGACACATGGGAGATCTGAGCTGGTGCTGTGTAATGTGGCATGGATGAAATCAAACAATCCAGCGGTGAAAATGCTAATGTGTTATCTCTATATAGAGGAAAATGGGGGAAGGGGTGATTAGTGAGGTGTGCCATCCACACACACTAATTATTTACATATCAATAAGCCAGCCGGTGAAATTAGGTCATACCGGTGGCATCGTATATGATAGATACCTATTATCAGTATTATCTGACTTCTGTTACAGGAACAAAGGGAAACGGTGGGTTTGATGTGTGTCGCACCTGGTGTTTTTAATTACCCCGCTGTCAGATGGATTGTATTATTCGGCTCTGTACTTTGTCTAGAAGCAATGGAAATGCACAATTTAATACAGAGAGAAGTGACACATTACTGCTGATTACAGGACAAACTAAATTTATGTTTTGTTTTTAGTTGTCAAATACGTAGAAATAATTATGGGCCTGAATCTACGCAGGCAAAACAATGGAAAATTCAGAACAATAAGGGGCGTACATAAAACTGTTACACAAACCTAATGCCCTAGGGAGCCCCAAGACCAGTGACGTGGCTTGAAACTCATGGGCCCCAATGCGAAAACTCCAATGGGGCCCCCCAATTATTGCAAATCTTTAATAGCATTTCTATAAGTCAAAGGGGCTTTTGGGGCCCCCTAGGCTGCAGGGCCCTGATGCAATCGCAACCCCCGCACCTGTTGTAGTTACGCCCCTACCCAAGACCTTCTACAAAACTGATTCAGCATTGAGGTTGCACATATAGATGACATACCATATGCCATCTTACAGGAAAAGGCAGCACTAGAAATTTCTCCCATACCCATACTCCTTTCTTCATGTCATGATCACTATATAACTCTTCCATACCCCCTCCATGCAAGAAACTTTCCATTTCAGTGAGGATTAGGCAGCCCTCGTGTAGCCTCCCTTTTATTAATAGTCTACTGGACTTATCAGGAGAAGTATGGACGTAGGGAATGTCAGAAAGGGATCCACCGGCTGGTGCTATTTCATGCCACTAACACTTACTTTGAGCACAGAGACCTGAGTAGTAGGGATGAGCAGACCTGTGGATGTTCAGGTTCATTGGTTCAGCCAGACTTTAATTAAAAGTTCGGTTCAGGAGCTGGACTTGGCCCAAATTTGACTCGGGACCCCAAACCCCATATAAGTCAATGAGCACCCCAACTTTTGTGCAGTAAAATGATTGCAAAATGCTTATGGTAAGGGCTAGGGGGCTGCAAAAGGAAGCAAAATAGGAGTAAGAGCATTCCAAATGCCCTGCAAATGTAGATAGGAATAAATACACTTACATAATAATGATGTGTGGGCCTCCCTTTTTTGATAACCAATGCAGGTAAAGCAGGCAGCTGCAGGTTGGTATTGGGAAGGCCCATTGTTATTTGGCTATTCCCAGCCTAAATATTCCAGCCTGCAGTTTCCCCAGATGTGGCTCCCGAGCGTAAGAATTCTCTGACCACGAGTGACATATGGATCCTCATTCCCAGAATGAGGCTCCATAGAATTAATTGAATGTCATTCGTTGAATGTCATGTTACACCATTGCATTATATCCCAACTTTGAGGATATTTTAATTAATAAATTGGTGAACAAGGGTGTGTGTGGGAGTCTTAATCCTGTGTGTGTGTATGTTTTTTAACTATACACTTTCTGGGTTAGTAATGAGAGTGTCTGATCAACGCCTTTCCGTTACTAACCCCTGGCCTTGATGATATCTGTCAAATCATAGCTGACATCAACCCCAAAAGTATTATCCCGATTGCTTCCTAATGGAAGCGTCACTTCTGGGGTGACTGCTTTCTGATATATTCAGGCTGAGAAGGACAAAAAAAACATGGACCTTCCCAGCCTGATAATACTATCCCCCAGCTGTCTGCTTTAACTTGTCTGCTTATCAAAAAAAGAGGGGACCCCACACCGTGTTTTGAAATTAATTATGTATATATAAATAAATAATTTAAAAAAATGCAATGGTGTATCCCCTTTTTTGATAAGTAGCTAAGATAAAGCAAACAGCTAAGGACTGCAGCCTGCAGCTGTCTGCTTTACCTGCACTGGATATCAAGAATAGGGACGACCCCACTTCATTTTGGTTTTATTTATTTTGTTCACAGCAGTGTACAGGCATCTTCCCCATACTGAAAAGCTTGTTGATTGGCTGCTCTGCAGCTTTTCAACAAACTTTAGTCTGCATCCGAACAGTAACCGAACTCAGAACTAGGACAAGGAGTTCAGTGAAAAGTCCATGTTTGAGTCCCGAATACCAGGTGCTTGGTACAAACCCCAGTCTTTGTCATTTGGTTTCACTTATCCCCACTGAGGAATCCAAAAGGTACCTCTGTCTCATATGAAGAGATCATTATAAAATCCACACAAAGTAAGATCTTGTTATGAATTTACCCATTTGTGAATTCTACCCACTCATGATATAAAATGGCAATATTCTTTTTACAAGCAATAAATATTTAGGGTCACTGTTCTTTTTACAACATATTAAAGTAACATAGTTATACACGCCATTTGCCAGTTTCCAAAAATATTAGTTGTTCTCTACACAAAATGTTTTTTTTTTAAGTTTATGTGCCACTTTTGTAAAATTGTGACCAATTGAGATTGATAAACAGGAATTACCAGAATTGTATTAAGGCGCTTTATTATTTGAGTTTTCGGCATAACATAATTCTAGAATATTGTTTCACATTCATAAATTACTTTGGACTAAATTAATAACATGGGTTTTCTATATATGGAAAAATACTTGTAAAATCTCTGTATGTCTCCTACAATTTTACAAGAAGTACAAGGACCCCTTTTGCCTAATTTCTTTCATCCACCATTAAAATTACACTTAAAGAGGTTCTCCAGTACTAATGTGATTCTCTTTCTTTTGTCCTAACTATTCCTAACTAACACTTTCCCATTATACTTCTGCTATCTTCCCTACTCCTATAATCTTATCTCTAAGAAGCTTGTAAATCCCCTTATTGTTGTTGTAGCTTCTATCCTTCTGGTCTGCAGACCAGAATCGGAACAACTGAGCAGGACATGTCACTGGTGGGGACTGAGAGGAGAGTGAAGTGTGATCTGGTATGTGTGCACAAACTGCTGTCCTCACAAGAGGCAGACCCCACCTACACCAGTATGACCCTGCTCAGTTGGTCGAATCCAGTCTGTAGATCAGAAGGATCTAAGTTGCAACAACAAAAAAGGTATTTACAAACATCATGGGTTTTTCTATATATAAGAAAAATACTTGTAAAAATGTCATGTATTTCTCTAAAATTTACAAGAGTACAGGACCCCTTTTACCCAATTCTTTCATCTACCATTAAAATTACACATTAAAGAGGTTTTCCACTATTAATGTGATCCCCTTTCTTTGGTCCTAACTATTCCTAAGTAACACTTTCCCAATATACTGTTACCTACCCTGCTCCTGTAAGCTTATTTCTAAGAGGTCATAAATACCTTTATTGTTGTTGTAGTTTTGATACTTCCAGTTTGCAGACCAGAATTGGACCAACTGGGCAGGGCACATCACTGATCGGGGCTGAGAGGAGCGTCAAGTGTGATCTGGGCATGTGTGCACAGACTGCTGTCACTCACAGAGAGGCCAGCAGCCTCCACCAGTGATGAGACCTGCTCAGGTGGTCCAAATCCAGTCTGCAGACCAGAAGGATCAAAGCTACAACAACAAAAAAGGTATTTACGAGCCTCTTAGAGATAAGATTACAGGAGCAGAGTAGGAAGCCGAAGTATATTGGGAAAATTTTAGTTAGAACAAAAGAAAGGGGCTCAAATTAGTCACGGAAAACCTCTTTAAATGAAACTACATTTGTCACTAAGATGGCATATGATGTTTTTCTTGTAGTTTTTGAGAGGGGAATTTTTTGCAATAATTAAATGGTATAATTTCCTCTGATTTTAACAAAGTTTGCCAAAAAATGGGGCAAAAATGCTTCAAGAGATCATTCAGAGGTTCATTTTCTTCATGTATAGAAAATCAATTTTTGATCAATTCTCTATCAATATTTTTTCTCCTGACATCTGAGTACAGTCCAATTTGGTTCACAAACCCATCCACTTTCATTGTTGATTTCGATCTGTTACTCAAATCAATGTCAGACATGTCTTTGTGCTTTTGTGGAAAAAAAAAGAAGTGAGCACCCTCATAGACTATAGCAGGTATGAGTGAAACAACTGGAAGAAAGTACTGTGCGTGTTATAACCAAATACCTTGCAGTAGATAAATATAAACTAGTGCTGTCAGAAACACAAGCGTACTTGGTTCATACCTTTTTTGCAAAAAACGTATTTAAGCCATCCCACCTCGTCAAGGTAACCCACTTCGGGACAGTCCCTACACTAACTGTATCGTGACCCGCTAATGTGCTAACTGACCTCATAAGAAATAGGATGCTGTGTGTGACCAGGTCACAAAGAGGGACTGACAAAAATGGGATGCATTATAACAGCTCTGCTCAGTAAAAGAAGGATGTGGCTCCCCCTAACTTGTCAGGAGACACGTAGCCAAATAGAATATAGAAAAACCTGAGCCAGAGCAAACTCGTGTGAACATGCCTGTATAGCATGCTCACGATAAACACCAAATTGAATTAAACAACTAGAAAAAAAGTATGTGCATGTTATGACCAAATACCTTGCAACAAATACATAAAACCTAGTGCTTTCAAAAACACAGGGCACTTGGTACATACCTTTTTTTGCAAAAAAACGTATTTAAGCCATCCCACCTCGCCAAGGTGACCCACTTCGGGGCAGTCCCTACACTAACTGTATTATGACCTGTCATAAGAAACAGGATGCTGTGTGTGACCGAGTCTCAAAGAGGGACTCACAGAAATGGGATTCATTATAACAGCTAAGGCTGCTTTCACACTGCAGTTTTTTCACTGATCAGTGTCCATCAGATTTGTGTGCCAAAACCAGGAGTGTCTCCAAAACTCAGAACAGGTGTCAATCTTTCAATTATAGTTTTTCTCTGCAAGTTCCTCTCCTGGTTCCTCTCCGGGTTTTGGCACACAAATCTGATGGACACTGATCAGTGAAAAAACTGCAGTGTGAAAGCAGCCTAAGAAGCAGGTGTGAGTACCAGGTATACCAGAAATGGCTGCCATCTGCGAAAAAGAAGGGTAGAACTCGCTCACAATAAATGAATGAGCCCTAAGAGAAAGAAAAGCATGTTTATAAGAGGGAGAGTGTGATTTTGCCCTTTTATCGTTACCTTTTTGGATATTACATTTGTTCAGATTTTAGCATTTCCACACTCCAACAGTCTTGTGAGACCTTGGGGTTTTGCTGGAATTGTAGTTTTATTAGGTGACAGAAAAGAAGCAATTCCAATGTGTCATTTCACCAGTCACCATAAAAATGTGATAAATGGGTTGTATGGGTTGTTACAGTTATGTCTGTTTGCTGCTTTGTGATATTTATTCAATAAAATGGGGTTTTTTTTGCATTTTTTTTGGCAGTGGTATTAATTTTTTAGACAATTCTTTTATTTGATCTTACTTTTAACCTAAAATGTGCTGGTGTGTCCTTATATCTGTACTGTATCTACTGGTAAATTGTGCCTATGAATGGTGATATTGAGAAATTAAAGGTAACTAGTCAGAGAAAATACTGTACACACACTGGAAGCAGTGCAGACCATGGTCTCTATAAGGTTAAGTTCACACTGGTCATTTCTGATCCCCTTTTGGTGCTGCGTTTTTTTTTTCTTTAAAATTGCACCCAAAACAGATCAGTCAAAACATCTGCAGCAAAGTAAATGGGATTTTCAATATACGGTTCAGACGCTGCGTTAGTGGTGCAGAAAGTGTATCCAGATAATAATGAGCATCAATTATTGCTCTATTTTTCTGCTGCGCTTTCTGCACCACTAACATCCAATTACTGTACAGTATATACTAGAGTATAAACCGACCCGAGTATAAGCCAAGGCCTCTCATTTTACCCTGAAAAACTGGGGAAAATTGACTCCAATATAAGCCTGGGGTGGGAAATGCAGCAGCCCCCATCCTGGTATATAACCCCTCATCAATGATATATAGCGCCACCATCACTCGTATATAGCACCCTCCATCACTGGTATACAGCACCCCATCACTCGTATATAGTCCCCATCACTCGTATATAGCCCCCTTCACTGGTATATAGCCCCCATCACTGGCATATAGCACCCCTATCACTGGTATATAGTGCCCCCATCACTGGCATGAAGCAGGACCATCATTGATTTGATATATAGCATCCCCATCACAGTATACGCCTATCACTGGTATATAGCCCTCATCACTGGTATATTGCTCCTCATTACTGTATATAACCCCCCCATCACAGTATATATCCCCCATCACTGGTATTTATCCCCATCACTGGTATATGCCCCCATCACTGGTATATGCTCCCATCACTGGTATAAAGCCCTCAACACTGGTATATAGCTCCTTATTACTTTATATATCCCCCTATCACTGGTATATGGCCCCGATCACTGGTACATGGCCCCCATCACTGGTACATGACCCCATCACTGGTACATGTCCCTATCACAGGTATATGGGCTCCCATCACAGTGTATGACCCCCCTGCTGGTGCTCACAATAAAGTAAAAAGATTTAACTCACCCGCCGACGCTTGTCTGCAGGCTCCATGTTGTCCTCAAGCTCTTCCTGGTTGTCCTCGGCCTCTAATCATGTGACCAGTGCAGCAGCGATGACGTCACTGATGCTTCGATCAGGAGGACGCCACGGAGCCTATAGACAAACGTTGGAGAGTGAGCTAAACCTTTTTTTATTTTATTGTGAGCACCAGTAGGGAGGTCATATACTGTGATGGGGGGTGTACAGTTTCTGTAATGTAATCTAATGTGCACCCTTCCCCCACCGATGATTTATAGGGGGATGCAGTGTCTGCATTACACTAATGAGCAGGACCAGGTGACCTCCCACTCCTTCTACAGCTTCCTCCTGCCTTCTCCAGCCCCCAGTCTATGTCCCCCCCACACTGTCACTGATCACTGACTCGAGTGTAAGCCGAGGGGGGCACTTTTTAGCACAAAAAAGTGTGCTGAAAAATTCGGCTTATACTTGAGTATATACCGTACTTACCCTCCCAGCGATCCCACGGTGATGTCTTCCTCCCGAGCATCAGCAGGACCTGCAGGTAGTCAGGTATGGTACTTCCAGGACCTGCCCATGTGACTCAGCAATAGAGTCACATGGTATAAGGTCCTGTAAGCACTTATACTACTGACAGAAAGGACCTGCCGATGCTCGGGAGGTAGGCATCATTAGGAGGACTCACCACGGGATCGTAGGGTGGGTTATAAAGTGTGTGTGTCCTCTGTGTGTCTGTCTGTGTCCCCCAAAAATGGACCAAAAAGCAGCACAAACTAATAACACATTTGTGATGCTTTTTTGCAAAAAGAGGATCCGTTTTCGGTGCAGAAACTGCATCTAAAACAGATCTTAAAGGAGCTGAGCACAAATGCTCTATGTGAACTTAGCCTTAGTGCTTCTGTCGTCTTCCCATAAGAAAGGTCCAAAGTTCGAGATTTGGCATAAAAAAGTAAGAAAGCTTATGAAAAATACTAAAATATTTAGAGCATCTCTCAAACACCTTCATAGAGGTGCAGTAAGTGTCCCTAACGTCCAGAAACTATGAACACCAACCAACATTTGTATTGTTCTTTTCTCACAGACTCAAATTGCATTGGGGACAATAAATTACAGGCAGTCACCGATTTAGGTAGGAAGCCTAGTTACAATCATCGGATATTAAAGAGGTTGATGACCTGTCCTTAGGAGAGGTTATCAATGTGTGATCGGCCGGGATCCGGCACTCGGCACCCCCACCGATCAGCTGTGCTCGGAGCCGGCAATGGCATCAGATTGCCAGAAATGCTCAATTATTGATTTGAATAGGAAGTGGATGTACAGTACCCAGCCATGACCACTTTCAGAAGACAAACCAGTCCTGTGACTGAGCATTCGGGCCACCTGTTTAAGTCATGGACAACCTCTTTAAAAAAAAAAAATCCCAAAACCTAATAATCACTTCACTGCCAACCTCTCTGGATACCGGCTGGTGTTCCTCTTTCCTCTGTATGAACATTGTCTGGAGTCCTGGCCTATAGTCAAGTGGTTGGAGATGTAGAAAGAAAGAGATGGAATGAGCGTGAGCAGCTGGCATTACAGGAAGTGAGTATTGGGTAAAACAACTAATAATGATACTTACCTCTCTGCTGTGCCGGGTGCACCCTTCTGCTTTCCTCTGTCGTGTGCCACATCTTCAAGACTTTTGGCTGCATCCAGACCCCGGAGGTCACTGTGTGTCATAAAATTACAACTTTTTTATACACTATGTAATGTAGTGATCGGCTGCATTGTAAATAGCCAGTATATATAAAAAACATGGTTGTCCTCTGTAGTGTAAATCTGGAGGTTTCGCTGGTATCTATGGCGCCCCACCGTTCAGGATGCCACAAAGAGGTACTGCACTCAAGTCACGGGTGTGGTTGTGCACTAGCCCCAAGGTAGGGGGATGGTAAGGGAGAGTCCTCACAAAGAACAACACAGCACAATACACTTAGGACCCAGGAGAAACTGGGCACAGAATTCGGTCAGAATCATAGGGAGTAAGTGAGAGAAAATAGTGCAGTGCAGAGGACTTGAGCAGTGCCACACTCATTCTGAAAGCCTAGGAACCCTAGGGGTGCCGGCAGAGCTGATTGGCCGGTGCGTATGAATCCGGGACTGATACCACCAGACAGAGGGGTTGTGGTCAGACACAGGGACCAACCCTTAATGCGGCACGGAAGTCTATCACCAAACCTCTGAAAACGGAGCTTTTATAGGAGCTGTAGATAACACACCTGGTGTATATGGAGTCTGAGATTGCTCTACTGGGACATTTCTGGAGAAGTGTATATGAATCTATATGGGAGGATCCATGAGTTAAATGGACTGTATATTTTATTCATGCTCCTGTAATGCCAAAGGAAGGCTCATGTTTAATTGTCTGATGTACAGTTTATGAAGAACTGAATAATCCTTATGACCTTTTAAATGGAGATGTGATTCCTTTTGCTTCCTTGAAGACCAGTAAGTGATTGAGTAACCCCCATTATAGTAAATGAACTGTCACAACATATAAAATAGACTTTAAAAAGGTGCAAAATAAAACAAGAATTGGCTGCAAAGGAAAAAGAGGCTAAAATCTCCAAGGAAGGCGCAACTATAATGGTGGATCAGATCTGATGTCTCAAAACACAGATATCAGCTATATATAAAGACCAGAGAAAATGAGTATTCAATTGCCCAGTATACATATTGACACCACTTCAGAATCCACACCAGTGTTTTGATGCAAGAATAAAGGTTTTATTCTTTACAATGTATACAAAAAGAATAATGTGGGGGTCAAACTAGTTACAATAAAATAACTTTCCGACAAAGAATAGACAGTGAGGAAGGATTTCTTTGTTTTTCGGGGATCGGTTCTACTTACAGCGGCACGGCACAGCGATGAGGGCAGCATGCGTCCCGTCTTATGCCAACCTCTTCCTAGGTTATTGGGGGAGGGAGTGTTTGGCGGAGATTTGTGTGTCTCCTCCCATGCGCTGTGCTGGCTACGCTACATTGACGATGTGTTTGCCATCTGGGGTGGAACCGTCCCCGTACTTGAAGACCTGAACTCTAATGACATGAACATCAGACTGACCTTCAATTATGCCGTACCAGGAATTGATTTTTTTAGACCTGAAGGTATCGGTCAGCGGGGATGGAGAGGTGGTCATGGATATTTTTAGAAAAAATACCTCAGTGAACTCTCTCCTTCATGCTTCCTCAGCGCATCCTTCCTCAACAGTCAGACCAATTCCCGTAGGCCAATTTTTGCGCCTGCTGCGGACCTGCTCTGAAGATGCCATCTTAGAGGAATGTGCTGTGGAAATATGGGATAGATTTCTTGCACGAGGCTACAGCGGGAAAAACATCAGAAAGGGGTTAAGGAGAGCAACAAGAACCCCACGCAATGATCTCTTAGGCAGTAGTAAAAAGATGAGAGATGGGAATCCTCCTATATTGAGATTTATCTCTACTTATAATATAATCAATGGACAGCCATCAGAGAGATTCTCACTCACCATTGGGATATTCTGAAAACCGAGCCATCTTTATCTTCTTTCGTCCCTGACCAACTGATAATGACTGCAAGGAGGGGCAGAAGTCTGAGGGACAGGCTGGTACACAGCTATTACATCAGAAAATCTCTGTTCCCATTCAACACGAGATGTCCTCTGATATGTTGTTACCCCTGCGGCTCCTGCCTCTCCTGCAAAAGTAATATCATTCAGACAAGGACTTTCAAGAATCATGACGAATCAAAAGAATATGAGATTAGACATAGTAACATAGTAACATAGTTTTTAAGGTTGAAGGAAGACTTTAAGTCCATCTAGTTCAACCCATAGCCTAACATGTTAATCCAGAGGAAGGCAAAAAAAAACCATGTGGCAACACTAAGCTCCACATTGGGGGAAAAAATTCCTTCCTAACTCCAGATATGGCAATCAGACTAGATCCCTGGATCAACGCCCTATCAAAGAATCTAGTATGTATAACTGGTAATATTATAGTTTTCAAGAAAGGCATCCAGGCCCTTCTTAAATGTTAGTAGTGACTCCCTCATTACAACATCATGTGGCAGAGAGTCCATAGTCTCACTGCTCTTACAGTAAAGAATCCGCGTCTGTGATTATGATTAAACCTTCTTTCCTCCAGACGTAGAGGATGCCCCCTTGTCCCAGTCTCAGGCCTAAGAGTAAAGAGATCATTAGAAAGGTCTCTGTACTGCCCCCTCATATATTTATACATTATTATAAGATCACCCCTAAGCCTTCGTTTTTCCAAGATAAATAACCCCAAGTTTAATAACCTGTCTTGGTATTGCAGACCCCTTAGTCCTCTAATGACTTTTGTCGCTCTTCTCTGGACCCGCTCTAGTTCAGCTATGTCTTTCTTATACACCGGAGACCAGAATTGTACACAGTATTCTAAGTGTGGTCGCACTAGTGACTTGTATAGAGGTAAAATTATGTTCTCATGAGCATCTATGCCTCTTTTAATGCATCCCATTATTTTATTTGCCTTTGCAGCAGCTGCCTGACACTGGCCACTAAATGTGAGTTTGTCATCTACTCATACACCCAGGTCTTTTTCAGTGACAGTTTTGCCCAGTGTTTTACAATTAAGAACATAATTATACCTTTTGTTTCCTCTGCCCAAGTGCATGACTTTACATTTATCCCCATTTAAGGGCATTTGCCATTTAGCAGCCCAAGCTTCTAGTTTACATAAATCCTCCTGTAATATATCACATGCTGTATGACTGGGGTCATCTACCATGCAGCATGTGGTTGTGGCCTAATATATGGGCAGTGGCGTAACTTGAAGCTAATGGGTCCCAATGCAAAAGCTCCAGTGGAGCCCCCAAGTCTTTAATAACATTAGTCTTTTTCTATAGGCCAAAGGGACTTTTGGGGCCCCCTATGTTCAAGGGCCCGGGTGCGATTGCAACCCCTGCTTCTGTTGTAGTTGCGCCCCTGTATCTAGGCCTGACCACCAGAGAATTTTGAAGACAGATTAGAGAGCATGTTAGGGATATCCAGGCGGCAGAGGTTGAGGATTTGAGCATTCTGCGAAACATTCCCCGGCACTTTAAGAGGTTTTATGACTGCAACCTGGATACACTCCTGGTGTGTGGTATTGATAAGCTTAAACCTGGAGTGTGGGGTGGTGATGTAAAGAAGGAGTTTGCCAAACTTGAATGCCAGTGGATTGTCGATTTAGGTACAATGTGACCGGCAGGTCTAAACAAGAGATTAAGCTTTGCTCCCTTCCTCTGACCGCTTGTCTGAAGGATTTTATTTACCCGACTGCTCTCTTTATATATATTCATTTCTTTCTCTGGTTGGTATGTGTGCACCATAGACCCCAGTTTGCAGCAATGTGGTGTAGTAACATCCCTTTGGGCCTTTGGCCAATGGATCTGTTGGCTGATTTTTGAGTTTTTTGACTCATACTAGTTCTTTGTCCATTTTGATTGTGGGTTCTATGTATCTGTCATTATAAAATGAGAGGGAGGAAACCTTCACTGGCTAAATGGGTAAGCCATGTCCTTGAAAATGTAATGATAATTTGCACTTCATCAGGGATCTAGTAGTTGGCCACAGTAAGGACTCCCCTGAGTGTGTTGACTCCTACCTGCATAATCTAAAGCACTTTCACTATTTGAAGAGCACAGGTACCCACTACACCAATTCTACCTATCCTCCCTTTCCTAGTTCCTGCCAATCCTTCCTCCCTCCTCACTGTCTATTATTTCCCAATTACCTAGGAAGAGGTTGGTATACGACGACACTGTAGGTAGAACCGATACCCAAAAACAACGAAATCCTTCCTCCCTCCTTACTGTCTATTCTTTGTAGGAAAGTTCTTTTATTGTAACTTGTTTGACCCCCACATTATTCTTTTTGTATCCACTGTAATGAATAAAACCTTTATTCTTGCATCAAAACACTGGTGTGGATTCTGAAGTGGTGTCAATATGTATACTGAGCAATTGAATACTCATTTTCTCTGGTCTTTATGTATATTTTAGAGTAGACTGCCCACTGTTACCATAATGTCCAGGGGTGGTCCTGCATTTTTTCTCAAATATCAACTACCGTATATGTTTATGACCTTCGTATCACTCGGTATGGAAGATACACCTCACAAGTATATACACCTAAATGTGTAGTCACCATCAACAATAAGTGTCTGTTCCATCCATGGGCCTGAATTACAGAACTGGCACCTTCATTTCTGGTACTTATGTGGCGCCCCTGAGGTCAGCTCGCCATAGAGGTACTGCACCTAACCCATAGGTTTGGTATCCCACTCCCAGGTAAAGGGGGGACACAATTCCGACACACACGAACACCTGCACCCAACACCCATCCTAACTTCAGGCCAGGAATCTTGGGCGAATCCTATTGAGGAAGGGCCCCATCTTCTGGCTGGGGGAGGAAGTAGGTAGAGGGTATGGGAGGAGAACAGTTCAGAGAGAGAGAGAGAGAAAAGTGAGTGGAGAGGAGTCGAGCTGGAGAGAGGGAGTCCTAGGGACACGGGAGTGGAGGATCCACCCGTGGGGGACCGAATCCGGACCTGACATGAGTCGGGTGAGTTGTACAAGGGACCTGGCCTCACTCTGGAGGGAACGCTCCAAGCTTCCACCAGGAAACCGGAGGCAGCTGCCCCTGCACGGGCAGTGGCTACTAACTGTGCACACTCGCTGAAACGATGGCTAGACCTAGGGTTAGGGGACGGGTAGCCCGTTTCCCGACAAGGCCCGCAGCCACCTGCTTGGGACACTGTGCATGAAGACGCAGGGCAGTAGAAGTGAGTAACCAGCGTGGGAGAGTCAACCAGGACAGGCTTACAGAGGGGTGTCTCGGAGGAGTGGACCCATGCTGCCTGGGAATTGGCTGGATTGCAGACCCGGAGGATATGGTACCCCTGCTGGGCTGGACTGCTAAACTGAACTGTGAGTAAATTCTTAAGAACAGCAACCCGGTGTCCTCCAGTTATTCCTCGCGCCCTCCTGCACCACCGCACAGTTACTATCACCGTCTCAATAGATTGTCACACGACCCTGGGGCCCTGTTCCACCTGTGGGTAGCAATTCCATCCCATCTGCGGCACCATCTGCCCCATGGGTACAAATCTGCAGTGTCGGTCATCCCTGGCTGAATACTACAGGTGGAGTCACGAATATCTCCTGTAAATACCCCCTTCACTGCATGGCCAGGACCACGGAGCTGGGTCACAGCCACCGTGACCTCCCAAAAAACCCACCGGCCCGACTATCGAGTACCCCCTTATCCTTGCGGCCATTGCACTTACAACATGGTAAATAAAGTCTTTGTTATGTTGACACTGTTATAATAATAGGAGCCAGGATGAATATCGTTTGTCGGGTATCGTATAAGAAGAAATTCCTTTCCTCTGGAAGAACAAAGGCATAGATCCCAACTGCCTCGGTCTCAGCAGGACTGTCCTGCTTTGAGGTCTCAGTCTCGCTGTCCGGTAGTTAGGGCTTTTGTCCAGATTGCCTTTCTCCTTGCTGGATCTGTGTTCCTCCTCCTGAACTGTGAGGTTTTTATGCTTTTTTCTCTAACGGTTTGTAAGTGTAGCTTAAAAAAACACATGTAGCAGTTTCATTTTTTAAAGGGTCAAAAATCCATATATAACTTACATAATTTTATATTTCCTCTTTCTAAGCTCTGTCCATTCATGTGTTTCCTTTGATAATACTTCTCTCCTCCGTAAACTGTGAAAAAAGATATTGATTCCACCTGCCAATCTCAGAGAGAGATCGCTTAGTTCTCTGCAGCACACTCCCCAGGAATGAATATTCATGTAGTGACATCACTGCACTGCCTCCTTTTGGGTCTGTATCCTGTTGTGTGGTCGGCTCTCCATTCGCAGGCACAGTCCAGAGGAGAAAGGAGGGGGAGGAGGTGTGTCTTAGCAGCTGCACCTCTGACATCTTTATTGTGTGTATCTGAGGCATATGTGTAGTATATGATGGAAATATTTCTATGTGGTTATAAGAACATTTGATTATTTGGTCAGCAGATACAAACATTACATGTATGTAAGAAAACCAATGTTTATATAAACACAGATATCTCTTACAGACAGCACACATATTGCAGCACAAAAGACCTCCCCCCTCTTATCTCTCTCCCTCAGAAGGAGCCTGCAGAACCCTGAGATTCAGTGTACCTTCAGCACAGGCGTGGATATATAAATAAGAATTATATACCGTGACTGTCCACTAGTCTGGTCAATTACTTTTACTAGTGAAGATAGCTGCCTGCTGGGTGTGCAGGTGCTTATAGCAAGAGAACAACAAAGGGTACAGTAATGATTTTTACGTATTTTATTCAAAGATATTATTAGTATTCTACCAAAAAATGACCTTACAGAGTCCTTTTAAGTGCCGAATCTAAGAATTTCTGTCCTGTAAACACTCATAAAAATGCAACTTCACATCCGGAACAAAAGCGCATCAAACAAAAGGGAAAAAAAGGCATACAAAATGTAATAACCATCTAATAATCAGAGAAGGTTGGTATTGTGCAGGTTGGTGCTGATGACTGCAGAAAACAGAAAAAAAAACCACAGAATTTATGCAACATGTGAACATGGCCTTACAGACAAAGAAAAGACAGATGTCTTATAGTAAAGCTAGAAAAATATCATACTTTTAGTCGTTGAGGATTTAACCACTCAAAAGACTAGTTGGCAGGCAGTCAGTGGCTTTAACCTGTTCGCCCCCCTGGAGTAATAGGGTGCTGTCTATGTGCGTACAGAGACAAGGAACTATCAGATTTGTCTCTAGTACAGTTTTTTTTTCTGAGATTCTATTAGCTCATGTATGATTGTATCAAAGTTCAGCTCAACTTTGATGTGGTCTGTGGTCAAAAATTAGCAGAGAGTTCAGAAACAATCTTGGTAAGGCCTCATTCACAACATTCACAAGTCACAATTTTCCACATACGAGAAAAACTGATTTCAATCCTAGTTTACAAAAAATCTCTATTCTTTTCACATCAAGCAGTCTGAGAAAATCATACCTCATTTGGATGGCATTTGAGCACTGGCCAATTTTTTCAGAAACCCATAGACTTGCATTGACAATTTTGATCTGACACTTGGATCAAGATCGGACATGTCTCTGTGATTTGGGACAAGTTTGTAAACCCATTCACTATTGATGCTAGGAATGCTGGTAGGGGTGATCTTTTTGTCATGGGGTGATAATAGCGCATGAGCGGAGTAGTAGCAGAAAGACAGTGATGGGCTGAGAGAATCATTGAAGCTACTCTGACCCTCTGGGCTAGGGTTCCCTTGGCCACCAACCTTTCCCTGCTCCTATTCAGCCCTGGGCTAACACCACCCCCCCTAAAGAAAGGAACAGCAACTCCCACACGATAGCTCTAATAAAGGTTTGCTTCAGGAAAGCTTCTGAATCACAGCTCTGCGTCCACACAGCACAAGGTCAGAGCAGAGACTAAACTCTTTCAGCGACACCACCTGAAGGGTATTGAGAATATTTAAAGACTAGTGGAGTGGTAACAGTGTCATTTGACATACACAGCAGCAGCTCACAACCTAAAGAGCCACAGACGGCTAATACCATGGATAGCAACTAAGCTGCTGACATTAACCCTGAAAGCACCAACAGGAATGAACACATTAATCACTGCAGAGCAATTCAAGAAGATTGCAGCACAGGCTACCTGTGACACTTATTACAATGTACAAATATACGAGGGGGCCATATAGCAATATTTCCAATGATCTCTACACCTAGGCCTTCGATGGTGACAAGGGGGCATCCTCTACGTCTAGGGGAAAGAAGTTGGCTATTGTTTACTTCAGCATCAAGGATCTCTAATATCCTAAGAGCTGCTCAAACATCAAGGATCTCTGAGAGGTGACTATGTACTTTTTTTCTTTTATTAAAATAGGGGTCCTTAATTGATTAAGTAGGAGATGTCCACTAATGGAAAACCCCTATAAAATGATGTCACACGAACATAAAAAAGTGATTTTTAAATAAATCTTTTCAAAGGCCATAACATGAAGATTTTAATAAACATCACAAAAGAAACATTAATCCACATCTACAAAGGAAGAGACGTTAACAGCTCATCGCCTGTCTAGTAAATTTCAGGGTTACAGGCTTGTAATGTCCTGATTGACGTTATAGAAGAGACGCCGTTTCTATACTATAATGCCTTCTTGCATGCTACAATATCTATGTACTAAATATAAACCATAGACGTCAACTCACCATAAAAGGAACTACAGTACTAAGCTTCAAGAGAGGGATCCAATACATGGGGAACGCGACCTGTGCCCAATGGACCCCAGTGACTATAATGGGGTCTATTAGATTGATTGTATGACGTTTGCCATGTTACTAGAAAAAATACTGAAGAATGCTACCATGAAAAATGGCAACTAAGTCCCCGACTCATCAAGTCTAACATTTAGCACATTAGTTTTAATAAGAAGATGTTGAAGTAAGGGCAGAGACACACTGATGCGAGCTGCGTGCAAATGTCTTGCATGCATCTTGAATGAGTCACCCGGCAGCGGGCTCTCTGAAAGGGAGCATGGAGCGGATTGTGATTCTATGGAGCTCCACGCTCCCATCCAAAGAGTCGGCGGCTGGGTCGGGTGACTCATGCAAGATGCATGCAAGATACTCCCACGCAGCTCGCATAGTGAGTTTCCAACCTCAGATGCATAATTTCAAGAAGAGAAATGTGCCTCTTGATAATGTTAGTGTGTTCTTCAGCTGCCGTGCGCCCCCGCATGAAATATATTTCAGTTTGGTCCTGGAGTGCTTTAGGTGTCAATACTGATTACCTTTTTGGCCATGCTTGATTACACCCCTCCATTTGAAGCTCTGCCCGCTTTTCTAATTACTTAGTGGTGCTGGCCCGGACAAGGGTAAAGTAAAAATGCCAAAAGTCAGACCGTGTTTGTGCAACTGCAAGCTGAGCAAAACATGTTGAAAGAATCCAAACTATTTTACATCATAAAACCGGCAAAAAGTGTCTGATGAGCCGACCCTTAGGCTGGCTTCACACCATGGTAGAATCAGGTTCGGGACTGTTCGGTGTAAACCGGACAGCCCCGGACCCGATTTCTAACCCATGCAGCCCTATGGGGTCAGTTGGACTCGGATGACAGCTACAGTTGTGGCCAAAAGTATTGACACCCCTGCAATTCTGTCAGATAATACTCAGTTTCTTCCTGAAAATGATTGCAATCACAAATTCTTTGGTATTATTATCTTCATTTAATTTGTCTTCAATGAAAAAACACAAAAAGAATTGTCCTAAAGTCAAATTGGATGTAATTCCACACCAAACATAAAAAAGGGGGTGGACAAAAGTATTGGCACTGTTAGAAAAATCATGTGATGCTTCTCTAATTTGTGTAATTAACAGCACCTGTAACTTACCTGTGGCACCTAACAGGTGTTGGCAATAACTAAATCACACTTGCAGCCAGTTGACATGGATTAAAGTTGTCCTGTGTCCTTGTGTGTACCACATTGAGCATGGAGAAAAGAAAGAAGACCAAAGAACTGTCTGAGGACTTGAGAAACCAAATTGTGAGGAAGCATGAGCAATCTCAAGGCTACAAGTCCATCTCCAAAGACCTGAATGTTCCTGTGTCTACCGTGCGCAGTGTCATCAAGAAGTTTAAAGCCCATGGCACTGTGGCTAACCTCCCTAGATGTGGACGGAAAAGAAAAATTGAGGAGAGATTTCAACGCAAGATTGTGCGGATGGTGGATAAAGAACCTCGACCAACATCCAAACAAGTTCAAGCTGCCCTGCAGTCCGAGGGTACAACAGTGTAAACCCGTACTATCCATCGGCGTCTGAATGAAAAGGGACTGTATGGTAGGAGACCCAGGAAGACCCCACTTCTTACCCCGAGACATAAAAAGCCAGGCTGGAGTTTGCCAAAACTTACCTGAGAAAGCCTAAAACGTTTTGGAAGAATGTTCTCTCTTTTTGGGCAAAGGCATCAACATAGAGTTTACAGGAGAAAAAAAGAGACATTCAAAGAAAAGAACACGGTTCCTACAGTCAAACATGGCGGAGGTTCCCTGATGTTTTGGGGTTGCTTTGCTGCCTCTGGCACTGGACTGCTTGACTGTGTGCATGGCATTATGAAGTCTGAAGACTACCAACAAATTTTGCAGCATAATGTAGGGCCCAGTGTGAGAAAGCTGGGTCTCCCTCAGAGGTCATGGGTCTTCCAGCAGGACAATGACCCAAAACACACTTCAAAAAGCTCTAGAAAATGGTTTTAGAGAAAGCACTGGAGACTTCTAAGGTGGCCAGCAATGAGTCCAGACCTGAATCCCATAGAACACCTGTGGAGAAATCTAAAAATGGCAGTTTGGGGAAGGCACCCTTCAAATATCAGGGACCTGGAGCAGTTTGCCAAAGAAGAATGGTCTAAAATTCCAGCAGAGCATTGTAAGAAACTCATTGATGGTTACCGGAAGTGGTTGATCGCAGTTATTTTGGCTAAAGTTTGTGGAACCAAGTATTAGGCTGAGGGTGCCAATACTTTTGTCTGGCCCATTTTTGGAGTTTTGTGTGAAATGATCAATGTTTTGCTTTTTACTTCATTCTCTTTTGTGTTTTTTCATTGAAGACAAATTAAATGAAGATAATAATACCAAAGAATTTGTGATTGCAATCATTTACAGGAAGAAACTGAGTATTATCTGACAGAGTTGCAGGGGTGTCAATACTTTTGGCCAAGACTGTATGTACCTGCCCCTTTGCAATAGCTCCCCCCTTCATATGTTTATGGCTCCGTTCCTCCAGTTAACCTCACCTCCTTCATAATGCACAGATGCACATGGCTTCACCCCCTCCAGTTTGCCACACCCCTTCAGAATGTGACAGATGTGCATAGCTCTACCCCACCAGTTAGCATCACCCCTTCAGAATGCACCATATGCATATGGCTCTGCCCCCTCCTACTAGTCGCGCCTCCTGTATTATGCCCGATTTATTATTGTAACCCGTGCAATGCCTCCTTCATAACCCCACCCCCTAGGTTTATATGGTTCTGTCCCTTCTGGTTAGCCCCACCCCTTAATTACACCCCTTTTTAACCTGGGTAACATCCCCTCATAACCCCACCGCCTGTGTACACATAGCTATGCCCCTTCCAATTATCCCCACCCCTTAATTACACCCCCTTCATTATTGTAACCCGGGTTCTACAGCTAGTATACAATTAATATTACAGAAAGAGGAATTTGATTTAAAATGTATTTTTGTGATTTTTTTTTGTACATAAAAAAGAAACTTCTTTTTTAAATTTTTTTTTTTATTTTTTCATATTCTTCCGTTATTGACTAAAAATTGTAAAAAAAACAAACAAGAATGTAAAGTGACATCCACATTTAATCCAACAGAACACAAGAAAGGAGGCAACAATTGAATAAGAAGAAGGTTTGATTTTCTTAAAATCGAGTTCTGACCATGAACTGGTTAAAGATATACGTAGATATACGGTACTTTCCCTTCTTGTTAGATATTTCCAGTGCACATTATAGATGACTTCCCCGGTTCTGCATCTCATCCTTTGTGGTATCTTAATGATACCTTTCCCACATACTTTATATAGCGAGCTGCTGACTCAGCAAATTGAACAGTAATTTTGATTGAAGTTAATTATAGTCCCCGGTGCCGTAAAGACCGTCTTTGGTTTTCTGTCCTCTTTTATGTGTAGTAGGGTCATCATCAGAACAAATATACCGTATATATAAATGCCAATTACATGTATTGATTGCTTCTTTCTGCAGATTTGACCTCTGTCGTTGTTTGTATACATGTTTTATGTTTTACGTTATGTCTGATAAACTTTTATTATCTCATTATTATCTTCTAATTATTATTTTAATTATCTTTAATGATGTGCATGGATTTTAATGCAGGAAATTCTTGATCCGATGTATCAGCACTGCTAAAAAAATATACAATCGTTTTGTATATTCAGCTCCCACGGAGAAATACTGTACGTTCTTTTCACCAGTAATCATAAAAACGATGAAATCACCATGGTTACAGACTACAAACAAACACGGTGTAGTCTGATCTTATTGTAGGATCAAACTTCACAGGGTTTGTTTGTAGACAGCTGTATAGAAAAAGCACTGGGAATGTCACAAGTGTGTCACGTCCGGCTGAGACATTTGCTGTATCTGGGATTAGAAGGTTTTGGTGATTGGAAGGTCATCTTTGGATTCTGCGATTAACATGAAGGAAGCAAATTTATTTTAATTTGTTGTTTAAGGGGTTAACAGTTCCTTTTTGATCCTGTTGAGATTCCATGAAGCTCTAATCTCAGCTGCTGCATGTTGCTGCCACTCCCTTCTGTTATTTAAACTCACTCCTTACTCTCCCATGTGCCAGATATAGGACCTCTATGCTGACCTAACAGGAAAAGTTGCCCTTGTGTAAGCTGTAAAGTTTTGTTTGTTGTTTTATTGCTGTTTGTTTGTCTTTTTTCCAGTGTTGTCTTATTTAGTAGTAAGGGTGGATTCACACTTGTGGACCCCTCCGCAGCGTCCTGCGGAGGGAATCCGCAAGCTGAGCGCAGCCAGCGCAAGCCCCTATGTTTATAATGGGAGCGCACGGTGCTGCACTTGACTGCGCATGACCGTGCGCTCCCATTCACTGCAATATGTCCCTGGTGCGGACGAGAGTGTGTGATTCGTGCGCAGGCATCCGCCTGAGTACAAATCACATATTGTAGTGAATGGGAGCGCATGGTCATGCGCAGTCAAGCGCAGCACCGTGCGCTCCCATTATAAACATAGGGGCTTGCGCTGGCTGCACTCATCTTGCGGATCCCCTCCACAGGACGCTGCGGAGGGGTACGCAAGTGTGAAGCCAGCCTAAGACTAGTGTCTACCTTTTCACTAGCCCAGGGTCAGCCATGGCTTAGCTGTACATGATCGGGGGAAAGATCTGTAAAAGATTTACAGAGCTCCAATCCAGCTGCTGGAGGCTACTGACATGGCTGCAGTTCCCATGAATTAGACCGAACATTCTTCTTATTTATTCACGTTTATAGCACCAATAATTCCACAGCACCTTACCTACATTAGCATCACTGTCCCCATTGGGACTCACAATCTAAACATCCTATCAGTATGTCTTTGCGGTGTGGGGGGAACCGGAGAAACCAGAGGAAACCCACGCAAACACAGGGAGAAGATACAAACTCCTTGCAGATTTTGTCCTTCCTTGGTGGGATTTGAATCCAAGACCCCAGTGCTGCAAGACTGCATAGCCAACCACTGAGCCACCATACAGTGCAAGCCACTGAGTCACCATACAGTGCAAGCCACTGAGTCACCATACAGTGCAAGCCACTGAGTCACCATACAGTGCTAACCACTGAGCCACTGTACAGTGCTAACCACTGAGCCACTATACAGTGCTAACCACTGAGCCACCATATACAGTGCTAACCACTGAGCCACCGCATACTGTGCTAACCAGTAAGCCGCCATATACAGTACTAACCACTGAGCCACCATACAGTGCTAACCACTGAGCCACCATATACAGTGCTAACCACTGAGCCACCATACTGTGCTAACCAGTGAGCCACCATATACAGTACTAACCACTGAGCCACCGTTTACAGTGCTAACCACTGAGCCACCATATACAATGCTAACCACTGAGCCACCATACAGTGCTAACCACTGAGCCACCATATACAGTGCTAACCACTGAGCCACTATACAGTGCTAACCAGTGAGCCACCATATACAGTACTAACCACTGAGCCACCATATACAGTGCTAACCACTGAGCCACCATACAATGCTAACCACTGAGCCACCGTATACAGTGCTCACCACTGAGCCACCATACAGTGCTAACCACTGAGCCACCATATACAGTGCTAACCACTGAGCCACCATACAGTGCTATCCACTGAGCCATCGTATACAGTGCTAACCACTGAGCCACTGTGCTGCCCATGTTTACATCTTATGCTTTGGTATTTTTTTGTCTACACAATGTTGCATCCACATTTTTTAGGATCACTAGAAAATTACAAACATCCACCCCTAATAATTATCTCTGACATCCTTACTCTTATTTATTATAGCTACCAGAAAGTACAAACATTTTGCCGAGCTTTGTATACAGATAATACAGAGAGGGAGTGTGTGCTTCCAATAGGGCTGCCCTCAAGACAGTTAAAAAAGTGAAAAATAAAAAGCTACAATATATAAAAATGAAGATTAACACAATTTCTCTTTTACAGACTCACATCTAATCGCTGACACTAAAATCAAATATACTACTGCATCTCAATGAATTAGAATACTGTGACGCCCCACTGGTCGGGATGTCACGGAGGGGTACTGCACTCATAAAAGAGTGTGTAGTATTCCTGTGGCTGAGGAATTGGGATGCTGCATAAGGGACCCTCAAAACACCCATTCACACACAACCTAGAGCAAGGGACCATTGGTGGACCCGCTGTAGGGAGGACCCAGTCCCTCGGAGGAGCTCAGGCAGGAGGTAGAAAAGTGTGTGGGTGGGAGGGACAGAGGAGTTAGTTTAAACAAGTGATACCACTTAGAGAGTTTTAGTTACAAAATTACACCTTTATTAATTAAAAGCAGAATAGTATACGTTAAATACAATGAGTTTTAGTTAGGAGGTCCCAAAAAATACTGCAGGGCAAATAATCCCACTGCAGGTACAAAGAGTCTATCCACAATTACACAGGTATCACAATGGAACTATTCATCAACAACCTTCCGGGTGTAGTATCGTTGTCATGACAACCATCTCATTCATTGCCACTCACCCATAAGTTGTGCCTGTGGTGGACCTCCTCAGTTCACCCTGCAATGCCTCGCCCAGCAGAGCCCCCCTATGCGCATTTCGCAACGCTTGATCACGGGGATAGCCAGAGGAGTTAGGGTAGAGTGAGGAAGAGCTCCTGTGGGGAGCAAAGATGAAATGAGTCGGTTGACAGGGTAGGGGTTACTTGGATTTTGGGACAGGTTGCTACTTCAGTGGGGATCACGGCTGGTCGGGGCCTGGTCCCGTGCCCTGATACCCAATGCAGGGCAAATTTTTGGAACGGACATACTGTAACCATGAGCCACCTTGTATCAGTGCTAATGAGCCACCTGACAATGCTAACCCTGAGCATGGATAGCTGTGGGTATACAGCTCCCCACAGTGCTAACCACTGGCCACCGATAAGTAGTAGCTTTGGATCCATGTGTGCTTAACCACTAACCCGACCATATAAGTGCAATAACCAATGAGCCCCAACAGTGCTAAACTGAGCACCAGTATGGAGTCAACCACTGACACCGTAACAGTGCTAGTCACTTGAGTCACCAGTTACGGCTAACCTCAGCAAGTGCAAATGCCTTGCCACACCTGCCGCTTATGTCTCACCTATACCTTGGTATGGGTTTCGCAACCGCCGCTGTCTAACTTGTCCTCATACTTGCAGCGTGTCTGAATCCGCTGGCAGAGGTTGTTTTGAGGTGCTGTGGCACATTTGTAATAAAGCGCTGATTGGAAATGAACCCTTAACAAACCGCCTCGTTCCGGTTTACCGGTGTTGAACTGGACTCTCCAGCCAGCTCCGAACCAGTCCTGGAGTGTTCCCTTCGTTGTCTGGGTCACTTCTCAGTTTAGAGGTGCCCTCCCGTCACGATCGCAAGAGTCCCCTGCGTCCGTCTCTGCTGCTCTCCTCACACCGTCTGACTGAATTGGGCAAACTGTCACTGTCACTTAGTCATCACTCCCGCTCTGCTAAGCTCCACCCCCTGGGACCTACGAATATACAGTCCCTGTGCTAGGGTGGCTGTGATTGGTATTGTGTGGCTTTGATACAGACTCGTAGCTTCCCCCTCTACCTGCAACTATGGAGGCACTACACCTCTGTTTGGGATGCAGTACCTCCCTGTGATGTCCCGCCAGAGGGGCGCCACATAAGCAACGGCGGAGAACCATCAGGACTGAGGGGGACCCTAGGAGCACCAGGTGTTTGGTGTGTCCGAATCTGGACGCAGTACGACTACCGGCAGAGTGGTTCAGGCACGGAAGGAGAACCGGCTCCAAGAGTGGTGGGGGTGTCCAACCCCGAGGCGCCGAACTGGAGGCCCGAGTTTCTTAGGAAGTCGTGGCTGACACCTGCACACCCAGGAAAAGCCCCATATAGGATCCCAAGGGCTTGAAGAGGAGTCGCTCAGTTAAGAGAGGATCTGAGGGAGCTGGCTTCAGGCTCTGCACAGCGAGGCACTGAGAAAGAAAAGAGAGTGCACAGGAAGGGACCGGATAGAAACAGTAGGCATTCCACCAAAGGACCCAAGTGCGGCATCCTTATTTCCAGCAACTACTTTATTCCCTGCGCCTGTGGAGCTGCCGCCCTGCAGCACAAGGAGAAGGGTAACAGGGTCTGGCAGCTGTGCCCCTGATAATAACTGTCATCCCATTATCCACTACTGCCCCGGGATCCCTCTCCACCTACGGGGAGCGTAATCATCTTGCTGCTCCACCATCACCCCGGAAGGTCTGTCCCGCAGCGCCGGTAACATTACTGGAACCATAGGTGGCGTCACAGATCAACTTTTATTTTATTTTTATTTGACACTTTTCAGCGACCACCAGGGCCACGGAACCGGGTACATGCCCCGTGACATCCCCCGTGCACTACAAAATACAATACAATCAAAAATCAATATCATATTACCATGTTTCTGAGAACCCTGAAACATATTGACTAATAATCCAATATTATATTCACCCTTTGATGTCTCAGGAATACAGCAGCACAGTGTTTAACCCTTCATTCTCCCTACTTTAATTTCCTGAGATAATGACCTTTAGGTTTTCATTGGCTGTAATGCATAATCATCAACATTAACAGAAATAAACACATGAAATAGATCCCTCTGTGTGTAATGACTCTATATAATATATTGTGTTTCACTTTATTATTGAATTACTGAAATAAATTAACTTTTTGATGATTATCTGATTCATTGAGATGCACTAGTATCACATATTCCCTTTAAGGCCACCAGTGGGCATCCTCACACATTAATGACTCCTATGTACTTGAGTCTGGAGCTGGGACCACATAGACCATTACGGTGAATGGACACAACACATTTTCCACTTATCCCAGCCTGACTTTCCTGCCTACGATGATTGATGAGGAATTTAATTTTCATTGAGTCACATCAAGTGGATGTGGGAGTCATCGCTAAAAGCAGATGTAAACATTAATATTTATTTTCTGACTTTGCCTACATAGTAATAAGCTGATAAGAATTCCTTATGTGTATGACTCCGAGACAGATGACTTTCATGCGTCCGCTAACATTTTTCTTGATATTCCAAGTAGTGGATGAATGTGAAGAGGATGTTATGATATCGGCGCTGACGAATAGTGATCAACTGGTTACAAAACAGACAACTACACATGGCAAAGTCATAACTATGGTCATACAGGGGCATATTGAGTCCCTAGAATGTCATACTACAGAGCCTTTGTACACATCTAAATAAATGAGTATTGGTTGGAAAAGTGCACATTTGCCATTTACTGCTTTTTAAAATTTTCATCCATTCTTGAGTTATTTATATCATTCTTTTAATATGTAAGCAGTGGAATACTGGGCACTAGCCACAATAATATCAGGGGGGCCTTACAACCACAAGGGGTTCTGCAGCCTGTAAGGCAGTGGAAGACACTAATTAGTGACTGGAAAGCGGATGTTGGCCACCAAGTCACATACGTGCCGTATCCTGGCCTTATTCCACTTCCATACACAAGATACTTAACCTCGTTTTTATTGTCGCAGACATCAATTTCGCGACTCAACTGCACTTCAAGTTTTGGTGAGTGCCGCTCCTTCTTTCATTCATTATATTATTTTTTTGTTTACAGCTTGTTGTCAGGTGACCGACCACCTCTGCTATATAGCAGAACATGTGCAGTGCTTACAAAAGCTTTTCAATTGTGTTTGAAGCTGGTCAGGGTCGCTGGAGCATTGTTAACTCCCAATCCTGGCCACTTTCAGTGTGTAAAAGTTAAAAAGCAATAGAGATATGTCTCCTAAGCATTGTCAGAGCGTCTGACCTGCTCAATTCAAGTAATGAGCACTAGAGCACTTTACTGCTTGCTCATCATTAGTGATAACTTATAGGATTGTTAGAAGTCCAACTACTTGGACTTGTGTTGGGTGGCCGTCCATAAGGGGCCCTGATAGTAAGAGGTGAACTACGCCTCCCTGCCGCCTGAGGCGAAGAGTGGGGGGTAGGTGCTATCAGTGCCGGCGGCGGTAGTGAGCAGCGAGCGGGGGGGGGGAAGCATGTGCTATCAGTGCCAGCGGCAATAGTGAGAAGCAGGGGGGAGGATGTGCTATCAGTGCCACCGCCGGTAGTGAGGAGCGGGGAGGGGGGATGGGGGGTGCTGTCAGTGAGGGGAAGGCAAGAAGTGGAGAGGCGTGTGTATATACCTGGAGTTGTGGAGGCAGGTGACGTCAAGCAGTGGCCAGGAAGCCACTATGTGCAGGGCGCAGCCTCCTGCAGCATTGCCACTCACCTGTTTCCTTGCCGCCTGAGCAACAGACTCAACTTGGCTAATGGTTGCTGCTGCCCTGCTGGTAGTCAGTGGGGAGGCCGGGCCTCATCTATGCAGCATCCCTGATTCCACCAAGTTTGCCCCAGTGCAAAAGTTCAGTTTAGGGATGCCCTCGGTGTGCACCAAAGCACACACAAAGATTATCAAAGTTCTCATCGAAGATTTATTAAAAAGCACCTTACTCTTAAATGGCCCTTGAACATATTTTTGCAAAGCTTGAAGTGTATAGATGTTACTGCTACAGAGTCAGCTTAAGCCACTGCCTAGAGCTCTTGGCTACTGGGTGGCAAGTACCTTCAAGAAGTCTACATTATTAGTAAAGAGGAGGCTAGGGAATAAGAACTAGCTATGGGCAAACCCACCGATGTTCGGGTTCAACAAACTCACCCAAACTTTTTTTAAAGTTCGGGTGCGGGTTGAAAGTGGCTCGAACTTAAGTCCGAACCCCAAACTCAGACTGTAAAGTTATGGGATGGGAGCTAGGAGACAGTAAAAGAAAGAAGATATTTATTAAACAGCATTATACTTATCGGCATCCACCCACTTGTACTTCCGGGGCCGCTCATTAACTTCCTAGATATTCACTGCAGAGGGACCCAACAGCCAATCACAGACGCTGTCACAGAATTGGCGCACCAAAACCACGATGTGGTTTTTTGCCATGGATTTCATGGTCTTTTGGTGTAATTTTGGCACAAAACTGCATGCATTGTGTTCAATGTGTTCATCTGCATCTCCTGAGCCGAAAAAGCACCTAAACACCTACACTGTTTTTGTTGCAGATTTCATGTTTTTTTTGGTTCATTGTGTTCAATGTGTTCATCTGCATCTCCTGCCCCAAAAAAGTACCAAAACCGCAACACAGTGGAGCCTTTTTTTATAAAATTATTCCTTGAAATCATTTTTTTTAAAAATTACATGGGGGCTTCACCGTATTTTTGTATGCCAGCCAGGTACAACAGACAGGTACAGGCAGCCCCCTATCCCTAGTTGACTATTTTTACCTGGCTGGAAACCAAAAATATAGGGAAGCCCTTTTTTGAATTAGTTCATGAAACAATTTAAAAAAAATGACATTGACCTTTGCCATATTTTTGACAGGTACAACTAGAAAGCTGGGGGCTAGAATCCTCAGCGCAGGGTGGCCCATGCTTTTTGGGGCCTCCCTGCTGTGAATTGCAGCCCGCAGCTGCCGCAGAAAAGAGTATATAAACAGAAACACAATTTTCTGGCACTTCACCCTGACTTTTCCAGTGACCCTGGTGGTTTTGGCACTCTGGGTAAAGGGGTTAATGCCAGCTTTGTATTGGTTGCTGGCACTAAGCCTGAAGATCCTAGTGTAAGCAGTAAAAAAACACAACACTAAAAAAAAAAAAAATTAGAAATAAAATACAAGACAACCCTGTTTCCCATTTTTAATTAACAAAAAAACCCTTCCCTCCGACATAATCCACAGGGAACATCTTCAGCTCTGCTGCATATCTTTGTGAGCAGACGCCCATTCTATGCATCTGTTACAGACTGTTGGTCCCCTCTGCAGTTAATATCTAGATAATGAGCAGCACCCGAAGTAGACGCAGTGGGACGGCAGGGTGGTGCGACGTGGTAAGTATAATGCTGATTAATAACTATTTTCTTTATTGTTACAGCTACCACACCCCCGAACCCAAACCCGAACTGTAACACGGACTTCCCAGGAAAGTCTGTGTTTGAGATCTGTGCCCGAACATTAGGTGTTCAGTACGGACCCTGAACTTTACAGTTCGAGTTCGCCCATTACTGATCATTACTGAGTCTTGTTCACCTAAGGCCATGTGCACACGTTGAGTATTTGGTGAGTTTTTTAGCTCAGTATTTGTAGCCAAAACCAGGAGTGGGTGATAAATACAGAAGTGGTGACGTGTTTCTATTATACTTTTCCTCTGATTGTCCCACTCCTGGTTTCGGCTTATAAATACTGGGGCAAAGATTTCACTAACTACTCAATATGTGCACATGGCCTAAAAGGGAGCAAATTATCTGGGCTCATACCTTAAGGCCCCGTTACACCTGTCGATGCCGCTGGAGATGTCGGCGGCGACTGGCGGGTGCGCGCACGTTTTTGGCGCCCCGCCAGCTTCGCCGTCTCCCATTTGCATGGGTCGACACCTCTGGTGGCGCCCTGGCGAGCTCAGAGGCGGCATCGCTGCCGGGGTTTCTCAAAACCCCAGCGGCGATGCAGGACTCATCGTCTGTCAGCTCGCCGGTGGCCGGTTACATGGGGCGATGTGAGCACATCGCCCCAGATCGGCCGCCTGGTTTCACATCACTGATGTGAAACCAGGCGAGCTGTCACAGCCGCTGACTTCGTCCCTTTACATTAGGCGACGTAGGGGCGATGTTGCCGCCGATAGGCCACGCCCCTTCGTCGCCTATGTAATCGGCGGCGATGTGGACTGGTGTTACGGGGCCTTTACTTTGTTTACTTTCTAGCCACAGTGACAAGAGAAGATATTTTTGAGCATTGACATAAAGTGTTGGACTCACTGTTGGGTCAAATGTTAAAGACATTAATACACAGTGGTATCACACCATCGAAACACGTTAGATAAATTCATGAGTCTTCTGTTAATGCATAAAACCTCAACAAGTGACCTTTACAGATGATTATCTGATAATTTCCTTCTAGAAATTAACCTGGAAAACGTGACCAGCTGGATAGGCCAAGGCATTGACTAAATGATGGAAAGGGAAACTAAATCTGACATAATATTGACCAGAAGGTATGGGCAGAGTGGGGAACTTTTATCCTTAATGACCTACTGTTATCCCCAGTAGTTTGCATACCTGACCACCACTCCATTAACTTCCTATGGGGCTGCTGAGCACTGTGCTGGCCTTTTCTGACACCCTGTAGAGAATGTTCTACAATTGATTCACAGTGGTGAAGCTCAGGGGTGTGCATGAGTGGTAAATTTGTACCAGAAAAAACACTGAGAAGCCTTGCTGAAGAGTGTAGAAAAAATGTCAGTCTGTTTCCAATATGGAAAACAGCTGCACACTGAACACTAAGAAAAAACATGATCTAGAGTAATGATAATGACTATAGAAATAAATGACAAAGCAAATACGTCAAGCTAATTCAAATGTGCATGAGGAAAAAAGACATAGCAAGAACTGCTTAGGAATACTGAAAATTATTCCTAAACTATTTTTGCTATGTCTTTTTGCTCATATACATTTGAATTAGCATTACATATTTGCTTTGTCATTTATTTCTATAGTAATTAGGCTAGTGACGCACCCCATGGGGCCTGTGGGGTACTTGGAACCGGGCCTGACGATGTCATTGGGGAAATGGAATGTCACGGTGGCGGGACCCGAACCCTGGCCACTGAGTGGTCAATAATAAGGGGAATTAGAGAAGTGTTCATGCACTAGGGGATTTGTAGGGATTTAGGGGTGGTTGTCATGATGCCACCCATGGTATTTGGATATTAATGACCAACGCTGATGTTCGGGACCTCTGGAGACGATGGGATGACAGCTGTGATGGATTAATTCCCCATGGCTGGAGCGGTTCCCCAGGGCAGCCGATGTAGAGATCTTGGTGGTGAAGGGCCAGCGGGGCTGATCTGGGCGGAGGGATCAGAGAATCTCAAAGGCAGGTCCTTGCGGCCTGAGCGGTGGTGTTTCCTCTTTTTCGTTGTCGGCCATACCAGGGGGCAGAGCCATCAAGTCTCTTGGCAAGCCCTCCCGACTCTCGGAGGACAAAGGGGGCATAGGCCATTTTACCTGATCTGTGCTGACCCGGCCCATGATGAAGGACTGCGGCACGCCCCCAACCAACACATGGTTTCACTTTACTGCGGCCGCCATTACGCCAGTTTCAAAAACACAGTCTTTTCAATACAGTCTTGCAGGCGCACGAGATCCGGCAACACCGGGTCAGTAGATCCTGTTTGTGACGCGAGGAATTACACAACCGCCCAGGACTGTGGGATACTCGAAACTGGGCTACAGTTCTGCTGTGGGAGTCACAGGGGTCGAGATCCGGCTCCATGAACCTGGCACTGTCAATAAAAGATTGGGGTTATGGTTTTGGGGATTAATGGCCGACGCTGCAGTCTGGGACCTCTGGGATGATGGGATGGCAGCTGTGATGGTCTTGCTCCCCACTGGTGGAGCGGTTCCCCAGGGCAGCCGGTGTAGAGGTCTTGGTGGTGGAGGGCCAGCGGGGCTGATCTGGCCGGAGGGTGGGATTGGAGCGTCTCACAGGCAGGTCCCTGTGGCCAGACCGGCTTATCAGTCTACTGCTCCTCAGGTGGGAAATGAACAGTCTCACACACAGTTCTGTGTTCCAAACCCAGTTTACTAAGCTTTCACTCTGCTAGCACCACAGGGTACAGTTCTGGTTCAGTCGCAGTCCAGATAGTCCTCAGTAACCAGGATAGCTTGTCCAAGACACCCACTTTTGTTTTATGTTCCTTCCTTCTTGAGTTGTTCTCTCTCTCAGCACTGCCTGTTTGCCTAACTCCTACTCGCGCCTCCGGACACAGTGCTCCAATCCAGTAGCCACGGGTCCTGTCGGGCAACCGGCCCTATCTCCTTACCCTAGTACGGATACCTTCTCGGCGGATGTGTCGGGATTCGGCCACAACTACTCTAGATCTCATGGCCTACGGTTCAGTGGTTGGAGCGTAGAGTCTCCTCGCCACCTTCAGGGCCAGTACCCCTCTGTGGTGACCAGACCACAGGGGCACCACACTAGATCATGTTTTTTCTTAGTGTTCGGTGTGCAGCTGTTTTTCTTATTTTATAATATGTTTTTACAGCTAGCACCTTTACAACACAGGTGCTGCCAGTCTGTCTCTACCCTTAGTCTGTGTTCAATGTCATGAGTGAGCTCTACCATGCATGAGTGTTCATTACTAGTAGCAGTCGGATGCTAGGATGAATATCACTTGAGTACCTTAGTATCATCAAAGTCAATGGGGAACTTGAGCATTTTTCCAGGATAGCTTCCAGAAAAATGCTTGAGTTCTCCACTGACTTCCATTATGCTCAGAACTCAAGTTTCATCTATCCGAGACTGTTCAACTGTTCAGTACAAGTACTGAGCATCCAAGCATGGTAGTGTTCTCTCATCACTAACCGTCGGGGAACCTATGGATAAATCTGGTGCACATATTGCCGTTGCAGCAGAGGTCCTAACTTGATGCAAAATTAGTAACAGGACCTTCTCCAACTTTTGCCATTTACAAAACTGGTGTCTTCTTAAATGGCAAAATCGGCAAAATCCTTTTCACCTCTTCAGACATCAAAGCCAAAATGAGCCTGCTACCTCTGAGCCCCTTATAGCTATCTCCAGCTGTTCAGCTGCACTAGGACTCAAAGGCAGGATGGCGACCCTTCTGACCACTACTCTACCACCAGGGACACCATCATTAGCCCTGCTCTAAAACACCGGTGACTTTATTACCTGTTGCTACTTCACTGGACCTGGGTTCAATAGAGTACCATTGTAATTTAACCCACATTGCCCTGGATTTGGGTGTCCACAGTTTAGAACCGGTCATCAAAAACGTTACATACTGCATTTTTTATGTCAATGTGAAAACTGTTGACATCCGATCAACAACTGGATGCACCTACAAGTTCCTACAGCCCCATTGAAAGTCAACGGGGCCAAAAATGGATGCGGGTGCAACCAGTTTCATCTGGATTCACATGAATATCGAAACCCGGTAGGGTGAATGCAGCCTTATTCTGAAGATGTACATTGGAGGTATGCTGTAATGGGGTCATCATGTTTCTCTATTTGCCCTTGAGTAATAATACATATTTGAAACCATTATGTAGAGTTAAGGGGTAACCAAACTTTGAAACTTAATATTTTACAGTCCATGTAGTGTTGATTTTGGGCGGTCTACTGATGAACGATCAACATCACTGAACTATTAAAACATATTTTAAAGTTAGCTACTCGATAACATTTTTCTTCTTCATTTAGCTCATGTAGTGCATAAATTTACCGAAAATTAAATCTAAAACCTCCCGCGCTTAATCTTAATTTCAGATCTTTCAGCCACACATTATGTATCGTACATAATGTACTGAATAAACAAATGAAATGCCAAACAAATTAGAGATCAGAACATTCAACATCTGCTTTCCATTTGTTTCGAGCAGTAGATTAGTGTAGCCTGAGGTGTCGATGGGCTGAGTCGGCGCTTTGATACCTGTGAAGACATCTAGGATATGTAACACCCTATTAAGTAACACAATAGAAAACAGAATTGATGCACGTGCCCAGGCAAAGATAAATTCACCTGTGTCTTCTACTGATAGACATTTCCAAACTGGATCCTGGAGGCTAAACGAGTGAACCAAGAAACCTCCCAACAGAAAAGGTGCCTCTGCATGGTCAAGAGATAAGATATTTGGATATTGTCCTTGTAGATCTACATTTAGAAGACAACATGGTCACCTGCATAGTTCAGACCATTGCCGTGATATTGGGAAATGTGGCCACCATACTGACATTTGTCATCTATGGAATACCACACTGGAGAGTGGCCGTCCTAGCAGAAAGCAGCTCTAATGGCAGACATATCGATGGTCGATGGTTGGGCCGTTGGGATGGACTTTGGATGACCTGCGCGAGACAAAACAATCTCCCAATGTCTTGTCAACCCTATCCCCAAACATTGGGGTCAATGACTCCAGATATAAAGGTTTCAAGAATTTTGATGTCCTTTGCCGTGATAGTGGCATTTTTGGGCTCTGTAAACTCCTTGATCGGCATGCTGTTCAGTCAATTTTTCGCTATAAGTGAAAGGAGTCGCAGCTGTTGCCTTCTTCTTGCAGGCGTCAACTTCATCATGGCTGGAATTCTTGTCCTTGCACCCTCGCTATTAATTGCTTTTAACATCATGAAAAATGTTTGTTTCTCCGACTGCAAAATCATCCAAAGAGAGGAAATTGGTGAGGCCATCATGCTCGCGTGGCCAACGGTGATGCTCTTTTTCATTGGAGGATCTATATTTTGTTGGTATCACCCTTGTAGGTGTTCAGGGAGGAGATGTATCTTTCCAAGTGAAGACATTCAACCGGATATCTGTCAAGAGAGGAACAATTTAACCGAAGAACATCATGTGCTCAAACCCCATCAGGATCAAAACCAGGAATGTTTTGTATAGATAAACATTCGGCAACTCAACTTTTGAACATAATCTATGAATCTACTTAAAAGGTGGCAACGTTTCATCCATGCATCACTGATTTGTGGTTGTGAGTTGATTCATTCTCTAGTCACATACAAAGCAGATTACAGAATTCTAGGAGTTGCGAAATACCCGGACTGAAGAAGGTGAGAAGGAAGCTTCAAAGGGGCTATCTGTTTTGTGTTTATTTTACCAAATGTGTTGCGGGACCTTATTTTGTGACGCTTAATAATATATAAATATTACAGATTCTCAGCCCACTTGCCTTGTTCACAGTTCTTCTGTTGTCAAAAACCAGACTAGAGATGAGTGAATATATTCACGTGGAATCAAAGTCAACTCGAATATTGCAAAAACTTGTATACCCCAAACTTATTGCATTTTGCTTCCACATAGATTCCACCGTAAAAGGCTACAAAAAGGTTGAAAAATAATTGAAATTCTTATATTGACCTTACAGATCAACCTTCTGGGTCCTTGTTCTTCACCGTCCCGTCCTCGTCACATATTCTTCTGACCGCTGAATCCCCTCTTCATGTTAGGCCGGAACGTCTGGACAGGCAAGGTCACTGTTTACGTCATGATGTTGAGACCAGGGGCGTGACTACAATAGGTGCAGGGGTTGCGATCAGATCCGGGCTCTGGAGCCTAGGGGGAGCCACGAAAATCCCTCTGGACTGTAGCAAAACTATAGATTTGCAACAATTGGGGCCCCGTTGGAGCTCTCACATCAGGCCCGTGAGCTTCAAGTTACACCACTGGTTACGACATTATGCGTGCTTGCGTAGAACCGCCCGACACTTGGACTTAACAAAGATGGAAGTCCTAGGGTGAAGAGGGGATTCAGCGCTCGCAGTAGGGATAAGAAGATGTGATGTAGACCAAACGATGTGGAGCAGAGGTAAGAAGTGTTTTTGGTATTACAAGATACATTTACATGGTTATAATAGACCTTTACCATATACAGCGGCATCTCAATGAATTAGAAGATCATCAAAAAGTTACTTTATTTCAGTTATTCAATACATAAAGTGAAACCCATATATTATAGAGTCATTACACACAGAGGGATCTATTTCATGTGTTTATTTATGTTAATGTTGATGATTATGGCTTACAGCCAATGAAAACCCAAAGTTCATGATCTCAGAAAATTAAAGTAGTGAGGATGAAGGAGATAAATAATGACCTAAATACAGTAGGTATCAGAGGCTTTACCTTGTGTGGTTGTGAGAGTCACAACCACTATAAAAGTAACCCTTCATCCTCCATACTTTAATTTTGTGAGATAATGACCTTTGGGTTGTCATTGGCAGTAAGTCACAATCATCAACATTAACAGAATTAAACACATGAAATAGATCCCTCTGTGTGTAATGGCTCCATATAATGTGTTTTACTTTATGTATTGAAATTACTGAATTAAAATAACTTTTTGATGATCTTTTAATTCATTGAGATGAACCTGTACCTTATTAGCACAAACGGACATGGCGGCAGCTGCAATCTCAATGGTTCAGGATTTCAAGCCTCGGACACAACTCCATTCATTCCCCAAACCCAGGTCTCCACAGCCCCTAGAAAATGAATAGACCCAGCATGGTGTCGAAGAAGCACTGCCGCAAAATGATTTACACATGATCTATTAGATATTTTTGATGACTTCTCCTGTGTACAATGATAAAAATAAATATTCTGAAGTTTATTTTAGAGAAAATATGATTTTTTTTCAGCTAATTTAAATCAATAAAGAATATTTTTTACTATTGTTGTGTTTTTTTGTCTTTTGTTTGTATATACTGGTGCACGTGTCCCTAATGAGCAAACTGTATATACAAACCATGCATGATAGGACGGTGCGATGTGAGATGATGAGTAAATATAATGGCCTTCAGTGGGATGGCATTACGATGTAAAAGCTGTCATTAGCGGGGAGTGACTCGTTAGGGTGACACTAAGTCATACAGGATCGTCATATCTGATGTTAGATGTATAAAAATGTGATCGTACGGGTCAACATATGGGATGATGAACTGAGCTGATCGAGGAGGGGTATCATACAAGAACTGGCACAGCGCCATGCACCGGACAGTGGCCATGACTGGTACTGCAACTTTTTCCCTACAAGTGAACAATCGTTTACTACAGTACGTTTTAATATTAGTATATGGAAACTCTAAAGCTCGTCAATCTCTGATATCACATATTTACCAGGGCATAAATATAACCATCAGAGTAATTTCATGTTTTTTTCTTGGCTGGACACATACATTCACATTCTTGTCATTTGCTCCGCAAAGTGGAACACATCAAATAAAGAAGAAACAAGTATTGCACCAATCTGTTTTAGGAAAAAGCTATTCTGGGGCATACAGACATGGTATTTTAGAGTGTTGAATGTGAACAAAGCAGGCGTACTGATGGTGCTCTTCCAGGTGAAGGCATGTCCATTTGCAAAAATGAAGAAAAATGGCACTCACCAGATCTTGCCTCATAAAATCCTCTTTATTTCATCTTCTTAAAACTCCATATAGTGGCAGGGGACAAGTACAGCATAGTATCAGGATAGCAGCTGTTTCGTGGCTGCTGACACAAAACAGCTGTCATCCTGATACTATGCTGTACTTGTTCAGCTGCCACCATATGTAGTTGTAAGATGAAATAAAGAGGATTTTATGAGGCAAGGTCTGGTGAGTGCCATTTTTCTTTATTTCTACAAAGCTATAAATGAGTGGACATGCAATGACTTACAGCTGCCAGATAACATTACTTTACTCAGATATTAAGAGTCGTTTATTTGACTGCTCCAAGAGCCAATGCCAGTAATAGCAGTGGTGTGAGAAACAAATACTAATAGAGCTGTTAGATGTAGTGTAGGGTCAGATTCACAAGGGGAGGTTCATAGTGTTTGTGGACCTGCTGGTACTATAATCAACCAAACAGTCCTTTTAATGGCTAAATACAATCCTGTCTAATGTGGATTAATGCTTATTTGCTAGAATTCATGCAGTGGTCTTTCCTGCAGTAGGATTAGCGTGAGAGCTATTATTGCCTTCCCACCATTCATGCTGACCCGTACGACCCCAAGTCTTGTCAAGGCCAACTTAAAATGTTTCTGTTCTCTAATAATACCATTCTTAGGGCACAGATACGCTATGCAAGATGCATGTGAGTGTCTTGCATGCATCTCTCATGAGTCACCCGGCCCGGCCGCCGATTCTCTGGACAGGGGCATGGAGCTGCAGAGAAACTCAATAAGCTCCATGCTCCCATCCAGAGGCAGGGGCCGGGCTGGGTGACTCATGAGAGATGCATGTGAGACACTCGTATGCAGCTCGCATAAGTGTGTCTTTGCCCTTAGCTGCATACTTACAAAACAAATGAGCAGTAAGGGATGGGGAAGAGGACTGTGGAGCGAGGACTATCTGATAAATCATTGGGTAGCACTCGTCCTTGTTATATAGTGGTGGAAGCGAGCTCTTACCTGTATGGTTGATGTAAAGCCGGTAAAGCTCTGCTTTGGAGCAGCACATTATTAAAGGGAACCTAGTGATAAGCGAGCACTACTGTGCTCAGGTACTTGGCACTCGATACAAGCACTTGATGGTCAGACTGGCACATACCCATGTACTGAATATAACGGAAGTCAATTAGAATCTCAAGCATTTTTCTGGAGGTCTTCCGAAAAAATGCTCAAGTTCCCCACTGATTTCCATTATACTCAGTACACAAGCCGCACCCACCCAGGGGTCCAACTGAGCACCTGACCATGATAGTGCTCGCTCATCACTATCTACAACACAAGAAGGGACTGTAAAGGTTCATTGCAGGTTCATTTCAATTTCCCAAACATTTGGCAGTATGTGGATGATCTTTCTTCAAATCTCTCCCAATTTGAAGGCCCTCAGGGGAGGGAAGATGAGAAACGACACCTATATCTGTCCTTCCAGGCTGAACTTCATAAGGCAGGTTTTAGCTTCTGGAGACCTCGGGGTCATAAATAGATTGACTGATTTATCTTTTAACAATGGAGTATTTTGACATCATAATGGGGTGTTATGACATCACAATGGGGTATTTTGACTTCAAAATCGGGTATTATGACATCATAGTGCTGTGTTATGACATCACAATGGGGTATTATGACATCATAGTGGGGTGTTATGACTTCATAGCACACACAGGGGAGAGAGCACAGGGGATGAGAGACTGAGCGCACAGGGGAAAGATGCCTGCAGCCCCCAGTGCCACAGAGCCTTCCCCCATCGTGATGTCACCACCCTCCCGATGCCATAGCATCAGGCCTCCATCTAGTGTACACATAAAGACACTGATTACAGCAATTTACCCCTTAGTGGGCTGCTTGCTGTAGTTTTGAAAAAATCACTATTTTACCAACAGGAGATTATCACCATAGGACTAGTAAACCTGCCACCAGGTAGTCCTCCATAGTCATGACTTCTGTGTAACCCCACCCCCACTGCTGATTGTCAGCTTTCTACCTATGCACAGTGTACACAGAAAGCAGCCAGTTGGTGGTGCGGGCAGGGTTATATGGAGCTGGTAGATCTGCAGCAGGTAAAACAGTTTTTAATCACAACTGCAGCAAGCAGCCCAGTAAGGGATACATTATGGGAATCAGGATTTATTGCCCCGACATCATGCTGCTCTCAGATGGGGTAGCAAAAACCTGCTGACAGGTTTCCTATAAGTATTCTTTACCTTCCTTTACATTCTGTATTCCGCTGACAGAGGAACATTAAGATGTTATAATCTCAACGTCAGGAAACGCCTGAAGAAATCTTTCCTGTCACTTCAGGTGGAAACATTTGAACTGATTGTCTGTAGTGGATTTAATAAGAGCCGCAGCCGTCGTCTTCCCAGACAGAGAGGCATTGCTCCACATGACGCATTTCACAGTAGAGTAGGATCCATCCATTGTGATCCAAGCACTTTATTAGTCGTCTAAACATTCAGCTGACAGCTCCTATCTATCTTCCACTGGAACCGCGCTAAATGAAAGCCCGGAGTCAGCACTTCAGCTGACAGCCTGGGGAGCGCCAGGATCACATCTTGAGAGGTTTTTTGCACCTTTTCCAAAAAGCTTCCACTGATACCTAAGATGACAAATGAAAGCTCCATGGAAATCTATCATTTCCTGAAGAGAGAATGTTAAACGTTGCAGGAGCTTCATTTAGCTTCATGTTTCCTAACCTATAAAGTAGTGTATATTTCTGTGCTCACCCGGATAAGTGAATCAGAACTTATCTGTGGCTCTGTGACCCCAGACACCGCTCAAGAATGGCGCAAACATAGGCAGTGATAGGACACGACACGTCAAGATTGATGAAATATCCATTTACATAGAATGAGACAATAAACTTCCACAGTAGAACTTGTTGGTTACATTTCATAATAGAGGCAGTCAGCTTGATGGTTATTAGTGATGAGCAAGGACTGCAATCCTCAGGACTCGCAAAGAACAGTTGATGCTCGGGTGGGCACAACTCGAGTATCTGAGTATAATGGAAGTCATTGCGAAACTTGTTGGTTACATTTCAGAATAGAGGAACTGAGCTTGGGGGTTACTAGTGATGAGTGAGCTCAACCATGCGCAACTGCTCTGTCCTCAAAACAAGAAGTTAATGCTTGGATGGGTGCAACTCTAGTACTCAAGTATAATGGAAGTCAATGGCAAACTTGTAGGTTACACTTCAGAATAGAGGAACTGAGCTTGGGGGTTACTAGTGATGAGCGAGCTCTACCATGCACAGGTGCTTGGTACTCGTAACGAGCAGTTAGATGCTTGGGTGGGCGCAAATCGAGTACTCGAGTACAATGGAAGTCATTGCGAAACTTGTTGGTTACATTTCAGAATAGAGGAACTGAGTTTGCTGGTTACTAGTGATGAGCGAGCTCTACCATGCGTGGGTGCTCAGTCTTCAAAACAAGAAGTTAATGCTTCGATTGGCGCAACTCTAGTACTCAAGTATAATGGAAGTCAATGGCAAACTTGTTAGTTACATTTAATAATAAAGACACTGAGCTTGGTGGTTTCTAGTGATGAGCCAGCACTACCATATGTGGGTGCTCGGTATTCATTATGAGCACAGATGGGCACAGCTCAATCACCTTAGTATAATAAAGGTGTATGGGCAACTTGTTGGTTACTCTTCAGAATAGAGGAACTGAGCTTGGTGGTTACTAGTGATGAGCGAGCTCTACCATGCGCAGGTGCTCTGTACTCGTACAGAGCAGGTAGATGCTCGGATGGGCCCAATTCAAGTTTTTCAAGTATAATGGAAGTCAATGGGAAACTTGTTGGTTACATTTCAGAATAGAGGAATTGAGCTTGGTGGTTACAGGATGACCGTGCTCTACCAAGAGCGGCAGCTCGGCACTTGTAACAAGCAGTTTGACACTTGGATGGGCACTCAAGTACCCGAGTATAATGGAAGTCAATGGTGAACTTGTTGATTTTTATTATGGTAAACTAGTCATGCCCATCCGAGAGTCTTAACTGCTCATTTCGAGTACCAAGCACCTGAACATGGTAGAGCTTGCTCATCGCTGGTAACCACCAAACTCAGTTCATCTATTCTGAAATTTAACTAACAAGTTTCCCATTGACTTCCATTATACTCGGTACTTGAGTTGCGCCCATCCAAGTGTCTAACTGCTGGTTACAAGTACTGAGCAACCAGGCAGGGTAGAGCTCACTCATCACTAGTAACCGCCAAGCTCAGTTCCTCTATTCTAAAGTGTAACCAACACATTTCCCATTGACTTCCATCATACTCGGTACTCGAGTTGCGCCCAGCCGAGTGTCTAACTGCTCGTTACAAGTAATGAACACCCAGGCATGGCAGTGCTCGCTCATCACTAGAGGTTACACAACAACAAGAGCAGTCTCAAAGCTGGTTATACTGGTAATGAACACAAGGTGTGGTGGTGGCAGAGCACTAGACAAGCTGGCATTGCCAACCACAAAAACAGCCAGGTACAGCACTCTTGAAGTATTTCACTCTTAAATCAGTCCACAGGAACAGTCCATAATTAATGATGAGTAATGATGAGCGAGTGTGCTCACCACTGCTCAGTACTCGAAAGAGCCTCAGTGTGCTTGGCTACGCTCGGTACTTGGCCAAGTATAGCGGGCGCTCGGAAGTGATGCTTGTGAATGATCCAACACAAACAGTCACCACCCCAATGAGAGTCGCTTGCAGTCTCTGAATGACTCTCATTGGGGGTAAAATCCTCGTGTCCAGATGCCGTGTGTAAAAAAAAAGAAATCCCAACCACTGTTTCCCAGAAATGCTCTGTTTTTGGCTGGCTGTATGTCGGACTGCCCATCACTAATTGACTTCCATTATACTCGTTACTCAAGTTGACTATGTCAGAGCGTCTGACCTGCTCAATTCTAGTAACAAGTACCCGAGCACTTTAGTGCTGGCTCATCATTATCCACAATGCGTACTCACCCTCACAGCTTTCAGAGTCTCGCACGGCCCTCACTGGTCTCCTCTTAGGCTAAGGTCACATTAATGGTTAATAGGAGCGTCGCGCTAAAAACATAGGTCTTGGCAGCCCTGACGCCTTGTCACCGCCATGGTAGCGCCATGTAAACGCTGCCATTGCTTACCTATGGAGACGCAGCTCCCGGCGCAGATCAAACACCGGCATCTGAGTGTCGGAGTTTGAAATCTCGCGATGTCAAAAGAGTCTTTTCTCGCGTTAGTAAATAACGCAAGATTTCAGTCAGATGCCGCTACAGGCCGCATCTCCATAGGTAAGCATTGGCAGTGTTAACACGGCGCTACCATGGCAGTAGCACCGCGTTTATGCTGACAAAACCTATGTTTTAAATGCTCCCCCCGAGCGCAGCACAAACGTTAATGTGACCCTAGCCTTAAAGGCCAATGTCTACCGTGCCGTCCATTTTTCACAGTCTGTCAAATAGGAGAAGACAGGCTAGGGTCACATTAATGTTTATGCCACGCTCAGGGGGGGTGGCATTTAAAACATAGGTTTCGGTAGCATAAACGCAGTGCTACCACCAAGGTAGAGCTGCGCTAACGCTGCCAATGTTACCCTATGGAGCATCTTTTCTCGCGTTAGGAAATAACGTGAGATTTCACTAAGTTGGCTGCGTTGGAGCTGCGCTACGGGCCGCGGCTCCATAGGGTAACATTGGCAGCATTAGCGCAGCACTACCTTGGTGGTAGCACTGCGTTTAGGTTGCCAAAGTCCAAGTTTTAAATGTTACCCCCTTGAGCACGCCGCAAACGATAATGGGACCCTATTAAAAAACTGACCAAACTCTGATGATATTTGGATGGCACTGAAGATTACCGATGATACTTGAACGGTCTGACGTCTGAACGAGCTCTATGTATGAAGCTGAGCTGCCTTTACCCTGCCATGTACTTATTGTTTTATTTTTTTTTAAATGACTTTTTTGATGGATGCATTTGGATTTGCAATTAAAATAATCTATGGATACTCATTTGTTCTTAGCCACTTATTTCTGTTGAGAAAAGCAGTCAGGCTGTAGCTTTTAACATCCTGTGTAGCTAAAACTCTGTTCACACCTGTGTTTGTTACCTCACCATTACAGCACAGAGATTGCTCACTGCTGGAGTGGCGCCCGGTCTTATACTCACCCTTCGGCATCTTCATCTCTCACCGATGTCGCTCCGGTCTTGCGGCATCATTTTGTGCTGGGTAACTTCTGATTGGCCAGCAGTCAGAAGTTACATCACAAGGTCCCAATGTATCTCTATGAAAACCACAACGAGGCTCCCATAGACTTATATTGAGTTGTGACTTCCATGAAACACTGGAGTTGCAAGCAGGTCACAAATCACTGGAGACCGATCAGAGCAATGGCAATAGAAGATGAAGTCGTCAGAAGGTAAGTATAAGACAGGGGGCAGAAGACTTAAGCCTCCGTCACACGGGACGATATCGGCGCCCGTTACAGAGGCGGCTTGGGGGTGTGGCCTATCGGCGGCGTCATCGGTTCCGGGCGGTCGCCTGGTTTCAGAGCAATGCTCTGAAACTAGGCGACCATCATGGGGCGATGTGCACACATCGCCCCATGTAACTGGGCGCCAGCGACCTGTCAGACGATGGAAGCCAAAGGCTCCCATTGTCCTGCATCGCCGCTGGGGTTTTCAGACACCCCGGCGGTGATGCCGCCTGACAGGTCGCCGGCACGGGGCTGGTGGTGTTGCCCCATGTAAACAGGGTACAGCGACGCTGGTGGGGCGCCAAAAACGTGCGCGCACCCGCCAGTCGCCGCCGACATCCCCAGTCCCATCGCCAGGTGTGACGGGGCCTTTAGATTTAACGCAACAATACAGCAGTGCAATTAAAAAACTGTAACATAACATTCAATGCAAGTCTATGAGGCCAGAATGAGGACCCCATAGACTTACATTGATTTGTGACTTCCAGCATGCTTCATGAAACATTGAAGCTGCCAGAAGGTCACATATCCTCAGTGCACCACTGGAAAAGCGTGAAGGCGGTAGAGGGTGAGTATAACACTAGGGACAAGGGACTTAGATGTAAAGCACTACTCCAGCTGGTAAGATAGAAAAAAACACTAGAGAGGTGCTTTAATTCTGTTTTGAGCCATCATTAGAGGGAAACACCAAAATTAATGGCATTGCTGGATCCATTACATGATGGGGTGGAATCAAGGAGTCCCCTTCTAACCCCATTGTCTGTAATGGGATCCAATGGATTTCTTTCACGATGTGTGCCATGCAATATATTTTATGATGAAGATTAGAGGTTGCAACATAGATGTGAATCAGTCCTCAAGCCTCATGGTACAAAGCTTCAGCGTGCAACCCGGCATGCCAAACCCAGAATAGAGCCAGGTGCCTCTCCTCTGCCAGCAGGTGGCGCTAATCCACCTAATGTTAGTGCGCCTCCGGCATTTATCTTGGCACCAGCTCCTACAATGATAGATAGTAAGACATGATCAGACCTGCTGAGACCAGATCACCATCCACAATCATCAGGGCGGTGATGTCAGCAGATTCCTGCTATCACAAGTCATTGCTCCAGGTACTGAACTGAGTATACCGTCAGGCCGAAAGTGCTGGCACCCTTGAAATTGTTCCAAAATGAAGTATATTTCCCAGAAAATGATTGCAATTGCATGTTTTGTTATACACGTGATTATTTCCTTTGAGTGTATTGGAATAATGTGTGGCAGGTAATATGAATATTCCTCGCTGTAGAATGAGTCAACAGGGAATAGATCAGTGAGCGTGTCAGTATTTAGCTCTTTTCAGATGATAGTTGACCACGGATATTTTATATTGCTTAACTATCAGAAACCAGGTGACAGAGGTTCAGAAAAAAGATACTCTGTGTCTGAACACGCTCACTGAGAGAGTCTTAGTTAACGCCTCCTGCAGCCTACAATAAATAGTACAGCAAAGCAATATTAATGAACTAGCTGGGTGCCCGATGCACATGCATCGGATTCTAGAAGAGCGAGTCTCTGACTCGCAATGGCCGCTTCGCGGCCAATGCTTCGCGCTGCTAAGGCGACTCGCCATGCCCGCTGCGCGGGCATAGCGAGTCGCCTTAGAACTGCTCGCAATGGCCGCTGCGCGGCCAATGCTTCGGGCGTATCCACATGACCACGCCGACTCTCATTGCGAGCGGACTCAGAAGGGGCAAAAAACCCATTCGTGATTATATAATAGATACCAGTTGCAAAAATGATTGCAAAGTGTCCATATCTATAAAATAATTTATTCTATGTCACAGTCCCTGATCATTGCTGTCCGGGACAGCGAAAGGTCAGACTAAGAGCTGAAGCCCTTGATTTATCCTTGAATGCAGGCAGACATGTGTGCAGGTTCACAGACCCATCTGCTTGTTCCTTAGCATAGCCTTAGCTTTCCTGCCATGTGTTATTGCCTGTGGTTCTCCATAAGATCCCAGTCATCTCCGATCCTTGGCACTGTGCCAACTCAGCTGATATCTTGGCACTGATTATCTCTACTTTTTGGCATTTTAACCTGATATACTTTGCTTTGTCTCTGTAGTTTTGGAAAACTGCCGCAGTATTGAAGTTTGTCACTCGATCTGATAAACCTATTCTGTGAGGTCAGTTTCCTTCCCTGCTGAGCTACAGATTGGTCAGTCCCTGTCCAAATGCTGATGATGTTTTACCTTTGCTTCTATCTTTTTGGTGTACAGTTATCAGGTGTTCTCGCTTGCTCCTTTCCTCTGTCCTATCACATCCTGAGTGCGACTATTTACACTGTGTGCAGAATTAATAGGCAAATGAATATTTTGATCACATGATACTTTTAATATATGTTGTCCTACTCCAAGCTGTATAGGCTTGAGAGCCAACTACCAATTAAGTAAATCAGGTGATGTGCATCTCTGTAATGAGGAGGGGTGTGGTGTAATGACATCAACACCCTGTATAAGCTGTGCTTAATTATTAGGCAAATGCCTTTCCTTAGGCAAAATGGGTCAGAAGAGAGATTTGACGGGCTCTGAAAACTCCAAAATTGTGAGATGTCTTGCAGAGGAATGCAGCAGTCTGGAAATTGCCAAACTTTTGAAGCGTGATCACCGAACAATCAAGTGTTTCATGGCAAATAGCCAACAGGGTCGCAAGAAGCGTGTTGCGCAAAATCACTGGCCATGAATTGAGGAAAATCAAGTGTGAACCTGCCAAGATGCCATTTGCCACCAGCTTTGCCATATTTCAGAGCTGCAACGTTACTGGAGTATCAAAAAGCACAAGGTGTGCCATACTCAGGGTCATGGGCAAGGTAAGGAAGGCTGAAAAACGACCACCTTTGAACAAGAAACATAAGATAAAATGTCAAGACTGGGCCAAGAAATATCTTAGGACTGATTTTTCAAAGGTTTTATGGACTGATGAAATGAGAGTGACTCTTGATGGCCCAGATGGATGGGCCAGAGGCTGGATCAGTAAAGGGCAGAGAGCTCCACTCCTACTCAGACTCCAGCAAGGTGGAGGTGGGGTACTGGTATGGGCTGGTATCATCAAAGATGAACTTGTGGGACCTTTGCGGGTTGAGGATGGAGTGAAGCTCAACTCCCGGACCTACTGCCAGTTTCTGGAAGACAACTTCTTCAAGCAGTGGTACAGGGAGAAGTCGGTTTCGTTCAAGAAAAACATGATTTTCATGCAGGACAATGCTCCATCACATGCATCCAACTACTCCACAGCGTGGCTGGCCAGTAAAGGTCTAAAAGAAGACAAAATAATGACATGGCCCCCTTGATCACCTGATCTGAACCCCATAGAGAACCTGTGGTCCCTTCTAAAATGTGAGGTCTACAGGGAGGGAAAACAGTACACCTCTGGGAACAGTGTCTGGGAGGCTGTGGTGGCTGCTGCACGCAATGTGGATCGTAAACAGATCAAGCAACTGACAGAATCTATGGATGGAGGCTCCTGAGTGTCATCATAAAGAAAGGTGGCTATATCGGTCGCTAATTACTTTGGGTTTTGTTTTTGCATGTCAGAAATGTTTAGTTCTACATTTTGTGCAGTTATATTAGTTTACCTGGTGAAAATAAACAAGTGAGATGGGAATATATTTGTTTTTATTAAGTTGCCTAATAATTCTGCACAGTAATAGTTACCTGCACACACAGATATCCTCCTAAGAGCCAAATCTAAAAAAAAAAAAAACACTCCAACTTCCAAAAATATTAAGCTTTGATATTTATGAGTCTTTTGGGTGATTGAGAACATAGTTGTTGATCAATAATAAAAATAATCCTCTAGAATACAACTTGCCTAATAATTCTGCACACAGTGTATATCTTCCTGATACTAGCCTTTTCTGCTTGCTATATTCATGTGTTCATTCTGCTAGGGAGTTCCAGCCTCACTGCTAGGGATTTTACCCTGTTAGACAAAGACCAGTGTGGTATTTGCTCTTTGATTTATCGTTTATCTCACCTAAACCTTTCTCTTGTTTCCTGTTGGGTCAATAGGAGGCTTCCATTGCTTGCATTGACTATATCACCTTACTTTAGGTCCCTGCCTACCTCGGCATGCTTTTCCTATCTTGGTTTATAGTATGTAGCAATCTCCACACTGATTCCTCAGAAGGTAAGAGGAACATCTCAACGGCCTTTTAGGCAGACAGGTCCAAGTTGTGGGTTTCTATTTTTGTGGCTAGGGATATGCCCAGCCTGTGCAGAAGCCATTAGGGGCTGTGTAACTAGGGATTCTGGATTGTACGGGAGCCAGAAGGGTGCAGGTGTGGATGCATTCAGTAAGTCTTTTATTCCCCTTGGAATGCTAATGTGCATAACACCAGCGATATGGCCCATTTCAGTCCTGCGCTTACAATCTCTATAGCAAAGAGCTTCTAAGTGCTGACCTCTTTTCTAAAAAACTGTCCACTTTTCCAGTCTATTACCAGTGTCCGACATAATGTTTAGCATTGATAATGGTGTAAATAACCCTTTAATTGTCAAATACAGAAGTGGTGTCTGGATAATGAGGAGCGCCGGACTGACTGACGAGGAGCTCCAAAGTGCTGCAATGAGAAGATGTAGCTTTCGAGGATGACTGATGTCTGAATAATGGAAAGTGGCGATATTTCAAAGTTTAGTTTAATGGAAAACTAGCAATATTTCAAAGTTTAGTTATCCTTTAAACATTCTAGAAATGATTCGGCCCCAGGCTCCCTGCACATGATAAGCAGCAGGAGCTCAGGAAACCGGAGTGTCCATACGGAGCTGTGATTAGAGACAATGTATGCACATAGTTTACACAGCATGTGACAAGTATGCGGCCCCTGTTTACATGATCACATATGTATTCAGCACAGCATCCTCCACCGTGTATCTGGCTGATCATATCGGAGCATGGTGACATACATTATAGGCTTTATGGAGAAATAATGAATTCCCCAACCATCTGGATTACATGGGCAGCTGATACAAACTTTGTAATGTTACGCTTTACTAATGGAGATGCAGACGCCAGACATTATCAAAGGGTTTTGTTCTTTTGTTTCCACCTTCATAGCCTAAAGTCATCATTTTTTTATAAGTTGTATGCCAATAGATGTATAAAGATGGAAGTTTTGTCTGGGTTTTTAAGCTGCTGTTCTGCTCAAGACATAAGTGTTACAATTAGATCAACTGATATGTTTCAAATGCAGAAAAGAAGGAGCAACTCAATGAGTTAATTTATTCAGTAATTCAATACATAAAGTGAAACATATATATTATATAGCGTCATTACACACAGAGGGATCTATTTCAAGTGTTTATTTATGTTAATGTTGATGATTATGGCTTACAGCCAATGAAATCCCAAAGGTCATTATCTCAGAAAATTAAAGTAGGAAGGGTGAAGGGTCTGAGAGATAAAATATGACCTAAATAGGTATCAGAGGCTTCACCTTGTGTGGTTGTGAGAGTCACAACCACTATAAGAGCAGATCATGGCTGCTGCAGTCCCCAGCGTGGTGCAGATAGAGTAGGGATGATGAAGGGTTAAAAACTGCGCTTCTGTATTTCACGAGACAGCAAAGGGTGAATATAATATTGATTTATTAGTCAACATGTTTCAAGGCTCCCAGAAACGCCTTGAAACTAGGGATGAGCGAGTATACTCGCTACTATTCGGTACTCGCTGAATAGTATTCGGCTACTGGCTACTCTGCGAGTATCTTATGTGTACTCGGGAGTAGCAAGTAGTCCTAATACTTTCGCAGTTTATCTATAGATACACTGCGAAAGTAGCCTAAAAGTGATTAAAAGTTGTTAAAAATATTAAAAGTACATACTCACCTGTCCGACGCCTGCATTGGGTCCGGCAAAGAAGACATCCGATTACCGGACAAGGACCTGTGACTACCAGCCAATCAGATGGCTAGTAGCGATCTGGCCAATAAGATGGCAACACGTGACAACCAAGTGATTGCTAGCGGCCACCTGATTGGCCAGATTACAAGGTCCTGACAGTACACCTAGGACCTTGCAATCTGGCCAATCAGGTGGCCGCTAGCGATCACGTGGTTGTGATGTGTCACCATCTGATTGGCCAGATTGCTACCGGTCATCTGATTGGCTGGTAGTCACAGGTCCTTGTCCGGTGATCGCAGGTCTTCTGGGACGGTCCTGGTGCAGGCGTCGGATACGTGAGTATGTAGGTTTATTATTTTTTCACAACTTTTAATCACTTTTAGGCTACTTTCGCAGTGTATCTATAGATACACTGCGAAAATATTCGTACTCGCTATACTCGCAATGAGTAGCGAGTACCGTTACCTACTCGTTGCGAGTACAGCGAGTACGAATATTATGGTATTCGCTCATCCCTACTTGAAACATGGCAATATGATATTGATTTGTTCTGAGAAAGGGGTTGGCGAGCCTGGGAGTGCAAGGGGCCCACCGACCTCAGTGACTGCAGCTGCCCGGGCTGCTGGGGGGGCACACTGTACATTTGAATAGAACTAAACTCCTGCCCGACCACTGGGCCAGATCACTATGCTGCAGACAGGCCCCTTGCACGCTGTGTGGACGGTGTCTGCAGAGTCACACTGCACACCCGCTGCTTCATCCTCCCGGAGAGCAGCTTGTGGAGTCCATCCTCAGCTCCATATTGTTTTCACAACCACTTGACTCATTTATTGTAACAAGAAAATACCATCAACATACAAGACACACAAGGTTAACAAACAGGGATAGAGGGTGGGCAGCTCATCAGCAGATACTGGTCCCGGAAGAGTGATAACTGCCAGGAGACTTACTTTCTTAATGCTTTGGTAGATACCATCTCTTACGCTAAAAGAGGAAGGGGAGAAATACCAGGAAACAGGAAGGGGAACAAAACCAATGCACCATTGGCAACTTTACAACAGGGGGAGAATCATACCCCTTAATCTCTCTCCCCTGTAGCACCTCTAAGGATAAACCAGCTCAGGGGCCTTTTAAGGCCCTTTCACATCAGCGGTATTTTCAAATAGCGGCAGATGCGGTGAAAAAAACGCATCTGCCACGATTACCGCATAACTGCGACACTTGCGGCACACTTGCGGCAAGCCCCATGCAATGTCTATGGGGCTTGCGGTAAGGGTGCGGCAGGTGCGGCAAGTGCGGTTTCGGCACTTGCGGCAGGTGCGGCCGCGAAAAAAAACGCTGCAAGCGGATCCGGTTGATCAAGATAAAAAAAATGCATCTGCCGCATGTGCCGCCTAATGGCTGCACTTGCAGTACACTTGAGGCAAGTCTCATGTATTGTCTATGGGGCTTGCGGCAAGTACGGTATTGCCGCGATCAGGCACTTGCAGCAGTTGCGGCCGCAAAAAAAACCGTGGTCAGCTGCAGTTATTTTGCATGGCCGCAGATGCCGTAAGCCCAATAGACAATGCATGGGGCTTGCTGCAAGTGTACCGCAAGTGTACCGGAAGTGCGGCCGTTAGTTGGTACATGCAGCAGAAGTGTTTTTTTTGTCTGGATCGGCCGGATCCAGACAAAAACTCTGATGTGAAAGGGCCCTTACTCAGCTTTATTTGAAACATAACCTCTGTAAAAGGGGGAGCAACAGTATGACACAAATTAACCCCTTCCATTAATCAACAGTCCAGCACCCCTTCCCTATTTGGCTTGTGGTACTACAGACTCTGCAATTAATCACTCTGACCCCAGCAGAGATCAAAGATATCACTATGGCGGCCGTCACACGCACAGATATCTATAGCGATATTGTAAGCGATCACGTGCACGCGCAATTGCTTACAATATCGCTCACATCGCTGGTGAGATGTCACACAGACAGACTCACCAGCGATGTGGAGCCGCGATCTCGCTGGTAACTATGGTACACATCGGGTAACTAGGCGCCGCGCGTCGCTTAGTTACCCGACGTGTACCATAGTCACCATCTCCCAGCATAGGCTCTGCTGCTGGGAGATCGTTCATCGTGGTGTTATACACCACGATGAAGGAGATCGTGAAATCGATCATCGCTAGATCTGAGAACCGGACCTCAGATCAGCGATGTCACGATCAAGCGATTTCACATCGTGAATCGCTTGATTACATGCATCGATTTTAAGCCCGATATCGCTTAAGCGATCAAAAAGGAGATCGCTTAAACGATATCGGGCAAGATATCTGTGCGTGTGACGGCCGCCTATAAAATATCCTGCACTGATTGATCTCATCTACCTACAGACCATCACACATTATTTTATATGGCTCCATATATATGTGATGTCCTGTAGGCAGGTCCATGTGTGATCAGTACAGTGCATTATATATCCAGTGTGGGGCAGCGCCTGGATCGCAAGTCAGTTAACACGTGGAGCCCGGTAGTGGTTCAAACAGGACCCGGTGTTTATTGCTGATACACACAGCGGTGGCACAGTCTGCCGGAATCCGGGTCGCAGCCGGGTACACAAGACACAGTTCATATAACGTACCCGGGTCCTTCGGGCCAAAGGCCTCCGTTATGGGTCACCCCGAGTTCCTCCAGCCCTCCTGGGCTAGGCCGTGTTAGTCTAGCACACGGCCTCCTGGAACTCTAGACCTCTCCTTTCTGTATATCTGCTGCTGCTGCAGCCAAAGCACAAATCTGTGTACAGGGAACCCCGCCCTGCCTCCTGACCAGGCTTTTAACTCCGTGTCTACTTCCGGGACCTTGCAAGACCAGGAGCGGAGGGAGCGGACCGTCCCTTTCTCTCACACCCTATACCGGGCTCAATACGAGACAGTGCGCATTCTGGGGGAGACATAGCGCCCCTCGCATATGATCCCCCGCACTGTCTCACACACCCCCCCCTCGGTTCAAACTTGTGGGGTTGAACCCCAGCCATCAAACAGGGTGCCCGGGACAGGGCATCCGCATTACCCTGCAGCTTGCCAGCCCGATGCTCCACCGTAAAACGGAAGTTTTGGAGGGACAGGAACCACCGGGTGACCCGAGCGTTCCGTTCCTTGGCATTTCGCATCCAGACCAAAGGAGCGTGATCCGTAACCAACCGGAACTGTCGCCCGAGCAAATAATAACGTAGGGACTCCAAGGCCCATTTAACGGCCAAGCACTCCTTCTCCACTACGCTATAATTCTTTTCCGCCGGGGACAATTTCCGGCTCAAGTAAGTGACCGGATGCTCGATTCCGTCCACTTCTTGCGACAGCACAGCCCCCAGCCCCACCTCCGAGGCGTCTGTTTGTACAACGAAGGCCTTTGAGAAGTCAGGACTGATGAGGACGGGCTGTCCGCACAAGGCCGACTTCATGGATTGAAAGGCCGCCTCTGCTTGGGGATTCCAACGCACCAAAGCAGACTTCTTCCCTTTTAAACAGGTCGGACAGGGCCGCCGTTCGCCCAGCAAAATTGGGTATGAAGCGTCGGTAGTACCCAACAATGCCGAGGAACGCCCTCACCTGTTTGGTAGACACCGGTCGGGGCCAATTTTGAATGGCCTCGATTTTGTTTATTTGGGGTTTGATAACCCCTCGCCCAATCACATACCCCAGGTACCGGGCCTCCTCGAGCCCCATGGCACATTTTTTTGGATTCGCCGTCAGGCCTGCGGCCCTGAGCGAATCCACCACGGCCTGAACCTGGGATAAGTGGGTGTGCCAATCCGGACTAAAGATGATGATGTCATCTAGGTAGGCGGACGCGTACTTCCGATGAGGTGCTAACACTATGTCCATGAGCCGCTGAAAGGTGGCCGGGGCTCCGTGCAACCCAAACGGCAACACGACGTAGTGATAGAGACCTTCCGGAGTAACAAAGGCGGTTTTTTTCCCTGGCCGACTCTGTTAGCGGCACCTGCCAGTATCCTTTTGTCAGATCGAGCGTTGTGAAGTACTGGGCTTGCCCCAGTCTTTCAATCAACTCGTCCACCGGGGCATGGGATATAAATCAAACTTAGACACTTCGTTCAGCTTCCGGAAATCGTTGCAGAACCGCAACGATCCGTCCGGCTTTGGAATGAGCACAATGGGACTAGCCCACTCACTCCGGGATTCTTCTATCACGCCTAACTTAAGCATGTGTTTAACCTCGGCCGTGATGGCTTGTCGTCTGGCCTCGGGTACCCGGTACGGTTTCACTCGCACTTTAACCCGGGGCTCAGTGACAATGTCATGTTGAATGACCGAAGTGCGCCCGGGCAGGTCAGAGAACACATCGGGATTCTGCTGTACCAACTTTCGAGCCTCCCGTCGTTGGGCCTTAGTGAGGGTGTCACTTATTTTTACCCCTTCGGTATCCCTGGTGGCCGAAGGGGAAGGGTCACCGGGTGCATCGGACGCTTCCATAAGCAGGCACTCTCGGTCTTTCCATGCTTTAAGCAAATTTACGTGGTATAGCTGCACGGGTTTCCTTTTCCCGGGCTGGTATACCTTGTAATTGACCTCCCCTACTTTTTCCCGGATTTCATATGGCCCTTGCCATTTGGCCAATAATTTGCTTTCCGTTGTGGGCACTAAGACCAATACCGGTCCCCCACCTCAAAGGTCCTAACGGTGGCCCGTGTATTATACCTGCGGCTTTGCGCTCCTTGGGCATCCATTAGGTGCTCTTTTACAATAGGCCGGACCGCCGTGATCCGGTCCTGCATTTTCGCCACGTGGTCAATCACACTCCTATAGGGTGTGGGTTCCTGTTCCCACGTCTCTTTGGCAACATCCAAGAGCCCTCTAGGATGTCGACCGTACAACAGCTCAAAGGGGAAAACCCCGTAGACGACTGCGGTACCTCCCGAATGGCGAACATTAGATAGGGCAATAACATGTCCCAATCCTTTCCGTCCTTTGCTACCACTTTCTTTAGCATGGACTTCAGGGTTTTATTAAACCGCTCCACTAATCCGTCGGTCTGGGGATGATACACCGAGGTGCGTAGCTGTTTTATGTTGAGCAGTTTACACAGTTCCCGGGTCACTTTGGACATAAAAGGAGTCCCCTGATCTGTGAGGATTTCCTTAGGTAGTCCTAGGCGACAGAACATAGCAAACAGCTCCCGGGCAATCATCTTCGCCGAGGTGCGGCGTAACGGAATCGCCTCCGGGTACCGGGTGGCGTAGTCGACAACCACAAGTATATGTTGGTGGCCTCGGGCTGACTTCACTATAGGCCCCACCAAATCCATTGCGATCCGTTCAAAAGGTTCCTCTATAACGGGTAGAGGTACCAATGGACTACGGAAAGTGGCAATGGGTGTGGTCAGCTGACATTCCGGGCAGGAGTCGCAGAACCTCTGGACGTCCGCATACACACCCGGCCAGAAGAACCTCCGCAAGATGCGTTCTTGCGTTTTTTTAGCCCCAAGGTGGCCCCCTAGCAGGTGGGAGTGGGCCATCTCTAGGACTGCCCGGCGGTGTGGCTGCGGCACTACCAGTTGGTCCACGACCTCATCCCTGACTTTGTCCACCCTATAAAGTAACTCCCGGTTAATCACCATGCGTGGAAATACATTCTCAGCCCCTGGCTGCTGAGCTACCCCGTTTACTTCTATTACCCTTTCTCGGGCCCTGGTCAGTGTGGGGTCCTGTAGCTGGGCTGTCCCAAACGCTCCCCGGGATACTTCCAACTCTGGAAGCGGTGGGGTCTCCTCGACCTCTCCTGCCAATACGTCTACCGGGAACCTATCGGGGTGACACTCTAGCCCTATGTTGGCGACCCCTACGGCAGGTGTCCCGGTCTCAGGGTCGTCGGGTTCAGCACCCTGATTCCCGGGCATCAGGGAGGGATTACTCCTCCTTCCCCATAAGGACCAAAACAATGGTAAGTCTCTTCCCAGCACAGTCCCGTAGGGTAGAGAGTTTACCACTCCAACCACGTGGGTCACCTCTCCACATGAAGTGGATAGAGTCACCTCCGCGGTTGGATACTCGCGTAGGTCCCCGTGTATACACCGGACCCCGATCAATTCCCCAGTGAGTTGCAACCCGGGGATTAAGGACGCCCGAACCAGCGTCACCAAACTGCCAGAGTCCAAGAGAGCTTCCGCTCTGTGTCCATTAATGAGCACTGGGCACAGATGTGGTTCCGTTAGGGGATCCACCACGTCTGCGGTGAACACGGGGCTGGCATACATCGAGAGCCGGCGGGTGAACCCGCAGTCCATGGGTTCCGCCGTTAGTGGGCAATAGGCAGCCACATGTCCTGGACCTTTGCACCGCCAGCACCACGGGGTAGGGACAGTGCTGGGCCGGAACCTCCTTCTTGGGGAGCCCGGTCTCCTGTCGGCCCCGTCCTGGGGTGTCCTCTCAGAGGGTACGTTTTTAGGAGAGTCCCCTGGGAATGGACGTACCCCTTTAGCCGGCTCCGGAGGCCGGCGTAACTGCCGCAGTGGGCAGAGTCCCGTATGAACTCCTGGGTGGCTATATATCGCTCTAGCAAGCTAACCACCTGGTCCAAGGTACCCGGGTCCCCTTGCCCCACCCAACGCTGTATCGCAACCGGCAAAGTCCGTACCAGCCGGTCGACCACCACCCTTTCCACCATCTGTCCCGGAGTCAAGCTCTCAGGCTGGAGCCACCGTTTCACCAACTGCAATAAGTCATACGCCTGGGAGCGAGCCGGCTTGGACTCCACGTAGGACCAGGAATGCACCCGTTGGGCCCGGACATAAGTATTGACCCCCAGTCTAGCAAGGATCTCACCTTTGAGTCTGGCGTAGTCCTGTGCTTCCTCCCAACTGAGGTCCGTGTAGGCCTTTTGGGCATCGCCCATCAGGAATGGCGCCACCACTTCAGCCCACTGAGCGGAAGGGAGGCCTTCTCGTTCTGCGGTGCGCTCGTAGACGGTGAGGAAGGCTTCTACGTCGTCCTCTGGGCTCAGCTTCCGCAGGGCCGAGCGGACCCGGTCCCGGGCCTCACGCCGCTCCGGGGGAGGCGCTGTTGGCGGGTCTCGTAAGGCCGCAATTTGCTGCAGGAGCAGTTCATTCGTTTTCTGCTGTTGTAGAAACTGCTCCTGTTGTAGCAACCGCTGCTGCTCCTGTTGCTCCTGGTGTAGCAACTGCTGTTGCTCCTGCTGTCGCTGGTGCTGCTCCTGCAGTCGGAGCTGCTGCTCTTCATGTCGCTGCTGCTGTTCCTGCTGCCGCTGCTGGGTAAGTACCAGCTGCCTTAGGATTTCCTCCATATCAGCGGCAGGCCTGAACTGTAGCGTGGCCGGCTTAAGTAGGGACATGCAGGGCCGGGCACCCCGCAAGACTGGCGGCTATTCTGACGGCTGCTCCTCTCACTTCAGGTGCCGCTCATTGGCCTCATGAAACAGTCACTTTCACCGGGCCGGCCTGCTTGCCCGCATTCTCCACCATATGTGGGGCAGCGCCTGGATCGCAAGTCAGTTAACACGTGGAGCCCGGTAGTGGTTCAAACAGGACCCGGTGTTTATTGCTGATACACACAGCGGTGGCACAGTCTGCCGGAATCCGGGTCGCAGCCGGGTACACAAGACACAGTTCATATAACGTACCCGGGTCCTTCGGGCCAAAGGCCTCCGTTATGGGTCACCCCGAGTTCCTCCAGCCCTCCTGGGCTAGGCCGTGTTAGTCTAGCACACGGCCTCCTGGAACTCTAGACCTCTCCTTTCTGTATATCTGCTGCTGCTGCAGCCAAAGCACAAATCTGTGTACAGGGAACCCCGCCCTGCCTCCTGACCAGGCTTTTAACTCCGTGTCTACTTCCGGGACCTTGCAAGACCAGGAGCGGAGGGAGCGGACCGTCCCTTTCTCTCACACCCTATACCGGGCTCAATACGAGACAGTGCGCATTCTGGGGGAGACATAGCGCCCCTCGCATATGATCCCCCGCACTGTCTCACACCAGGTACATGATATACCATATCTAGTATACAGATGGGGACATATACTAGGAAGGGCCCATTTATATCAGAATGGGGACCATGTATACCAGTTTGAGAGACCTATAAACAATGATGGGGGACAGGGGCGTAACAACAAGGGTCACGACTGTGATGGGCCCACGCCAACCAGCCGCCAACCCCCGACCCCAGCACCTGCTTCCCATGGAAGTGCATCCCCGAGGATGCACATCCATGTCACTGTGCGCACATATGCTCAGGCCGGTCATAAGTGGCTGCTCACAGCCGCAGGAAGACTGGCACTGTAACTGTAATGGCGGCCAGGAAATTCTGCCATCCTGCCGGCCTCTGCATGCAGCACTGTGATGAGGTAATCACTCTGCGACCTCATCACGGGATGCAGCTGTCGGCAGGTATGGTAAGCAGGCACTCTTTGCAGGAGTTGGAGTCTAAATTTTGACATTTCCTGGGGAGAGGGTATGGGGCAGTTTGTGTATGTATGTGTATGTGTGTGTGTGTGGAGGGGGTATGGGGTAGTATGTATGTATCATTAGCTTCAGTAGTGATGTTGCTTGTAGGATATTTGACCACATGGGCTAGTGTTTGACTGCAGGTGACTGAAAGGTGAGAATATGTCAGGACCTAATTGCCCAATAGAAATTCAGCAGGTCACAAACCAAGGCAGAGTCAAAAATTGATCAACTTAATAAAGCCTTAATAGGTAACGGGGTGAGGGAAAAGGAGAATAAAATATGTTCAGTATACACAACTTCCGGTATTACCACAAAAATATTCACACACCCAACCCAGTAGGCTGAGATCAAGGGGCTGATGCTAAAGACTCCATGTCAGGAAAATATGAATTCTTGTCATTGTTTTCCTTTTTAAAAGACAACCAGAGATGGCTTAATTCTCCACTCCTTGTTCGTTCGTAAGGGAGATTCATAGATCTATGCTTTGCTTCCCTCCAGTCAGGAATTTGTACGACTAGCTATAAAACTTGAGCTGAGCAGAATTCAGCTAGTCTAATCTGGTTTTGTCCCTGTGATATCCCTTTTTCTTAACTTACAGTCTTAACGTCAAATTTCATAAGACTGGTTCATACCACAAATACATACCGTAAATCATATTTTTGGAATGTTTACCTTTTTCCAGTTATGATGGTATATCTTTTATATCTATGTAACAATCAGAAACCTGAACATCATACATATATCATATTTGATATCAATCTTCATGTAAATTCCCGAGGGAAAACATGATGTCCCTGGTTTTAATGTGGGAGTGGCCAAACCAAAGATATGAAAAATTGAGTTTTTTTTGAGAATTGTGAAAGAGATGGGTTTCAGAGAACCAACCCACCAGGGAGGTGAACACAAGTGGGAGTTCCTCGATTTTATGTCCCATTGCATAAAACCAAAGCGTCCATTTTGGGCTCATTCCACCCTGGGACTTCAGACACATCATTCAGGATACTTTCAAAGCGTGTTGACGACAGAATGGAGCTTTAATCAGCAATAAACAGGTACAGATATGATAGGCTTTGCGGAATCAGGAATATACATATCTTAAGTGTCTATGTGCAGCATCAGCTGGCTGCTTCTCCTCTCATGTACAGAAACAAGAAACTGGGTACAGTAACATGGTCTTTACTGTGTGTGAGCCTCTGGGAGTGTTTTTTTTTTATTTAACTTTATAGACAAAACACAAACCTAGCAATAGAACACTTACATATACAGAAATGGAGTTGTTGCACTGAACATATTCCAACACCCCCACTCAATAACTACTTATCCTGTTAGTCCCATTCTGGTTCTGAAGTCCTCAAACTTGGCTCTTGGCAGTGGTTTTGTCATAAAAAACTCACCAAAAAGATAGCCATGAAAAACATCCGTTGCACTTAACAGGAGACTCTTAGCTCCGCTGAGAGGCAACACAGGTGTCTTAATACAGATGCACAATCTCCTACAACAAGCCAAGCATTAGGGCGGTTGTGTCACCAGTGACCAGCCATGCTATGGGGAGGTGATTGTGACTAGCCCAGGGTATGGGGACTTGGGTATATGGGCCCTCCGCTGCGGTAGGGATGTCACTGGTGGCCTGCCCATACCCCTGACCCTGGTGGTCAACTAAAATGGGGTGACGCCACCCGTAGATTCTGGTAATGTAGCACCAGCGCTGCTTCAGACCTCCGGAAGGCGATGGTACAGCAGCCGAGATGGACCGCTCCCTGCAGGTAGAGCTGGGCCTCCGGGGCAGGGATGCACCTGTAGTGATGGAAGTGCTGATGATGGAGATAAACAAGTTGCAGTGCAGCGGGAAATAAGTACTCGGAGACTCTGTCATTCTACCCAGGTACTTTACTGGAACAATGCTGGTGGTGGTACAGTTCACAGAAGACAACCTTTGCTAGGTAAAAGTAGCTGTAGTCACAGTAGGCTGCAGAATCTCTTGGAGTCTCCCGTGGTATGCCTTCCTTGCTCTAACCTGTGTCCCGTTGCAGCTGCCTGTCCTGGAACAGCCTGCTTAATACCAGGCCGTATTGGGGTGCTTTCTGAGTGTCCCAGCTTCTCGCTCTCCCTCTCTCCTGCACTGAGACTCGAACCTGGTGGGTTATCCTGGTGTTACTGGTTTCCATGAGACAGGTTGTCGGGGCCGGTAGACAGACCCACGACGACCGGTGTTACGACTCAGGGGATGAACTCCCTATGCCACTTCTTCAGAACCGGCACTCTGGTGTATGGACCAGGGCTCCCTCCCGGAGTATGGACTTTCTGATTTGGGGGCTCCCCTCCTTCAGTCTGGGCTGCCTGTTCTCTCTCTCTCTCCATTCCCCCTCTCTCGGAGTCCCTTTCTCAGGGCTCCTGTGCTCCATCTTTCCTTGAGGCAAAACTAGAATCCCTCGTTTTTCTACATCCCTCCTCCCCTAACTCCCCCCTAGGGTATGGGCCCAAACCATTTTCTAGGTGGGTGTGTGGGAGTGCTGGGATGGGAGCCTCCTACAAACCTTGCATTCCACTGCAACAGGGGTAACTGCACACTCATTTATGGGTACAATACCCCAACTGTGATGCCTGACCAGTGGGGTGCCATAATTGGTGGTATTTATAGACACAAACCCCCATAGGGCGTAAGACACACAAGCACGTGTAACACATAGTGTCAGTATGCAGCCTATTGGTCACGTCCATACTATTAGATTAGTCGGGCTGCCCCGCATCATGTACATGCATCTCACAAATGACAGATGCCCTCCAGAGGGCTCAGCACCACACTGCAAAAGATAAAAAAGTGCAAAAAACACTAAAGATGATAATGTGAGGTGTTAGTGGATATCTTGGCCAAAATATGTAAGCTCGTAACCCACCGTCAAGGGCCTCACACTTACGAGTCCTAACCATATGTCTGTTTTAGCAGAATAAACACCAGAGGACACAAAATTCAGAAAAAAATCACCAAAAAGATAGACATGAAAAACACCCATTGCACTTAGCAAGAGGCTGTTAGCTTCACTGAGAGGCAACACAGGTGTTTTGTCATACCATCAGCTAACATCTTGTCCACTTAGTCACGTAAGTGGTGAAGTTTAACATCAATGGGCTTAGTCCTTGCACTAATCTTATCACTGCTGGCAAGTTTAATTAATCCTTGGTTGTTCTCATATACAGAAGTGCTCCCACTACTTCTCATTGCTGGAGTTCTGATGAACCTTTGGCTTCTGAGAGCTCTTTTTCCTTGTGGTAGCTCTGTGAGCTCCCATGTCTGGAGTTGGTGAAAGGACTCCATCTCTTCATTAGGGGCATTTATCCACTTCTGCTTCTCGTGTACAGGCACTTTTTGCATTTTTTGCCATGACTGTGGCTCTAGTTCAGGAATTGTTCTGACCATATAATAAAGGCGTCTAGGTGGGATACCTTTATTACGTCTTTCTGATCTCCTGACTGGAGGTTGACTTGGTTCTTCTGTTTCTTCCTTGCACTTGTTTCATCATCTACACTGAGGGAGACAGTTCTTTGTGCTTTCTGATCCTTCTCTAGCCAATCATCTGGTAATGGATGAGGCACTTGTTCCTGCGTATATTTCCACGTACCTTCTCTTATGAGCAGCATCTTCACTTTGAATTTCCAGGATTGATAATTCTGATTGGTGAGACTTTGCACTGAGAACTTGCAGTGATCCCTCCCTGTGGACATCTTCTCTGTTGCTCTGTGCTGCTTTTGCTTTGGGCTTTTGTTGCTGTATTACTCTTCTGTGTCACTCTGTGCTCTGTGTCAGTCCTGGGGTTCTGTGTCATGCTGGGGTTCTGTGTCACGCTGGGCTCATAACCTGTTGGGAGCGGATCATTTTTTGCCTATTTATTGTATTTCCTAAGTTGATTCTATGTTTATTGTATGTAACTACTGTTCTGTATTACCATTCTGTACCGTATATTTTTCTTATATGTACCATTGTACTGTAAAGCGCTGCGGAATATGTTGGCGCTATACAAATAAAGTACTATTATTATTATTATTATCATTCAGGATACTTTCAAAGCGTGTTGACAACAGAACAGAGCTTTAATCAGCAACAAACAGGTACAGAAATGATAGACTTTCTGGAATCAGGAATATACATATCTTAAATGTCTCTGTGCAGCATCAGCAGGCTGCTTCTCCTCTCATGCACAGACATAGGAAACTGAGAACAGTCACATGGTCTTTCCTGTGTGTGAGCCTTTGAGAGTGTCTTTTTTAATCTAACTTTATAGACAATACACAAACTAGCAATAGAACACTTACATATACAGGAATGGAGTTGTTGCAATAAACAATTCCAGCAAGTATGCTCCCTCCTGAAGATCAGCAGCTGGCATAGGCTCACAATTACAGAGCACACAATATCTTCTCTTGTTGGACGTAATTGAACAGAGAAAGGGCTGGATGATACAGGCCCACCACTCAACATGACTGGCAGGACCACCATGGGCATAGTCACCTCAGGGTATTGTGGCGCCCCTGCAGTCTGGTCATCACAGTGGCACTGCAACCTAAGCCATAGGTGTGGTATCCCACTCCCAGGTACGGAGGGGACACAAATCCGAGACACACGAACACCTGCACGGGATCTTGGGTGGATCTTATTGAGGAAGGGCCCCCATCTACTGGCTGGAGAAGGGAATAGGCATAGGGGGTGGGAAGAGAAGGTAGGAAAGCAGAGAGGAAGAGGAGGAGTCAGATCAGTCTGTGAGGGACATCTACACAGAGAGGGAGTCCTAGGGAGCATGGGAGTAGAGGATCCACTAGTGGGGCTCTGAATCCGGACCTGCCATGAGTTTGGCAGAGGGACTGGTTGCGTGAGAGGACCGACCCCAATCTGGTGGGAATGCTGCAAGTTTGCACCAGGAAACCGGAGGTCGCTGCACCTGCATAGGCAGTGGCTAATTACTGTGCACACTTGCTGAAATGGTGGCTAGACCTAGGGCCAGGGGATGGGTTGCCCGATGCCCAATGAAGATGAAGGGCAGGAGACGCAAGTAGCTAGCGTGGGAGTGTCAAGCAGAAGAGGCTTATGACAGGGTGTCTCGGAGAAGTGGACCAAAGCTGCCTGGGAGTTGGCTGGATCACAGACCTGGAGGACACAGTGTTCTTGCAGGGTTGGACTGCTGCACTGAACTGTGAGTAAAGACTTGAGAACTACAACCCTGGTGTCCTCCAGTTATTCTCCACGCCCTCCTGCACCATTACACAGTTAACATCACATTCCCAATAGACTATTACACTACCCTGGGGTCCCACTCCACCTGTGGGGAGCAATACCATATCGGCTGCCACACCATTTGCCCCAGAGGTTCCACATCAGCAGCGTTGGCCATCCCTGGCCGAATACAACAGATGATGTCATAAAAGAATTCCAAATCCCCTGTAAATATCCCCTTCACTGCATGGCCAGGGCCACGGAGTCGAGTTACAGCTACCGTGACCTCCTCAAGACAGTCGACCAGCCCGGCTACCGATACCCCCCTGGCCCTTACGGCCGTTGCAGTATGATACCAGGTCCTGGAAGCAACACCGCTGCAGCATGTTATGATGGAGATTATGGGTTGCTCCCCATCTCCACAGGTCCTCCCTCATATACAGGTATGTCAGGCCCAACCCATCTTTTCACCAAATATGGTGTTGCTTCCCACTGGTCACGTAACTTGACAGGTCACTATTTGACCTTCACCAACACTCTATCCCCAGTGGAGAAGGGATTACTTTGTACCGATCAGGTGTCCTACTTGGTTCAGTGAGTCATTCACCACCTGTTGTATGACCATTAACCACTGTTGGTGTTCACAGGCCCATTCGGATGCAGTCTGATGAGGATTAGAAGACGTATCTGGCATACTCAGGTCTTCAATGCCCCTGCTTTCCTCCCAATCATCAGTATTGCGGGGAATACCTAATAGTGGTATGAACTCTGTGGTTTTAGGCTCACACGAGTGAGGAGATACTCAGGATAGTGAGCCTGTTGTCTACTTCTCAATATCTGTAACAACGTTCGATTGAATCAGGGAAAACCGTTCTTATGAAAGTCTGGTCTCACACGCACATCAAAGGTCAACCGACAGTCTCCTCCCGCAGCCACATTGCCTCTTCCAGGCTACAAATGAGGTCCAGTGATCTGGACTCCTTCCTCTGGTATCTCACTTACTGCTTCTTCTCAAAGGAGGCTTCTTCCGAAAACAATGAGTCAACACATAGTCTCTGTTAAGCCTGCCAGATATGACCAGCGGAATGGCAGTCTCTCACCACCAGGGGCGGGCTGCCCAGGTGTGCAGGGGGCAAGTGCCCCCTGGGCTGGTGGTATAGTCCACCATTAGGGCCGCCCCCTGCAGAAACGGGCCGGCCGCGGGCGTCGCTTTGCGGCTGGAGGAGGTGAGGACCTGACAGCAAGGCTGCCGGACCGGACCGGACAGCCCCCCCCCCCCCCCCCCCCGCTTCTCAAGGCTGCCGGACCGGACCCGACAGAACCCCCCCCCCCCGCTTCTCAACCAGGGCCGGGGATACCTAACTGCCACCCAGGGAAAGAGGCACCAGCCAGCCCCTGCTCACCACAACTCCATACACTACTCACTCTATTATCTGCTACTCTTGTGCACCCGGGTTCGGCCTTTTATATCTTCTCCGCAGGGGTCTCGCTGGTGGCTAGGAGGGCTCTCTGCACACTCTTATAACGTCACGAAAGAAGAACCGGCAAGGACTAACAGAGGCGCATGGTTCAAAATGGAAGTAATTGTTATTTATTATAATATTCCCTACACAAGGAAGAGAGGAGTCACCATCAGGGGCCAGACAGTCACAAGTTTAGTCACCTCTCATCTATTAACAACACATGTATGCTTGGCTCAGGTGACTTGGGCGTGCATATGTCGAGGATGCTCAAGAAGTAATGTTTTGAGCCCAACACCATTTCATTGTGATAGGTTAGTATGAAGGAATAGCACCTTCTTTGTGTGATAAATCATCAGCTAGCTCTCGTCCTTGTTATACGCTCATATGAGCGAGACCTTGGACTGAGCAGCTTGAGTCAACTCTCCAGCTACAAAAAAAGTGAAATACCAAAAGGCTTTGGTTGAGGCACATCCAGTTCTCTCGGTGTAGGAGATGTGCTCTGGCACGAGGCTTGGTTACAAATTACGCTGCCTGCACAGTTAAGATTTTTGTGTGCTGACATCACTCTCCTTAATGATACGGTTATTGGCTGTAAACCATAGTTTGGAACATATAAATTTCCAGGTTTTCCAGCATGGCTTCACATGTCACGTGTGCTGTATTTCATCCGTTCTCACGTAGTGCTCTGATTTATCATGGATTTGTGGAAAACATAGGTAATAATTAGTGATGAGCAAGTAGTAAGATATTCGGGTTCGGATAGGTCTAATATTTCAGAATTCGGATCCGAGTGGTTCCCCATTGACTTGCATTGGACGAGTAATGTAATGAGTAATGAAACAGTTCAAAGTATTCAGTTACAACTCTCCGAATCCGAATATTTCTCTACTCATACATCAGTAATAATATTAGATAGTAGAGGCCCAGCTTGAAGCTTAAAGTATAAATGTCATTTCATTGAAAAAAAAATAAAATCAATACTGCACTAATTGTTAAATATGGGTCACATAGCAGATAACATAATACTTTTTTTGTGCCATATGACTTATTTTCTCACGTATTGTTTATGGTTGTGTGGGCATGGCCAGCGTTTGCCAGAACTGTGTTGGTATTTCCACAGCTTCAGAGAGCAGGCTGATAGTGAGCAGTGTGATGTGCCAGCAGACAAGGGGTTAACAGAGACACTGGCAGTGCTGTGTGGAGCCAGATGACAGATCAGAAGCTTATGCCCAGGAAAGAGGAGTTTGCAGTAATTCTGGCTTTCTGACATTGCTTAGCAACTGTGCTGTTGTCTGAGATAATATGTTACATTGTTTCCTCACCAGCTGCAGTCAGGACCTAGCACACAGTGTAGGCCACACCTCCATCTTTATATGGTTATGTGGCTGTATTAAGTGTGAAGACAGATCTGAATGAGAATGAACATACAGTGCCTACAAGTAGTATTCAACCCCCTGCAGATTTAGGTGGTTTGATAAGATGCCAATAAGTTAGAGCCTTCAAACTGCAAACGAGAGTAGGATTTATTAACAGAAGCATAAATCTTACAAACCAAAAAGTTATGTTGCTCAGTTGAATTTTAATAAATTTTAAACATAAAAGTGTGGGTCAATTATTATTCAACCCCTAGGTTTAATATTTTGTGGAATAACCCTTGTTTGCAATTACAGCTAATAATCGTCTTTTATAAGACCTGATCAGGCCGGCACATGTCTCTGGAGTTATCTTGGCCCACTCCTCCATGCAGATCTTCTCCAAGTTATCTAGGTTCTTTGGGTGTCTCATGTGGACTTTAATCTTGAGCTCCTTCCACAATTTTTCAATTGGGTTAAGGTCAGGAGACTGACTAGGCCACTCCAACTCCTTGATTTTTTCCCTCTTGAACCAGGCCTTGGTTTTCTTGGCTGTGTGCTTTGGGTCGTTGTCTTGTTGGAAGATGAAATTACGACCCATCTTAAGATCCTTGATGGAGGAGCGGAGGTTCTTGGCCAAAATCTCCAGGTAGGCTGTGCTATCCATCTTCCCATGGATGCGGACCAGATGGCCAAGCCCCTTGGCTGAGAAACAGCCCCACAGCATGATGCTGCCACCACCATGCTTGACGGTAGGGATGGTATTCTTGGGGTCGTATGCAGTGCCATCCAGTCTCCAAACGTCACGTGTGTGGTTGGCACCAAAGATCTCGATCTTGGTCTCATCAGACCATAGAACCTTGAACCAGTCTGTCTCAGAGTCCTCCAAGTGATCATGAGCAAACTGTAGACGAGCCTTGACATGACGCTTTGAAAGTAAAGGTACCTTACGGGCTCGTCTGGAACGGAGACCATTGCGGTGGAGTACGTTACTTATGGTATTGACTGAAACCAATGTCCCCACTGCCATGAGATCTTCCCGGAGCTCCTTCCTTGTTGTCCTTGGGTTAGCCTTGACTCTTCGGACAAGCCTGGCCTCGTCATGGGAGGAAACTTTCAAAGGCTGTCCAGGCCGTGGAAGTCTAACAGTAGTTCCATAAGCCTTCCACTTCCGGATGATGCTCCCAACAGTGGAGACAGGTAGGCCAAACTCCTTGGAAAGGGTTTTGTACCCCTTTGTACCCCTTGCCAGCTTTGTGACCCTCTGATGGCCTTGGAATGCTTCTTTGTCTTTCCCATGTTGACCATGTATGAGTGCTGTTCACAAGGTTGGGGAGGCTCTTAAATAGTCAGAAAAGGCTGGCAAAAGAGATAATTAATCCACACATGTGAAGCTCATTGTTCTTTGTGCCTGAACTACTTCTTAATACTTTAAGGGGACCAAACAGAATGCTGGTGGTTTGAGGGGTTGAATAATAAATGACCCTCTGAATTAACTTTTAACGCCTTAAAAAAAAAATTTAAAAAATCTTTTTGGCTGCAGTGCATTTCCCACTTCCAGGCTGATCTACAGTCCAAATGTCACAATGCCAAGTTAATTCCGCATGTGTCAACCAGCTAAATGGTCCACTATTAATGCTGAAGAGCCAGAAAACCCCCAAAGTCAGAGATGTTCTTTACCTAATATATGAGGGTCCCCTTTCTATTAGAGGGAAGATTGTTTTTTTTTTATCCATATAACCGCTTTAGAAAGGCATTTTTAGGGTCACAATTTTTTTTAGAAACAGTAGGGATACTTTTTAGATAAGAGTGGTGATCGACAATTCTGCAATGGGTTTGGTAATGTTGCACATCAAGACCTGCGTGTCCTGATTCCAGCTTGTGAGGTTGAGGTGTAATGCGAAACTTCTAATACAAGATCTCCAAATGGGCCCCACTGTCTACCATAGGCCATTCCTAAGAGGCACCAAATTCAAAAGTTCTTCTGATACCATGGCACCCACAATAGGTATTACCCTGAGCAGGCAGGCATTGTTCTATACTCATATTATTCTAAAGTATATTATCTTCCAATCATTGAATTCAGAGTTCTCTTTCATTCTCATTGCTCCCAGTATATCATAGTCAGCCCAGCTGCCTCCGGTTTATAACTTCCATCCCCCCCCTCCCCCAACAAACACTGTTCACACTGGGAGCTTCATGACCGAGCAGCTGCAACCGTACATCACCAGCTACAATGCTGAGTGCTGGATGGAGCAGTGTGAATCCACCTCAACCGGACTCTGGAGGAAACATGTTCTGTGCAGGACCGGATCAGACTTCTCTATCTGCGTCTGATGAAAGAGTCCTGGTTTGGTGATTGTAGGAGAACGTTTCCCACCTTATTGCATTGTGCCCGCTGTACAGTTTGTTGGAGGAGCGATAATACTCCAGGCTGTTATCAGCGGACCACCTAAGCTCCTTAGAACCACTGAACGGATATATTAACTCTTCGTCATACAAGGCATTGTGGACAATTGTAGCTTTTAGCTTTTTGGGAAGATTTTGGAGAAGACTGTTTTCTGTTCCTCATGACTGTATTCATTGCACAAGCTCCATTCAGACATGGTTGAGGGAGTTCAGTGGAAGAACATGACCTGCCGCATAGTGTCCGGACTCTAACCTCATCCAACAACTTTGGGATAAGGTAGAGCGGCGATTGTTATCTCGACCTATCCCCAACAAGTGTTTGACATCACAAATGATCTTCTGAGGGAAAGGGCTAAAAGTCCCACCAACACCTTCAAAACCTTGTAGAAAACCTTCCCGGAAGACCGGAAGCTGTTATAGCTGCGCAAGGACTGACTCAATAAAATGCCTATGGATTAAAGGATGTGAGGTGAAAAAAGCTCCGGTAGTGTTATGTGGAGGACGCATGATTAGAAATCCCATGAGATTAGTGCTGTAGTGTCTCTCGCTGTCCTGTAAAAAGGAAGGTCACCATCACTAATAGACCTCAATATTGAGCTGCCCTTCTCTAAGTATCCAGCACTGATATCCAGGAAGATCACCGTAATTCTTAAAAGAGTTGAGTTTTTGATGACAGTTAGTTTTGCAATTTGGTCCTTTCACTTAATTGCTGTAATACCACACATGGCCATATGGACATAGTGTCGCTATTTCTGGAAAACGAAAAACCTATTTTCTCATTGTAGATGACTCTTTTGAAAGCGTTCAAGTGTAAAAACAAAAAAATCTCACCAATGTCAATATATACAATACTTCAGATAGCAACCAATATGGCAGACGTGGGCACTTATCCAGATTTTTCAGGACCATATTTCACATGGAAAGGGTGGAGTAAAATTTTAAACAACTTGACATTGGCAAGGTAGGGAGTTATATTTACCGGAGATTGTTTTTTCAGTTAAGGAATATGATAAGATGTGAAGGACAAGATGTTTTCTTGCTTGAGTTAGCTGAATTCTAAATTGATATCTCTGTTACACTGCAAGGTCTGTACATTACAAGCAGCCGTCTGCTCATCTCTCGGTACTAATGGGTCACTGATTTTTCAGGCTGCTGTGCCCTTGTGGTCAATCAAGCTTTTATCTCGAATATAAAGAAAGGTAGTACAGACTGTTATCTGTCTATTTATCTGTGTATCTATCTATCTATCTATCTATCTAGAAGAAAAAGAGGCAGCACAAATAACAGTATTTTTATGGTGCAAATCCTTCTGGACGATATCCAAGTCATCCTGTTTACAGTATTTTAAAGGAGGCAGCACTCAAGTAGACAATGCAAAAAAGAAGACCTTTTTATTAGTCCATTCGATGTGGCAACATTTCTGTTCTCCTGAATCATTGTCAAGTTTTAAGTCCATCTGGTGTTGCACTGTTTTGGTTATACTGAAACTTTGTCAAGTTATTACTCCATCCAATGTAGCAACAGTTTGGTTCTACTGAGTCCTTCTCAAGTTATTAGTCCATCCAGTGTGGCAACACTTTGATTCTACTGAGCCCTTCTCAAGTTATTAGTCCATCCGGTGTGGCAACATTTTGGTTCTACTGAGTCCTACTCAAGTTATTAGTCCATCCGGTGTGGCAGCAATTCTGTTCTACTAAACTTTTCTCAAGTCATTAGTCTATCTAGTGTGGCAACATTTTGGCTCTACTGAACCTTTCTAGTTATGAGTCGATCCAATGTGGCAAAAATTCAGTTTTACTGAACCTTTCTCAAGTTATTACTCTATCTGATGTGGCAATATTTTGATTCTCCTGAACCTTTGTCAAACTATTAATTCATTTGGTGTGGCAACGTTTTGGTTATGCCAAACCGTTCTCAAGTTAATAGTTGATCTGGTGTGGCAACATTTCGATTCTGCCAAACCTTTCTCAAATTCTTAGTCTGTCCGGTGTGGCAACCTTTTGGTTCTACTAAACCTTTCTCAATTTTTTAGTCCATCCAGTGTGGCAATGTTTCAGTTCCACCGAACTGTTCTCAAGTTATCATTCCATCTGATATGGCAACAGTTTGACTCTACTGAACTTTTCTCAATTTATTAGTCCATCCGGTGTGGCAACGTTTCAGATCTACTGAACCTTTCTCAAATTATTAGTCCATCCAGTGTAGCAATTTGGTTCTAATGAACTTTTCACAATCTTGAGAAAGGTTCAGTAGAACTGAAACCTTACCACACTGGATGGACTAATAAAAAAATCGTCTTTTTTGAATTTTCTTCTTTAGTGCTTCCTCCTTTTTTGTTATCTATCTAACTATCTACAAAGCAAAAAAAAAAGCAAAAAAAAAACTGCACAGCACTCAAGACACAATGTGAACTGGTGCTAGCAGTGACGCTGGGTCAAATACCAAGAAAAAAATGTCTCTGCAGCACACAGCTACTACCAATATCGTACATATGCTAACAAGCAAAAAATGATCAAATTGACTTTTTGGCCTGAAATGTGGCAAAAGTTTGAAAAGTTCAAGGGGGCCGAATACTTTCACAAGGCACCGTATGTGGACTCGTCACATGACTCATCAAATCCCGAGCATGCACAATGATGCTACCGGATTCTCAACCACCATCTTTTTACTCCCGCGGTTGCGCAAATGACATATTACTGTCTTAGTAACAACTACACCCTTTAGGTCCTGCGCATGCGCATTACCACAGCGGGATTCTCGGCCGCCATCTTTCAATTCCGCAATGTATGTTATTAAACAGCAAATGCCTTTTTTACCAAGATCAAAAATTAGGGGGCTAATGGTTCCCAATAGGTTAGCACCAAATAGCTTCTATTTAATAGCAATTCTTCTTAGCACAGGTTTTATATCAAACACTATAACCGACACAGTAGGGTGTCACTGGGAAATCATTAGGTCACAGTCCAGCGGACTTACCATAACAGTTAAGTGTATTGGATCACCAATACACAAATTACTTTGACACAAAAGAAAGTAGATGTAACCTACCCCTCCATGTGTCAGCCATCCTGTCTAAATGACCAGATAACCCTAACCCGTGGCCTTTTTTATGTAATTTCAATTACATTAGACCAAGTTTTCCAAAACTATTAATCTTTTATTGCAAAAAATTGATGAGTGATGTTAAGAGACCACACATACAATTAATAACTAAAAAAAATATATAATAGGAAAAAAACAGTGAGCGTGTCGCTCCATGGTGCGGTGAAATATCCCATTATAGTGTAATCTGTGGATATAAAAAATAAACAAAATTAATATATAAATAAGTATATATCATTTTTATCATCATAGCCAAAATTAAACTGCAAGATTTCTCTGTCCCAATTACAACGAATTATTAATCTAGTAGTCCACATTCAAACCAAATGGTGTTAAAGAGAACCAACCACCTCAGATCACCCTAATACACAGTTAGTACATGTCCCTGCACCCTAAGGATACCTTTCCAGCACTGTTTTTGTGTAAAATCTTGCATTAGTATAACTCATATAAAGAGTTTATAAACTTACTAGCCTGGTGACTTCTGGGCGTATCCCTCCTTCTGTTATACTTCAGGGCTGTGCATTCATTGCATGGCTGTGCTCCCCCTCCCTCTGTGCAGAGGAGATAACGATCACACCCATCAGGGCAGGGCAGCAGGCACGGAGGGAGGGGGAGCACAGACATGCAATGCACAGCCCTGAAGTATAACAGAAGGAGGGATACGCCCAGATGTCTCCAGGCTAGTAAGTTTATAAACTCTTTATATCAGTTATACTAATGCAAGATTTTACACAAAAACAGTGCTGGAGAGGTATCCTTAGGGTGCAGGGACATGTACTAACTGTGTATTAGGGTGATCTGAGGTGGTTGGTTCCCTTTAAAGTGTTTAACCTGTGGATCCACTCCAGCTCACGTTTTTTCAAAAGTTGTATGCGATCTCCACCTCGTCTCTGCACAGGGATCATATCAATCAACCGGAACCGTGATTGGTTCTCTGTGTGACCCATGTCAATGCTTTGGAATCGGTAAATCCCATCTCTTCTTCCTTATGGTATGCCGGTGAAGGTTTATTCTCGTCTTGAAATCCCAAGTTGTCTCACCGACATACCATAAGGAACTAGGGCACTCCAAAAGGTACACTACATAATCAGATGAACACGTCAGATAATGCCTTATGTCATATTGCACCATAGTCGTTTGATGTACAAAAATGGAACCTTTTAACATCGAGCTACAGTTAACACAAGAGAGACAAGGATAACATTATTTTCTTTTTGATCCTGTCAAATATCTTTGTGTTTCCTTTTTCAAGGAACCAATATCGGAATGAACCAATTTGTGTCTCAAGTTGTGGCTACATCTATAGGAAAAAAGGGGAGGCAGCTCAAATTCTTTAACATTGGGAGGCATTTGTATAACATACCCCAATGCCTCTTTATGATCTTAGCTACCTCCTCACTTTCATCCCAAAAGTAGTCACTACTGGAATATGTTCAATATTCTTAGTTTTTAGTCTTTTAGACAAAATATCAGATCTCTCTATCCCATCTACTTTTTCCATTTGACCCAACAGCAATCTTCTCAGGTATCCTCTCTCTGAGAATGTTTTCATCATTTTATTCAGGGATCTATCCTGATCATTCTTTTCACTCACAATCTTTTTTACCCAAAGGAATTGACTATAGGGTATTGATTTGAGAGTACTCTTCAGATGGTGGCTGTTGTACATTAAAAGGTAATTTTTATCTGTTTGTTTCACATACAACTCTATATTTAAACTGTTCCCATCATAGCTCACCAATACATCCAGAAACTGTAATGAGGTTGTTGATGATACCAACGTGAACTTAATTGTCTCATCAATTGTAATTAAATATGTATGGAATTCAGTCAAGGCCTCTTCAGATCCAGTCCATATGAGGAAGACATCATCTATGTATCTCCACCACGTAGCAACAAAGTCAGTCACCACATCACCATAAGGAAGAAGAGATGGGATTTACCGGTTCCAAAGCATGGACATGGGTCACACAGAGAACCAATTACAGTTCCGGTTGATTGATATGATCCCTGTGCAGAGAGGAGGTGGAGATCGCATACGACTTTTGAAAAAAACGTGAGCTGGAGTGGATCCACAGGTTAAACACATTAAAACCGTTTGGTTTAAATGTGGACTACTAGATTAATAATTCGTTATAATTGGGATAGAGGAATTCCCTCTCCCCTTTTTTTTAATCCATTCTGACTCTTTTGCAGTTTAAATTTGGCTATGATGAAAAAAATGATGTATACATATTTTTATACTCATTTTTTAATTTTTTTATATCCACAGACTATAATGGGATATATCACTGCACCATGGAGCGACACAATCACCATTTTTTTCTTCTTCTTTTTTTTAATTGTTGATTGTATGTGTGGGCTCTTAACATCACTTATCAACTTTTTGCAATAAAAGATTAATACTTTTGGAATCTTGGTCCGATGTAATTGGATTTATATAAAAAAGGTTATGTGTTAGGGTTATCTGGTCATTTAGACAGGATAGCTGACACATGAGGGGGTAGGTTACATCTACTTTCTTTTGTGTCAAAGTCATTTGTGTGTTCGTGATCCAATACACTTAACTGTTATGATAAGTCCGCTGGCCTGTGACCTAATGATTTCCCAGTCACACCCTACTGTGTCGGTTATAGTGCTTGATATAAAACCTGTACTAAGAAGAATTGCTATTAAATAGAAGCTATTTGGTGTTAACCTATTGGGAACCATTAGCCCCCTAATTTTTAATCTTGGTAAAAAAAGGTATTTGCTGTTTGAGACCGCATATTAATACCATACATTGCGGAATTGAAAGATGGCGGCCGAGAATCCGGTTACGGTAATGCGCATGCGCAGGATCTAAAGGGTGTAGTTGCCACTAAGACTGCAATATGTAATTTGGCAACTGCAGGAGTAAAAAGATGGCAGCTGAGAATCCCGTAGCATCATTGCGCATGCTCGGGATTTGATGAGTCATTTGACGAGTGCACATACGTCATTATTGACATTTTTTTCTAATTGAGCATGCACACTGCATACAACAGGATGCTGTAAATATGGTAATCGATGCTGTTACATGATTATACTAATGTGGTGAGTACCACTTATTAATACATAACCCCTGTGCACTATATAATCAATTTAGGACATTAGTCCAATTTTAAATGTATAGGTGTATTTTACTAATATAAATAACTTGTGAAACCTTTAAGTACTTTATGTAATATTGCATTATATGTATTTGAATACTGTGGTGTATTTATGGGAAATATTCTAAAGTTTTTTCACTAATTGTATAATTGCAAGCCTTTGCATGGGTCCTATATATATCTCTGTACCCCAGAGTAGACTGTCACTGCTTGAGAAAGACTTCCAGCCAAAACGTTGCAGTCCCTGGGTGAATAAAATCCACAATTGATTTTCTAAAGGAAGTGCTGTGTGGCGCCCCTGCGGATCCAGTCGCCACAGGGGTACTGCACCCCTGTTGAGATGTTGTGCTCCACTCTCGGTAAGGGAAGTACAGACCGGTCTCGGGACACCCAGGCCACAGCACTACTCTAGTTTAGGTCAGGGTTAGGGTGAGATTGCTCCTACAGAGAGCACAGTCCCTGATCCTATCTGGAAGTAGGAATCAGGGTAGGGGGATGGGTGGAGAGGAAGTAGTTAGGGGAGCACTGGGAAGGAGTGAAGTTAGGAAGAACACACGTAGATGACATAGGACACATAACAGAGGGTATAAATAGAACAATGAAATATCTGGAAGCCAGTCGAGTTGGCGGGACACTAGTGAAAGGAAGTCAATCAGAAGAAGAGTAAGAGCTTGAGAGAAGTGTCCAGAGGACTGGAGCCTGAGGAGCTCATCCTAAGCCTGACTGGGGAGCAGAAGGAGAGAACCAGGGTGCTCCAGGAGGAAGAAGGGGTCCCAGAGGCATGGGTAGTGAGCTATTCACCGAGTGTCTCACATCCATTTCCAATCGAAGGCAGTGGATGGACAAGGTCACAGAACAGGGGTACCCGGATCCCTAGACTAGTGGAGAATGACCAGGTTCAGCTAGCAATCCGGAGGCTGCAGTATTTCCAAGGTGCCGCAGTCAATACTGCGCACATCCGCTGAAAAGGTGACCAAAGAGGGTTCAAGGAAAGACTGTGAAGTAGTCCTATGAAGGGCCCACATCACCGGCTTGGAGCTCTATTTCTCAAGGCGCAGGCAGGAGGGCGAAGCAAGCACAGTGTGAGACGACCAAGAAAGGATAGAGAGAAGGGGTACCGGTTGAGTGTCATCCCACTACCCGGGAGTAGCTGGATCCCTTCTTCCAAGAACTGAGCGCTCAGCGGGCTGTTGCACAGTGACTGTGAGTAAACATCTAAAGACTGCAACCCACTATGTCTGTGGCCTTCTTGACGCATCATCAGCCTTGCGCTGGAAAATAGCTACCAACTCACTCAGTAACATCTGCTGCCCGGGGGGTCAGCTCTAGCTGTAGAGGGCATAACAACACTGCTGCATCACCACCATCAGCCCCAGAAGAACTTAGTGCAGCGCCGGCCATTTATAGATGCAAACTGCTGGTGGCGTCACGTGAAAATAAGCATCCTCAGGCCCGGTTACCCTCTCCCTGATGAAACTCCCTATCCTCATGACCTTCCCTAAAGAAGAGAGCCACCCACACCAACCTTTTAATTACACCACCAGGGTCACGGATCTGGTCTTGACTAACGTGATTCCCAAGAAGCCTCAAAGCCCGATTCTAAGATCCTAAGCCCCTGAAGGGGCGTGTCAGCTGCCGTCCATTTCTTTCTAGAATATGAAATTTTAGATTTTGGTAGGAGAGCTTTGCACCTGCCTAAAGAAATCTTGTGCTGTTCCATTTCTTTGTTATTTTTTATTATCTATCTATCTATCTATCTATCTATCTACAGTACATGGCTGAAAGTGTTGGTACCCTTGAAATTTTCCAGAAAATTAAGTTTTTCTCCCAGTAGATTACTGTAATTACACATTTTGTTATGTTCTTCAGTTCCATAGACTTGAAAGGGCAGGGTATATGTGCCACCTACTGCTTCTTTAAACCTCTACTGGCTGTGATTTTCTGCCAAAGAAAAAGCCAGAAGAAAATGGGGCAAACATCCCTTGTTTTAGCAAACTATGGGGGTCTCAACAGCGGTGATCCCCTATTTAAAACCAGAATGCCAATTAAAGTAAATAAAATGAAATGGAAGAGTCAGACACCTTACCACAACTACATTAATAATCATAGTAATAATAATAATAATTACTATAATTACAATCTCCACACAGTCATATGGAGCAGCGTAACGTTACTACGCGACATTCCCATGAGCTTAGGTTTCAGAATTAATTAAAAAATGTTTATTTCTATTTCCAAGCTCAGCGTTGGGTCTGATCTTTATGGTTTTCAGTGATGACACAAGGGAATGAACAACGCTGCTGTACATTGCATTTGCTAGATGACATAGTTACCAATAAATATTTTACAGGACTCTTATCCTTTTAAACATTTCAACAACCCGAGCAATATGGATAATTGTATCATATCAATGTTGTCGTCCAGATGATACACTCTAATTTGCCGGAGTGACTCCTCGGAGCAGACGTGTGCATATATCTGTTTTTATGGCATCATTCAAGTAGGAAATGAAGATGAGGAATGGTGAGTGGCGTTATAAAGCCTAATAGATAAATATATGTGGCATCATTATGGTATAACTCCACCCAAACAGTGCTCTGCTTTATACAGATGTCTATCTCAAATTTACAAAGAAATATTGGATCTTGGTTGGCTTGGTTTTTTGGTTTTTCCATATACAAACAAATTTGTAGAAAAACTTCCATGATAGCAATGCGATGCTGTTATTGATTAATGTTGGTAAAGCCTGAAATGCATTGAGTGCTACATATTGCTATCATTGAGGTTCTCATATTAATTTTTTGCATATGTGCAGCACCTGCTGTGGAAGCTATATATAGAGTGCCACACACATTCACCTCTAAAGATATAGATTCTTTTGCTGCACTGTCAGGAACTACAATTCCCAAGGTGTCTTGCTTATCTTAGCAATCTGGGGGAGGAGATACACCAACAGAGCACAGAATGGATTGGCTGTAGTGCTGATGAAGAAGTAGAAAGGAGTGTACTGTACTGAAGTGTGTGAAAGAATTCAGCCATCATGGAGGACTGATGATAACCCTTTCTAATAACTGAGGCTGCTGCTCCGTGTGAGGAGAGACTGATTCCTAAAGCTACAGGATAAACAGTTGATTGGAGCTGCCCCCCTCCTCCAGGTTTCCAAATCTAGAATCTCTTCCTTACACATAGCTTCCACAACAGGTGCTACATATGGAATAAAGTTTGAAGATTTTATTAGCCAACCAAGATCCAATATTTCTTCGTGCATTGCCTATCCATAGGTCAGCGTTTTTCTCTTTGGATGGGAGGCAATCATAATGGTCAATGGACTATTATTATACACGATGAGGTATATTTTCTGCTTTTGCCTACTTCTTTGAATTAACTTAAATTTACATTGAATATGTATATGATTGCGTTTTTATAGCAACTATGCCGCTAAAAATTACAGCAACTGTAAAGGCTAAAAATGACCGCAATATCACAATATGGCAGTACATCCCATCACTGGTAGTTTGTTGCCCACAATCAAAGAAAGGATTTCCCTTAGAGGGGGAACATTGTCTTTTGTTTGCTAAAAAAGATAGCACCTGGACCAATATTATACTATGGGCTAGTGCTGTAAATTCAGTTTTCTCCAATTGGCAACATAAATCAGATGGCACAAAACCCATTCAATAAAAATAATAATTTTTATTTCTGTAGCACCAACATATTTAGCAGCAGTTTACAATTCAGAGGACACGTACTGACAATATGAGACAACATAGAGCAGTGGTAGGGAACTCCAGACCTCGAGTGCCGCACACAGGCACGTTTATAATTTTCTGCACAGGTGAAGATTCCACCCCTGTACAATGCTAAGGAAATCCTAAAAATCTGCACCATGTGCGGCTCTCGAGGCCTGGAGTTCCCTACCACTGATCTAGAGTAACACAATTCAACAGATACCATGAGGAGTGAGGATCCTGCTCACAAGCTGCAATCTATGAGAAATAGGGGAGACACAAAAGGTGAATGGTAAAAAGTGCCGTCTTGTATGATCCAGCCATTAATATAATAAATAGGGGATTCACATAACACTGCATGAACCATTGCCCCGTCAGGGTCTGTACAAGTACAATAAAGGGCTTTTAAGTGCTGGAGGTGTAGACAGATGATATAGGAGACCAGAATGGGAATAGTTAGATAAGTGAGGTGAGATGATAGACTAGTCTAAACAAATGCACTTTTAGGGCCTGCTTAAAAGTGTGCATATTGGGAATTAATTGATTTGTCCTTGGTAGCACATTCCACAGAATTGGCACAGCTTATGAGAAGCCTTAGAGTGGGAGGTTCGGATTGTAGCTGATGTGAGTCTTGGTCACTTGAAGAACGGAGGGCAGATGTAGGGCAAAAGAGATGAGGGAGGAGATGTAGAGTGGTGCAGAACTGGGGAGGGCTTTGTGGGTGAGAGAGATATTTTATATTGTATTCTATAGTGGATTGGCAACCAGTGCAATGACTGGCACAGGATAGAGGCATTGGTATAGCGTTTCAAGAGGAACATGATCCTGGCTGCTGCATTTTGGAGACGAGAGAGTTTAGTAAGAGTGAGACCGATTAGTAGTGAATTGAAATAAGCCAAATGAGAATGAATCAGAGCATCAGTAAGAATTTTTTGCAGAGTCAAAGGTAAGAAAAGGTTTTGGAGATGTTTTTGAGTTGTAGGAGACATGAGCAAGTGAGTGATCGGATGTGGGGAGTAAAGGAGAGATCTGAGTCAAATACAGTATGCCCCCAAGACAGCGGGCGGCTGCTGGGCAGTAATGATAGAGCCACATACAGAAATGACAACATTGGGTTTGGGAAGGTTAGTAGAGGGAGGAAACGTGAAGTTTAGTCTTTAAGAGATTCGGTATTAGATAGAGGGAGGACATGATGATAGAGAAAGCGGACAAACAACCACTGGTATTTTGAAGTAATGCAGGGGTGATTTCAGGTGAAGAGGTGTATAATTCTTGTCATCAGCTTAGAGATGGTACTGAAACTTGAAAGTACTGATAGTTTGTCCAATACAAGGAGTATATAGGAAGAAGAGGGGGGAACTAGTTCTCAACCCTGAGAAACCCCTACCATGAGAGAAAGAGGGGAGGAGGTGAAAAATTACAGTGAAGGAGCAATCAGAGAGGTAGAGGAGAAGAGGAGAGAGTGGTGTCCTTGAGCCCGATAGAGCAGAGCATAGAGAGGAGAAGCTTCTAGAATGCATCGGAGAGATCCAGGAGAAGTACTGACCATAAGATTTAGCTGTTAGTAGATCATTAGAGACATTAGTAAGTGCAGTTTCAGGAGAGTGTAAAGCCAGCGTCACACATGTCAATGTCGTCAGCGATCTGATTGCTGGCGACATTGACGGCTGATCGCTGGTGAGCTGTCACACAGGCAGACTCCCCAGCGATCAGTGGACCAGCGACATCGTGGAAATGATTTAAATATTGTTTCCACGATGTCTATAGGCTGGTATCCAGGGTAAACTGCAGGTAACTAGGAAGCGCGCGCTGCCTAGATACCCGATGTATACCTTGGTTACCAGCCTTCTCTGCTCACCGGTTGGCATCCAAGGTACCCAACGGGTAACTAGGGTTTCTGCTCCTCTCCATTCCTGAGATATGGCCTCCTCTTCTTTGTATTTAGGATTAGCCTTCTGAGCCAAGTGGGTGTGCTCGTCAGAGCTCTAGGACGGTCATATGCATTAGTCCTAAATAGTATAACAATGCAAGGAACTTTTCTATTTTTCACTTTAGTCTCAAATGCTTGTTTGGAAATCTTATTGACTGTTAAAAAAAAAAAGAGAGTGACAACCAATAATCTCCGGGTTTGGAAAATAAATTCTATATGTGAATTTGATTGATTCATTCAAACATTCCAGGTATGACACATTTATCAGGACGCCACACCTAGTAAGGAAGAAGAAGTCATCTACTAATGACTATTTATATACTCCATGTGTTTCGGTCATGAAAACATAGAGCTGCTTTGATTGAGTAAAACCTGGATTTAACTCTAATCATGTTTCTTGATGGAGCATTGAGATTATGTGACCTTAAATAATAATAAATAATAATAAATCTTTATTTATATAGCGCCAACATATTCCGCAGCGCTTTACAATGTAGGGTTAGAGTACAGAAAATATAATACAGTAAGTAATTACAGTAGAGAACAAATACAGTACAACAATTGGATACAAAACAATAGGCATAGAATCAATGTAACAAAGAAAATACAAAAAATAAAGCAAGAAATGAAGGTGACCCTGCTCAAAAGAGCTTACAATCTACAACGGGATAGGGGTTGCACAAGGTACAGGGGCTTATTACACTAATGGTCCTGGCATCTTGAGAAAATGGGGCATAGAAATAAGCTTACATGAATGGTCATCAGACAATCTGTGTAGACCTATTTGGTTTGGTGGAGTTTGTAGAAGAGTAATGTCCAGAGGGATAGCCCATTCACTAGCTACAGTGGAAAGGACTTCTATTAGGGAGTATGATAGGCCGCCTTAAAAAGATGTGTTTTTAGGGATCGTCTGAAGCCATGCAAGTTGTGGATAGTCCTGATTTCTTGGGGTAAAGCATTCCAGAGGATTGGTGCAGCTCGGGAGAAGTCTTGGAGCTGGGAGTGGGAGGATCGGATTAGTGCAGATGTTAGTCGAAGGTCATTTGAAGAACGTAGAGAACGGGTGGGGTGATAGACAGAGATGAGGGAGGAGATGTAGGGGGGTGCTGCACTGTGAAGAGCTTTGTGGGTGAGAACAAGCAATTTGAATTTGATCCTGTAGTGTACGGGTAGCCAGTGCAATGACTGGCACAGAGCGGAGGCATCTGAGTAACGATTGGCCAGATGGATGATCCTGGCTGCTGCATTAAGGATGGACTGGAGAGGAGAAAGTCTAGTGAGAGGGGGGGGGGCGCTTTATAGAGAATTGCAATAGTCAATGCAGGAATGGATTAGGGCCATGGTGAGGGTTTTTGTTGTTTCCATGGTGAGAAAGGGGCGGACTCTAGAAATATTCTTCAGGTGTAAGCGACAGGAGCGGACGAGAGATTGTGTGTGGGAGGAGGAGAGATCGGTGTCAAACATAACACCCAGACAGCGAGCCTGCTGCCTAGGCGTTATCGTGGTGCCGCACACCTTAAAGTAAAGCATCACTACATAATTTGCATCCGAGGTACTACAATATGCCTTTATTTACACTGCATCACAATGATGCTTTACAGACCCTTCTATGGAATGACTGTAGTATTGTAGAGGCTTCTCTCCATGAAAACTCTACCATCCCTTCAGGCCCACCCCTCTCCCATTTATCAGCCATGTCCCTTCCCAAGGGCAGGCATAATTTTTTGATTCATTTGGACAAATCGACCTTTTTTATAACATGACATGCTATGACTTTAACAAGAAGGTGAGGAGGGTCTTGCAGTTCCAAAACCTGGTGGAAACCATCCGATACATGAAAAACCCTCCAACATTACTCTCAGCCGCAACCACAAGCTCGAGGGCACCAGTGTTGCCGGAAAATCAATGACCAACATCACTGACTCCCAGAGACCCCACCCTGAAGAACCCCAACCAAATCCTCCAGGCGCTTACTCAAATTCGGAAACCAAAATGGGAGGTTACGATCCATCAGATCCACCCCCCAACCACAATTCCAAGAACCCCCTCTCAACCGCTTGCCGAAATGATCCGATCATTGCTAGTTTTTTTTTTTTATTATAAATGTTCATCATTACCTTAGCCAGTGGTGTCTTTGTGCTAAATTACAGACCTCACCCATCACCTCACCTTTTACATTTTCCTCTAACTGCTGACCAGACCTGTAAATCCATCCCCCTTAAACTTTTGAATTTTGACCCTAAACATTGCTCTACTAATCCTGACACTTTTAACCCCTGTATAGGCCTCCCAAGCTGAGTCATGGGTCACTGCACCCATTTTTCTGCTTGGGTCTCTGTTTTTCCTGTATTATTCGATATACAGTTAGGGCCAGAAATATTTGGACAGTGACACAAGTTTTGTTATTTTAGCTGTTTACAAAAACATGTTCAGAAATACAATTATATATATAATATGGGCTGAAAGTGCACACTCCCAGCTGCAATATGAGAGTTTCCACATCCAAATCGGAGAAAGGGTTTAGGAATCATAGCTCTGTAATGCATAGCCTCCTCTTTTTCAAGGGACCAAAAGTAATTGGACAATGGACTCTAAGGGCTGCAATTAACTCTGAAGGCGTCTCCCTCGTTAACCTGTAATCAATGAAGTAGTTAAAAGGTCAGGGGTGGATTCCAGGTGTGTGGTTTTGCATTTGGAAGCTGTTGCTGTGACCAGACAACATGCGGTCAAAGGAACTCTCAATTGAGGTGAAGCAGAACATCCTGAGGCTGAAAAAAAAGAAAAAATCCATCAGAGAGATAGCAGACATGCTTGGAGTAGCAAAATCAACAGTTGGGTACATTCTGAGAAAAAAGGAATTGACTGGTGAGCTTGGGAACTGTAAAAGGCCTGGGCGTCCACGGATGACAACAGTGGTGGATGATCGCCGCATACTTTATTTGGTGAAGAAGAACCCGTTCACAACATTAACTGAAGTCCAGAACACTCTCAGTGAAGTAGGTGTATCTGTCTCTAAGTCAACAGTAAAGAGAAGACTCCATGACAGTAAATACAAAGGGTTCACATCTAGATGCAAACCATTCATCAATTCCAAAAATAGACAGGCCAGAGTTACATTTGCTGAAAAACACCTCAAGAAGCCAGCTCAGTTCTGGAAAAGTATTCTATGGACAGATGAGACAAAGATCAACCTGTACCAGAATGATGGGAAGAAAAAAGTTTGGAGAAGAAAGGGAACGGCACATGATCCAAGGCACACCACATCCTCTGTAAAACATGGTGGAGGCAACGTGATGGCATGGGCATGCATGGCTTTCAATGGCACTGGGTCACTTGTGTTTATTGATGACATAACAGCAGACAAGAGTAGCCGGATGAATTCTGAAGTGTACCGGGATATACTTTCAGCCCAGATTCAGCCAAATGCTGCAAAGTTGATTGGACGGCGCTTCATAGTACAGATGGACAATGACCCCAAGCATACAGCCAAAGCTACCCAGGAGTTCATGAGTGCAAAAAAGTGGAACATTCTGCAATGGCCAAGTCAATCACCAGATCTTAACCCAATTGAGCCGCATTTCACTTGCTGAAATCCAGACTTAAGACGGAAAGACCCACAAACAAGCAAGACCTGAAAGCTGCGGCTGTAAAGGCCTGGCAAAGCATTAAGAAGGAGGAAACCCAGCGTTTGGTGATGTCCATGGGTTCCAGACTTAAGGCAGTGATTGCCTCCAAAGGATTCGCAACAAAATATTGAAAATAAAAATATTTTGTTTGGGTTATGTTTATTTGTCCAATTACTTTTGACCTCCTAAAATGTGGAGTGTTTGTAAAGAAATGTGTACAATTCCTACATTTTCTATCAGATATTTTTGTTAAACCCTTCAAATTAAACGTTACAATCTGCACTTGAATTCTGTTGTAGAGGTTTCATTTCAAATCCAATGTGGTGGCATGCAGAGCCCAACTCGCGAAAATTGTGTCACTGTCCAAATATTTCTGGCCCTAACTGTATGTCAGTTATATTTACTTTGGGCCAAACAACACAATTTTTGGCTCACCTCCATCTCATAGTGCAATAGACTCCAATACAGATCCAAAAAGTCATGCAAAACAAATCAAATGTCATACTCAGTTAAGTTCATAATGTAAAGTTCACATACTGTATAGCATGTTGATGTGTTTCAGGGTTTCACTTACCGACTCCACAATCCTGGTTATAACCCTGATTTTTTTCTTAAGATGCAAGCCATACATTTACTATATGTCACCCATAGTAATTTAGCAAAGTCAATTAAAAGTTATGATCTTTTTATGCTTTTTATGGGGTATCTTATAGAATATTCACATTTTTGCAATCTCTGGTATATTTATACTAGAGTTTATACTAGAGATACAATGAGAAGTAAAGTTTCCTGGCTCATGCTTGACAAATTATGGAAGAGTTGATAGATTCCTTAAAATAAAATCTTGTACTATAGACTCATGAATTAATATGTGGTTGTGTCGTCAGGTCATGTTATTACGGCTGTTGACATGTCTGATGGACCGCATGGAGAAAACGTGCAACAATCTCTCTTTGAGGTTTTGAAATAGCATCATAACATACCTGACTCTTACTTGTAACTATTATAAGTAGGATTTCCTAAATGGGTCACACCCGTATTTAGCATGTTATGACGCAGGCTTACTGCTACACGTGACCTGATTTATAAAACTGGACCTCAGAGTGTGCTTTCAACCATTTAAGTCTTGAGAATCAACTAGAGCAGAAGTTGAGATCCATTGCCGAGTAGCGAATAAGAAGAAGCCATCATTCTGAAGAGCTAATTTGAAGCTGCAAGTGCTGAGTTCTACTTTGAAGGATCTCTGAAGCTTTTCCAAGGATCTGAAGAACAATGGCATACTACATTGTCCAGCTGATTGCAGTCGTTTTAGGTGCTATTGGCATGATACTCACCATTGCTGTCACCTCAATGATCCAGTGGAGGGCATCATACATGGTTGAAGGAAGTGCTGCCAATTGTGACAAACGTATAGATGGACAGTGGCTAAGCAGATGGGATGGCTTATGGCTAACCTGCACTACGAAAAACGAGAACTCCATGCAATGCCGCCCCTATGAATCTTTAGTGATTATCACCACTGACCTAAAAGTTGGAAGAGTCCTGATGTCCTTTGCAGTGGTGATTTCCATTATTTCCTTCATTATAGCTGTGGTTTCCTTGATATGTATTGGATGTTGCAGATTGGCACGAGAAGGCAGATATTGCCTGCTATTGACGGCAGGAATCGGCTTCATCATAGCAGGAATCCTTGTCTTAATCCCAATTGTCTGGACCACAGCAAGCATCATCCGAGACATCAACAACCCAGTTTGCAAAACGATGCAAAGAATCGAAATAGGTGAGGCTGTATTTTTAGGTTGGCCAACCATGTTCTTCCTCCTGGTTTCAGGAGCTATCTTCTGCTGGTACCAACCTTATGAAGAAGAAGAAGAATGTGAAGATGACAGATGCAAGACTATCTATTCCTCACAAACATCCCTTCCAAGGCCTGTCTACAAACAATGCCAGACCCAGGAGAAGTCAACAAACCAAGGAATGTATTCCAGAAGCCAATACATCTGACCTTCTCCATCTGAACCACAAGATAGAACACGTGCACTTTAATTTTATCATTAAGACTGTGATTGTCAAATCAAATGGAATCCAAGAAGAAACTCAACTTTGAGGTCCTCCGGTGGAAAACAGGACTTTAGCAACAGGCTTCTTATTTGGACTTCCGAGAATCTGTCAGTGGTTGTTTTTAAGTTCTTAACTATTGACTTTAAGATCAGGTAATCTGAAGTTTATGTACATTTTGTGTTCAAGGGTAGGTGGACAATTCACAATTCATATCAGACACATGTGACATCTGTTTGTATGTTAACTTATTGTAAAGGTGAATTACAATGGACCCTTGACTTCAGGTTAGCCGGCATCTTCAGAACCCTAAGTAAAGAGCTATCCAGGATCAAAGTTCTAGGGGGGGTTTGAGCTATTTTTTTAATTGTCTACTAAAAGCATTGCAGATTTATGTTTTGTTTCTTTTTTTGTTAATATGCATATCATTACTTTACACTAATCTCTTTCAGCAAGTCAGCTAGATAAGATGTTCCAAGAGCAAGCACAGCATATTTTGTATTAGGCCAGCAGGAAAGGTCAGGTGCTACACGAGGCATGCAATTATCAGCTATCAGCAGCAAAGCGTGCAGCGGGATGTGCGCCAGGTATGTGCTAATTATCTGGGAACAGGAATTATGCTGCGCTCGCTTTGCATATATGAGTGTGGATACCATTGATATGTTTTCCCAGTGACCTCTCGGTATGTGTGGACTCGTTTAATTAACCCGGATGACACAGTCATGATACCTACTGTGCCACATTCCTATACGTGTATATATATATATATATATATATATACATATAGGTAATGAAAAAGAAATAATAAAATAATATAAACAACCTTAGTGAAGTTTATATTATCTTTTTAATTATTTGTATATCTATATGTATATCTATAATATATATATATTTTATATATATATATATATATATATATATACACATATATATATGTATATATACCTAAAAAAAAATATATATATATGCATATATAACATAAAATATACTGATACAAACGACCTTAGGTAGTTTATATTACTATAATTAATTTTTATGTATATATATATATATATATATATATATATAACATGTGCATATAATAATATATACATAACAAAATGGACTGATACAATCTACCCAAGTTGGTTTATATTATTTTTATTTACTCAGGCAAAGTGATTGACTGCAGCGCTGTCTATGTGACGTTATATAACAGATCGGTGGCTGGGATCGAGCTGTCTAAATGCACTTTTTTCTACCATAGTGTAAAGTTTATTACTTGAAGTTGCTTAGCAACCGCATGACTTCCTGTCCTGCACCAAGTGCCCACAGGACGTCCTGTCCCTCCATACTGCTATGGTGTCCAGAATCTGACTTATAGTCACTATATTAGTTTCCGCAGCTATTTTTTCTTTATAAATGTCATCACGACATATAAAATATATATGTGACATAAAAAAGAAAGGAAAATGAAAGAGTATCTTATGGCAGCCATTTGGATTGTAGTTAAGATGACCACCGATTTATTGGCCTACACATCGGCCTTAGGCTTTCGATAAATTCAGTAGGCCTCACAACTATTTCTGTTCACCATAGCAACCAATCACAGCACAGCTTTCATTTGCTAAACTGCTTTGGTGAAACGAAAGCTGCGCTCTGATTGGTTGCTATGGGCAGATTTGTCTTTTAGGCCAATTAAGGCAATTTGGCTCTAACGTTTTGAGACTAATTTGCCTGCCTAAAGTCTCTGGATCCCCTGTAGTCTCAAACTGCTATGCCTTTTCTTCTGCCCCTACCATCGGGCCCACCAAGCCCTAGGCACCCCCATGTATTGTTTACCTGGTGCTCATGATGGTGTAACAGGCCAGATTAACCCCCTGCCCAGACTATATTTGTGGTTAAAGGGGCCAAGGCCAGATTATAACCCGGGTATATTATGGCCTAGGACAGATTATACTCCTCCAGGCCAGTATATACCCCAGGGTTACAGTGGTCTAGTCCAGATTATACCCTGGGTATATTATGGCCTAGGTCAGATTATACTCCTGCAGGCCAGACTTTACCCAGGGTTAAAGTGGCCCAGGCCAGATTATACTCCAGGATTAAAATGGTTTAGGCTGGATTATACTCCTCCAGGCCAAACTATACCCCAGGGTATAAAGTGGTATAAATGACATACCTGGGGGTATAATCTGGCCTGGGCCACTTTAGCCCCAGGATATATTCTGTCCTGGAGGGGTATACCTGGGGTATAATCTGGCCTGGGCCACTTTAACCTCAGATATAGTCTGCACAGAGGGCTAATCTAGCCTGTTACACCGGCATTGAATTTGCTATAAGTTAATTTGACTTCATGGGGAGCAGAATCACTTTTTATATTTCCAGTACTATTGAAATAAGTATAAGAAAGCTTGGTCCTACGAGGCCGAATACCATTGATAGTGTTATTGTCCTCTTACGCTCTCCAGCAATGTTTTGCACGATCTCTCCGGATCGCTTATGAAAATATTTGCATTTTGTGTATTTATTGATTTTGTTTGGATTTCTTGTAATAAAGTCTTTTAAGTACATTTGGCGTTCAGCCTCTTTTTGCAGCTTGGAGTTGGTTAAAGGTTTCATAATAAACATATAGTGTCGGACACAAGAGCATTAAGCGTAATTTATCAACCATTACTCAGCTCTTATTCTGACCTTTTACTGAAGCATCTCTCACACTTTAGAATTAAATTACACAACGGGGCACAATGGGATCATTTACACAATATATAAACCCGGTGTTATGTGGAATATTGGATTTATGCCTAATGCAGTGGTTATTTCCAGTTCAGTTCAATTCAATACAGATTTAGGTAAATTGAAGCTTCTGGGCCCTAAAGCAAAATCTGTAACCTCCCCTGTTTCTTATATTGTGCCATTTATAATACTGGAGTCTTCTTTTGTAGTAGTGAACTCCTCAGTACCCAGCACCCGGTTACAGCTGTTTCCCCTGCACCGTTTATAGACTATACATGCCCAATTTCCTCAAATATGTGGGAGGCTTCTGGAAATAAGGCCTCCTGGATGTCCGGAGGAGTTGGCACCAGGGGTGTAACTACAATAGGGGCAGGGGATGCAATCACACCCGGACCCTAGAGCCTAGGGGGGCCCAAAAGTCCTTTAGGTCTATATGAAATAACCAATGCTAGCCTTGCAGCTTGCAATAATTCAGGTCCCCTTTGGATTTTTGCATTGGGGCCCATGAGCTTCAAGCTTGCATTACTTAAAAACACCAGAAACAAGTGTTTCCATTTTGTTTCTTGGGATTAGCAGCTTTTTCAGGTAAAGTACAAGCATTAAGAACTTTTGTAATACAAAAGAAAATATAATTTAAAGGGTATATCCAAGCACTAACAAACATGAAGTTGCTACCTACAGCACTGTTGTGTTCGGCGCCATTCACTACCGGCACTGAGAGGTCATAGACCCCTCCTGACGGTGAATACAATGGTTATATAAACAGAGTGTTGGCTTATTTTCCATTCAGCTACGTAGAATGGCCAATACAGCCAACATCATGCTGATTGACAGCCGGGTCCCGGCTACCTATCAGGGGAAGCCGGCTGCCAATTGGCATGGTGTGAGCTAACAAAGCTTAGGAGCCACCTCTCTGTCAATGCAACATCAATGGAGGCTGCAGGATAGCCGGCTGGAGTGGTCTTAGACCAGCCTGTGTTGGGCATGAACTGTGTTGGGCACAACAGGTAGGTAGGTAGCAGCTACATGCCTGTTAGTGCTTGGGCACATTTCGTTTTAAATACCTTTAGAACTGCTTTTTCTGACCAAACACTGTGGGCCTATTGCTGAAGTAGGACATCTTTTCATAGTTGGCCACTTTCAACAACAATAGTTATATCCACTCCGTCATTGAAGCTTATTCACACAGCCACTTCAAAGGTGTTCCCAATAAATGGGTCATATTCTGTCCATAGATATTGTAGGAAATCCTTTAAAGACGACCTGTCACTTGTTCACTTGCTATCATTATGTAATTTTTTAAAAACTGGTGTAAATTCTGCTGTTCCCGGTGTTCCTTTCCTCTTGTTCCTGCTCCTCTCAGTTCCTGAGTTATGGACCCACCTTGTAAGTTGAGTCATTTATGCCTGGGAGGCAAGGTCTTTAAAAAAAAAGAGAGAAGAGTTCTGGACCCCACCCACTTGGCTAAAAACACAAGATTTATATAAGGCGAACAAGAGGCCATATCTCAGAAATGGAGTAGAGCAGGAACAAAAGATAAATAATGCCGGATTCAGGAGAACAGCGGTAATTACACCATGTAACAAACATGCCATATTTATGGCAAGTGATAGGTTCTCATTAAGATTTAGCTCCGGTATAATGAGCTTTTACCAGGTTATTGCATTGATGAGATACTGGGACTAGTAATATTATATCTTATTCTATCACTTGAAAATGGCAAAATGTCCAAAAAAAAAGTCTGCAGTGAAACCTCTAATTTCTTTCTGTTTCATAGGTTCATCGCCTTCCTTTATGGATAGGCAATTCCTGTTCTTCCAGTTCTGTGAACCTTTCCCTCCCATTTTGATGACTTCTGTAAGAACACTGCCTTAAATATACAACCTCTATATTGTTTAATGTGCATCTTGTAAAGACCTGCGTGACATCTATCCAAAGCTTCTTAAGCTGCGGTTTAATGTCTATACTAGGTGGACATTCACGTGAAGTTCAAGAGTGCTATATATGAAGTCATCACAATACGTGTGCAGTGTATAAACCTAAAGAGAAGGATGTGACAATGTGATCGACCAAATATTAAACATTCTAAACGTATCGTACTAGAGATAAGTGAATCTTTTGAAGTTCACATTCTCCAACTTTGCTGAAATGTTACAGAAAAATAATTTTGTGGACAACTGAGTGGCTGCAAATCCCAGAATCATTGAAAGTTGGAAGGGACCTCAAGGGTCATTGGGTCCAAGTCCCTGCAAGAGCAGGATTCACTAAATCCTCCCAGCTATATGTATGTTCAGTTTGTAATTGAAGTCTTCCATTGATGGAGGACTCACCACCTCTTGTATCCGCCTGTCCCATTCTCTGATTGCCCTCACTGTCAGAAAGTTTTTCCTAATGTTTAATATGAATCTCCTTCCTTTTAGTTTTATCCGTAGAAGAAGTACAAGTACAAGAATCAAACATACTCTCAAACCTCCACCAGATGCCCTGAAACTACAGGCATGAGATTACAAAGTCTCCTAGAGCATAGAAGACCATAGATCCAGTCCCTGACGATGAGAGGAGGCTGACATGACCATGAATTGGAGGCGAGGTGGGATCATTATAGTTGAGATGAGTAAAGGTTGGTTGTGAGGGTTTATAAGGTCAATTAAGTGCGGGGTTTCCACCATACCTGCTCATGTGTACAGATCTACAGTTCTTCCCCCATCCCTAATTTCTGAGATATTTGAGGAGAGAAAATTAGGGAAAAAATATTTATGGGGTCACGGTGGCTTATGGCACTTAAGGGGGTCTTTAACCTCTAGACGACAGCCTTACGTCTACAGACGTCGGCAAAAGAGGGTACTAAAGCCTAGCCGACGTCTATAGACGTCGGGCAGGAAAAAGCCCTGTTGCGCCGCCCCTGGAGCTAATACCTCTAGGGTGTCAGCATACCAATTGTAGCTGACACCCTAGAGATTAGTAATTAGCTGCTTTTGTACCCGCACCTGTAATGTGATGACCGGTAAACACCGTTTACCGATCATCACATTACAAAAGTGAAAGTGCTTTGTAAAAAATGCTTTCACTTTGATCCGACATGAAAACACGTGTCGGATCAAAGTGATCCATTAACCCCTAAGGCCCATAAGACCCCTCGAGCCCCCCCCCCGGGCCCCCCACACCTCCATCCATCCCCCCCCGTTCCATTCAAAAATGGCGGCGGTGTGCTGCCTCCCCTGCATCTCCACGCAGCCTGACATGTCACACATGTCAGGCTGCATGGAAATGTCCTCCCCCGGTGCTCCCTAGTCCCCTCCAGGGCTCCCCAGCCCCAGCCTCCGGGATCCCCCAGCCTCCGGGATCCCCCTGCCTCCGGGATCCGCCAGCCCCCTCCCCCGATGCCCGGTGTCTTTTCCCCAGTCCCCTTTTCCCCAGAGGCCCGCCGCCTCTAAACTGTTTGTAGGGCCCCCCCGTGCCACAGTAAATCCCCCCCTCACCACTCTTACCTACCAACGATCCTGATTCCCAGTCCCGGGGTCCTCCGGTCCTGGGGGCTTCTCCTGCCGGCGGCTCCTGCTGCTGTCTTCTGCGGCGCGCGTCTCCTCTGTGCGTGCACCCTGGTGCGCTGTTAACCCCTGCTGTGCGGCCCAGGGAATGACAGGTCATGAACTCACTGAGTTCATGACCTATCAGAATCCTCGGGTCACAGGGGGTTAACTGTGCTGTTCATGGTGGTCTCCACATCAGATCACCATAAGTGGTGATCTATCATGATCCTGGGATCCCATAGGGATCCTGGGATCACCACTGATGGTGATCTGATGTGGAGACCACCATGAACAGCACAGTTAACAGCACAGCTGCAATGTTTAGGCACACAGGGGCTCTCCATACGTGACATGGTGTACGCTAACAATTGGAGCTAATTTTCCATTCAAATTGTTAGCGGACACCATGTCGCGTATGGAGAGCCCCTGTGTGCCTAAACATTGGAGCTTCCCCACAAGTGACCCCATTTTGGAAACTAGACCCCCCCAAGGAACTTATCTAGATGCATAGAGAGCAATTTGAACCCCCAGGTGCTTCACAAATTGATCCATAAAAATGAAAAAGTACTTTCTTTTCCACAAACATTTTCTTTTTTCATTTTTACGGATTCATTTGTGAAGCACCTGGGGGTTCAAAGTGCTCACCACCAATCTAAATAAGTTCCTTGGGAGGTCTCGTTTCCAAAATGGGGTCACTTGTGGGGGAGCTACAATGTTTAGGCACACAGGGGCTCTCCATACGTGATATGGTGTCCGCTAACAATTGGAGCTAATTTTCCATTCAAATTGTTTGCGGACACCATGTCGCGTATGGAGAGCCCCTGTGTGCCTAAACATTGGAGCTCCCCCACAAGTGACCCCATTTTGGAAACTAGACCCCCCAAGGAACTTATCTAGATGCATAGTGAGCACTTTGAACCCTCTGAGGCTTTACAAATTGATCCGTAAAAATGAAAAAGTACTTTTTTTTCACAAAAATTTTTTTTTGTCCTCAATTTTTTCATTTTCACATGAGCAACAGGATAAAACGCATCCTAAAATTTGTTGGTCAATTTCTCCTGAGTACACCGATACCTCATATGTGTTCATAAACCACTGTTTGGGCGCACGGTAGGGCTCAGAAGAGAAGGAGCGCCATTTCACTTTTTGAATGGTAAATTAGCTCCAAAAGTCAAATTGCGCTCCTTCCCTTCTGAGCCCTGCCGTGCGCCCAAACAGTGGTTTATGACCACATATGAGGTATCAGTGTACTCAGGAGAAATTGGCCAACAAATTTTAGGATGCATTTTATCCTGTTGCCCATGTGAAAATGAAAATAATGAGGCTAAAAGAACATTTTTGTTGGAAAAATTAAAATGGCCATTTTTTGTTTCCATGTTGCTTTAGTTCCTGTGAAGTACCTGAAGGGTTAATCATTTTCTTGAATGTAGTTTTGAGTAGCTTGAGGGGTGTAGTTTTCGGAATGGTGTCACTTTTGGGTGTTTTCTGTCATGTACACCCCTCAAAGAGACTTCAAATGTGATGTGGTCACTAAAAAAAAAGGTTATGTAAATTTTGCTGGAAAAATGAAAAATTGCTGATGAACTTTGAACCCTTATAACGTCCTAACCCCAAAATTTTTTTTTTCCAAAATTGTGCTGATGTAAAGTAGACATGTGGGAAATGTTATTTATTGACTATTTTGTGTCACATAGCGCTCTGGTTCAACAGAATAAAAATTACAAATTTGAAAATTGTCAAATTTTCAAACTTTTTGCCAATTATTTTATATTTTCACAAATAAACACAAAAATTATCGACCAAAATTTAATACTAACATGAAGCCCAATATGTCACGAAAAAACAATCTCAGAATCGCTAGGATCCGTTGAAGCGTTCCAGAGATATAACCTCATAAAGGGAGAGTGGACAGAATTACAAAAAACGGTCTGGTCATTAAGGTGGAAATTGGCTCCGTCATTAAGGGGTTAAAGTTGGTTCTAAATTGCTCTAGGGGATTCATCAAGATATGGACTTCCCAAATGTAACCTAATGCTCGATGGTCTGGTAATAGTGGGGGTTCCGGTAAAGGAATGCTAGGCCCCGTATCAGTCCATTAATGGAAAAGAAAAACCCTTTAGATTATGGTGGTCCCAAGCTCGTGTGGGTTATGGCTAGGAGTAATTCTGGTTTATTGTATGGTTTGGGGAATAAGCAATGTTTTCTTATGGATTCAAGGACCTTACCAAGTTTATTAGATTATTAAATTGTTATATACTTGTTAATTAAAGGGTTGCTGTGGTCAAATTATCCAACCAGAAATGTCACAGTCTTATCTATGGGGGAAGGGTTGGCATTATATGAGCAGAGGCTTGGGTTCACCACCTAGTCATGGACTCTGCAATACCAGGGTCATGTATTTAAGCCCTTTAAAGCTCTATAATGCAAACACAGACTTGGTAATGTCAAAGTGACTTCATCGTATACGTCTATGTCTATAAGTAAACAAATGGCAACTGGTTGTAAAGAGCAAGCTGTGTCTGACTCACTAATGTTCACTGCTGGGCTGTCACACACTATCTGTACAGCTCTATAGTGTTTTAAGACTTTCTCTCCTGATAGCTGCCAGTCACTAAAATTGAACCCCATCTGTCCGCACCTGAGATCCCTTCGACCTTCTCTGTCTGATTCAATTTTCTGCAAAAGGTAAAATGGCGGTCACCATATTATTATGATTTGCATGAAGGAATCATAAATTACTAAAAGTTCAATTCCCTTATCTCTAGTATTTACAAGTTTATAGTTTAATATGTGAAGTTTAATGTGATTTCTGGTTGAAGTAAATATTCGCATTCCCCATTCCTCTAACACACTCGAGCGTGTCCTTACACAGTCTCTAATTAGAGCGTATTGTTTTCAGATTGTGTAGGAATATTCATCATTTTATATAGGTTTCCAGAAATCATAACTGTAGAATGTTAACAGCTACAGAGTTATTAAAGGCATTATCAGAGATAACTAAAGTGCTGCACACCGGACGCAATCTACTTACATAAAAGCCTTAGTCTGTCTGCAAGTCTGTCCCCAAAATAGCATCACCTGGAGGACACTGGCCGCAGTGCAGGCAGACCCATGTGTCTCCTGATTGGATATATTGGAACCCCCCCGTCTTTTGATGCCATGTGCTATAACTGATGTGGCCGCTATCTTTGTACACCCCATCATGCATCGTAGCAGGTGTAGTGGTGGCCATATTGATAACCCAGGTCATTACTTTAGGAGGAGACATGGTCATAGTCTTTATCAGACTTGTAGTGGGAAGATAGACCTCCAGGCGAGGGTGGTGCAGGGGGGCCAAGACACCCTTGCATAGGATACACTGCTACACCCACCAACTAACATGTTCATGCTCACCTCGGAGCCCACCACACATTCAGTAGGCATGACCATCTTCATTGGTGAACGTGAATGGCTCCTTTGTGGGAGAGGCAACATTTTTTTTTGCATTTAGTAACTTAAAACATATATAGCTGAACTAATATATAAACTCACACAATCTAGAATCTCCCGATGCAACAGAATTGCCCCCCCGTCTAGTTAAGTAATATTTATTCTCCGTTCCAGCTCTGTATCCCCATAATATCCTACCGGTGTTTACATTGACCGGTGACGTCACAGTCCGCATTTTCCTACTGATGACTGCAACCAATAACTCACATCAGTAGTAGGTTGAGCGATTCGAATTATGGTGCCATGGTCCGACATCTAGTTTTCCATGGCAGCTGATCTTAACTCCTGTGCCCGGCATCCTGACACCCACTAGTCCCTAAGATACCATGGACCTAGTAAACACTTGAAATGGCCAGGTTGTCTGCCAAGGATGCTGGGTGTTGAATGAGGATCAGCTATCAAGATTGACTGGATACCAGACCAGTGCAGCGTGATCCGAATTGCTCATCTCTGCTCAACAATGGTGGTGCTCAAGACCACATAGGCAGTGGGGCAACTTGTGCCAAAGAGGTAAGGTGGCGAATTTCAACCTCCAAAATAGGTGGAGTTTTGCATTCTCATGAGGTATTGAACTGCAAAGGGCCCAAATATTGTTCTTATACAGAGACATTTCAGGCAGGGGTCAGGCAGTGCATTGAGGTCAATGATTGGCTGCAGACTTCACATTTGATATAGTGGCTCTGTCATCAGCAGTATAGCGGCGGGGAGCAGCAATGATGCCTTCTTAGAATGGAGAGTGACTAAATATAATTTCATTCTTTTAATTCCACTGCAGCCTGAATGCAGCATTTTACATATTTATGACAATCCCTTTAAGGACTTTAAAATAATGTTTGTAGACTATCAAAAGGTTTTTGCTATGTAGCTGAGAACACCATGCTGTAAGGCTTAAAAATCAAAAATCAACTGTGCCTCTCTTATCAGACTGTGTCCTATTGTTTACTTAAACTTTATCACCTGGTGATTACTATTACTGGACTATATTGTCACGTGCAGGCCAGTCCGACACGCCTCCTGCTGTGATTGACACCTCACTGTCAATGTACAATCTCTATAGAGAGCCTTATGTGGTGGGGGGAGGCTCTCAGCTCTGCTGAGTCTCTAAAACTAAATGCTTTGATTGTGTAACAAACGCTACAGCCAGTAATCTATGTGATACATCGTTGGATTCTAGGTTTCTGTGTCTATATCAGATAAGGGAACAAATACCTGATGACAGATTCCCTTTAAAGGGAAGCTATAACCTGACAGTGGTCTATTATTTGGTGCTAAATATCATTTTTTTTTTATTTTTGGTAATACAATCTATTAAAAAAATTATCTTGCAATTTCACACTTTCCTGTTGTTTCAATAAATCTATATGTACACTAACCTTTTTGATGAGACGCTGACCCTGTCTTTTGCATTGAAGTGTTAATGCGCGCGTACATAAGGTCATTGTGAAGGGAGAGAGCGCACTCGGCTGTGATATCACCTATTGTAATTGGTGGATCCTGGATTATCAGCTGTAACCTGCCATTATAGTCCTGCCTCTGATGATAATGCACCTGCTGAAAAAACGTCCTGAAAGAACTGGAAGTATGAAGCTAAATTAGCTTCGGTGACAAGGCTGGAAAGTGCAAAATTATTATTATTATTATTATTATTATTTTTGTAATTAAGATTGTAGTAAAAAAAACATTACCAATATTAAAAAAAAATGGATGTCACATAGCGACTAATTTAAATAGTAGGTCATTACTGGAAAGAATATGCAATCTATGCGATGCCGTAAACTTTCAAGGATTAGAAGTGATACCAAAAGAGGCACAATATGGACGTATATAAGGCTATGAATGCTACATTACAGATCCCTTCAATGTGGGTGTGTAATATTGCTGTGCCTATATGACCTTTTCTGTAGCAATCTGAAATATTATATTAAAATTATTATTATTATTATTATTATTATTATTATTATTAAAGCTCCCACTATGCACTGTTGGCTAGTTGTAGGAAACCGGTCGAATTGTGGATGTAACGGTGTATGCGAATGTAAAGCTAAAAAAACACAATCAGTGCAACATATGAAAAATCATAATTTTCAAAATTATTTAAAAGAGACGTCTGACAAAAGACGTTTATGGCAAATCCATAGGTTATGACATAAATGTCACATAGATGCAGGTCCTAACTCCATCACCTGAACCTGTGTCCCGAACACCAGACAGAGCGCATAGGGTGGAGAGACAGCACAAGGGGGGAGAGATAACACAAGGAAAGAGAGTGCGCACGGTGGGTAGAGAGCACACAGGGGGAGATAGACACCACAATGGGAGAGAGTGCACAGGGGGAGAGTGACAGCACAATGAGAGAGAGGCACAGGGGGAGAGAGAGAGCACAAGGAGAGAGAGCACACAGGGGTAGAGACAGCACAATGGGAGTGAGAGAGAGCACACAAGGGGAGAGAGACAACACAAGGAGAGAGTGCACAGGGGGAGAGAGACAGCACAATGGGAGAGAGAGCGCACAGGGGGAGAGAGACAGCACAAGGAGAGAGAGCGCACAAGGAGAGAGAGCACAATGGGAGTGAGAGAGAGCACACAAGGGGAGAGAGACAGCACAAGGAGAGAGTGCACAGGGGGAGAGAGACAGCACAATGGGAGAGAGAGAGTACACAGGGGGAGAGAGACAGCACAAGGAGAGAGACTGCACAGGGGGAGAAATACAGCACAATGGGAGAGAGAGAACACAGTGGGAGAGAGACAGCACAAGGAGAGAGAGCACACAGGAGGAGAGAGACAGCACAATGGGGAGAGAGACAGCACAATGGGGAAGAGAGAGAGCGCACTGGGGGAGAGACAGCACAAGGAGAGAGAGCATACAGGGGGAGGCAGACACCACAAAGGGAGAGGGAGCACACAGGGGGAGACAGACAGCACAAAGGGAGAGAGAGAACATACAGGGGAGACAGACATCACTCTGGGAGAGAGCACCACACAGGGGAAGAGACTGTACAGGGAGAGAGAGCACACAGTGGGAAGATAGAGTGCAGATTGAGAAGAGAGAGCGCACAAGGGGAGACATAACACAAGGGGAAAGAGAGCACGCTGAGGGATGGCGAGCAGCAGCAGCACCTGCCACGCCCTGACCACCCTGTGCAGCAGCTGACTCTCACCCCGCCCTCCTCGGCGGCGCTGAGATTAGTAGCGGGAGTAGATGGACCAATATATAATCACACATGTTCTAGGATCGCCCGATGTGATAGAATCAGGCCCTGTACAGTATTGAATGATTGCGAAATAGAAGGTTTTGTACATCCATTATTACTGAGAATGATATGATACTAAATCTGGATGTCTTTACATTATATATACAGTGATGGGTTATAAGGAAAGTACCCAAGACTCCTGCTATACATTGTATGTGTCACACTGCACAGAATCCTTAGTGATGTCACTCATATCATTGTGGTGACCTCGCCTGTTTATTTTATCTGCTTCATCCCATTAAACTCCCAACCAGCGGTTACCTGTCACCTACCTGTCACTTACGCACAGAGGCAATATTGAGCTTAAGATACGTTAAACTCATCAATGACCTGTCTACTCTTCAGTCGTATCTTCTCTGTGAACGTCTTACCTCACCTCTATTCGTGGCTCTACATATTGCCAAGATATGTTATGCATGATAACCAGCTTTAAAAAAAATCTGTGATACTCTGCCATGAGTTTCTATGATATGTGTCTATGTGTGGCCACCCTGTGGTTGTGATTAGAATTGCGGCTCTTCCAGCATTTTACTAGCAATCCTCAATATCGTATTGAATGTATTTTGTGATAAATTATAGTTCTCTGTCAGCAGGTTTTTGCCACCTCATCTGAAAGCAACATAATGTAACAAGGTATCACATTGATTATTAGCTGCAGAACGTATTTTCAGGAATACAGCAGGGCTGAGATAGCTTCCCCTGCCCACACCAGGCTCTATAGAGACTGTACATTCAGTGTGAGGTGTCAATCACAGCAGGGGTGTGTCAGACTGTCCCGCAATTGTTAATCCACATGTTATATTAAAAGCCATTAGTTTAAGTAAACAATTCCACAGGTCCTGTTAAGGGAAGTGCAATTAAAATTAAGTCTTGCTTTTGAACGTTTGCAGCTGCTGTCCTCATCTTACATAGCAAAAACCTGCTGACAGATTCCCTTTAAACAAACTCAAATAAAGCCATGAATACCCAAATTTCTTATTAAGCATCAACTCTGAATTTTTACATTCCTCTGTAATTTTTCTGTATGAATCAATTGTAAACAGAGAATGTCTTCTGTCTTTCAATATGATGCTTATGTGTCATGCAGCAGGATTGGCTGCAAATTTACTCTGCAGCAAGACAAGGACCACAAACACACAAGCAATGTGAACAAGACATCCTGGGAGTGATGATCCGGCCCCCGCAGAGCCCAGATCTCAACACTATCAAGATTGTCAGGGGTTAAATGAAAAGACAGAAGGGTTTGTGCAAGATCACATCCACAGAAGATCTGAGGTCGGTTCTCCAAGATGTTTGGAACAATCTCCCTGCCAAGTTTCTTCAAAACCCGTGTGCAAGTGACCAGTGTACCTAGAAGGAGTGATTGTATCTTGAAAGCAAACGGCGCTCACAGGGATGTAATGACCGCGGGTGCAAAGGTCACGACCAGGCCCGAGGGTATAGGGGGCCCAACAAGTCCAGCACCTGAATCAGCTGGATGATCATCCGAGAATGTACATCCAGCTAAAATGCATCCTGTAAACCAGGAAAGGGATCATATATACCCGGATGGGGATCATATATACCAGGATAGGGATCATATATACCAGAATGGGGATCATATATACCAGAATGGGGATCATATATACCAGAATGGGGATCATATATACCAGGATGGGGATCATATATACCAGAATAGGATTCATATATACAAGCATAGGGATCATATATACCAGGATGGGGCCATGTAAACCAGGATAGGGATCATATATACCAGGATAGGGGCCCATGTAAACCAGGATGGGGATCATATATACCAGGATGGGGTCATGCAAACCAGGATAGGGACATATATACCAGGATGGGGCCATGTAAACCAGGATAGGGATCATATATACAAGGATGGGGACTAGGAAGGGGATCATATATATAAGGATGGAGACTATGTAAACCAGGATTGGGATCATATAAACAAAGATGGGGCTATGTAAACCAAGACAGGGATCATATATACAAGGATGAGCCCATGTAAACCAGGGTAGGGATCATATATCCAAGGATGGGCCATGTAAACAGGATGGGTCTATATACCAGGATGGGGCTAAACCAGGATAGGACATTATACAGGATGGCAGTAAACCAGGATAGGATCATATACAAGGATGGGACTAAGAAGGGGATCATTATACAAGGATGGAGACTATGTAAACCAGGATTGGGATCATATAAACAAAGATGGGCTATGTAAACCAAGACAGGGATCATATATACAAGGATGGGGCCATGTAAACCAGGGTAGGGATCATATATACAAGGATGGGGTCATGTAGATGGGAATAATATATACAAGGATGAGTAATGTATATGTGGCACCCTGCTCACACAGGTAACCACAGACTCACCTACAGCATGGATGGGTTTCCACAGTGGGTACACAGACACATACAACACCTTCCACCCCAGCACAGTAGGGGGAGCTCAACTTGCTGCCCTTAGGCAAGATCCCCTATAAATCCTGGTGCTAGGGGCGGAGTTAGACCGAGTGTGCAGACGCTACAAGAGCTGTGAAGATGTTCTGGTGGTCGGTGCCGCACTAGGCCCGAGCCAGTGACCCTGAACAGCCTTCAAAAGTAGTCCTGCAGGGCCCAATAGTGGAGTCGGAAGACGAGGAGAGAACGGAGGAAGAGAAAATCTGAGAGACCTTGACGCGGTTACCGAGCTGAAATGCCATGGCCATTGCATTAGCTTAACGTCTCATTTTTTTCTCTATTCATGAACAGTTTATTTTATATTATTATATTAATGTATTATATAGCGCATAGTCATGGCGTTACAATTTGAGGTAGACCAACGATGATATCACATAGTCATACGGTACGCAGGTGTTGCCTGTAACCATTCACAGCTTTGCACATAGCCAGCTATCATTCACTAGTGCCGAGCCCCAGGCTTTAGGGTACTCGGGTATCAGGCTCCAGGGGTAGCGTTGCTGTGTCACGGGGAGTGGTGACCTCAGACAAAAGACCAAAGACCCCCTTGCTTCCCCTAGAGGTGAATTTATCCCCTCCCGGTAACCTCCCACCCTAAACTAATGTGGGAGTGCTGGGAATGGGTCCCACCCACCATTCTAGGGTCCACCTGCAGTTGGAGCATCTACACCTCTTTTACAGGTGTAGTACTCCTCTGTGACTGCTGCATTTGCGGGGCGCCACACTAGCTAATATGCTTTATCAAATTTTCCCAGTGTTAGTGTTGCAGCCGATATCCTTTCTTGTTGGTGCCTACAGGAGGCACTATGAGCCCTAAAGCAAGTCAGCCCTGCTAGTGTCCCTGATGAGAATAAACTATTGACTGAGCAGTTTATCCGGAGGCTCCTATCACCAGAGGACAACAAAACCCTGCGCTGGTGGTCCCTAAGCAACCCGGACGCTGATTTCAATACTTTAAAGGACATGGCCATAATGGGTTTACAGCCAGTGGAGACTCCTGAAGCTGCCATCTGGCGGTGGTGCAGTGGCAAGGCTTCGGCTACAACAACACCAGTACCCGTGCCTGCAGCTGAAAGCAGTGTTCAGTCTACCAACTCTGATACAATTGACTCTTTGTGCTCGGAGGTGCGCCAGCTGGGCAAGAGCCTAGCCACATTTATGGAAGCCCTACAGCTGCAGCAGGGGCCAAAGCCACAGCCAAAACCCCAACCTCTGATCCAGCTTTCTGACAGCCCGGAGGACGTCCGTGGATGAGAGGAGGGAAGACCACAGTGTCCCAGAGGGAGGACCACCGACCGTTACAGCTCCACAGGAGAACCCATCTGTCATCGCTGCAACAAGACGGCCACATCGCACCATATTGTCCTTTAAACGAGCAAACCCTGGGGGCAAACCCCAGGAGATGCTCAACAGGGCCCAGCTGACTGGTATGATGCCTACATTGGACAGCGACCACTCCTGTCAATCATACTGGAGGCATATCAACACCTGCATTGCTGGACACTGGTTCGCAGGAAGAGTCGTTCCAGCAGATGAAAGAGGCCCTAACAGGCGAAGAGATCCTGGCTTACCCCGACTACAACCTACCAATCCTGTTGTACACTAATGCCAGTAACGGGGGGTTAGGAGCTGTACTCTCTCAGAAGAAGAAGGCAAAGAAAGAGTGATTGCCTATGCAAGTAGGAAGCTTTGCCCTACAGAAAAGAACCCTGACAATTACAGCTTGTTCAAGTTGGAAGCTCCTGGCCTTGGTCTGGGCCGTTACTGAAAGATTTAAACACTACCTGGCATCTAACAAGTTTACTGCCTTCACGGATAACAATCCCTTGACTCATCTGGAGACTTCAAAATTAGGTGCCATGGAACAGAGATGGATGGCCAGATTATCCAATTACCAGTTTACCATCAAGTACCGGGCTGGTCATAACAACGGCAATGCAGATGCCTTATCCAGGATGCTTCACTTAGTAGATATGGGAGCAGACGAGGATAAGCTGGAAGAGATAGAGCTACCCGCCTTCCATCAGTTGAGAGTATCCCAGTGTCAACAAGTCCGTTCAGAACTTCCTGAGAAAGTAGTGAACCCGTTACCACACTTTGGTTGGAAAGAATCCCAAGACAGTGACCCGGCTATCAGTTTAATAAAAGGAATGATAACTCAGGAATCCGCCAAACTACCTTCAAATCCTCCACCAGAAGCTAAACACCTGTGGAATGAAAGAAGCAAGTTGTTCATCTACCAGAAAACTCTGTAGAAGATAATCAACCCAAACCGTGAAATGGTCTCGAAGATCGTGTACCCGAACAGAATCCAATGTACTAAATGCCTACCATAACCAAATGGACACTTGTATGGAAAAGCTGGAGATGTTCTCAAGACAGATCTACTGGGGGCATGAGAGATCATAAAAAGAGGTAAAGATGTGGACCAGTACCACGCAGAAAGACAGAGGTCAAAGAGCACACTCCAATCCATTGTAACAATGCAACCACTCCAAATTGTAGCCTTGGACCACGTGAAATTGACTCCAAGCAGAACAGGCTACACTTATGCTTGGACAATAGTGGATGACTATTCAAGATTCTTGATGGTAGCTCCAGTGAAAGATCTCACAGCTGCAATAGCCGCAAAGACCTTTCAAAATGTCTTCTGTAGGCCATTAGACTACCCAGAGCAAGTCTTAACAGATAGAGGTTCAGCATTTGAAGCTAAAATCTTTCAAGAGTTATGTCATCTCTACTGTTGTAAAAAGATCAGAACTACGCCATATCACCCTCAATTCAATGGTTATGTGAAAAGATGAACAACATCATTATAGACATGCACATTGGTTCCTCGTGATGAAAGGAACCAATGGCCAGAAAAATTGCCTGATCTGGTAGACATGTACAATCATATCCCAGTGAGCTCTACAAACTGTACACCCTCATATCTCATGACAGCACGTACAGGAAAATTACCAGTAGATTTGGAATTAGGAGTCGTTGAATCAAAAGCAGATACTTCCAACTTGGACTGGAACACTAACTGTCTAGAACAATATAGACAAATCCAAGCTTGCATTGAAAACAGTCTTGAAAAGTCCAGACAAAGACAAGAAAGAAACTTCAACAAAAGCGCACCAGCAGAACCAATGCAACCCGGAAGTATTGTACTCAAAAGGAAACGAAGAAGATATTAACTAGATGATCAATGGGAAAGAGAACCCTACACTATTTTGAACTCCAACTTTGACAACAAGGTTTGCCTTATCAGTAAAAATGGAGGAAAAAGGACTCAGACAATATCCAGAGATCATTTGAAGATGTGCCCAGAAGAATGGAAGACCCAAGACCATCCAGAAAAAAAGAAAAAGAATCCTATGAAATTCCAATTCCATGCCCAGAACCAAAAGAGAAAGTGATATCCACAATACTTGGTGACTTCCCAATAGGTTTGCCTCAACATGATGGAGCAGTAATAGTGCCATTACTCAACTTTTACCAACCTCTAGAAACAATTCCGCCAATTCAGGAAGAAACATCCGTTGTCAGAGAACCAGAGCATCCTACAATCGGTGCACCTGCTAATCCTTTAGTGAGCCTAAGGCCACGCAGACACTTACCTGACATACCCCCATTGCATTCTCCAGACACATCACCTGAGATAGCCACACCAGTCGTGTGTAGATTAAGCCGCAGCACAAGTGGTCGACCCCCATCCAGGTATTGAGATTGGGAACAATAAATGTAATCTAGAACCACAGAAAAGTAACATGTAAACAGCAACTCTTGTAAAAATGTAAGAAAATGTAAATAGTAGTATGCAAAATGGTGAAGAGTAGCCCAAAACAAGTGACACGAAGTGCACAACATCAAAAGAGGGGTGAGTTGAGTTGGCGTAAAGAGCTGTCTGGGAGAGCAAAATATTGGCCATGAGGTGACCCCAGGGCCAGGTGGCCTACAGCCCTTATGATCGGTAGAGGCCCCTGCAGTACCTAGGACTCCTATGCCGAGGCACCCGTAGTAAGTGTTGTTGCGTATTCTGAACTTTTAAGCCTACAGAGACTTTACCTGTAAGGACTTTATTAAATGTGTTGAAATTTTGAAAGACTTTACCCCTTTTTACCTGGAGCTTACAGAGACTGTACTGTAAAGACTCTTCAAAATAACTTTCCCCTTGTTTTTCAATTTAAAAAGGACCATAGTCACAGGACTGGTTGTGACAACCAAGTACTTTTTCCAGCCTGCGGTGGATGGACTAGTACTGTATGGACTGCACCTGTTTTACCACTCCTTCAATGGTTTTTGTAAATTTTTGACTTTTGAGACTCTGTAAATATATTATCCGTTATTATTGTTATTATATGTGTGTTAACCAAAAATGTTTCTCAGTCCAGGAGTACTGATCTTACCTAGGGGGGAATGTGGCGCCCTGCTCACACAGGTAACCACAGACTCACCTACAGCACGGATGGGTTTGCACAGTGGGTACACAGACACAAACAACACCTTCCACCCCAGCACAGTAGGGGGAGCTCAACTTGCTGCCCTTAGGCAAGATCCCCTATAAATACTGGGGTTGGGGGCGGAGTTATACAGAGTGTGAAGACGCTACAAGAGCTGTGAAGATGTTCTGGTGGTCGTTGCCATGCTAGGCCCGAGCCAGTAACCTTGAACAACCTTCAGAGTACTCGTGTAGGGCCCAAGAGTGGGATCGGAAGGCGAAGAGAGAATGGAGAAAGAGAAAAGTGGGGAACGAGGAGCCATCTTTGGGTTCACCCCAGAAAGCATACTGAACACCGGAGTCCGAGTCTGCTGGAGAGCACCTGGCCCAGCAGAGAATATAGGTCCACCGTGGAGAGTCCAGTCTCCCAAGCATCTGTGCAGTCACCAACAAGGGAGCCAGGCACCGCAGAGAGGGGACTAGCGACAGTCCATCAAGGCTTTCCCAACTACAGCACAGGTGATAGGAGAGCAGAGGAGACCAGCGAGGTTTCACACGGGGCAGGGGCTTCACACACAGGGAAAATAGACAACGAGGCCTTATACCCACTCACTGTGGAGATCCAGAAGTGCTTCTTTATCACCCGACAGTATCTGTACTTTTACCTGCCGAACCATCAGTAAAAGGTAAAGAAACAACCTATGGTGTGTGTGTCAATTCCTTGACTGTTGCCTCTGTCATCCACAGAGACTGTCCCGTTACCTAACAGCCCGGCCAAATCCCTGCTCCATCCGTCCTTATCATTACCAAACTCCCCAGGGATCTAGCTCCGACTGTGGGGAGCTTCAACACCTAGCTGCCCGTCCATCATCCCTGGAGGCCCCATGCAGTGCTGGTGCAATCACCAAAAACCACAGGTGGCGTCATGTGAACTTTATACTTTACTAGCTGTAGTACCCGGCTACGCCCAGGTTAATAAATAACTGCTGTTAGCTATAACAAAATAGAATTTGAATATGTCATATTAATGACCTGTAGGAAAATAGAAGCTGAGCTGTGATTGATTGCTATAGGCAGCCTAATAAATCTCCAGCCAACAGTAAACCCTCCCCCTGGCCGGGCAGTATATGTTACCTCACACATACACATAATAGACAGCTCATGTGACTGACATCTGCCTTAATTCCCTATCTGGCACATGTGTTGCACATTGGCTGTTTTTAATCAGATGTTTATGTTTGGAAAATAAAGATAGCACACATGTGAGGCGAGTTGTGTTAGGTGATTTGTGCACATCTGTGTCTGTCTGTGTGGTGTGTGTGTCCCTGGGGTGTGTATGTGTGTGTCCCTGTGGGGGGGGGTCTGTGTGGGGTGTGTCTCTGTTGTGTGTGTCTCTTTGTGGTGTGTGTGTGTCCCTGTGGGGTGAGTGCATGTGTCCCTATAGGGTGTGTATGTGTGTGTGTCCCTGTGGGGGGGGGGGTCTGTGTGGTGTGTGTGTGTGTATCTGTGTTGTGTGTGTCTATTTGTGGTGTGTGTCCCTGTGGGGTGAGTGCTTGTGTCCCTATAGGGTGTGTATGTCTGTGTGTCCCTGTGGGGGGGGGTGTCTGTGTGGGGTGTGTGTGTCTCTGTGTTGTGTGTGTCTCTTTGTGGTGTGTGTGTGTCCCTGAGGGGTGAGTGCATGTGTCCCTATAGGGTGTGTATGTGTGTGTGTCCCTGTGGGGGGGCCTGTGTAGTGTGTGTGTCCCTGGGGTGTGTATGTGTGTGTCCCTGTGGGGGGGGTATGTGTGGTGTGTGTCTCTGTTGTGTGTGTCTCTTTGTGGTGTGTGTGTGTGTGTGTGCCCTGTGGGGTGAGTGCATGTGTCCCTATAGGGTGTGTATGTGTGTGTCCCTTTGGGGGGTCAGTGTGGTGTGTGTGTGTATCTGTGTTGTGTGTGTCTCTTTGTGGTGTGTGTCCCTGTGGGGTGAGTGCATGTGTCCCTATAGGGTGTGTATGTGTGTGTGTCCCTGTGGGGGGGGGTGTCTGTGTGGGGTGTGTGTGTCTCTTGTGTTGTGTGTGTCTCTGTGTGGTGTGTGTCTCTTTGTGGTGTGTGTGTGTCCCTGAGGGGTGAGTGCATGTGTCCCTATAGGGTGTGTATGTGTGTGTTTCCCTGTGGGGGGTCTGTGTGGTGTGTGTCTCTTTGTGGTGTGTGTGTCCCTGTGGGGTGAGTGCATGTGTCCCTATAGGGTGGCTATGTGTGTGTGTCCCTGTGGGGGGTCTGTGTGGTGTGTGTGTCTGTGTCATGTGTGTCTCATTGTGGTGTGTGTGTGTGTCCCTGTGGGGTGAGTGCATGTGTCGCTATAGAGTGTGTGTGTGTGTCCCTTGGGGGTGTGTGTGTGTCTCTGTGTTGTGTGTGTCTCTTTGTGGTGTGTGTGTGTGTTTGTTTGTTCGGGTGCGTGGTGAGTATCCAATGTTGGGGCTGCACCTTAGCGACTATACACTTGCTGTTACTCTTTGTGTGTCACTTTTTCCCCATTATGTAGATAGGGGCAAAATTGTTTGGTGAATTGGAATGCGCGGGGTTAAAATGTCGCCTCACAACCTAGCCTGTGATGCTCCCGGGGGTCCAGACGTGTGACTGTGCAAAATTTGTGGCTATAGCTGACATCTGTCGATTTTCCTCCAACTCTTTTCCATTCACTTTTTCCCCATTATGTAGATAGGGGCAAAATTTTTTGGTGAAGTGGAACGCGCAGGGTTAAAATTTCGCCTCACAACATAGCCTATGACGCTCCCGGGGTCCAGACGTGTGACTGTGCAAAATTTTGTGGCCATAGTTGCGACGGTGTAGATGCCAATCCCGGATATCATACATACATACATACATACATACATACATACACACATACACACATACACACATACACACATACACACATTCAGCTTTATATATTAGATTATTTTCACATTTTCCCCTTTTTGAAAGCAGACCACCAGGGCCACGGGTCTGGGCCGGCCACCAGTGACATCCCAACCGCAGCAGAAGGCCCAGATAACCGTTGTCCCCATAGCCTGGGGTGCGTCATATACTAATATATAGAAAGACATAGCTGATCTAGATCGGGTCCAGAGAAGAGTGACAATAGTCATTAGAGGACTGAGGGGTCTGCAATACCAAGACAGGTTATTAAACTTGGGGTTATTTAGCTTGGAAAAATAATGTATAAATATATGAGGGGGCAGTACAGAGAACTTTCTAATGATCTCTTTACTCTTAGGCCTGAGACTGGGACAAGGGGGCATCCTCTACGTCTGGAGGAAAGAAGGTTTAATCATAATCACAGATTCTTTACTGTAAGAGCAGTGAGACTATGGAACTCTCTGCCACATGATGTTGTAATGAGTGAGTCACTACTAACATTTAAGAAGGGCCTGGATGCCTTTCTTGAAAACTATAATATTACCAGTTATATATACTAGGTTCTTTGATAGGGCGTTGATCCAGGGAATTAGTCTGATTGCCGTATCTGGAGTCAGGAAGGAATTTTTTCCCCCAATGTGGAGCTTAGTGTTGCCACATGGTTTTTTTTGCCTTCCTCTGGATCAACATGTTAGGCTATGGGGTGAACTAGATGGACTTAAGGTCTTCCTTCAACCTTAAAAACTATGTTACTATGTTACTATGTAATATGGGGATCATATATACAGGGACAGAGCTCATGTAAACCGGGATGGGACATATGGACCATGTAGACCAGGATTAGGACCATATATAGCAGGATGAGGACCATATATAGCACGACAGAGACCATATATAATTGGATGGAGACCATATAAAGTAGAATGGGAACATATATAGAAGGATGAGAACAGAAAGCAGGATGGAGATCATATGGACCATTTATATCAGGATGGGCCCATATAGACCATATATATCAGGATGGGGACTTGTATACCAGGATGGTGGACCTATATACCAGGATGGGAGACATATGTATCAGGATAGTGTACACTAATACAGGTCTAGGTCTAAACTTCGCACATCGGACTCTAGTTCTGTCAGTCACCGCTAATAATTTTATTTATATTTCGCCTATGTTTATTCACTTAGTGTTTTCTTGTTAAAAATAAACTATTAAAACTTACGTTTTTGACAGCATTCTTTCATTGCGGCAATTTTTCTACACACCTGCCTATAACTTTTGCACAGAACAATATATAAACAAACCAACAGTAATTGGATCCACCTCTGGCTTACAACATGCACCTACCAATTATAATATAAATCAGTCAGTCAATAGAGTCTTACAGTCTACACTTCCCAAAGGCCATGACCTATTTACCTAGTTATGTGGGAATCCATAACTTCTAATAATGTAGTACATATAACAGACAATACAATAGAAGATTATACTGTATATTATATGAGAAACTGCTTCTTTGTAGGAGGAGGCTGATTGACTGGTTTGGTCATATGCTCTTCCTTCAGTAGTCATTGCAGTCTATATATAATAAGAGAGCACAATATGAAATAAAGGACGGCGATATACATAACTAGAGAGGATGCTATGTAATATGGGATGGTGTTATGCCTAAAAAAAGAGGTTACTATGTAATAAAGGATGCTGCTATATATATAAAAAGAGATAAGGGACTACACTGTAAATAAATAAGGAAACTATGTAATAAGGGATGGCACAATAAATAATAAGGGAGTATGCTATGTAATAAGAGACAGTGTTATGGCCCCTTTACACGCAGCTACAGGTAACAGGTTTTCCACAGGTAACTTACTGGCTGCAGTGAAATCATGGAGACATGGTTCTATCTTGTTGCTGTGTACAAATGGAATAATGTCTCCATGATTTCACTGCAGCCAGTAAGTTACCTGTGGAAAACCTGTTACCTGTAGCTGCGTGTAAAGGGGCCATCATACATAATATTAGAGGACACTATGTAATAAGAGACTGTCCTATCTACTTACATAATTGCCTAAGCAAGCCAGAGGTGTCTGAATGTCGACTACATTCGCCACCTGATTGGCCAACTGAAAGACAAAGAAACAAAGCAGCTGCTATGTTGGCACACCCAAGTGAATGGTGTGCCAATATGATGGCCACACACTGCTGCTGTTGTGGAGCCCACCGGGACGGGGTACCGGACCGGGGTACAGCTGGGGATATCACGGCGGTCTTGGTCCACACCGTGTCCCGGGTTCTCACAAGTAAAAGGGAATATTTACAGGGGATTGATGTCGTGACGCCACCTACGGGTTGTGGTCCATGAGGGGACCACCGCTGCAGAGTGCTTCTGTCAGGAGGATGGATGGATGTGTGGCGCCCCTCTGGCTAGGTGCCACAGAGAGGTATTGAACACTGACAACAAATGTGATATCTCTGTAAGTTGTCAGCTCAGGGTTTAACCTATGGAGTCTGTTTTACACACACAACACCCAGGACTAGGCCACCTACAATAGGGGAGACTGTTATTTAGTACGGCCCAAAAGGGGGTGGAGCCTGGGTTAGAATAGTGAGAGTGAGTGACAGTTTACCTCAGACAGGGCTGGGAAGGCAGCCAGATAGGACGTGCCTGGCAGGCTGCTGAAAGGAGGGATCCCCATCTTTAAGTGGTGGCCCAGGACAGAAGGCAACAGACTAGGACTGGTTGGAGCCGGCTGGTCACATTGATGGGAACACCGGCAACACAGGAAGCCGAGGCGGTCAGCAGTTCACCTCTGACCGCAGACCGACGAGCTACAGGCCCATAGTAATCGGGTTGCTGTTAGTGCCACAAGGACATCTCACCCCTCAGGACAGAAATTGGTTGAGGACACTAGAGGTTGTGGACTGAATTCCGGTGGCGGGAGAAATTGTGTGCTCCTGCTGCTTCCGTCCGTACCGGCAAGTGACCAAACTGATCGGCTTGTTACAGACCGTAGGACTGGTGGGAGAGCGCTGTAAAGGTGGTAGAGACAGAGAAGAATAAATTAGACCCTGAAAGACCGAGAAAGAACATCTAGAGACTCCATAAGGGGGACCCTGAACCGGCAACAGACACCCGGTAAACCGGACTGTACCGTATAACATTTAACATCTGCCGGTATCCAGTAAACAAGAGTTGGAGTTGAAACTAGTCTCTGTGATTCTTCTCGCTGGTGCCTGGAGGGCTTCATCACCATCAGCAGCACCTCACCAGAGGGATAAGAACTGCAACAACTACTCCCCTCATCCCTCTCATCATCCTCCAACACCGCTGCCTTGAGGTAAAAGCTCCACCTGTGGGGAGCTGTACCACACTCTGCTGCACCCATCATCACCTCAGCTGCCGGCTTGCAGCACCGGTACCTATATTAACGGGAACTAAAGGTGGCGTCATGTATCCTTGTAAATATTTCCTCTTCCCCACCATCTAACAAATGATAACCAGGGCACGGAACCGTGAACCCGACCACCCGTGATCCCCCATCACAGAAGCCATCAGTCCTGGTGTCCGAGTACCCCTAACCCTGGGCTCATCAGATGCAGCAGCAAGGTGGATGAGCCCGCCGCGGGTCGGGCTGCTCCTGACAGGGTAAAAGATGTAATAAAAGTTCTGTATACCTGGAATCAGACACGGGAGACTGAAGCAGGGTTCACCGGGTTTACTTGCAAGTTCTTCCAAGTCAAACAGTACCAACAGTTCAGTTCTTAACACAGTCTCTTTACACAGATAACTCCTGACACTTTCAACCCACTGCAGCCAGGCTACCTTCCTGAGACCCCTCACTCCTTCTGCAACTTTTCCAGCTTGTATTCTCAGTCCTTCTCTGTGGGTTGTATGACGGCATCTCGGTCCCTTAATGTGACTTCTCCGTAGATGTATGGGCAGTAAGTCTGGGTCCTCTAAAGTGTTGCTGAGCCTCCAACCCATGTAGTAGGAACACTCACTTGGAATTAGTGTTCCCCGACGGTTTGTCTGGGAAGCCGGTGTGTAGCAGCAGTCCCCCTCAGAGCCGACACTCTGGTCCCAGCCTAGCTTAGGTGTCCCTATCTTGCAAGGGATCATCAGCTCCTTCCAACCCATGAGACTTCCAGATAAAACAAGGGAAACCTTTCCCGCCTGCAGTTGGTCAACTCTGCCGTACTCCTTGGACCGGTGGTACCGGACCGGTCTCTGCGTCACTCCTCCGTGGGCTACAGGCTATGGACAAGCTTTCTCTCCAGGGATCTGTGTCTCTTTGGATTCTGTGTCTCCATGGAGCCCTATCCCTCTGGGAAGTGTCACTTTTTGCTGTTCTTGTCTTTGCTGATCGGCTCACTCTGGCTACTGGCTAACTCCTCCTTGTTTCTCCCTTTTGTACTGGTCTACCACCTGACCTACCTTCCCACCCACTTTCCTCTAAACCCTACCACCCCTTGCCTGCCTAGAGTCCCGGGCTCCGGGTTGGGTGTTGTGCTCTTGTGATTGTGTGCTGTGAGGGTGTTTGGTGCACAAACTGTTTACCTTCTGCCTGGCTGCAGTTCCCTATGTGACCACCCTGGTCGCAGTGGCGCCACACTGTCATCCAGGTTGCAGCACACTGGAGGGAGAGACAGCATACAGGGGGAGGGAGCCAGTACACAGGGGTAAGCGAATTGCAGGAGAGACCCAGCGCACAGGGTGGAGAGAAAGCACACTGGGGAGAAAAACAGCACACTGAGGAGAGAGACAGCACACTGGGGCGAGAGACAGCACACTGGGGTAGAGACAGCACAGTGGGGAGAGAGACAGCACACTGGGGGAGAGACAGTACACTGGGGAGAGAGACAGCACACTGGCTCGAGAGGCAGCACACTGGGGGGAGAGACAGCGCACAGGAGAGGAGAGACAGCACACAGGAGGAAAGAGAGTGCACAGGAGGGGAGAGAGAGCACACGGGGGAGACAGCTAAAAAAAAGAGCAAACAAGGGGGAGAACACAGCACAGCAGGGAGAGACACCACACGGACAGGAAAGAGCATATGAGCGGAGAAGACAGCACAGGAGGGAAAGACAGCATACAGAGGGGAGAGCAGCGCACAGGGGGAGGGAGAGAAAGTGCACTGGGGGAGACAGCTCGAAGGAGACAGCACCTGAAGGATGAAGTCCGCAAACAGAGGGGAGAGAGAGAGCAGACGGGGAAGAAAGATCAAATGAGAGAGCACCGAGGGGAGAAGGCAGCACAGATGTTAGAGAGAGCACTTAGGAGAGAAAGAGCAGACAGGAGGGAGCTGACCGCCGCCACCAGCGCCACAGAGCCCCGCCCCCATTGTGACATCACCACACTCCTGATGCAATAGCACTGGACTTCCATCTATGGTGCTATAACAAGAGGGTACTGTCATACTCGGGCAAGGGGACGCCCAGCGCACGGCAAAACACCAGCATTACAACAGGGATAGAAAGGGAAGGAAGGCCCTAACAGTAGGGAGAATGGAGACAGGTCACCTCCTAATATCTACCTGTGTCTAAACCCTGAACTCCCTAATGTCCCTATACGGGTCCTTCCCTGTCACTGTCATATACCTAATCCTTTACTATACCTCCACTCAGCCTGGATAGGGCAAAAGCTGGTGAGTGCACTAGAATTCACCACTGCAATAATAAGACACAGGGGAAAAAAGACAGACTAGGGGAACATAGACAAAAAAGGATAAACATCAACTCCGAGGTTGCAGCTAAACACCAGAACAACCGGACTCCAGCAGCTTCCAGAAACTTTCTCCTCCACGGTGTTCAGTTCAGAAATTAATTCTATAGCTGCCACCATATGATGGAACATGTGACTATTTAAAGTGGAGGGGAGTGGTCACAAAATGGCTCACCTGAGATTAGAGTAATAATTAACTACCAGCAAGGAACGAGTCCGTAGCTCCTGCTGCACCAAAAGATAGCAAATACATTTAAAACCCAGAGTTTTATAAGGAAATGTGAACTTCAGATCCCAGATCTGTCAAAGGCAGTGGTGTAACTTGAACTCATGGGCCCCAATGCGAAAGCTCCAACAGGGCCCCCAATTATTACAAATCTTTAACAGCAATAGTCTTTTTCTATAGACTAAAGGGACTTTTGGGGCCCCCTAGGCTCCGGGGCCCGGGTGTGATTGCAACCCCTACACATGTTGTAGTTTCCCAGGGGCGAAAGATGCTCATATCAGGTACACTATTTACAAATGGATGGCAATATACATAACAATAAAACAGACTATATATTAAGTATTAAGCATATACTAAGGGACAGTGTTGTACAGAATAAGTGAGCACACTATATACTAGGGGACAGCCCTATATATCATAAATATGTACACTATACACTAAGAGATGGCACTACGAATAACCAGACAGTACACTACATACAAAGGGACAGCGCTATGCATAATACGTGAGTACACTACATACTAATGGGTGGTTCTACATATGTACAGACACAGACATCCCACCTAAATAGTGATTATATTGTGTTTTCTTCTCGCCACGACAGCACCCACTGGAGAGAGGGATCCGCCCCCAGGGACAGGAAACCTGCAGATAAAAAGGGGGCGGTCCCCTCGCCTCCTCAGTTGGTTTCCTGTCCCTGATGGGGAACCTGCAGTACTTCTTACCTAGGTCCAATCAGCCCTCTGTGCAGTGTCCTTGAGAACGGCAGGGTCTGGGGCGCTAGAAGCAGCGTCGGGAAGTCCTGCTTGCAGGCTCTCCCCTCGTCTGATGGATGGATGGGCGTCCTGTCAGTGCCGGCGGTGTCCCCCTGACTGATGCTGGGGCATGGGGCTGAGGCGCCTTGCCGCTTGGATGGCGGCTCCTGGCCGGGAGATGCGCGGGCGGGCCGCAGGCGTGGAGGACTGGTGCGCTCCATCCGGGTGCTCCGGGTGTGCGGGGCATTGGGTGTGTGCACGGCCAGGGCCTCTCTCTGCCCGCCGGTGGACCGCCGGCGTTCTCTTCCGGTCGGGGCGGGTGCGCATGCGCCGCCATGTCCCCCGGAAGTGACGTCATCTCGCTTCCGCAAGGCCGGAGGAGGTGTGCCGCCTGGAGGGCGGGAAGACTCGCAACCTGCGGTGCTGGAGCCTGGAGGCCTCACCTGGACGCCTGGATCATCGGAGGGGCACTCACGGACGGATGTCCGACCCAGCTGGATGGGAGGCCATTTCTACGGGCGGTCCAAGGAGCGTGGTGTTAAGCCTGGTCCGTCATCTGACCAGATGGAGTCTTTACCTCTTCATTCCGGTGCCGGCCTTGAGCTTTCCTAGGGGAGTGTAATGGGCTCTGCCTATTGAAGCTACCCCTTCTCTCTGTCGCCCCCTCTTCGGTTACAACTCCTAGGGGGGTGTTGGTTACGTGTTCTGTGGCCTTTATGAGATGTGCTCTTTGTTGCCTGCCACTGCCGGACGCCTATACTTAACCGGGGTGCTGTGGCTGCGGATTTTAGACGGGGGCTTCATGGGGTCTACCCTCCCTCGGGAGTGGTGCCCATTCCGTCACAACCAGAGCGAGGCTGCTGTGGCAGGACCCATACATCATCTGCACCGTGCCCATACACCCAGCTGTGGCTGTGGGTTCAGTTCCTATGCTGTACATGTCATCCAAGCCATTATCTATGGATGGCACATGCTGGCCACAGGCTCTCCCCTGGCAGACCTCGTGCCCTGGCGACCGTGGGCCACTAGCCTTTGGGCGAGGAGTGGGCTCTGGTCTCCTCTACGGATGGTATTCGGGGTTCTCGCTCGTTTGTATCCCCTTGTCATCCTCAGGGGAGGTTCTGTTTCCCTTTGTCAATATGGGCTATTTGCTTGACTTCTGTTGGAATACAAGGGGGAGGCTACCCGTGCCGATGCTGTGTTGCGGGCCCGGTTGAAGGTGCCTAACGGGGTTTCGGCAGTGGCCTTCCCTTCCACGCATTCCTCCTTTCGAGTGGGGGATTCCGGTCCTTTCTGCTCTATAGGGCTATGGTGCTCCTGCTACAAAAAAAAAAAAAAAAAAAAAAAGTGTGACCGGCATAGGGGCCTTTATGCCTGCTGTTTCGGCCACGTGTGCGGCTAGCTCTTGGCTGGTGTAGCTTGGCACCTGGAGACTCAACTCCATACGGGGGTGTCCTGTTTCAGCTACGTGTGCGGCTAGCTCTTGGCTGGTGTGGCTTGGCACCTGGAGACTCAACTCCATACGGGGGTGTCCTGTTTCAGCTACGTGTGCGACTAGCTCTTGGCTGGTGTGGCTTGGCACCTGGAGACTCAAATCCATACGGGGGTTTCCCGAGTCACCTTATGGTCCTCGGTCCCATTGGTTCATGGGGGTGCTGCCTCCTGGGGCTGTTTCCCTGCACCTGGCAGCGAGGTCATCGGGCTTATCCAATTCAGCTAGATGTGCTCTTGGATGTAGCGCTGGAGTGGGGCCACGCAGGCCAGGGCCTGGTTCGGCGCATTGTTGAGGGGGTGAGTCCTTGTTGGCAGGGCTCTAGTTGATGTCCGCTCCAGGGCGGCTGCCGGGAATATGGGATTCCTTCCTCCTCCTCTTGCGTTTTACGGGTGAGCGTTCGGACGCTGACCATTCGACCAGTGGTTTTGCGGTAGGAACCATACGGGGTTCCTCCGGACTATCACTGGAGTGGGCTCATTTTCTTCCTGATTCAGTGTATGGACTTCCCCTCCTTTTTCCTTCATGACTTCAGGCCCTTAGCTCTGAAATCTAGGGTCGGTTGGAGTAGTGGTTCCTTATGGAGATCCCGGGGGCCTGATGGTGGGGGTTTTTTGTTCCCCTTTCTTCCTGGCTTCCAGCCCTGAGTGTTCTTATTGGCCGGTTATTGCTTAAGACAGTGTCTGCCTTTTTTCCCCTGTCGCGGGGTTACTTGGAATCGGTTGGCTCTGCCGGGTAATCGGTAGCCAGGGGGCACCAGTCCCGGGCTACCCGGAGAGGTGTGCCCTGTTCTCTACTCAGGTGGGCACGCTACGCTCCGTGCAGATCTGCGGTTGCTTCTGGTTCCTGGTTGCTTTGGGCCGTTAGGGATTTGATGCCGTCCTATTCCCATCTGGCCGTTCATCCTGCCTTTCCATGGCTTTCAGGGTCGTTGTCGTAGTCTGTTTTTGTCATTCCGGTGATCGCACTTCAGTTGGTCTTCGGGGCCCTCAGGTGTTCACCTCCGTGGAGGAGGTGGTGTTTTTCAGGCGCCCTTGTGATCCTGCACTTGTGTGTTTCCTCGTGGGAGGGCACTCTGCAGCTCTGGGTGGACCTTGCCTCCGTACTTCGTTCCCCTCTAGGGGCGCTTGGCTGACTGATGTGCTCAGGGGGGTCATGCTTCGCTGGATTGTTTGCTACTGGGCCTCGTACTCTTGGTCGTGCCATGGTATGGTCTGTGGGGCCTGGTCCAGGTTCCTTCCTCGTTCACCGGTCCTTCCTAGGATTCTCCTCGGCTCTGTCGGACTGCTGTGCCTTCTCACGATAGCCAGAAAGTTGTTGATTTCTGGGGGGTTCAGGTGGCTTTCGCCGCCCTGGTGGGTCCCTGCAGGAGGTTGTCTCCCGGTGGGGTCCCTGTTGTCCGGTATCCCGGGGTACTGTGGACTCTGTCCCATTCCCAGGTTCTCATACGCTGTTCTTCGGGTTGCCTCTCCTCTTCGGAGGTGGCTTCACGGTCGTTCCTTCTAGGCCGGGTTGTGCAGTCCCTGTCCTGGTGGTCGGCCCTGTTGGGCCTTCCAGGGGGTGCCCTGGGGGGTTCTCCGAAGTCTGTTCTGGTCATGGGTGCTGGCCTCGTGGGGGGGGCCTTTGGTGTCTCTGTTGGCTCGGGGTCGGTGGTCCTTTGCTGTTTCGGTGGTTCCTCTCCCTGGTGGGAGTTTTGGCGGCTTGTGTCATGCCTTCCTCCATTTTCTTCTACAGATGGCATGGCCTCCCGTGGAGTCCTCTCGTTGTCGGTTGTCTTTGGTTCTTTGGGGCAGGCCTCGGTCCTGGCCTCGCGTGTGTATGGCTGTTGCATTCCTTGCATTGACCGTCCCATCTCTTCCTTGTCTGCCCTGCACTTCGGGGGCGTGGGTGTTCTCAGCGGCTTTTTCTGAGTCAACACGCTTCCATTAGGGGAACTGGACTCTGTGGCTTTGTGTTTTCATCGCATCGTGGCTTTTTGGGGGTCTCCCGGAGGTAACCTTGTTTTTCGCTTGGGCGTACTGCCGTGTCCGCCTGTTTGCCTGCGGCGGTTCTACTGCATCCTGGCTTCGTGGTCCCATAGTGGGTTCCCTAGTGCCTCATTCGGAGAGGGACGTTTTTTCCCCTCTGGGCCTCCTGCCGATTGGGCTGCGCCTCTTTGGTTACGAGACAGTCTTGTTCCTTCTGGCCTTGGCGGCTGTGGTTGGTGGTTCGGTCCCATGTCTACTGCCATCTGTCCGGTCCTGTTGTGTCTGGGCCCCTTCTGTCATCCTCAAGTGAGGGGTCAGCCTCCGCTGGCATTGCTCTTGCATGACAGGGGCGGTTACCTTTTTCCGGCCTGGCGGCTGCCTGGTTAGGGCTCCGCTACTGGCTAAGTGTGTCGGACCTTCTTGGGATTTTCCGACGGTCTGGTTCTCCTGTGTTCCACATTTTGGCCATTTTAGTTTCTTGAGTGGGGCAAGTTCTTCAAGGTTGTTGGTTAGTATGCTTCATCCATAGTGCCCTGGTGCATCGTGCTAGTATGCCCCCCTGGGGGGTTCCGGTCTGGTCTTCGTTGCCTCTTCCGGTTGCCTCTTTGAGTCTTTGGAATCTGATTCCAGGTGTGCCTTCCCTCCGGTCGTTCCTGCTTGGGGGTGTTCTTCTGTTTGGTGGGGTGGTCTGTTCAGGCCCTTTCCCTTAGTCCTGCCTGTCCTTTTCTGGTTTCCCTGATGGCCTGTTTTTGTTGCCTGGTACCTCGTCCCTTCTGTGGGTGGTTCTGCCTTCCCTGGTAGTCGGCTGTGTGTTCTCATTCCTTTGTTTTTTCCCGTTCCCAGGTTCCTGGGGGGTTCTGTTCCTTGCTTCAGAGGTTCGTCATGGTCTCCTTCCCTATTGGGTGGGCCGCCGACTGGGAGGTAGTGCGGTGTGTTGTGGTTTTCTCATTTCAGGATCTTCGCAGACGGCTGCTACAAGCATTCGTCCTCTGCCTGGAGTTCGTACCCGTTCCGCTCAGGCTATGGCTTTCTCCTGGGAGGCACGGGATCTGGTGCCTGTTTGGTTCGTATGTTAGGCCGGTTCCTGGTCTTCGCCTTGCACCTGTTTTCCACCATCGTGGGCTGGTCCTCTCCTTACCTTCTGCCTTGGTGTTCAGGGGATCTGTACTCGGCCTGGTGGTCCCTCCCTGGGGTTGATTTCTCTGCAAGTCTCTCCAGTGGGTGCTGTCGTGGCGAGAAGAAAAGACTGGATTACTTACCGGTAATCTCGTTTTATGGAGCCACGACAGCACCCACTCACTTCCCCCCCTGTTTGCTTGTTGCACCTCTTCCTGGTTGCTTTAGTGGTGGTGGTTAACTGCATTTTTGCTTGTGTTGGCGTGTTTATTAATTTGGCGGTTCCTCTCGTGCTCTGTAAACCAACTGAGGAGGCGAGGGGACCGCCCCCTTTTTATCTGCAGGTTTCCTGTCCCTGGGGGCGGATCCCTCTCTCCAGTGGGTGCTGTCGTGGCTCCATAAAACGAGATTACCGGTAAGTAATCCAGTCTTTCTTCATCAGAACTTAATATCAACATCTTCCTGCCACGATTTGTCTTATCACACTGATTACGCCTTCCAAAAAATGAACAATGTCACCTATTCTGAGTATATTAATTTGTCTACTAAATAAAATATTATCGATATTGCTCCCCGAATACAAATATGGACACCATCAATATACAATTAGCCTCGCACTATCCAAAATATAAATTGATAAGACAGAACTGCTGGGCCCCATTAACTATAATAAACCAATTTTCCACCATCCAACTACTATTAATTAGCCATTTTTTCACCCAAAAAATTCAATACAAATCCCTATCCCTATCTTATGGGGTCGTACATCCCACTGTTTATTAAAAGACCATGTATCATCTTTCCCCCCACATCATCACAAGGCCCTGTAATGTACCCTCTCACCACCCCTCAATTCATTATAAGTCCCTGTATTGCTCTTGACCGGCCCCCAGGCCGTGGGGTACTCGGGTACCGGGCCGGTGCCTTCTCTATGGGATCACAGTGGTCGTGAGCCAGTCCCGTGGCCTGGGTTCAGTTCAAAAAGGGGTTATTTATAGAGGATTTGTCGTGACACCTCTCTGGGTATGTGGTCAGTGGAATTACCGCTGACATATTCCTGCTGGGGACAGTGGTGAGGGGCAGCGTGGATGGGAAGCCCTCCTCGGGTAGGGCTGGGTGTCCCCAGGACAGGTGTAATAGTGATGGAGGGGCCTGATGAGGGATTGTGCTTTCAACAAGTCACTTACTTTGCTGCTGCAGCTTCTCCAGCCGGTATGTGGAAATAGCAGTCTCTGTCTCCTCAGGCAGGAACGCTGCTGTGGTGCTGAAAGGAAGCAGTCTCAGGCAATGGTGAGCTTACCAGGTACTTTACTCAAAGTTCTTTTAGCAGCAGTTACAAGGCACCTTTTCAAAGTTCTTTCAAGTTGCAGTTCTTTACACTTTTACACTGCTCCAGGTAACTGGGTCTCTGCAGCACAGGCAGCTCCTCTGCGTTGCTTCCCTCACGTCCTTTCAGGCCCTTTCCTTTCTCTGTCTCCTCACTCACGGGTTTGGTCTGGCTGTCACGGGCTCTTGTGTGATGGGTCCCTCTCTCTCAGGATCACTAGCCCTAGTTTGATGGCTGTGTTCCTAGACCATGGTGGTAGGTAGGCTGCAGGTCATAGAGTACCTGCCCCATGCTGGTATGTCCTGTGATTGGGGTCTTACAGTATAACTGGTCACTTCTAGAGAGCCGGCTCTCTGGTTGTAACGGCTTAGCCCTACAGTGTCCCAGGTATGGCTGTGGAATCACCAGGCTCCTTCTTCTCACTGGCTCTCAGCTTCAGGGTTCCTCCAGTCAGCTAGGATCTTTACGGCTGCCGGGCCCTTCTCTTCCCACCTTCCTCTTAGCTGTGCGGGTGCATCGGCTTGTGGCTATCTTTCCACTCACCTCCGGCTATGGAGCAAGCTTTATCCCCTAGGAATTCTGCCTCTAGGGTTCTGCGTCCTCCAGGGAACCTCTTCTCCTGGGAACTAACCGCCTCCAACTTGGTGTTTCCGTCTTTTATTACGGTTCCTCCACCCACTTGGACAGTGCTGATCTACGCTCCACCCACACTACTCTTAACCCCTGCTACCTCTTGCCTAACCTAGGGTCCTAGGCGCAGGGTCGGTGTATGTATCTGTGTGGGTGTATTTTAAGTCAACCGTTTCTACCTTACCTGGCTGCAGTTCACCCTGTGGCCACCCTGGCCGCAGGGGCGCCACACCCTCTCTCACCACACCATTTATAATAAGAACCTGTATTTTCCTCTTTCCCCCTAATTCATTATAAGACCTTGTAGTGTCCTGCTCACCCCCTCAATTTGATATAAGAACCTATATTGCCTTTTCTCAGCCACAAATTCATTATAAGACCCTGTATACTTCCCCCAATTCAGTTTGTATCAGTGTGCGGGAGCGGCCGCATCACTGTACAGCTGAGAGGACCGTAAGCAGTGTGCTCTGCCTGGTCATATCTAATATGGACTCCATGTAGCAGGGTGCAGTGCTGGGCCTGTACAGCTGCTGGGAGAGAGGCCGTGGTCTGGGGGGGCAATTGGCCCCCTGTCCCATGACCCAGCCTGCCACTGCTCCTGGGGAGCCCCTGCTTGGGCCCTCTCTGTCAGCAGAGGGTTAAGGGGTGGGGGGCAAGGCCATGGGGACATGGGGCTCGCGAGGGGTTTACCGGGTTCCCCGGCAGGCCAGACCCACACTGGTAGAAGACCCTGTATTGTCCTTCAGAAAGGAAATTAAAAAAAAGGCACTGGGAGCACTCCAATAAAATCCAAATGTTTATTTAGAAAGCTTCCATAATAAAGTTACAAGGTCGGTGGGCACATAAAAACATCAGAGAAACAAGTAGACAGGTGACACGTTTTTGGCCTTTAAAGAGGACCTGTCACCAAACCAGGCATGGTGATCTAATTACAGCACTGGATGCAGCATGTCTGCAGCATCCAGACAAGGGGTCCCCCAGCACTTGAGCAGCCCTGTACCCCGAGATAATACACTTTGAAAACTTACATGCTACAGCCACTAAGGAGGTGGCTAGGGGCTGCAGCCAAGGGCAGATTCACACCCCCTGCATGTGTAATCTGCCCACCGCTGCCAATCATTCTCTCCCTGTCTGCAGCATTTAAACAGAGGTTTTTGTTCTCTCCCGTTTAGCCCCGCCCCTCAGGGCGGGGCTAAACGGACTTTCTGGGAGAGAGAAAAAAAAACTCAGTTTAAATGCTGCAGAAGACGGAGAGAATGATTGGCAGCGGTGGGCAGATTACACATGCAGGGCGTGTGAATCTGCCCTTGGCTGCTGCCCCTGGCCACCTCCTTAGTGGCTGGAGCATGTAAGTTTTCTAAGTGTATTATCTCGGGGTACAGGGCTGCTCAAGTGCTGGGGGACCCCTTGTCTGCATGCTGCACACATGCTGCATCCAGTGCTGTAATTAGATCACCATGCCTGGTTTGGTGACAGGTCCTCTTTAATCCTTTGGGTTAATAAAAAGGGGCCATTTACATCCAAGTGAGGTTTAATTTTCATTAATAAAATGGAGAATATCATGTACCTGCTTCTCAGCACATGACTTGGGGTGCACCTGCAAGGGTTATTTATTGCCCTGTACCTGAAGTCCGCTGCCTCGGAGTAACCCTTGACTGTGCCTTGTCCATCAAACCGCACATCCAAGCTCTCACCACCTCCTGCCGCCTCCAACTCAAAAATATTTCCAGAATCCGTCCCATCCTCAACCCCCAATCTGCTAAACTACTAGTGCATGCCCTCATCATCTCCCGCCTCGACTACTGAAACCTCCTTCTGTGCGGCGTCCCTGCTAACATTCTCGCACCTCTCCAATCTGTCCTTAAGTCTGCTGCTCGACTAATCCACCCCTCTCCTCCACTTCTCCCTTCTGCAAATCCCTCCAATGGCTCCCAATTCACCAACGAATCCAATTCAAACTACAAGAGCTAGGGCCACACTAAACAGTGCACCCACATTAAATGGATGCAGTTACAGCAGAGCCCAGCCTGCTGTAATGCACACTGTTAACTGTTAGCAGAGCACTGTTAGCAGAGCAAAAGCTCACTGCCTAGGGCTTCCTGTGTGGCTGTAGTCATAGTAAACATCGGGTTACTATGGAACAGTGTTCACAGGAAGCACCCGACGTTAACGGTGTGCGTTACAGCAGGCTGGGTTCTGCTGTAACTGCATGTGTTTAACGTGGGTGCACTGTTCAGTGTGGCCCTAGCCTAACACTGACTTATAAAGTAGGGATGGGCAAATCTACTCGCTAGGACTCGTTACTCGGCGAGTAGTAAGGGACTCGCAGGACTCGGTACTGTGCGAGTTTCCCAGTGATTACTCGCACAGTAAACGAGTCCAATGCAAATCAATATCAATCCTAGTTTTGTCAGAGACGCTGACAAAACTAGGATTGCCTTTGACTTGCATTGGTCTGATTACTGTGCAAGTAATCGCTGGGAAACTCGCAAAGTAACTGCTGTTACTTTGCGAGCCGAGTCCAGCTGTCTTCTCTGTACAGGCTGCCGCAGCTCCAGGGTCCTAGAGCCCGCCTGCTCACAGAGATGATGTAGCAGAGCTGCGATTGTTCTCAGTCTGCTCATTCACTGTGCATAGACATCTATATCTATGCACAGGGGATGTAGCAGAGAGGACATCGCGTTTTGGACTACGTCGGACGGAAGAGGATTTTTTTAATTAAAGATGAAGTCTTTTTTTAACCCTTTATTGGAGATTCTTAGTGGCTGGGTCATACGTGGCCTGACATTAAGAATCTCGGGCTTAATACCAGCTTGTATAACAAAGCTGGTATTAACCCCTTTATTACCCAGCGTGCCACCGCCACCAGGGCCGCTGGAAGAGCCTGGTTCAGCGCCAGAGGATGGCACTTCAATGAATGCGCCATCTTCTGGGGCGGCTGCGGGCTGCAATTTGCAGCGGGGGGTACCCAGAAAGCTTGGGCATCCCTGCGCTGCGGATTCCAGCCCACAGCTGCTTAGCTGTACCTGGCTAGACATAGAAATTGCACGGAGCCCCACGCATTTTTTTAAAATTATTTCATGAAATTCATGAAATAATAAAAAAAAAGGGCTCCCCTATATTCTTGTGTATGGCCAGGTACAAATAGGCACCTGGGGTTGGGGGCAGCCCGTCGCTGCCTGCTGGATCTGGCTGGTTCCAGAAATACGGCGAAGCCCACGTGAAATTTTTTTCTGACAAATCCATAAAACAATGTAAATAAAAGGGACTGCGTCTTTATTAACCCCTGGACCATGGGCGAGGGGTTAATAAAGATGCTGTCCCTTTTTTAGGATTGTTTTATTGATTTTTCAGAAAAAAAATTACATGGACTTCGCCGTATTTCTGGAACCAGCCGGATCCAGCAGGCAGCGACGGGCTGCCCCCAACCCCCAGGTGCCTATTTGTACCTGGCCGGACACAAGAATATAGGGGAGCCCTTTTTTTTATTATTTCATGAATTTCATGAAATAATAAAAAAAAAATGCGTGGGGCTCCTCTGGCGCTGAACCCCGCTCTTCCAGCGGCCCTGGTGGCGGTGGCACGCTGGGTAATAAAGAGGTTAGGGCAAGCTTTGTATTATCAGCTGGCCCTAAGCCCGAAATTTATGGCGGTCACGCCAATATTAGACATGACCGCCATGAATTTCTATTAAATTGTTTAAAAAAAACACAACACAGAGAAAATTTTTTATTAGAAATAAAAAAAAAGCCATTAGGGACTCCATCTTTAATTAAAAAAATCCTCTTCCGTCCGACGCAGTCCAAAACGCGATGTCCTCTCTGCTACATCCCCTGTGCATAGATATAGATGTCTATGCACAGGGATGAGCAGACTGAGAACAATCTCAGCTCTGCTACATCAGGCAGCAGGCGGGCTCTAGGACCCTGGAGCTGCGGCAGCCAGCACAGAGGAGACAGCTGGACTCTTATCTGTGCGAGTTTCCCAGTGATTACTTGCACAGTAAACGAGTCCAATGCAAATCAATGGCAGGCTGAAGCTTCTGAGACACATCTGTGATTTGTAAATCGCACACTACTCGCTATTACTCGCTTCCCCATTCATTAACATTGGACTAGCTAGACTCGCAACGAGTAGCGAGTCCGGGCTCGGACTCGCTAGAGTCAAGCGATTCCGAGTAATTTAGGATTCGCCCATCACTATTATAAAGCCATCCACAATCTGTCCCCCCCATATATCTCTGAACTAATCTCCCGATATCATCCAACTCATAATTTTGAATCCTCCCAAAACCTCCTCCTCTCCTCCACACTTGTATGTTCCTCATCTAACCGCCTGCAAGACTTCGCCTGAGCATCCCCCATTCTCTGGAATTCTGCACCCCATCACGTCCGACTGTCCCCTACACTCAGAACCTTCAAGCGGAACATGAAAACGCTTCTCTTCAGAATAGCTTACAACCTGCAATGACCATGGTGCCACCTCACCACCTCTGGACCTGGTACTCCACCACAACTGGAGCTGGCGCTCCACCACCATTAGACCTGGCGCTCCACAACCACCAGACAGACCCAACCTACTGTCTCCCTCCCCACTGCCCTGTAGAATGTAAGACGGCAAGGGCAGGGTCCTCTCTCCCCTTTGTATTAGTCTGTCACTGTTAGTTTGTTCATTGTATTTTTAACTTGTTTGAATGTAACACTTTCTCATGTAAAGCACCATTGACTCAATAGTGCTCTATAAATAAATAGTAATAATAATTTCCTTTCACTTAGTCTAGCATTCAACCTCTGTTATAGGCTCTACAGTCATGGCCAAAAGTTTTGAGAATGATACAAATATTAATTTTTACAAAGTCTACTGCTTCAGTTTTTCTAATGGCAATTTGCATATACTCCAGAATGTCATAAAGAGTGATCAGCTTAACAGCAATTACTTGCAAAGTCAATATTTGCCTAGAAAATGAACTTTAACCCCCAAAACACATTTCAACATCACTGCAGTCCTGCCTTAAAAAGAGCAGCTAACATCGTTTTAGTGATTGTTCCATTAACACAGGTGTGGGTGTTGATGAGGACAGGGCTGGCGATCAATCAGTCATGATTAAGTAAGAATGACACAACTGGACACTTTAAAAGGTGTCTGGTGCTTGGTATCATTGTTTCTCTTCAGTTAACCATGGCTATCTCTAAAGAAACACGTGCAGCCATCATTGCACTGCACAAAAATGGCCTACAGGGAAGAGTATCGCAGCTAGAAAAATTGTACCTCAGTCAACAATCTATCGCATCATCAAGAACTTCAAGGAGAGAGCTTCCATTGTTGTCAAAAAGGCTCCAGGGCGCCCAAGAAAGACCAGCAAGCGCCAAGACCGTATCTTAAAACTGTTTCAGCTGCGGGATCGGACTACCAGCAGTGCCGAGCTTGCTCAGGAATGGCAGCTGGTGTGAGTGCTTCTGCACGCACTGTGAGGCGGAGACTCTTTGAGCAAGGCCTGGTTTCAAGGAGGGCAGCAAAGAAGCCACTTCTCTCCAGAAAAAACATCAGGGACCGACTGATATTCTGCAAAAGGTACAGGGAGTGGACTGCTGAGGACTGGGGGAAAGGTACAGGGAGTGAACTGCTGAGGACTGGGGAAAGGTACAGGGAGTGGACTGCTGAGGACTGGGGGAAAGGTACAGGGAGTGGACTGCTGAGGACTGGGGTAAAGTAATTTACTCTGATGAATCCCCTTTTCGATTGTTTGGGACATCTGGAAAACAGCTTATTCGGAGAAGAAGAGGTGAGTGCTACCACCAGTCTTGTCTCATGCCAACTGTAAAGCGTCCTGAAACCATTCATGTGTGGGGTTGCTTCTCAGCCAAGGGAATCAGCTCACTCACAGTCTTGCCTAAAAACATAGCCATGAATAAAGAATGGTACCAGAATGTCCTCCAAGAGCAACTTCTCCCAACCGTCCAAGAGCAGTTTGGCGCCTAAGAATGTCTTTTCCAGCATGATGGAGCACCTTGCCATAAAGCAAAGGTGATAACTAAATGGCTCAGGGAACAAAACATAGAGATTTTGGGTCCATGGCCTGGAAACTCCCCATATCTTAATCCCATTGAGAACTTGTGGTCAATCATCAAGAGACGGGTGAACAAACAAAAACCAACAAATTCTGCCAAAATGCAAGCATTGATTTAGCAAGAATGGACGGCTATCAGTCAGGATTTGGTCCAGAAGTTGATTGAGAGCAGCCAGGGAGAATTGCAGAGGTCCTGAAGAAGAAGGGTCAACACTGCAAATATTGACTTGCTGCATTAACTCATTCTAACTGTCAATATAACCTTTTGGTATCATAATATGATTGCAATTATATTTCTGTATGTGATATAAACATCAGACAAACACAAATAAAAACTAGAGGGCAGCAGATCATGTGAAAATATCATTTTGGTGTCATTCTCAAAACTTTTGGCCATGACTGTAAAGTGAGCATAAATCACATCTCAACACAGTGTACACACCCCAGCTAAACAACACACTGCCACCACTCATCAAACATACCATTGATAAGTTCCCACATATATACTACTGTTTGACAATGAGGTCACAAACTCTCTATAAGGCTATGAATTCTTTAGAGCATGCAAGGATCAACCTTATTAAAGTTTTAAGCTTTAATATAACAATTACACTGCTACAATAAAAATACATAAAAGCTAAAAATAAAAAGGACACACAGATATGCAAAACAGTCATAAAATTAAATGGGAGAAATACCTAATTTCCAGTCTAACGTTATGTTCTGTATCCTTGGGGGAAGGAGAAATTAAATATGGATTGCATCAGCATTTAGCTGACCCCCCAACTGTGAACATTTTCTTTGGGTTAGGCAGCTTTTTATAGGTTTTGCCTAGGGTTCAGGCTTCCAGGGCAGCCTCTAAATTTAATATTCTAATCTAGGGTCTTTGACTGGACCACGTTTTTTTTTAGTAATGATTACATTGCATATTTAATGCTTTGTGTTTTACAGCCCCCTCCCAATCCTATAGCAGGTGAGGTCCTGCCACCAACAACTGTTTGTGCCGTCCCTCTGAAGCTTGCAGAGGTGTCAGAAATTATTTCACGCTCTGTTTTCTCCTGGAGACTCCTTGGTTTTCAGTTCCTGTATTTAGGATGAGTACAGGTTATACCCATTCTGTGTAGAGATGCAACCTTGAATAAATGTTAATTTACTGCTGTTGTCATACATTATCCCCTACAAACACATATTTCCTTTAAAGAGAAGATGGAGAAACTTATTTTTTTTTCTTCACATCTGAGAAAAACTGATGACACTTATCAAATTCTGATCAGAAAAATCAGACTGCTTTTCTCGAATGCGGAGAAAACAGTCATGTGACTCTACGATTAAGAGTAGTGACAAATGGTTAAATATAACTAAGTCTGGTCAAACAAGTATATAACATTGCAAAAAGATATACGGGTGCATCTCAATGAATTAGAATATCATCAAAAAGTGAATTTATTTCAGTAATTCAATACATACAGTGAAACACATATATTATATAGAATCATTACACACAGAGGGATCTATTTCAAGTGTTTATTTGTGTAAATGTTGATGATTATGACCAGGGGTGGATTAAGGGTAGCCTGTTTCCCGGGCTGTTCAGACCCTGTGGGCCCCCCGGTCATGTGACATTACAAATACTGAGGTAAAAACTCACCAAATACTCACCGTGTGCACGAGGCATCATGAATACTGAGGTAATGTCTGGCCCACAAGGGTTGGGGTACTTGGATCTCAGGCGTACTGATACGAGGATGTCACGGGTGGTTGGTGCCCGAGTCAGTGCCCTTGGGGAGACAATAAAAAAGGGTTGAAAATAATAAAGTTGTCAGTCGTGACGTCACCTGTAGGTCCGGTGATGGCACTGGAGCTTCTGGGACCTCCAGGGTAATGGGCAGCAGCAAAGTGTTGTAGCTCTCTACAGGTAGAGCGGGGTCTCCAGGGCTGTATTGATGGAATGGTGGAGTAGGACAGCGCAGTCGTTGCGGCACAATGCAGGAAAAACACAGTTCATTAGTAAGGAACACAGACACGTTGCTCACTCTGTACTTTACTCCTGTAATCTGCAGTCTAATAGCGTATGCAGTTGTTTCAGCTAGGGTAGTGGACCGGGTGGTCCTGGCAGTAAGTAATGTCCTACTGAAGCTCCGGTGATGTTCCTTCTCTATACTCGCTCTGTCCTACCTCTGCGCACTCCTTCTTTCTCGCGCTGCCCTGCACGAATCTCGCATGTTGAACCAGGCCCGTCGGGTGATATAGGAGACCTCTCTCCCTCTAGAGGAAACCCAACCCAGTTTAGTGCTTCTGGTGGAGACTGTGCTTAGTTTGGGCGTTTGGATCCTATGAAGACATCGACCATGCCGGTAGTTTGCTGTTCAGGGATTGTCAGCACTGCTGAACACTTTCCTGCTCTTCCCCACTCACTATATAACCTAGCTCTCCTCCTACCGAGACTGATTGGTCCCCTATCACTAGGTGTGTGTGTGTGGTTGTGGAGCTTCAGGCTTCTATTACCCCCTACCAGAACAAAGCATACTGCACCTTCTGTTAGGAGTGCAGTACTCAGCGTGTGCACGAGAACTTACAAATACTGAGGAAAAACCTCTCCAAATACTCAGCGTGTGCACGAGAACTTACAAATACTGAGGAAAAACCTCTCCAAATACTCAGCATGTGCACGAGGCCTTAGGCCCCATGCACACGCTGAGTGTTTGATGAGTTTTTTCCCTCAGGATTTGTAGACAAAACCAGGAGTGGAGCAATCAGAGGAAAGGTCTAATAGAAACACCTGCACCACTTCTATATTTATCACCCACTCCTGGTTTTGGCTACAAATCCTGAGGTAAAAAACTCACCAAATACTCAGCGTGTGCACGTGGCCTTACAAATACTGAGATAAAAACCTCTCCAAATACTCAGTGTGTGCACGAGAAATTACAAATACTGAGGTAAAAACTTCTCCAAATACTCAGTGTGTGCATGAGAACGTACAAATACTGAGGTAAAGCCTCTCCAAATACTCACCGTGTGCACAAGGCCTAACAGATACTGAGATGAAAACCCTGACCAAATACTGACCATGTGCACAAGGCCTAACAGATACTGAGATAAAAACCTGACCAAATACTCACCGTGTGCACAAGGCCTAACAGATACTGAGATAAAAACCTCACCAAATACTCACCGTGTGCACGAGGCCTTAAGGCCACGTTACACACACAGATATCTGTGACCAACATCTGAACAGATCTCTGGTCGCAGTGTGATCATGGACACATTGTTACATTTTGTGGCTGTGTACAAATGTAACAATGTGTCCATGATTTCACTGCAACCAGAGATCTGTTCAGAAGTTGGTCACAGATATCTGTGTGTGTAACGTGGCCTTTACAGATACTCAGGTATAAAAACCTCACCAACTATTCAGAGTGTGCACCCACTGCCCCTCCACCTTGGATAGACACATGTGAAATGCCTCTACATGCTGTGTGCGCCCTTCTATCTGAACATTTTCCTTAAATCATGTATGTATGTATGGACTCCATACATACATGATCCAAGGAAAATATCCACATATAGGGGCAGGACACACACAGCATGTAGACACATTTTACATGCATCTCTATCATGTTAATCAAGAATCTTGATTAATATGATAGAAACAAATGTGAAATGCCTCTACATGCTGTGTGTGCCCTCCTATCTGGATATTTTGCTAGAATCATGTATGTATGGAGTCCATACATACAGTAATATGATCCAAGGAAAATATCCACATATAGGGGCAGGATACACACAGCATGCAGAGGCATTTCACATGTCTCTATCATGTTAAAGGGAACCTGTCACCTGGATCTAAGCCCCTACTATATCACTACCTGTCCCTGCACCTTCCTAGCTGCTCCCTATCTATCCCTCTCTGAGCTAAATCCGCCCTATAAAACAGCAGAAAAATAACTTATAACTTACAGAAGTCCCTGAGGCTGGGGACTGAAAAGGCGGCCCCAGGCTCCATTCTGCCCCTCCTTGATGCAGCAGCACACGCCCCGCTGGGCGGCGTTATTCTTTCTTCATCGCCACCTCCTCCATTTGGACTGCTCCTCATTGGCAGTGAGTAGGCAGGCCACATGTGTGCTCTTCTCCAGCACCCGTGGTGTTTTACCAATGTCTTCCCGCACGTCTACGTCATGACGTGTGGGAGGAAGAGGTGGGTGATAGCGCTGCTGTCACAGTGTGGTGCCAGTGCGGACGGTCTGTCACAACAGTGTGGCGGATAAAAATGGGGCAATTTACCCTGGGCTACTGGGCCCCCCACAGCACTGGGCCTCGGGCTACCGCCCAGATTGACCTCATTATAATCCGCCACTGATTATGGCTTACAGTCAATGAAAGCCCAAAGTTCATTATCTTAGAAAACTAAAGCAGGGAGGATGTCCACAGGAGCTTCATAAACCTGAATGCTCTAAAAATGCCACCTAAGCACAGCACTAAAAGGGAGAGCCAAGGAAGTATGATGGGTGCGTGACTAATGAAACTGATGGCCACATACAGCCCCCCCCACACACACGCACGTCGGTTGTAGCATTCTAAATCCTATAAAGACTTATGAGATGCCCTCCCTCCCCTTCATTATGTATTAATGTCCCCCATCCAGGTTTATATGTTCCCCATCCTGGTATAAATGTCCTTGTTCAGGTATATATAGTCTTCATCTTGATGCAATCCTTGAATATATGACCCTCGTTCTGGTATATATGTCCCCATCTTGGTATATATGTTCCTATCTTGGTATGTATGTTTCCATCCTAATATATGTGATCCCCTTCTTGGTACACATGGTCCCCATACTGGTATATATGGGGCATCCTGGTATATAGTCCCCATTCTGGGTCTCTGTACCACATTGCATTGCAGGTTGATGTGTGTCCTCGGCGAGGATTCAGATCCAACTGAAGCGAATTCTGGGGTCGGTGGGCCACATGAACACGGTCATTAGGCCCCTTCCCTCCATTCAGAAAAAAAGTTAAAAACAAAATGTAAATATAAGTTGACATTGACATAAAAATATCCATTGTAAATTTGTGCTGTGCTTGAAGACCCAGCCATATGACCAACATTAAGAAAAATTATCACACTGAAGCCTGGCCAAAGTAGTGTCTGATCAAGCATGGACACCAATCCCTATTGATTTTCAGGCACTTTGTAATTGAGGCTATCAAACTACCCGAACTTATCATATTCATCAAATCTAAATTGCCTTTGAGTGACTAATACACTGGATTGGGTCTAGAGCAGAGCACTGCCCAGAGATGCTGGAAATGCCCGGAGATACTGGCGATGCCCGGAGATGCTGGCGATGCCTGGAGATGTGGGCAATGCCCAGAGATGTCGGCGATGCCTGGAGATGCTGGCAATGCCCGGAGATGCCGGTGATGCCCTGAGATGCCCGAAGATGCCTGAGATGCACCAAGTCCGATTGTTGAAGAACTAAACCGTTTTGTGAATCCTGGGCAGTAAGACATAGCCATGTGCCCAGACTCATTCCACAATCTCTTGGCATCGATAGCACATTCCTGTGCGGTGATCGGTGTGCACGGTGACTGCAGTAATGGTGCGGGAATGTAATCCTGTAAACACTAGATGCTTTCTCTGTGACCGTCCAGAATATACATTTGATCATCCATCATAATGAATATTAAAGACCTTTTTGTTTGTTTGTTTTTTTAATACAAACTTCTATTATCTCTGTTTGCTTTAAAGAGATGATACCAAGGAGAAAAACAATGAAAATGTTTTGTTCATAAATAATGATATTACAATGGGAGGTGCAGATACAGCTGAAGTAATGGGGCACCGGTGAGCAAGTGGGTCAAACCATAGCAACATCTCCCTTTAACTTGTATGTTTTCCCGATTTTTCATTGCTTTAGTCCAGTTTTGATTCCTCCTAAACATCCTTACAGCCAAGACAATTGTTTTGTTATCATGCAGCATCTGGACAAAAATCTTGGGTCACTCATCTTAATAATTGAATTCAGGTTTTTTATTCATCCCTATGGTCCTCAGCATATAACCTTCAGCCCCTTGTTGCTGGTATATGACATCCAGCCCATCATCCCCAGTGTATAAGCCCTTCCTCCCGATGTATAACATCTGTCCCCTCGTCCCCCATGTATAAAATCCAGCTGTTCCCCCCAGTGTATAACATCAAGCCCCTCAACAAAAGGTTGATACATAAAATGAGAGCAATGGGGATAGGGGAAAATATGTGTAAGTGGGTTAAGAACGAGCTCAGTGATATGAAACAAAGGATGGTCATTAATGGCACACACTCAGAATGGGTCACAGTTAACAGTGGGGTACCACAGGGGTCAGTGTTGGGCCCACTTCTATTTAATATATTTATTAATGACCTTGTAGGGGGCATACAGAGTAGAATCTCAATATTTGCAGATGACACTAAACTCTGCAGGGTTATCAATACAGAGGAGGACAATTTTATATTACAGGAGGATCTATGTAAACTAGAAGCTTGGGCTGATAAATGGCAAATGAGCTTTAATGAGGATAAATGTAAGGTCATGCACTTGGGCAGAGGAAACAAAATGTATAATTCTGTGCTTAATTGTAAAACACTGGGCAAAACTATCACTGAAAAAGACCTGGGTGTATGGGTAGATGATAAGCTCACATTTAGTGGCCAGTGTCAGGCAGCTGCTGCAAAGGAAAATAAAATAATGGGATGCATTAAAAGAGGCATAGATGCTCATGAGAACATAATTTTACCTCTATACAAGTCACTAGTGCGACCACACTTAGAATACTGTGTACAATTCTGGTCTCTGGTGTATAAGAAAGCCATAGCTGAACTAGAGCGGGTCCAGAGAAGAGCGACCAAGGTTATTAGAGGACTGAGGGGTCTGCAATACCAAGACAGGTTATTAAACTTGGGGTTATTTAGCTTGGAAAAATGAAGGCTTAGGGGTGATCTTATAATAATGTATAAATATATGAGGGGACAGTACAGAGACCTTTCTAATGATCCCTTTACTCTTAGGCCTGAGACGGGGACAAGGGGACATCCTCTACGTCTGGAGGAAAGAAGGTTTAATCATAATCACAGACGTGGATTATTTACTGTAAGAGCAGTGAGACCGTGGAACTCTCTGCCACATGATGTTGTAATGAGTGAGTCACTACTAACATTTAAAGGGAACCTGTCACCTAGATTTAAGGCCCTACACTATCACTACCTGTCCCTACACCTTCCTAGCTGCTCCCTATGTATCCCTATCTGAGCTAAAGGGGCCCTATAAAAGATCAGAAAATAACATAACTTACAGAAGTCCCTGAGGCTGGGGACTGAAAAGGCAGCAGGATGGAGCCAGAGGAGCAGGATGGAGCCGGAGGAGTAGGATGGTGGCAGGGTGGAACAGGATGGGGGCGGCAGGATGGAGCAAGCGGGGCAGGATGGTGGTGAGCAGGGCAGGATGGTGGCGAGGGGCAGGATGGGGCGAACGGGGTAGGATGGAGCGAGCGGGGCAGGATGGAGCCGGAGGAGCAGGATGGAGCCGAAGGAGCAGGAAGGTGGCAGATGGGGGGGCAGGATGATGGCGTGCGGGGCAGGATGGAGCGAGTGGGGCAGGATGGTGGCGGGGGCAGGATGGAGCCGGCGGGGCAGGATGGAGCCGGTGGGGCAGGATGGTGCGAGCGGGGCAGGATGGTGGTGAGCGGGGCAGGATGGAGCGAGCGGGGCAGGATGGAGCGAGCAGGGCAGGATGGTGGTGAGCGGGGCAGGATGGAGCGAGCGGGGCAGGGTGGAGCGAGCGGGGCAGGATGGAGCGAGCGGTGCACGATGTAGCGAGTGGGGCAGGATGGAGCGAGCAGGGCTGGATGGAGTGAGCGGGGAAGGATGGAGCCGGAGGAGTAGGATGGTGGCGGAGGGAAGGGGGGGCAGGGTGGGGGGCAGGATGGGGGGCAGGATGGAGTCGGCAGGGCAGGATGGAGCCGGCAGGGCTGGATTGTGCGAGCGGGGCAGGATGGTGCGAGCGGGGCAGGATGGAGCGAGCAGGGCAGGATGAAGCGAGCTGGGCAGGATGGAGCGAGCGGGGCAAGATGGAGCGAACAGGGCAGGATGGAGCAAGCAGGGCAGGATGGAGCCGGAGGAGCAGGATGGAGCCGGAGGAGCAGGATGGAGGCGGGGTAGGGGCAGGATGGGGGGGGCAGGATGGTGGTGAGCAGGGCAGAATGGAGCGAGCAGGGCAGGATGGAGCAAGCGGGGCAGCATGGTGGCCGGGGGGGGCAGGATGGAGCAAGCGGGGCTGGATAGAGCGAGCAAGGCAGGATAGAGCCAGAGGAGCAGGATGGAACCAGAGGAGTAGGATGCAGGTGGGAGGGGGGCAGGATAGAGTTGAGCGGGGCAGGATGGAGCGAGCGGGGCCGGATGAAGCAAGCGGGGCAGGATTGTAGCGAGCGGGGCAGGATGCAGCGAGCAGGGCAGGATGGAGCCGGAGGAGCAGGATGGTGGCGGGGGGGGGAACAGGATGGTGGCAGGGGGACTAGATAGAGCGGGGCAGGATAGAGCGAGCAGGGCAGGATGGTGGCGAGCGGGGCAGGAAGGAGCGAGCGGGGCAGGATGGTGGCGGGGGGCAGGATGGAGCGAGCGGGGCAGGATGGAGCTGAAGGAGCAGGATTGAGCTGGAGGAGCAAGATGGTGGTGGGGGGGCAGGATGGGGGGGCAGGATGGTGGCGGGGGGGCAGGATGGAGCGAGCGGGGCGGGATGGAGCCGGCAGGGCAGGATGGAGCCGGCGAGACAGGATGGAGTGAGCGGGGCAGGATGGAGCGAGTGGGGCGGGGGGGGGGGCAGGATGGAGCAAGCGGGGCAGGATGGAGCGAGTGGGGCAAGATGGTGGCGGGGGGGCAGGATGGAGCGAGTGGGGCAGGATAGTGGTGAGCAGGGCAGGATGGTGGTGGGGGGGCAGGATGGAGCAAGTGGGGCAGGATGGAGCCAGAGGAGCAGGATGGAGCCAGAGGAGCAGGATGGTGTCGGGGGGGCAGGATGGAGTGAGCGGGGCAGGATGGAGCCAGCATGGCAGGATGGAGTCGGCGGGGCAGGATGGAGTCGGCGGGGCAGGATGGAGCAAGCGGGGCAGGATGGAGCGAGTGGGGCAGGATGGAGCCAGGGGGCAGGATGGAGCGAGCGGGGCAGGATGGAGCCAGGGGGCAGGATGGAGCGAGTGGGGCAGGATGGAGCAAGCGGGGAAGGATGGAGCGAGCGGGGCTGGATGGGGGCGGGGGGCAGAAAGGAGCGAGCGGGGCAGGATGGAGCAAGCGGGGCAGGATGGTAGCGAGCGGGGCAGGATGCAGCGAGCAGGGCAGGATGGAGCGAGCAGGGCAGGATGGAGCCGGAGGAGCAGGATAGTGGCGGGGGGGCAGGATGGTGGCAGGGGGACTGGATAGAGAGAGCGGGGCAGGATGGTGGTTGAGCGGGGCAGGATGGAGCGAGCGGGGCAGGATGGTGGCGGGGGGCAGGATGGAGCGAGCGGGGCAGGATGGAGCTGGAGGAGCAGGATGGAGCCGGAGGAGCAAGATGGTGGTGGGGGGGCAGGATGAGGGGTCAGGATGGTGGCAGGGGGGCAGGATGGAGCGAGTGGGGCAGGATGGTGGTGAGCAGGGCAGGATGGTGGTGGGGGCAGGATGGAGCAAGCGGGGCAGGATGGAGCCAGAGGAGCAGGATGGAGCCAGAGGAGCAGGATGGTGTCGGGGGGGCAGGATGGAGTGAGCGGGGCAGGATGAAGTCAGCAGGGCAGGATGGAGTCGGCGGGGCAGGATGGAGCAAGCGGGGCAGGATGGAGCGAGTGGGGCAGGATGGAGCCAGGGGGCACAATGGAGCGAGCGGGGCTGGATGGAGTCGGAGGGGAAAGCAGGATGGAGCAAGGAGGGCAGGATGGAGCTGACGGGGCAGGATGGAGCTGGCGGGGCAGGTTGGAGCCGGGGGGCAGGATGGAGCGAGTGGGGCATGATGGTGGCGGGGGGGGCAGGATGGAGCGAGCGGGGCAGGATGGAGCAAGCGGGGAAGTATGAGCGAGCGGGCAGGATGGAGCGGGGGGTGGCAGGATGGAGCAAGCGGGGCAGGATGGAGCTGGCGGGGCAGGGTGGAGTGAGCGGGGCAGGATGGTGGTGGGGGGGCAGGATGTAGCGAGCAGGGCAGGATGGAGCGAGCGGGGCAGGATGGAGCCAGGGGGGCAGGATGGAGCGAGTGGGGCATGATGGTGGCGGGGGGACAGGATGGAGCGAGCGGGGCAGGATGGAGCGAGCGGGGCAGGATGGAGCGGGGGGTGGCAATATGGAGCAAGCAGGGCAGGATGGAGCAAGCGGGGCAGGATGGAGCCAGGGGAGCAGGATGGAGCAAGCGGAGAAGGATGGAGCGAGCGGGGCAGGATGGAGCGAGCGGGGCAGGATGGAGTGAGCGGGGCAAGATGGAGCCAGGGGGGCAGGATGGAGTGAGTGGGGCATGATGGTGGCGGGGGGGCAGGATGGAGCGAGCGGGGCAGGATGGAGCGAGCGGGGCAGGATGGAGCAAGCGGGGCAGTATGAGCGAGTGGGGCAGGATGGAGCGGGGGGGTGGCAGGATGGAGCAAGCGGGGCAGGATGGAGCAAGCGGGGCAGGATGGAGCCGGCGGGGCAGGATGGAGCCAGCGGGGCAGGGTTGAGTGAGCAGGGCAGGATTGAGCCAGGGGGTGGTGGGGCAGGATGGAGTGAGTGGGGCAGGATGGAACGAGCGGGGCAGGATGATGGTGGGGGAGCAGGATGGTGGCGGGGGTCAGGATGGTGGCGGGAGGCAGGATGGAGCGAGCGGGGCAGGATGGTGGCGAGCAGGGCAGGATGGTAGTGGGGGCAGGATGGAGGGAGCGGGGCAGGATGGAGCTGGAGGAGCAAAATGGAGGCGGAGGAGCAGGATGATGGCGGGGGGGGCAGGATAGGTGGGGCAGGATGGGGGGGCAGGATGGTGGCTGGGGGGCAGGATGGTGGTGTGGGGGCAGGATGGAGCGAGCGGGGCAGGATGGAGCCGACGGGGCAGGATGGAGCGAGCGAGGCAGGTCGGAGCGAGGGGGCAGGTTGGAGCGAGCATGGCAGGATGGAGCGAGCGGGACAGGATGGTATCCGACAGGGATGGTCACTATCACTACCCGGTCTGGACGGGTTAGACATGAAGTGGGGATGGTAAGGTCTCTTCCCTATGATGTGATTTTGGGGAGGGATTTGCCTCTGTTCTTGACTTTGTGTGAGAGGCAAACTAATCCTGAGGTAATGGATGGTCCGGGCCCTGAGCCCGAGGATCCTGACTCTGGGATACCTGCCATAGGGGTCACCAATATATGGACAGAGTGAAATCCTGGTAGGTGTTCCCAAGAGGTAAAAGCAGGAGATTTCAGAGCATCCGACCCCCGGATACGAGTGCGGAAGCGCCAACCACAACATCCTAAGACCTGTAGACGTCCTCAAAGTACAGACGGTGACTCCACTGTGGACGTAGGGCTGCTGGACTCAGAAGACCCACCCAATCGTGTAGCAGATGACGTAGCATCAGGACTCCACATAGTCAAAGGGATAGGAGGACCGTGCTATCGTACTGGCCGTTGGGGGAGGGGGAGGCCACCCACAGACATGCCTCTGAGACATAGGGTGACTGGGTCCGATTGGTCTTGGTACACAAGGAAACAGTTGGTGCCGGTACGGGACCGCGTGTTAGACGCGGACGTCCCTGGTCGATAGTCCCCTCGACTGGTGGGCCCCGAGGCAAGGAGGCCCTATCTCGAGGCCCTGGAGCATGGGCTTGTGTTCTGCCCCACGGGCTTGAACAGAGGGGGGAGGTATGTGGTGATGCGGCCCAGATGTGTCCCCTGACCGATATACAGCACATGGGGGATTGTATCTTTAGTTCTGTGGCAGCACTCACAGGGTTAGCAGCAGTTAGATCTGAGCTGAGTGCTGATTGAAAGCACTGACACCCACCTGTGATGGTATAGGAGATTATACGACCTACCCTGGTCTGAGGAGTGGGACAGAACATGAGGAGCTTCTGTGTGAAACTAACACAGCCTTGGAGCTCTCTCAGAGAGGACGTTCATGAGACTAATGAGCGGACAGTGAGAAGGTAAAGGTTGTGTGCGGACAACACAGCCTAGCTGAGAGGATTGGCTGTGGCCCCGATCAGGACAGAGCCCCGGCAGAGGTACAGAGCATATCGGTCTGTGGGTTGGAGGTCTGTAAATACCTGTACTGTGCCAATAAACTGTGTGTTTTGTGAACAGTTGCCTGGGTCACTGCCTTCCGTCGTGCCGATCCTAACCGCTACCTTACAATATATATATATATATATCAGCAAAGGAATAGATAGCGTTATGGTAGTATAGGTACTGGATATTAATAGTAGGCAGAACTGACCTTAATAATCCATACCCAGATTTGATCTTTTAACATAGTGAGAGCTAGCCAGTATACAATGTAATGGCCAGCGGCTGAGCTTGTAACAAAGCAAAATGTACTGGGAAATGTATGACACTCTACTAGCATATATATTATCGGCACTTTGTGGCTAGACCTAACCATGTCTAACCATGTCTTGTCTTGCAATTCTATACAGTCATATTGATTGGAAATTGTAAAGCACAATAGTCATAATGTCAAGACCAGAAGGCTCAAGCTTACTAGGTCACCAAACACCCAAAGTGGTATGACTTTTTGTAAGCATAATGGCTCAGGTTCAACAGAATTTCCAATACTCCCAATGGTATGACCCAAGATTTCCTGCACTAGTAATTTTATGATGCAATTGGTGACAGATATAGCAAACATGGACTCCATCTCGAATGAGGATACATGGTAGACGTCTACACGGAACTGCATTGTGTGGCGATGACGCTTTGCGTTCATCCGTGTAAACCTTTAATCTTTACATGTATTGTTTGTAATGATTAATTTTCCATTGTAAGAGTACATTTTGAACATCGATATAATTACATTACAGGCAGATGGCAATATGTCCTACAAGGCAAAGAACGACTCCAAACAATAGAAATGAAAGTTCTTTGCGACTCTTTACATGAAGAAACAAGCACTTAGGGCACATTCCCAGGGAATGCTCTGTCCCTGTTCATAGGTTGTCAATTAGCATTTCTGTCATAGGAGAAGAACTCATCCATCAATTACAGAGCAATGGAAGATGATATTTGTGATAATAGGGCTATTAGCTGGATTGTCAGGCTCACATTTTTAGTGAATAAGTACCCGGTCTCCTGACTGTAAATTGAAGCCTCACGTTTTGGGCTGTCTCATAATCTAGTCTTACATTCTTAAGCCATAGCTTCGTGCACCGTCATTGCAATGCCAAACCCAACCCCTGATGAATCTTGTTATAACTAATCACATCTTCTGAGACTGACAAATATGCTCTAATTAAACGCTCGGGGATTTAATGACTTGTTTTTCAAAGTTATGTTAACGTGAAGGAAGCAAAGGTAGAAGGGAGACGAGCAGAGGTAGAAGCCTATGGAATCTTTATTTATAGAAATGATATCTAGGCCTCCTGCTTTATAACCCCATAAGTTAACAGCCCTATATTATTAGGGTGGAGAGGCATAGCTAGGGGTCTGGATCCGGGGTGGGCAAAATGTCTGAGTGGGCCCCTAACTAAGTAACACTGATTACAACTATGGCAGCACACCCTAATAATGGATCCAGGAGAACCTCAGCAGATGACTGATCCCAGTGCTGCTGGTACAATACACAGAAGTGACAGTGGTGCTGGTACAATACACACAGGTGACAGTGGTGCTGGTACAATACACAGAGGTGACAGTGCTGCTGGTACAATACACACAGGTGACAGTGCTGCTGGTACAATACACACAGGTGACAGTGCTGCTGGTACAATACACAGAGGTGACAGTGCTGCTGATACAATACACAGATGTGACAGTGCTGCTGGTACAATACACACAGGTGACAGTGCTGCTGGTACAATAAACAGAGGTGACAGTGGTGCTGGTACAATACACACAGGTGACAGTGCTGCTGGTAGAATACACAGAGGTGACAGTGCTGCTGGTACAATACACACAGGTGACAGGGCTGCTGGTACAATACAGACAGGTGACACTGCTGCTGTACAATACACACATGATCCCGGGTAATCATGATCCCGGGATCCTTTAAAGGGATGAAACGGGGAGTGCTGCAACCAGAGCAGTTATCTCGAGGAAGTGGAAAACCAATCTGATCCCAAGTTTACATGAGTGGCTCATGGAGCTCGACCACATCCGTAGGATGGAGAGGCTATCTGCGCATTCTGAGGCCCAAGTAGAGAAATATTTCAGTTCCTGGCAGGAGTTGCTTATGTTTAAACAATCTCCTGAGATTGTGGATGTTCTTTCTTTGTAGTACACATCTGTCTACTCAGCTGTCTGGTGGTTGAGGCTTTACATTTAGTGAGTGCTCATAACCACAGGCTGTCACAGGATATTTTTACCTCTCCCCCCAGCCTTTTCCCTTTTCTTTTTTCTTCTAAGGCTAGGGTCTGACCTGCGTCAGCCCTCAGCTTGCCGAATACGCTTAAACCTTAGGATCTGGCAACTCGCCTCTCCTGACCTGCGTCTTCGTGTGACAGGGTCCCAATCTAGCCAATCTAGTGGCCACAGGTGACTTCAAGATGTCCCCTGGCCCTATATGACCACCATCTTGCGGAGTGTCCACGGTTGTGGCTGCTGCCCTTGCAAGCCTGCAGCCTCCGGTTTTACTAGCTAAGTCTAAAGGTACCTTTACACGCCGCTACAGAAGGTTAGAAACAACCGGGTTCTTCACGTGCACGAGCACGTACCAACGGTTGCAAACGGTACCCGATACCTCCTTTACACGCCGCTACAAGGTGCTCTACAGAAGGTTTAATCTATCTCTGGATGCACCGCCGGGTGCCTCAAGTTACCTTCTGTAGAGCACCTTCCCTCATTTACACGCCGCTACAGAAGGTAATAAGGGAGGACCTGGGGCAGCAGGGACAACACATAGGCGTGCCAGAGTTGTGGATTACGAGACGCTCGAACGGTCATTGGACAAAGCAATAGCATCATGATTGGCCAGCCAGCGCAGGAAGGCTGGCTAATACATGATGCTATTGGAATTGTCTAGTGTGACTGCTCAGCTCCTTAAATATGCCGCCCTATGCAGGGACAACCAATCGTAACGCTGGAGCTTCCACCAATGATTGCTGAAGGGGGGCGGTATCCCGGAGGCTGTGTCACGCCCCAGGGAGTTAACTAGGTGACGAAAAAACCTTCCTGTTCCTCATTTAGACGCCGCTACCATTGGGTTGAAACCAACCTGTTTTTGAGCACTGCTCAAAAACAGGTGTCGACAGTGACCGGTGGAAACAACCTGATTTACACGCCGCTACCTCGCGGTGTTTTGACGGTGCAAGATACATTTGTCTCCGACACCCGGTTGTTTCTAACCTTCTGTAGCGGCGTGTAAAGGTACTTTTATTTACTTTACTTATACCGAACACTTAACCATAAACTTGATGATGCGTCACCCACTCCCACACATCCTCCTCGCCCTACCCCCTATCTGTCAGGGTCCCCCAGGGCTCGGTTCTTGGACCATTACTGTTCTCAATCTACACTCTCGGCCTAGGGCAACTCATTGAGTCCCATGGCCTCCAATATCACCTCTACGCCGATGACACCCAAATCTACCTGTCTGGTCCTGACATCGACTCCCTTCTATCCAAAATTCCACACTGCCTGTCCGCCATCTCATCCTTCTTCTCTGCTCGCTTTCTTAAGCTGAACATGGACAAAACTGAGTTCATAGTCTTCCCCCCAAGACGCTCCCCCTCACTACCTGACCTATCCATCGTCGTCAACGACTGCTCTCTCTCTCCAGTCCCCCATGCCAAGTGCCTCGGGGTTATCCTTGACTCTTCCCTCTCCTTCAAGCCCCACATCCAGGCCCTCGCCACCTCCTGCCGACTCCAGCTCAAAAACATCTATAGGATCTGCACTTTCCTTGACCACGACACTGCTAAAACCCTTATTCACGCTCTCATCATCTCCCGCCTCGATTACTGCAACCTCCTGCTCACCGGCCTCCCCAATACCTCCCTTGCACCTCTCCAATCTATCTTGAACTCCGCTGCCCGCCTAATCCATCTGTCTCCCCGCTACTCCCCTGTCCCCCTCCTCTGCCAAGCCCTTCACTGGCTCCCTACTTCCCAGAGATCCCGGTTTAAAACATTAACCATGACATACAAAGCCATTCACAACCTGTCCCCTCCATACATCTCTGACATGGTCTCCCGATACCTACTCTCACGCAACCTGCGATCCTCCCAAGAGCTTCTCCTCTACTCCCCCCTCATCTCCTCTTCGCACAACCGCATACAGGATTTCTCCCGTGCTTCACCCAGACTCTGGAACTCACTGCCCCAACACATCAGACATTCTCCTACTCTGGGAACCTTCAAAAGAAGCCTGAAGACCCACCTGTTCCGCCAAGCCTACCACCTGCAATAAGACCCGGTCCACCACACCTCCTCACGACTGGAATTTCCCCCTCCCACTCTATCCCCACCTGCCCCTCGTAGACTGTGAGCCTTTGTGGACAGGATTTCTCCCCTCTTGTTTCTGTACAACCGAATTGTCAACATTTATTGTTACTTGTATTGTTACTATGTTACTTGTCCTAGTCTGCCCTTTTTAGCATGTAAAGCGCCATGGAATATAATGGCGCTATATAAATTAATAATAATAATAATAAAATAATGTGAGCCATAAATATTAGTCCACTCGTCATATCTGCCAGACTAACTGAACATCGCCTGACAGCGGGACAAGAGGAACAACGCGGTAACCAGGCAGATGATTGGGTTTATCCTGACATTCTACCAGAGCGATGCCTCATTTCTTCTTACGATATATCTTGGGTGATGTGTCATTATTCTTTATTATTATAATTTACTTTTGTTGATTTTGAAGCTAATGGCATTTTTTTATTGCTACTTGAGAGCACTAGGAATAAGGAATATAAAAGAATGATATAACATTCCATTATAACAGTAGAATTCAAGTAGAAATGCTTGAAGATCTACATTTAAACCCATTTTGAGCGGTATAAAATGGATGTATAGGATTCCTGGGTCAAGCTGTCACAGACTGAGCTTTTTATGCCATATTCAAAGCATTGTCTGATTTATCACATAAACGATGGTTCCCAGATTGCCCCAGTTTAAAAATCACAAAATCATGGTTGCTTCCTGCAGTACACCAGTCCATGGGATGTATCTAGAAGTGTAAGTCAGCTCCATTTAAATAAATTGGGCTAATTATGTGTATCACCGCAAGGTCTGGGGTACCCAGCAGCTGAGCCGGTTAGTCTGGATGACAGTATCTGAACCCAGTGCTGTAGCCCTGGCGATCATTGAAAAAGGGGAATACAAAAATGGGGGAAAATGAAGAAAAAGAGAAAATAATAAAAGAGTTTGTAATGCCAGCTGAAGGTATCCAGCCACTAGATGGCCGACACTGCATGTAGACTTCTCAAGGGATAGATGTTGTTGCAGTGTGATGGTATAATCCCCCTTCAACACGGAGCTGGCCCTGGAGAAGTAAGGTAGATGATGGTGGTTGTAGTACAGAAGAGCAGTGTAGGTTTGTAGAAGAAAGCAAGGCTCAGCAGACAGTCTTTAACCTTTACTGTAAGTTGTTCAATGCAGCCAGGACAGGTGTAGGACCAGGCACACGACTCAGCCAGTTCAGAGAGAGCTGAATTTCACTCTGTTGGGGTAAGGTGTATTGGCCTTCCAGTTGACTTCTGTTCCCAAGGTCACTAGGTCCTCTATGGGTCCTTTAGAATCCTCTGGTCTGTGGCTACCATACAGCTGGGCTGGTGACACGAGCCCTGCGAGCAACTGCTTCAATCCTCTGGCTCTCTTTGCCACTATGCCCCAGATGGGCTTACAAGGGTAGCTACAGGGAATAAAATCCGATAGCCTCCAGGTTCTGTAGCCAGGTCCTGGAAACCTGACTACTTAGGGCCTGGTTCTTTTCCTGCAGCTTGTTCCTCTGCCCAGCCATTGAGGGCAGGCAGCAGATGCTACCAGTCAGCCCCATGGCCCGACATCCAGTCTGTAACAACGCCATTAGTGTATTTCTGCCCTATGGTGGGTCTATTCTACCCTGCACTCTCTGATTGGAGTTTGGAAATGTTGGATGTATGGGGGGTTCCCAGCAGAGAGATCTTCACTTCTCTCCAGATGTGACATTACAAGAATATTAAATACAAATCCACTTGTGGCAGCCAGAACGTAGGGGCGCTACACATGCAACACCACAAACAATTTGGGCCTGATTTATCAAAACTGACGTTGTTTCCCATGTAAGGGAGGAGGTGAAGCAGAAGATGTACTCAGTTAATATCTTACAGTGTATGCAAGAGAACTTTGTCATTTGCTGGACAGAAAGGACAAGTTACTCGCCCCAGGACCTTGGGGTACCTGCTTACGGGCGCTGATTTACAGGGGATGTCACGGGCCTTTTGCCATGTCCCATGGCCCTTGTGGTTGCTGAAAAGAATCAAAAGAAATAAAATAAAAGTGTTTCGTGATGCCACCTACGGCACTGCAGGACAGACCTCCGAGGAGATGGTGGAGCAGCAAGATGGTTTTGCTCCCCGTAGGTAGAGCGGGATCCCCGAGGCAGTAGTGGAAGTTATAGTGGTCTTTACACAAGAACCCAGTTACACCAGGCCTTGTCACTGATTCTCCTCTCTGCTGCGGTCGGCGGCTTCTCAGGTGAAGATAGAAGAGGACGCCACACAGTCTCTTTTTACTCTGTACAAGTTTACTATCAGTTCTTTGATAACATATTCTTTTCGGGTCTGCCTGGCCTGGGTAGTCACTGGGAATTAGGATGCTTTACTCGGGACCCTTGGTGGAATTCCTGCCGTTCCTGTCTGGTCCCTTCCTGCACTCTCTCTTGTCTTCTTCAGTGCAGAGCCTGAAGCCAGCTCCCACGGATCTTCTCTGTGGGACTCCTCACCGAGCCCTTGGGACCCTGTACGGGGACTTTTTCCGGATGCGCTGGGGTCAACCACGACTTCCTCTAGAAGCTCGAGCCTCCGGTTCGACAGCTTGGGGATAGACACCCACACCATGTTCAGAGCCGGTCCTCTGTTTTGGGACAGATCCCTCCGGTCGGTAAGTGTATCGGCACCGGATTCAAGCGCACCACACTACCTGGTGCCATTAGGATTCCCTTCCTTCCTGACGGCTTCTCTGCAATCCTGTGCTCCTCACTCCCTAACAGAGCTCACTGCGTCACTGGCCTAACTCTCCTTCCACCCACACACTTTTCTACCCCTGTCACTCTTCCCATGGAACTGGGTCCTCCCTACAGTGGGTCAACCCACGGTCCCCTACCTAGGGTGTGTGTGGATGTGTGTATGAGGGTCCCTTATGCAGCATCCCCAAATATTCAGTCACAGGAATACTACACACTTTTTTATGGGTGCAGTACCCCTCCGTGGCGACCCGACTAGTGGGGCGCCACACAAGCAGGAATTAAAGAGTGAAGTGTGTGTTTCCTCTAGGAAACAGATTGGAAGTGACAGAGTCAGGTGACAGTTGTGCTGCAGTTATCTACTATATAATTGTCTAAGGCGTCTGTCGGTCACAGAAATCGCGCGCCAGACAGAGGCCGCTCATTGGTGATGCCGGAGGTGGGCACCAATGAGCGCAGACAATGCAAATAGGCGCGAGAATTAAAATTTCTAATTTCTCACCAGTTTGCGTTAGTGCCACTGTTGCCAGGACACACGGTCCGGCCGACGGTGGCCGCAGCGGCGGCTCTCCTCACAGCCCCCCGCTCCTGCTGCCCGCGCTCCCTGCGGCCCCCCCACTCCCCGCGGCCCCCCCGCTCCACCTGCCATTTACTATAGTGCTGCTATACATGTGCTGTAATGTACCGCCATATACCATAGCGCTGCTATACATGTACTGTAATGTACCGCCATATACCATAGCGCTGCTATACATGTTATGTAATGTACCGCCATAAACCATAGCGCTGCTATACATGTACTGTAATGCACCGCCAAATACCATAGCGCTGCTATACATGTACTGTAATGTACCGTCATATACTATAGTGCTGCTATACATGTGCTGTAATGTACCACCATATACCATAGCGCTGCTATATATATATATATATATATATATATATATATATATATATATACATATATTATATATATGTAGTCCACTCACGTTCACTGAACAAGTTCAGTCACAGTATGTCAACTACATACATATTCTAGAATACCCGATGTGTTAGAATAGGGCCACCATCTAGTTAATTATAAAGACCTGGGATTGCAGAGAAAGGGCAAAGTTGGCACCTTAACCTGAACCATGGCATTTGTGTGAGTGGTGGAGCGGACTTCTAACCGAGAAAGACCGAAACTGGTAACAAGGAAAGACCAAAAACTATTCCAGGGGAATACCAAACCCGACTTCAGGGAAAGACCAAAGATGATTCCAGAGGAAAACCGACACCATTTCCAAAGGAAGACCAAAACGATTACAGAGGAAGACCAAAACCAGTGCTGGAGAAGGATCATGATGACCAGATCTGGCAGATGACCTGGCTGTGGTGGAGGGTATTGTTTAGGAGCTATTGCTTCCTGTCCAGACGTACAGTACTGAGTAGGAACTGGGGCCGCATTTCGGAGAATGAAGGCAGTCAATGTGGTATCTGAGGGAAGTTGCCTACAATATTGGACTTGCAGCCTAGTGGCTCGCTCTGGGGGTAAAAGCAGAGTTATCGGATGTAGTGTGGTTGTGAAATACTAAGATGACAAATCCCCACCCTCCCGCCCCTGGAAGTGGTTTATTTATGGCTGCCTGTATGTGAGCGGAGAGCCGAAATGCCCATTCAGTGTCTTTAATGAGATTTGGGTCAAGTTTAGGACCTGACCATACTTTAAAAAAAAGTCCGTCTGAAGCACCCAAACCCGAACTTCAGCGGGTCCGCTTATCTCTGCCTGTGTGCCATTTTTTATTATTTAGATAGTTGAGCTATGACGCGTCCACACTTCCCTAATAGAGGAATTAACAGTTAAGATAACATTAACGTTGCCTGTTATATAGTGATAAAAGTAATAACGAGTAAATAACATTGTGTTTATACTCTGTATATTTGTATCGCCAAATTTCTCATTGGAATATCCTAATCCTGGCCTGACATGTTGTGACATTTTCCCGCCAACAGGGGATGACATTGTAAACATGACTAACAAATTACATATTAATGACTTCCACATATGTGAAATTACTCCAAAATCGGGGATTGATGCCAAGTTTCATCTTCACATACCGTTGCCGACTGCCATGATTGGGCACGTGTCTTAAAATGATAGGGGTTGTTCAGATTCATGATGTGCTAGAATTTGCTTTCCTTAAGGTAAGAGACGTAAATAATCCATAATCCTTTAATTAAGGCATAGTAAACAGTAATCATGACTTAGACTGTAAGTTACATCACAGCATGGAGCCATATGGGCACCCTGTGCAGCTGTATGTGGGCTTACTGATCCGCTTTAGCGTGAACCGGTTCAGCGGACCCCTCTGTGACAATCATATATAGCGTTATTCTTTCTTTACCAACTAATCAGCTGCGTTTTAGTAGTGTAAACTAGATGGCGTACCGATTCAGTGCCCATCACTCCCTTTCCTCTGATACCATATCCAATCTTATGACAATCTCCCATCATTGCCATCTTTGTCTTCCTATGAAAATTAATAGATCACAATTTTCACTATATACTGTATTTTTCGAACCATAAGATGCACTTTTTTCCCCCAAAAGTGTTGGGGGTGCGTCTTATGGTCCAAATATACAGACTGTGTGACTGTAGGACAGTTTTAGGGGAGCTTCGGCTCTGGAGCAGGCTGGGTGTAGGCTGCAGGGCGCTGCAGAGGCAGCAAGAGGTTACATGCTCCCCCTCATTATGCTCATTTAATATGCACTGCATCCACTGTCCACTGAGAACGGATGCAGTGCATAGTAAACTAGATCAAGTGTACACCTCACCATCACTGGATACGGCCCCTCCATTATGGTACATGGCGCTCTCATCTTGAATATGCCCCCCCTCATCCTGGATATGGCTCCCCATACTGCCGCACACAAGAAAATAGCAAACAATGTAAAACTCACCCTCCGGCACTTGCCTCCATCTCTCCCTGCTTGCAGCACTCGCGTCCCCAGTCCTTCTGCGTCCCTGGGGCATCTGATCATGTGATCGGCACAGCAGAGTGACATCATCACTGCGCTACCCGGTCACATGATCGGATGTCCCGGAGAGGCAGGAGGACTAAGGGCGCAAGTGCTGCAAGCAGGGAAAGATGGAGGCAAGCGCCGGAGGGTGAGTAATATTGTTTATTTTCTTGTGTGTGGCAGCATGGGGGGCCATATGCAGTGATGGGGCATATTCAGGATGAGATGGCCATGTACCAAGATGGGGGAGCCATATCCAGGATGGCGAGTAATGTACCCGGATGGTGGGGGCTATATACCAGGATGGGGGGGGGGGCTATATCCCAAGATTGAGGGGCTATATCCCAGGATGGGGGGCCGTATCAAGGATGGGGGGCTATATCCCAGGATGGGAGACTGTATACTAGGATGGGGGGCCATATTCCGGGTGGGTGGCTATATCCCAGGATGAAGGGCTATATCCCAGGATTGGGGTCCATATCCAGGATGGGGGATGCTATATACCAGAATGGGGGGCCATATTCTAGATGGTGGGGTTAAAACCCAGGTTGAAAGGCTATATACCAGGATTGGGGGCCATATCCTGGATGGGGATTATATACCAGGATGAGGAGATATATATTACTTGGAAGGGACCCAGGATGGGGACATTACCCCAATAATTGTCAGGAGAAGATCCCCTCTCCCATAGCAGTGCAGTAAACCCACATGTTTTGCTTAATTTTCTTTCTATCTTCCTCCTCTAAAATTTGGGTGCGTCTTATGGTCCGGTGCATCTTACAGTCCGAAAAATATGATAATACAATACTGAAGTTTTGCAATATTTAGTACAAGTAATCAAATGATAACATGTTCAAGTCACCATTGGGCACAAAAAAAAGTAAAAAAAAAAAACTAAGGCTGGGGTCACATTTGCCAAGGCACTATCCTATCTGAGAGCAGTATAATGTAGTTACAGAGACCCTGATATTAATGATTTAATCACTTACTGGGCTGTTTGCTGCAGTTTTGATTAAAAACGTTGTTATCTGCTGTAGATCTATCAGTTCTCAGTGCTACGTTCTGTATAACCGCACCCACACACCTAATTTGCAGCTTTCTGTGTGAGTCAGTTAAGCAGAAGACACATTCAGCTATGTGGAGAACACATACAGTTAACCTCTCATAGTATATAAAAGGAAACTTTGCCATCTGCTGGCCAAAGGTAATAAATGCAAACAGGAACAAAAAGAGCTGAGTGTGTGTTTCCTTGAGGGAATAGTTTAGAAGAGACACTGGGTCAGGTGACTGTTGTATCACAGTTGTAAAACCTAAGGGTATGTGCCCACAGGACGTTTTTGCTGTGTTTTTGGTGCGTTTTCTGCATGCAGTTTACCATTGGTTTTATGGTAATTTATGCTAATTTGTTTCTGTGGTTTTGATTCCCAACAAATCCAATGTGTTTCAAGGAAATGCTGCGCTCACACATTGGTTTTGCAAGTGTCAAGAACTGTCAAACCCCTGCGGTTTTGTTGCAGATGGGAGAGAATTGACATGTTCTATTTTTCCTTCGTTTTTGTTGCAGTCAGTGGCAAAAACGCAGTAAAGACGCACAAAAAATGCACAAAAAACATGCAAAAACACGATAAAAATGCAGGACCTGAACACAGCAAATCTCCTGGCAAGGACTCTAGGATCCTTGAAAGCAGTTCAGGTTTTGCTGCATTCAGTACTGCTTAAAAAATGTCCTGTGGGCACATACCCAGGACAGGTCAGGTCAAGAGGAGGGCAGTTGGCACCAGAGATCTGTTCCAGGAAGGTGGCAGTGAAGTGAGCGTGCAACCCCATCGCTATGAGAGGGTCCTAGAGCAATCAGATCCCAGAGAAGACCTGAGCTATAACTGAGCTTAGAGTAAGATCGGTGACCTAAACTGAGAGGAAGCTCTGTGACCTGAACTGAGAACATCTTTACTCCTCCCTCAATCCAGTAGATAGGGACTGCTCTGAATGTGAGTCTCTTCCACCCAGCAACTCCCTGGCCTGCAGTTTGGACAGTGTTAGGTGTGTGTTGGGTTCTCAGCAAAACTTTCCCTTCTTACCTGTGAGCATGATGCCACATCTATTGGATAGGTGCAGTACCATAGTGGCGACCAAACCGCAGGGGAGCCACAGATGACAGTGATCAGCGCCAGTAGAAGCTCTTGACTCATGCCAGTAGAAGTACCTGAGGAACACTAAACTACACCGATCAAGGTCTAGAGCCCCGACTTCGTGGCAAAGTCACAGACTATACCGGTCAAGATCCAGAGCCAGGCCATTGCTTCATGTACAGAGCTACGGTATCAAGTGGTGTTGTAGGCCGAGTTTCAGAGCACAAAGGAGGCCAGTCAGTAGAGGGTATGTAGGAATTCCCCAATTTGGACTTGCGGCCTAGCTAGTAATGTTTCTGACCCTGCTAGAGCCTGTACATTGTATAGTGTTGCTTAGATAAGTAGACGACAGTAATAAATAGAGTGAAGTTGATGCTTCCCTGTCTGAAACCAAGAACTTGGGGTACTCGGATCTCGGGCGTACTAGTACGGGGATGTCACGGGTGATCAGTGCCTGAGTCCGTGCCTTTGAGCAGACAATGAAAAGGGAAAAAAATAATAAAATAAAGTCAATCGTGACGCCACCTGTAGGTCCGGTGATAGCACCAGTGCTGCCTGAACCTCCGTGGGATGGGCAGCAGAAAGGTGTCGTAGCTCCCTAGAGGAAGAGCAGAGTCCCTGGGGTGTTGGAAGCAGCAATGGTGGAATAGGGCAGTGTGGCCTCCGCTGCGTGATGTAAGGCAGATAAACCACAGTTCATTAGAAAGGAACACTGACACGTTGCTCACTCTGAACGGGTACTTTACTCCAGTAATCTACAGTCTTACAGGGTAACGCAGTTCTTTCAGCTAAGGTAGTGGACCGGGTGGTTCTGGCAGTGAGTAATGTCCCTCTGAAGCTCCGCTGATGTTCTTCCTCTATCACTTTTTCTGTCCTGCTCTGCTGCCCTGCACAATCACACTTCTTGAACCAGGCCTGTCGGGTGATATGGGAACCCTTTATCTCTCCAAAGGGGTCCCAACCCTGTTTAGTGCTTATGGTGGAGACCATGCTTGGTGTAGGGCGGTTGGATCGTGCTCCTAAGAAGACATAGACCACGCCGGTAATTTGCAGTTCAGGGATGGACCTCTGATCCACGTCGGAGCTGGTGCCCCACTTCAGACTGGGCCCGGGTATTTGGTTACCCTCTATCTGCCCCTTTCTCTTCTGGGTCACCAGGTTGAGGTGCCCTCCTGGTTACTTCTCCTCTGCTGTTCTCTGCTGTATCCTACAAGAAGTATTCTGATTTACTACGGTCACTTGTGTCATATCATAATCTCTCATTAGCCTTAATTAATTTCAAGTTAATAAAACTGTTGTTGGTTCAGTCACCACCGCCTCTTTATTGTCTGCGTCGTTGCATTCAAAGACCGGCTTACCTGTTTACACTGTGCATAGGCAGAAAGCTGCCAATTAGTGACGGGATGCTTGGTTGGACTACATGGCAGTAGGTTTTCTATCCTCTAGTGATAATGTTCTTCTGATAAAACCACAATTTTATCGAAACTACATCAAGTAACCTTGTAAATGATACATCGCTGTAATCAGGGACTCAGCCCCACTTTATGCTGAGCTCAGATTACATAGCAAAAACCTGTTGACAGATTCCCTTTAAAAAAACAAGCAAACAAATGTGGACAGAAAGGGTTAATTGAATACAAAAATGAAAGCTTTAAAGTACCATTTACCTTGCTGTCTGTGCCTGCCGGGACGAGAAGACAGGTTCAGCAGGTTATTTAGGATTCTAAATTCAAGAGTCAAAATGAAATCATAATAATGACTTATAGACACGATGTACTGGAGATGCTCCACACATGTGTAACATATAAAATACTGTATACAAGGTCATCCAAAAGATAATTTATTTCAGTAATTCAATACATAAAGTGAAACACATATATTATATAGAGTCATTACAGAGTGATCTATTGTGAGTGTATATTTCTCTAAATGTTGATGATTATGGCTTACAGCCAATGAAAACCCAAAGGGCATTATCTCTGAAAACTAGAATATTATATAAGACCAGCTGAAAAAATTATTATTAAATCCTTAATAATGGAGTACTAAAAAGTCTGTACAGTAAATGCACTCAATACTTGGTCGGGTCTCCTTCTGCATGAATTCTTGCATCAATGCGGCCAGGCATGGAGGTGATCAGCCTATGGCTGCTGAAGTGTTATGGAAGCCCAGGTTGCTTTAATAGCAGCCTTCAGCTCGTCTGCATTGTTGGGTCTGGTGTCTCTCATCTTCCTCTTGACAATACTGTGGCACCCCTGGGTCAAAGTGCCACAGTGTCATCACTGCCCCTGGGTGGTGGTGTCACAAGAGAGCAACAAAGGGTATTCTCATCAGGCAACACACACACACAACACCAACACCTCCAGGCCAGAAGGAGGAGACCAAGCCCGGGTTCAGGGTGAGCTTCCCTATATATTCTGGTCTGGGGAGAGACAAGTTACTAGCCAGTGTGAGTGACCCGTAAGTGAGGGTCTGAGGAAGTGGAGAAGTAGGTGTGGGGAGTGGAGCGAGTGGCAGCTCACCCCAGCACTGAGCGCAGGATGGACAAGAGGTCATGGAGTCCGAGGTCGCAAGGGACTTTATGCCCAGCTACCAACACCGGAGGGCGGGTGATTCCGAGTCGCTCGCCCACCAAAAGACCAGAAGACACAGCAGCACCAAAGAGCTCTGGGAGATGTAGTCAGAAGAGAGTAACGTAAAAAGGGCTCAAGCCGCCTATCATATGGGCCAGGGACGGAATATGAGAGGAGATGGTCGCAGCTTAGCTTCCAGTAACTAGGGCCCACAGAGAGTAGCGCAGTAGGGAGGCCTCAGAACTCGCCAGTTGTGGAGAACCTCGGCTTGCTTCCAGGCTCCGGACCTCCCCCAACACCACTTGTGGACAATGCACTGGACAAACCTGCTACTTTCTTCAGTAAAGGTAAAGGAGACTGTCAGCCCTGTGTCTGTCAGTTATTTCGTACACTAAGTCATTCACCTCCAACGAACCTATCACCTCCATAGACTATTCAGTTGCCCTGGGGACCTGCTCTTTCCTTGGAGAGCCAAATCATCACAGCTGCTACTCCCATCATCCACAGAGGTACCAACTACAGCAGCGGCTCTACCGTTCACCTTCTACGGGTGGCGTCACAACACAAACTCTTTTATTTTACTTTTATATTTTTCTTTTCATCCCTTTTTCAAATTCCCCTTATTACTGATCGCCCGACGAGGAGACTACGGACTGGGTCACGCCAACGTGACATCCCACAGCCCCAACGACGCTGAGAGGGCCCGGTTCTGAGTACCCCATGGCCCCCGCCGGGGCAAGTCAGCTTTTTGGCATCATGAACAGGATCTACCAACCCGGTATCCCGGGTCTTGTATGCCTTAGACTGTATTGAACTGTGAACAATCACCATTTTTCTTTTTGCCCTGCATGGAGCATGGGAAAGAGGGGTGTGTGCCATCGTGGGTGGGGCCGCAGAAAGAGCATGAGCACAAACAAAGGCCCCATGCTCTGACATCAGCCCAAATGACACTGGAAATCCTGCGCAGTGGGGGCAGTGGCGTAACTTCAGGCCCAGGGGCCCTGATGCAAAAGCTCCAACGGGGCCCCAAATTATTGCAAATCTTTAATAGTATTAGTCTTTTTCTATAGGCCAAAGGGACTTCTGGGGTCCCCCTAGGCTGCAAGGCCCGGGCGCGATCGAATCCCCTGCACCTGTGGTAGTTACGCCCCTGGTTGGGGGCCCAATAATTTCCAGGACTCCTTGTTGTTCTTTATGCTGAAGATAGTTACTAATAACATTGTTTTGGGACATTGCTCTATTGGAAAATACATTTGGAAGTAATCAGACACCTCTGGCATTGTATGATGGATACATATCTCCATTTACTTCTTGCACTGAAGACACCAATAATCCTGATCAAATCAATGATTAAAACATACATCCCAAATTCAGTGAGATGACCCGCCTTCAACTCTGCACAGCGATGTTTCCATGTGTCCAGTGTCAGATGGGAACATTCAGCTCTCTATTATCACACAGGACCTTGTCAGAAGAGGCTGGGATCTTTCTGTACACTCATATACTAAAGCAGTTTTGCAGTACTAATGTGATCCCCTTTCTTTTGTCGTTACTATTCCTAACTAACACTTTCCCAATATACTTCTGCTCCTCTTCGGGTAGGCTCATTTCTACCAGGCTTGTAAATACCTTTATTGTTGTTGTAGCTTTGATCCTTTCGGTCTGCAGACTGGATTCAGACCAACAGAGCAGGGCATATCACTGGTGGATGATGGGCTGCCTCTGTATTGGGAGAGTGTTAGTTAGGACAAAAGAAAGAGGATCATGGTAGTAGTGGAAACCTCTTTAATTTTTTGCTTTTTCTGACATGTGATCTTTCCCAGGATTTGGACCTGCCATCTTTTACATTGGTGACAGCAGCTTTAGCTGTAAGGTGCAGGCTACACTTCCGAATCATTTTCTCTGCTTACATCTGTAAATGACGTGCTTCTTCTTTATAAGCACATTGCACTGGGACACAGAGAGGCAGGCATTGGGGTTTATGCAATATTAAGTTGATCAAATATGAAGGAGAATTGCACTTCAAAACACAGACTATTCTCCTCCCTATAGACAGTTAATAAGTGGCAGCGGCAGTATGGGACATTATGCTGCAATATCATTTTATGTGGATTACACAATTTCCAATATGTTTACATGTGCCATTATGGCTTTTCCTACATAGAACGAGGTACGTATCGGGCACGTCATCACACTGGCAGGCTGGAGTGTGGTAATACCTGGCAGGACACATGTATCATGTTCATGGTGAGACATGCAGATGGCAGCCACGGTATACACTGTATACAGCATGTGTGCGCCTACCTGACTGCATGTGACTCCAAGGAATGAGACACATACCAGAAGGTGATAATGTCTCCAGGACACCAAGAAGAACATGGGTTATTTCCAAATACTGTCAGATACCTGAGAATAAAGACAAATTAGAGATGTACAAACAAAGAGATAGACTGATAGAGATAGAGAGAGAGATAGATAGATAGATAGATAGATAGATAGATAGATAGATAGATAGATAGATAGATAGATAGATGATAGGGGGAAGCATAAAGTGCAATAGAGATAGCAGCATGGTGTGTGAGCACATGCCACAGATTGAGAAAGAGAACTGTGATATGCCATGGACGTCCATAGCCTCCACCCTGGATCTGCCCATCCATTGTTCTTATAGTCCCCACTCTTGACCTGCCCCGTCCATTGTTCTTATAGCCTCCACCCTGGATCTACCCCCCTCCATTGTTTCTACCAGCCCTACCAGTCATCTCCTCAGTCCTTACCCTATTGTACACTTGCTTTGGCAAAACTATTGTATATTTAGTCCTGCCAATAAAGCTTCTTTGAATTGAATACATAGATAGATAGATAGATAGATAGATAGATAGATAGATAGATAGATAGATAGCGATACATAAATAGATAGATACGGTAGATAGATAGATAGATAGATAGATAGATAGATAGAGATACATATATAGATAGATACGGTAGATAGATGATAGATAAAGATACATAAATAGATAGATACGGTAGATAGATAGATAGATAGATAGATAGATAGATAGATAGATAGATAGATAGATAGATAATAAGGGGGAAGCATAGAGTGCAATAGAGATAGCAGCGTGGTGTGTGAGCACATGCCACAGATTGAGAAAGAGAACTGTGATATGCCATGGACGTCCATAGCCTCCACCCTGGATCTGCCCATCCATTGTTCTTATAGTCCCCACTCTTGACCTGCCCTGTCCATTGTTCTTATAGCCTCCACCCTGGATCTACCCCCCTCCATTGTTTCTACCGGCCCTATCAGTCATCTCCTCAGTCCTTATCCCTATTGTACACTTGCTTTGGCAAAACTAATGTGTATTTAGTCCTGCCAATAAAGCTTCTTTGAATAGATAGATATGACGCACACCAGGGGCCAGGGTTACTCCCGGTTTAGACAGGCGATTCTTCTCCTTCCTTGTCACGGGTGGACCGCGCCTGCCGGTAGTGGGGCCCGGTGTAGTGCAGATCAAAATTGAGGTCGTCTTACGGGAACAGATTAAAAGGGGTTTTTAATTTGTTTTCTTCGTGACGCCACCTATGAGTAGATTCGGTAAGGACTACCGACGCTGCGGAACCTCCCGGGGTGATGGACAGCAGCAAGATGTTACGCTCCCCACAGGCTGAGCGGTGATCCCCGGGGGCTGGAGCTGCTCAAGATGTTGTGCGGCAGCTGCGGTTACCTTTAGTTCATGACGGACAGTTCATAAGGAAACACGGACACAGATAGTCTCTGCAACGGTTCTTTACTGTAACCAGCAGGCAGTACATGGCTTACAGTGGTTGAGTAGAAGACCGGGTGGACTTAGCAGTGATAGTGCTCCTCAGAGATCCGCAGTGTACCTCCTTTCTACCTCCTTAGCTTCTCTTGCCAGCGTCGCCCAGGAATACCAGGTCGGGTACGGGGAGGCTGCTTCAATGCCCTATCCATGATGTACGTTCTGGATTCTTTGGGGAGCCTTGGGTCCCTCAGTGGGTACACCGCTGGTTAGACGACTGGAAACTGGCTGGTGGTGGGGTGCTCCTATAAAGCTGCTCCTCCACGGGGCTGGTTCGCGTGGCAGAGGTGAACTGCTGCCAGCTTCGGTACCAGTGAACCGGCTGTGAGTTGTGGGCACGGGAGTCTTTTGGGAACCCGTGTAGAAATGCCCATTCCCGGTGGTTAAGGCCTCAGGTGCTGACACCCGACCGGTGACGGCCCAGGGGCCCGCACGGAGTGCGGAGCCCCCGCTCCTCTCCAAGTTCTAGTCTGCTCTTGTCAGGTTCTAGATTCTGTCCTCGACTGTTGTGATCTAGATTACTGTGTGTTCTACTTCACTACCCTAACACTCCACCCACCAGGACCTAGGATTGGTCCTCTGTTCTAGGTGTTGTATGTTGGGTTGGATCTCAGAGTTAACTATTGCACTGCTTTGTCAAGAGAATATTGCGGCTGCAATACTCCCTTGTGACGCACTCGTTGCGGGGCGCCACACTCCCCCTTGGTTAAATCAGCTTGTCCCCAAGCGTCAAACTACTCACATTACAGAGGTTTTTACAATTTTATACATATATGACACACTTTTATTAAAATAGAAAAACAGGTAAAAATATGCTTTGGTGATATAAGCAAAGAAACAGGTAATCACTTTGTGCGGACCCGGCGGGCGGTCGGCTGTACTTTAACTAGAGTCCAGGCTGTAGCCGCAAGATCACACAGTCAATGATTAACGGGAACAGAGTCATTGATGAAGTTCAAGTTTTAAAGTCACTGGCTCTGAGGGTGATGGCGCACCCGGATAGCGAACCACCCATCTGCACAAGCATAGCGCTCGTAGGTGATTATATCGCCCCGGTATAGGTCGCGATCGGGATGTCCTCTTGGCAAGTTGGACTCAACGTCCCGGCGCCCCACAAACACCTCCTCATTCAAACCCACCTCCCAAGCGAACCCCCACCCGGTACTTAAGTTAAAGGTGGAAATTCTACCTTCACGGCGGAGTTCATCAGGCAGCGGCGGCTGGCGGCGAGCCTCGGCACGGGCCTCCATGTTGGCGCGTTCACGGGCTTGCCACTCCTCTCGTCGTCTCTGGCGTACATCTCCGTCGTTACGGCTCGGGGTGTAGAGATGAGTAATGGAGCTGGTGGTTTGGCGGGAAGCTTGAACTTGGCGGGCTGTCTGTATCGGAACCCGGTGGAACGGCACAGGGGAAGGTGTCGGCAGTGCACCCGACCAGTGTACCCGAGCTGTATGCCCGGAAGGAAGTTCTCTGTTGTCTCCCCAAGCGAACCCGGTGTCGAAATCCTCAGCGGTGCTGTGGGTCTCGTCGTCATCCTCTCCGACCTCTTCCTCGATGATCACATCAGGCTGCTCGATGATGAAAGACGTTAAAGCTTGTTCCGTTGTACAACAGGGCGGTGGTGCTGCGGATCCTTCCGTAGGGACGTCCTGTAGGGCTTCCAGGCTGCCTGCCTCTTCATCTGTTTCCGCAGGTAAAGGTGTTTCAATCCCGGTTACCAGGTAGGCCTCTGTAGTTGCAGAGGAGGCCTCCGGTTCAAGGGAGAAACAAGCGACAGTCTCGGTAGTGTGGAAACTAGTCGCGGGTTCCGCAGGTGGAACCTGGTAGAGATCGAGTTCTTCCATGGAGCGTGTTATGAGCTCCGGCTCAAGAACGGAATCGGTTGCGATATTGGTCGCTGGAACGGGTCGAGTTGCGGCCTCCACCGGAATGACACAGTCTATTGGCTCAGGTGACGGAGCAGGACAGGTGGTAGGCGAGGGTGAGGCGGTCGAGAAGCTGGTGACGTCGTCTGGGCTTGGAGAAGCTGCAGCCGGTCGGCTCTGCTGCATCGCATGGTGTAGTCGTCTGCCTAGGGTCGCGCTCCAGCTACGGATCGTCCATTCCACTGTCTCTAGTAACCGCACCCGGAGGTCTTGTAGAGCCTCTAGCCAGAAGTCGGGGCTGCCATCTATTGTAAAGGCAGGATCCGGACCCGGTTGGCTGATGGCTGCTCTGGCCTCCGCCTCGACCTCCTGCATCAGGTCTTGGAGTCTCATGCTGGCCATTCTTCTTTGGAGGGAAACCACACCCGATCAACCGGTAAGACGTTCTGGTAGAGCTGGTGAAGATGTCTTCTCTCTCTGTCGGTGTGTCTAGGTATGACACTCCCATTTCCGCTGGGCTTTTGTAGTCCAATCGTGGGAAAAGTCTTTGGGATCCGCCCCCATGGTTGATTCGAGCAATCAGGGCGGACAAAGAGTTTGGCGCCTTTCGTCCTTAGCCCTCCCACGATGAGGGGGGGGTCGACTCACTCCTGGGCTTGCACGTGGCGGCTTCTTGTGGCGGGAACGCCATCTTGGGCGCCATCTTGACCCAATGGTGTAAAGGCGGGAAAGTTCTTTTAGGGACGAACAAAGTCCAATTGTAGACAATAAAGTCCAGTTTAAGCACAAATACCCGTTGGGTAACGGGCCTGCTCGTATCCTGTTCGTGACGCCATTTTCTGACTCACCGCGGCCGGCTGACTCCGGTTTAGACAGGCGATTCTTCTCCTTCCTTGTCACGGGTGGACCGCGCCTGCCGGTAGTGGGGCCCGGTGTAGTGCAGATCAAAAGTGAAGACGTCTTGCGGGAACAGATTAAAGGGGTTTTAATTTGTTTTCTTCGTGACGCCACCTATGAGTAGTTCGGTAAGGGCTACCGACGCTGCGGAACCCCCGGGGGATGGACAGCAGCAAGATGTTACGCTCCCCACAGGCTGAGCGGTGATCCCCGGGGGCTGGAGCTGCTCAAGATGTTGTGCGGCAGCTGCGGTTACCTTCTAGTTAATGACGGACAGTTCATAAAGAATCACGGACACAGACAGTCTCTATAACGGTTCTTTACTGTAACCAGTAGGCAATACATGGTATACAGTAGTTGAGTAGTAGACCGGGTGGACTCAGCAGTGATGGTGTCCCTTAGAAATCCGTAGTGCTCCTCCATTCTACCTAAGTGATTGCCAATGTCGCCCAGGAATACCAGATCGGGTACGGGGAGGCTGCTTCAATGCCCTATCCATGCTGTACGTTCTGGATGTTTTGGGGAGCCTTGGGTCCCTCAGTGGGTACACCGCTGGTTAGACGACTGGAAACTGGCTGGTGGTGGGGTGCTCCTGTAAAGCTGATCCTCCACTCTTCTGGTTCGCGTGGCAGAGGTGAACTGCTGCCAGCTTCGGTACCAGTGAACCGGCTGTGAGTTGTGGGCACGGGAGTCTTTTGGGAACCCGTGTAGAAATGCCCAATCCCGGTGGTTAAGGCCTCAGGTGCTGACACCCGACCGGTGACGGCCCAGGGGCCCGCACGGGGTGCGGAGCCCCCGCTCCTCTCTCCAAGTCCTAGTCTGCTCTCGTCAGGTTCTAGACTTCTTCCAGACTCCTCTAGACTCTTGTGTGTTCTTCTGCACTACCCTAACACTCCGCCCACCAGGACCTAGGATTGGCCCTCTATTCTAGGTGATGCATGCTGGGTTGGATTTCTAAATTAACCAGGTCATTGCTGAGTCAGAGAATATTGCGGCTGCATTTGTGGCTGCAATACTCTCCTGTGACGCACTCGTTGCGGGGCGCCACACATAGAGTGCAATAGAGATAGCAGTGTGAGATAGATAGATAGATAGATAGATAGATAGATAGATAGATGAGAGATCAGTTGTGCAGATATAACAATGTTTGTTGCACTCTGTGGATAGAGGTGGCGGTATGTCGTGTATGTTCGGAGATAATTATCTCAGCCTTGATGATAATATTCCGGCTGACATTATCACGTCCCGCGCAGTATCTGTAACTTCACTGATTAGAAATGGTGCGACTGAAAATCTGCTAAATTTACCACATTTACTGCATAATAGCAGAATACATTATACGGAGATATTTTCCTGAATTTTTCCCCATTGTATGTTTTAAAGGGGTACTCCACCATATATAATTGCTATTATTAAAATCACTTTCTCAATCATTAACCCTTTCTCAACAACTCACTGTATTTTTGAGAACTTCTTCTTTTGACATTAACGCTCGGGTTATGTTTTCAGGTCAGATACAGCCGAGGACTCTGGGGAGAAGACAGAGGTGTTTTTTCATGGCTTCTGCCTTCTCATTTGGCATCTTAATGTAATGAGTAAAATCATCTGTATAATTGAGACCTCTAGTGGGTCCAGTAATTATATGACCACCAGGTGTCTACCCAGCTGGGTTTATCACAACTTCTACTACTTCTATTACTATAGGCACTGCCTTTCCTATAACGGGAGCTGATATTGATGCCCTAATTACAGTGAAAAGGGGACAAATTATCTATCAAATATAAAAATAGCATATATAAAATATAGGAAACAAAATACAACACAAATGTAAAAATAACATTAGAAAACTCGTCCAAAAATTCAGGGAAAAAAAACAATTATTGAGTAATAATATATTATTTTATTGTAAATAGAAGCAAAGACATATTTTGCATCCACACGACCGACATAACCCACAGAATGATTTCAGCAGGATTTATAGTGTGAAACATAAACAGTATCTAAATTTTGGAAGAACAGAAAGCGGGACTAATTATGTGGGGTGCATAGCGTATTGTGGAAATTTTGACCCCACCCTGGCCACACCCCAAGCCACATCCATTTGTTATTTCTTTCTGCCCTGGCAGGAGGAGATGTCAGAGGGGTGATTAACTTTGGGACAATCACTAGACACCCAAGACTGCATGGCATGGCATCAACGCCAAGGGTGCGGGTACTTGACCATCAGTCTGATAAATGTCACAGTGGCAATCCCACAGGTCGCAGCCCTGATTGAGCATATAAAAAGGGGAATAATATTTCCAAATAAAGTCTTTTATGACGCCATCTGTGGTGTCTGGTCAGGGATGACCAGGGCTGCTTGTAATGGTCCCAGTCGATAGGTGGATAGGCAGCTTGATGGAACACTCCCCACAGACAGAGCGGGCTCCTGGAATGTAGAATTGTTGAAATGTTGTGATGGTGGAAGTTGTAGTTATTAGTGCAGGGCACAGGAAGGAGTAGCCAGACACAAGGGTTGCAGTTCTTACCAGTGATTTTACTTGCAGTTCAAGTCTGATTACAACCCAGCCAGAGTGCTTTGTTTCCAAGATTGCAGCTTGGCCAGCTCACAGATATTCCAGGTTCACCTCACTGAGACACCATATGTAAGACTTTCTGTGCTGCGCGTCCTGACACTCTACTCCTTTTACTCGCCTGTGTCCTCGTGCTACTAATCCCAAAGCAAGCAACTGCATGCCCTTCTGAGCGACGGCCTGCCACATCCTCTTGACCGTTTATAGTCACTGAGCTTGGGAGAATCCAAGTGGTAGCCACTGCACGTTCAGTTCAGTGGCCTCCGGTTTCTTGATTTGGTCTTGCAGATCCAAACCAAACTAGGGCCGGTGCCCCTATGCAGCTCGTTCCTCTACCTGACCTGAAGGGCCGGCTGTAGATTCGGGCGTTCTCAGGGTTGGGAATTAGCAGCTGACCCAAGCCCGGTCCCGCTGTCACCCCTTCCGGGCTTCCTCGTAGAAAGCCATCTTGCTTCACTCTCTTTTTCTCTGTCTCATTAACTTTCTTTTTTCCCCACCCCCTCAACCTACTTCTTCCTCCAGCCAACAGAGGCGGTCTGCTCTCTTGGCAAGCCTCTTCCACCCTGCATCTCCCTGGCCTGGAGTTTGGATTGATGTTGATGTGTGGTGGTGTGTCTCAGTAGGGAATCCCCTTCTTACCTGTGAACATGATACCACACCTATTGGATAAGTGCAGTACCACCGTGCAACCAAACCACAGGCGCGCCATATCGTAGTCCCAAATCTGGGACTGTCCATTGAATCCAGGACTGTTGGGACTAGAGATGAGCGGATCGATTCAAAGAACTCTGGTCCATCGGCCAGGTCAGGTATCTGAAGGCTGGATGGGAGGACAAGAACCTCTTTCCTTCCGGTGTCTCCGGCAACTTTTGATTATCCAGGACTGCTGCGACGTCATCTGTGCATCCTGATCATTTCTATTTGGGACCTGGGATTAATTTTTCATTCATTAATAGTCAAAGAAGCCACAGCTTTCTCATCTTCATGTATCTTCTTCACTATGTGACATGTTGCTTTCTTGTCTCTGTAAGACCATGTTCACACATTGAATAAATCCTATTTTATGATTTCTGCAGGTGTCTGCACCAAACTGCACAGATACAATCTCTCTGATTATTGCATTCTTGCTGCATTTTTAACCCATTTCACCTCATTTGATGTGTGGCGCCCCTGCGGTCTGGTTGCCACCGAGGTACTACACCAAGGTCGGCTGAGGAAACCCCAGCCAGAGGGACCCCGAATCCACAACCACCATTTTGATCATTGCTGGAAGAACTGGTTGCAAGAGGGGACCGGCCCCAATCTGGCAACAATACTACAAGTTTGAGTCAGGAAACCGGGGGCCACTGAACTTTATGTGCAGTGGCTATCTACCATGGACAATCCGCAGGACGGTGGCTAGACCTAGGGTCAGAGGACGTGTCGAACGTCGCTTGACAGGGCTTGCTGCCACCTGCTTGGGACACAGTAGCATGAACAGGGCAGGGCAAGAGTGGCAAGAAAACCAGCGCAGAAAAGGACAACCTGGAAAGACATATAAACGGGTGTCTCAGTGGAGTGCCCTCGGACTGCCTGGGAGTTGACCAGATTGCTGACCCGAAGGACATGGTGCCCTGGCTGGGCTGGAGCTGCTGAGAACTATGAGTAAAGGTAAAAGAACTGCACCCTTTGTGTCCTACTGTCATTTCCTGCGCCCTCCTTGACAACTTCCGCACAACAACTACCACCACCATCATCCCCAAAGACTCTTCCATCAAACCCCAGAGAACCGCTCCGCCTGTGGGGAGCGTTACCATCCCAGCTGCCACAACACCTATCCCCCAGAGGCTCACCCAAGCAGCGCTGGTCACCCCTGATCAGGTACCACAGATGGAGTCACGTAAAGACTACAAATTCCCTGTAAATTACCCCTTAATCTGCACGGCCAGGACTATGGAGCTAGGACACCACCATCGTGACCTCCCTGAAAGATCACTGGCTTGGCTACCGAGTACCCCACGCTCTTGCGGCCATTGCAGATGCATTTTTGGTGCAGATGTGAAGCCACATTAAGTGTTCTTTATAGTACAGAAAAACTTTTATTCTGCACTTAAAAAAGTAAGCTTCCTTTCACATCAGGTGTTTTTCGCTGAATGCGGCAGATCCAGCAGATTTACCTCAGCTACTGCATTTGCCGTGTAACGGCCGACTTGCGATACACCTGCAGCAAGCCCCATTCATTCTCTTTGCAGCTTGCAGCAGGTGCGGCAAGTGCGGTTCTGCCATGATCCGGCAAATGATGGGTAAGCTGTGGTTTATTTACACAGCCACAAGTGCCGGATAGCGGCAAGTCCACACTTGCCGCCCCTGCCGCAAGCTCCATAGACAATGAATGGGGTTGGCACAGGTGCACCGCAAGTCGGCCATTACACGACAAATGCGGTAGATGCGGTAAATCTGCCGGATTTTCCGCATTCAGCGAAAATGCTGATCTGAAAGCAGCCTTACTGCATTGATTTAGATGCATTTTTTAATGCTCCACATAGAAGCCTCTAGAGAAAATAAAAAGTGCAGAATCAAAGCATTTTTGTTGTATTTAAAAGCACCAAAACTGCATAGAATAAGGGGAAAACGCATAAAAAAAACTCAACAAATCTGCCAACAAAGCCCGAGTGACGTCACCGGCAGAAAGTGATCATTTGTGCTGTGTAGAGGGATGGTGAAGAATCTCTCTGCATAACAGAAGTGGTGGGGCAGTGAAGCGCTGAGGCACCCTAAGGGGCAGTGTAAAATAAAGAAAAATCTTAAAAAAAGTTTTCAAAAATATAAAAACAATAAAAAATAAATAAAAGTTCAAGTCACCCCCCTTTTGCCCCATTGAAAACAAAACTATTAAAAAAAATAAAAATTACACATATTTGGTATCGCAGCGTTCAGAAATGCCCGATGTATCAAAATATACAATCAATTATCAGATCTGAAAACTGCGTAACAGAAAAAAAAAGTCCAAATAGCAGAATTACGCTTTTTTGGTTGCCGCAAAATGCAATAACGGGCGATCAAAACAGTGTACCCATCCAAAATTGGTATAATTACAAACGTCAGCTCATGACGCAAAAAATAAGCCGCCACACAGCCCCAGATCCCGAAACATAAGGACGCTACGTGTCGCAGAACATGGCGCAAAAAGTGCAATTATTTTTCTATAAAAAAATTCTGCATTTTTTCCAGTATACATGTTTGGTATCTACGAACTCATACCGACCCGAGGTACCACACCATCACGTCAGTTTAACCATATAGTGAACATGGTGAATACAAAACCCCCCCAAAAATGTGTAATTGCACTTTTTTTGCAATTTCACCGCCCCTTTAGAATTTTTTTGCCATTTTCCTCTACAATATATGGAAAAATAAACGATTCCATCTGAAAGCACAACTGATCCCGCAAAAAACAAGACCTCGTATATGTATATTGACAGAAAAATAAAAAAAAGTTATGGCTCCTGGAAGAAAGGGAGGGAAAAACAAAAACAGAAAATGGCCCGGGGGTGAAGGGGTTAATACAAAAATAATCAATCACGCCATGTTTTATGCTATTTTCCAGTCACCATAAATAACCAGTTTGCTGTGCTTTGCGGGTCTTTCCTGTTACAGGGAAACAGATATGTCCATGTTATTTGCTGATTTGTGATGGATTTTTTTTAAGGTCATTAAAATATGAGTATTTTAATTAAGTGCAATGCATCTGCTGGATGCTGTACAGATGACCCGTATGGCAATCATTTTTTTTTATGCATTTATGCACCTGAACAGGTGAATTTTGTCCAAAATATGGAAACTAGTGCATGCTGCGATTTTTTTTTTTCAGTCACCTGAACAGGTATTCAGACATTGGTCTGAGTTTTCCATGGACAGCATTGGGATAAAAATATGGTTCTGTAAATGTGTTGTGCAGGGTGTAACTACAACAGATGCAGGGTAACTACTGGGGCCTAGAACCTAGGGGGTCCCAAAAGTCTATTTGGCCTATAGAAAAAACACTATTGCTATTAAAGGCTTGCAATATTTGGGGGCTCCTTCGGAGATTTTGCAGGAGGGTCCATGAGCTTCAAGGTACTCCACTTGTATAGAGTGCACCCCACACCATCACAGTTTTCCAAGACTCTTCTCCCTGATCTTGAGTTCCCAGTGATTCCTCTACATGCAGATAGGGTTGTGTTTGTTATTGTGCCGTGACTTCCCGATGCTCTAGAAGCAGAGTGAGATCCTTCACTCATATTCCATAGAAAGAGGGTTCTATAGTTTGGATATACCCTTTACACAGATGATATGTATCCATGAAACACTGAAAGGGGTTGTCTACTACTTGGACAACTCCTTCTCATTCCCCATGTGCGCCCCCATAAATATAAAATGCCTATACTCACCTCCGGTGGTGGCGCGGTTCCAGCATTGTCAGAACTAATGTTCCCAGGTTCTATGTGACATTGTTATGACAACCAATCACCACCGGCTTCCTTCTACATGCCTTTGAGCAATTAACAGGAAGTTGATGGCACCCGCTGCATTAACTTCCTGTTAAATACTTAACTATCCAAAGATGGTGAGAAGGAAGCCGGTGATGATTGGTCGCGGGGCTTGACTGCCATAACAATGTCACCTGAGTCCAGGACAGGGGCGGACCTACCGTGGTGCAGCTGGTTCAGCTGCACTAGGGCCCCCGACCAGCTAGGGGGCCCCTGAAGCCTGCAGGGGGGCCCCCAGCCGACTCCCGTAACCCGATGTCAGAGGAGAGGAGGGTCATTGAGGGAATCTTCCTGCTTCCCTTGCCTGATCCCGCCCTCCTCTCCTCTTCCGCCCAGCTCCACTGCGTTTGGCGGCTCAGTGCAGGTAGGAGAGCTGCATCTACAAACTCATCCCCCCGGCTCCTCGCCGGTGACCGCTAGCACCCCTCCCCCCCCTCCCCCGCTCCTCACTATGGCTGCACCAGGGCCCTCCGGGATCACGGTCCGCCACTGGTCCAAGAAGGTGAGTTTAAGCATCACTGGAACTGTTCCGGCACTGGAGGTAAGTATGGAAGGCACATGGGGAATGAGGAGGGGTTGCCAAATAGTAGACAACCCCTTGAAAGAGCACAGAATGTAAAAAAAAGCTTTCAAGATGACAAATGTTTATCTTAGTACAAAATGTGATAAATATAGTGCAGCTGATGACAAGTCCAGTATGTGCACAGTCATGTTCTGCACTACTTAGCAATAATTAATGATTGGTTCCATCTGATCTGCACACGTGTGATTTCCTGGAAGAGTCTGGATTCCTGGTTCCTTTACTTATGTATGGATGAGTGTATTTGTGCATGTACAATGTGTATGTTTGTGTGTAATTCTAGGCATTATGCATAATATGTTATTTGTAAGTGTATATTTATGCACAGAATATATGAACAACGTGTATTCATATAGGAGGTTAATTGAACAACCTTGACTTTTTTCTGAAATAGGAACACTGGACAAAGGCAAAGGATCTAGTCACCTTTGGTAAGGGTCAATATTGATGGTTAGATGACTATTAACACCTAGCAACATATACCATTTTGGAGGTTCTATGCCTCTCCAGCGAAGCAGATCTTTTGGGGCGGCCCAGTATGAAGTGGTTAGGTTCTACAAAAAGAAAGGGTTACTGCATAAGGGTACACTCACATCTGCATAAAAACTCAGCGAGTGCAATCCCTTAAAACATTGGGTTGCACTCGCAACGAGGTTAAACTATAGTGTAATGCCCATCTTCGAGTTTTTCGTCAGCGAGAAATGGGCTGAGGAAAGAAAATCGCTGCATGCTATGAATGTTTGCGGATCTCACCAAGATTTCCCCAATGCAAGTACATGGGTGTGATAAAAATTGCCCAGCACTCACACAGCACTCGGACGGTGTTTTTAGCAAGGTCTCTAAAAAGTAAGAAAAGATAGGCAGACAGGTGGATAGACAAGATATCGATAAATAGATAGATACATAGATATACAATAGAATAACTAGATTGAGCTTGCCAGTCTCCTGATGCTTACTTCCGGGGCGGCTTATTAGCCTTCATGCTATTCACTCTGCTGACCACCAATAGCCAATCACAGATGCTCACTCTCTGTAAGAGCATCTGTGATTGGCTGTTGCATTCAGACTGTTTCCACAATCTGAAATGTGCCTGTACTTGGTTGCCATACACTTTAGAGCATGGCAACCAACCTGCTGTCATAGTGTGTAAAATAAATAAATAATACGAAAAACTGTGTAGGGCTTTGAGGTGTTTTTCATTCTCAGCACAGATAAAGCATACAGCTGCAGGCTGCCACCTTCAGCTGCCCAGTTTTAGCTTGTCTGGTAAAAAAAAATGTGTAGGCTTTGCCCTATTTTTAATTGCCAACCAAGGTAAAAGTAGACAGCTGGGGGCTGGTATTCTCAGCATGGTGGGGGCCCATAGTTATTGGGTCTCCCTACTCTATAGAATAGCAGCCCCCAGCCACTCCAGAATTTGACATATTCATTAGAAGCACCAAATCCTGGCGCTTTACCCGGCTCTTCTAGTTGCCCTGGGGCCAATGGCAAACTGGGTATTAAAGGGGTTAATGACACCTGATGATTGACAGCTTGTGATTAAGCCCTAAATTGGTAATGTCAGGCTTCTTCTGGAACCCACCCATTACCAATCCAGTAAGTGAATAATTAATATACACACACATAAAGAAAATTCCTTTATTAAAAATAAAAGACAGAAAAAATTCTTTATTAGAAATAAAACACACTAACAGCCTCATTTACCCATTTATTAAAAGCGCCAACAACATACCCTCCAATGGTAACCCCCCACAAGGTCCCGCGTCACAATCTCATCTCTGCCGCGGTGAAGAAGAAATATCCTGCCATCGCAACCTCCGAGCACAGAATGACATAACTAAGAGCTACAGCTGTGTGACCCGTGAGTCAGTGACGTCACCCGAGGACACCTCTAGCAAGTAACCCTAACACCTAACTCTAACATCTAACCCTAAACCCTTAACACCTAACCTTAACAGCTGGCCCTTACAGCTGACCCTAACCCCTAACCCTGACACCTAACCCTAATACCTAACCCTAATATGTAACCCTAATTCCTAGCAAGTAACCCTAACACCTAACTCTAACACCTAACCCAAACCCTTAACACCTAACCTTAACACCTAACCCTAATGCCTAACCCTAACACTTAACCCTAACCTCTAACCCTAACACATAGCCCTAATACCTAACCCCTAATCCTATAAGCCGCCATCATAGTAGCCTGGTCGCGGCTCTCTCGTAGAATACACTGCAGCACAGCTATGTATGGAGGAGTCGGGAGAGGTACTTAGCGGTTGAAAGTTCACTCTTTAGCTATCTAACTTAAATTGGACCAGTTTAAGGGGATGTGTGCTGTGAAGCCCCTTTTTTGTCAGATAAATGCCCTGTTAGTAAGCTAATCATTGGTTGTCTAGCTTTTTGGTCCACTAGTCATAATCAGTACATTGTGGGGGAACCAAGCAGCATTTGTTCAATTTCCCCACGGTGCCTCCGCAGTGAAAATTAAGCATTATGTCGAGCCCCATGCTTTGGGGTACTCGGGTATCAGGCTCCAAGGGGTTAATGCTCCTGTGTCATGGGGAGTGGTGGCCGCGCCTGATCCCGTGTCCTGGGGGACTTCTTTGAAAAGGGGTAATATTTACTGGGGACTATATTTACAGTTGTCGTGACGCCACCTATAGTTTCTGGTGAGGAGCCACCAGTTCCGCCACAGTCCGCCGGAGGTAGATGGTAATGCGGCTAGTTGGCAAAGTCCTCTACAGGTAGGGCTGGACCTCCGGGGCAGCGTTCCTGCGTGGGGAGCAAGTTCATGCAAAAGGAACACAGGCGGAGGCAAAGTCACTTTTCACCCGGGTACTTTACTGTTAGTTGTTAGCAGCAGCGGTTATAGTTACAGTTCAGCACTTTGGATGTTACAAGAACAGGTAGCTTAACGGGTGGCTGCAAGTGGATCCCAGGTGGTATGGTGGAACCCTTGGTGTACCTTCGTTAACTAACCCGTGTCTATTCTGCCCTGCTTTGGATTGATCTTTACCCAGTAGCTCCGTGTAGGTAGTACCGGGAGTCCTCTCCCTCATGGTGAGGAAGCAGGCAGACCTCTCCAATGGCAGGGTGCTGCGGCTAATAAACAAACCACAGCAGCCAGTTGCCGACTGCAAGCTGGACTTGGCCGGTTCCTAGGGCCCGGCGTTACCCTGTTTGGACTAGAGTATCCCCTGGAGTATGGCCGCTCCACGCTGAGGATCTCCTATTCTCTGTCTAGGGCCTGTACTTCTCTTGTCGGCCGCCTTCTTTCAGGACCTCCTCAAGGTACCTTCTTCTTTCCTCCAGTCTGGCTTGTAACCGATCCGGTGTGACCTTCCGCCTCGTTCCACTTAGCTATCTTCCTAAAACCTCTCCTCTTACTCCATCTTTCCCTGGTCCCTCAGCTGAGTGACCTAGCAGCAAAGACTAAAAGGCAAAGACCTCCTTGAACCCCCTAAAGGTGACGCCTGCATTGGTGGAGTGCCACAATTACACAGTGTTTTTTAAATCAATCAGCAGTTCATACAATGTATGGACATGTTGGGTTATCCATAAATATATAGACGCTCTTTCAGACTGTGATTTGGGGAACCCTTTCCCAATCCATTACACATTGACTCTTTTGCGCTATTTATGTCGGACACTAATGTAAGATGACACGTTCATAGACTGAATGCACATCAAATGTTGTTATTTCTTACTTTCTAAATGCCTTATAAAAAAGCTTAAAATGATATTTCATTCTGATGATTATTACCTTATCTCTGTAGGACTGTTGTCTGTTTATTTTTTGACAAAATTAAAAAAAATAGTTTGATAATTTTCCAAGTGAACTTTGTATTTTACTTAATTAGAACACTGTGCTTAGATTTGTTCAGTATTATGCTGTGATGCTCAAAGCCTTTAGGTAATCATGATAATTTAATAGCTTTTGTAGCAATTTCTAGGCAGACGTTAATAAGAACAAACACAAAAACTATCTCAGCATAGAAGGTTGGAACAAAAGGTGAAGATACCTACTAAGATTCCTCAGTTTAGCTGATGCTTTTGCTTTGAGGAACCTCACTGTCATACTATCCACTGATGCCCACTAATGATGAACGACCACTACCATGCTCGGGTGCTTGGTGCTGGATAAACTCATTTGCTAAGTATAGTAAAGTCAATGGAAAACTCAAGAATCTTCCCTAAAAATGCTCAAGTTTCCCATTAACTTTAATTATGTTTGGTTCATGAGTCGCGCCCGTCCTAGCATCCTACTATTTGTTTTGAGTACTGAGCACCCGAACATGGTAGTGTTCGCTCATCACTAATGCCCACTGATTAATCTCATGCATGGTATTAGTAACATTTTTCTAATGTGAAATGTAACTTGTTTGGGGTGAAATTAGGCTTAGACCTACGAAGTGTCCTCATGGGTTGAACCTCACAATCAATGCTGTCAGTCAACTCATTTTATATAACTAAGTCAAATCACCTAACAAGTAACCTCAACACCTAACCCTAACACAACCCTAATACATAACCCTAAACTCATAAGACCTAACCCTAATGGTACCTTTACACGCCGCCACAACAGGATGGATACCAACTGCTACTTCACGTGCACGAGCACGCCCAAACAGTTACAAACGGGAAACGCACCCTCTTTACACGCCGCCACAAGGTGCGCTACGCGACGCTACATCTACAGCTAGCTACATCGCCGGGTGTCTCAAGTAGCCATCTGTAGCTCATTTACACACCGCTACAAACAGCTACTATGGGCGTACCTGGTGCAGCAGGGACAGCACATAGGCGTGCTACAATTGTGGATTACGAGACGTCCGTACGCTGATAGGACAAAGCAATAATACCATGATTGCCAACGCATCGCAGGAGGCTGATTAATACTTGACGCTCGAGCAATTGTGTAGTGTGACTCGTCAGCTCCTTAAATATGCCGCCCTGTGCGGCGACAACCAATCGCAACGCAGGAGCTTCCTCCAATGATCGCTGAAAGGGGCGCGGAAACCCGGAGCCTGTGTCACGCCCCAGCTACATAGCATGGTGTAGGAACAACCCTTCTGTTCCTTCTTTACACGCCGATACAGCTCGCTACAATCGGCTTTGTTGCCATCTGTTTATGGGCAGTGCACGGATACAGATGTATCTGTAGCCGGCTGTGTCGTCCCGTCTTCAGACGCCGCTACTACGGGCGATATTGGCGCGACAAGCTACATTTGTAGCCTGTAGCGGGTTGTATCCATCCTGCAGTGGCGGCGTGTAAAGGTACCTTAACATTTATCAGCTGACCCTAACACCTAACCCTAATGGTACCTTTACACGCCGCCACAACAGGATGCATACAACCCGCTACAGGCTACAAATGTAGCTTGTCGAGCCAATATCACCCGTAGTAGCGGCGTCTGAAGACGGGACGACACAGCCGGCTACAGATACCTCTGTATCCGTGCACTGCCCATAAACATATGGCAACATCGCCGATTGTAGCGAGCTGTATCGGCGTGTAAAGAAGGAACAGAAGGGAACTCTGGACACCCGGCGATGTAGCTGGAATGTAGCTAAGGCGTGACCCAGGCTCCGGGATACCACGCCCCTTCAGCGATCATTGGAGGAAGCTCCTTCGTTGCGATTGGTTGTCGCTGCACAGGGCGGCATATTTAAGAAGCTGACCAGTCACACTACGCAATTGCTCGAGCGTCATGTATTAATCAGCCTCCTGCGATGCCTGCCCAATCATGGTATTATTGCTTTGTCCTATCAGCGTACAGACGTCTCGTAATCCACAATTGTGGCACGCCTATGTGCTGTCCCTCCTGGCCCAGGTCCGCCCATATTAGCTTGTTATTGCGGTGTGTAAATGAGGTACGCTGAGCTACAGACGGCTACTTGTGACATCCGGCGATGTAGCTAGCTGTAGATGTAGCGTAGCGTAGCGCACCTTGTGGCGGCGTGTATAGAGGGTGCGGTTCCCGTTGGTAACCGTTCGGCCGTGCTCGTGCACGTCAAGTTGCCGTTGGTATCCATCCTGTTGTGGCGGCGTGTAAAGGTACCATAACACCTAACTTTAACTCTAAAACACCTAATCTTAGCATCTAACCCATATGGCTACTTTACACGCAGCTACATTTCTAGCTTATCCACAGGTAACTTACTGGTTGCAGTGAAATCATGGAGACATGGTTCTATCTTGTTGTTGTGTACAAATGGAATAATGTCTCCATGATTTCACTGCAGCCAGTAAGTTACCTGTGGAGAAGCTAGAAATGTAGCCGCGTGTAAAGTGGCCATAACTCCTAACCTTAACACCTAACCCTAATACCTAACATCTAACCCCGAACCCTAACACCTAACCCTGACCCCTAAGCCCTAAACCTAACCTTAACTCTAACACCTAATTTTAACACCTAACCCTAAGGGGCCCTTTACACGCCGCTACTGGCGGGTGGATACAACCAGCTACAGGCTACAAATGTAGCTTGTAGCGGCAAAATACCCCGTAGTAGCTCCGGGATACCGCCCCCCTTCAGCGATCATTGGTGGAAGCTCCTGCATTACGATTGGTAGTCGCTGCACAGGGCGGCATATTTAAGGAGCTGACCAGTCAGACTACACAATTGCTCGAGCGTCATGTATTAAACAGCCTCCTGCGATGCCTGCCCAATCATGATGTTATTGCTTTGTCCTGTCAGCGTACGGACGTCTCGTAATCCACAATTGAGGCACGCCTATGTGCTGTCCCTGCTGCACCAGGTCCGCCCATATTAGCTTGTTGTAGCGGTGTGTAAATGAGGTAAGATGAGCTACAGAAGGTGACTTGAGGCACCCAGCGGTGTATCCGGGGATAGATGTCACGTAGCGTAGCGTAGCTTGTGGCGGCGTGTAAAGATGGTGCGTTTACCGTAACCGTTTGTGCGTGCTCGTGCACGTGAAGTAGCTGGTTGTATCCATCCTCCAGTAGCGGCGTGTAAACGTACCCTTAGGGTACCTTTACACGCGGCTACATTTCTAGGGTGGCTACAGGTAACTTACTGGTTGCAGTGAAATCATGGAGAGATTATTCCATTTGTACACAGCAACAAGATAGAACCTTGTCTCCATGATTTCACTGCAACCAGTAAGTTACCTGTAGCCACCCTAGAAATGTAGCCGCATGTAAAGGTACCCTAACATCTAACCTTAACCCCTAAACCTAACACCTAACCATAACACCTAAACCTAACCCTAACCCTGTTGGCATTTTTCTTTTTGGCATTCTTCTCGTCTCCGATTAAAATGAAAGCTCTCTTTACATATTATGTAAAGTTGTAACGTGCACAGAGTCACCATGTAGTAATACGTAAGCAAACAGTGACAACACAGCATTTTTTTTCCTGTTGCACTGCACATGAATGTCTACTGTATGTAGTAATTAGCAATGATTATGTCATACTCCAGTAATTCATCCCATTGTTTGCCGCACGTGACTGGATTTATAAATTTGTCGGCTCCAGGCAGTATTCTAACACTGATACACAACAGAGTGCCAGAACATCAGCTCCACGTCTTCTCAGGAGAACAGTCCCTAGGTCTTTACGAAACATGACTTGGTTTTTGGTTCAGATCATCGGGATCGTCTGCGGCTTTGTGGGCATGGTGCTCACCTGGATCATTACCATCATGCCTCAGTGGAGAGTGTCTATCTTGGCTGAAAACAATGGCATAAATGGCCGTATTGATGGCGTCTGGATCAGCCGGTGGGATGGCCTGTGGACAACCTGTGTTAATCAAGCCAGAGTGTCCATGACATGCAACAACTATGGATCCCAGGTGTCCCTGACCATGGACTTAAAATCTGGAAGGATCTTGATGAGCTTCGCTATGACAATGACCGGTCTTGCCTTCATCTTCTCACTGGTGAGCATTCTGTTGAGCAGATGTTGTGAGGATGGCAAAGTGACAAGGCATTGTATGCGACTGACTGCTGGGATCCTCTACATTTTGAGCAGCATCCTCATTGCGATTCCTGTTATCTGGACCACCAGTAACATCCTCAGGAAAGCATATGATTCTTCCATATGTCGTGGAGCAATAAGGCTAGAGATGGGAGAAGCCCTCTTCTTGGCATGGCCCACCATTGTCTTCATCCTCATTGGAGGAATTATATTATGCTGTCATTGCAAATGTAGACAATTATGCATATGCCAAGAGGACAAATGTGATTATACACCAACCATGGACAGAGAGATGGTCTGCATGACAACTCAACCGGAGACACGCCCAAACTGTAATCGCAGAAGTGAATACATATAGACATTGATGGGATCTTTGCAAATGAAGTGCACTTTATAAGGACTTTACAAGGGTCTGGACTGGATTTTGAAGTTTGAGGGTGCTCTGTCTATGACTCTCGTAATTCTTAATTTATTATACAGTATTGATGATTGTTATTCTAAAAGCAATCTACGTGAAGGCTTTCAGTGTTGTTTGTGATGGCATGCATATACAAAAATAGTAAGGTATATAAAACATAGGATATAGTCCTGCTTTGATTTTTTTTAAGAACAGTGACTCAATTGTCAGTGTGTTGAACCATACACTTTAGGTTGAAGTCGGCAATATTAACCAACAGTATAATGTGTATGAGGACCTACCGACACTCCCAACTGATGAGAATGATATAGTTGTTGTAATGCCAGCGGCTGATCCTTTTGTTCTCCAGAAGATAAGCGCCATCATAGTAAGCTGGTCGTGGCTCTTGTATAGAGTACACAGAAGCACTGCTATGTATGGAGGAGTCTGGAGAGGTAGTTAGTGGTCGAGCGCTCACCTGACAGCTATCAAATTTAAATTGGGCCATTTTAAGGGGATGCCTGCTTTGAAACCCCTCTTTTTGTCAGATAGAGTAGCCGTTGATAAGCTAATTATTGGCTGTCCTGCTGTTAGAATCGCCAGTCATAACCAGTACACTGTGGGGGAACCAACCAGCATGTGTTCAATTTCCCCACAGTGCCTCCGCAGGGAAAATGAAGTATTACACAGTGTTCTTTTAAATCAATCAGCAGTTCATACAATGTATGGACATGTTGGGTCATTCAAAAATAGAGACACTCTTTCAGACTATCTCAATCCATTACACATTGACTCTTTTGCGCTATTTATATGTTGGACACTAATGTAAGATGACACGTTCATAGACTGCATGCACAGCAAATGTTTCTTCTTACTTTCTAAATGCCTTATGGAAAAGCTTAAAATGATATTTCATTCTGATGATTATTACCTTATCTCTCTAGGACTGTTGTCAGTTTATGTTTTGACAAAATTAAAAGAAAAAGTTTGATAAAATTCCAAGTTGACTTTGTATTTTACTAAATTAGTACACCGTGCTAAGATTTGCTCAGTATTATGCCCTGATGCGCAAAGCCATATAGGTAATCATGATAATTTAGTTCAGGAACCCCACTGTTATGCCATCCATAGATGCCCACTATTGATGCTCTGGTACTTGGTACTTGAAACAAGCAGTAGGATGCTCGGCTTGGCTCAACTCATGTGACGAGTATAGTGGAAGTCAATGGGAAACTCAAGAATCTTCCCAAAAACTGCTCGAATTTCCCATTGACTTCCATAATACTTGGTACATGAGTAGCACCCATCCGAGTATCCTCCTGCTCATTTTGAGTACCAAGTACCTGAGCATGGTAGTGCTTGCTCATCACTAGTGCCTACTGATTCAATCTTATCAATGGTAAGTGTTAGTAAAGTTTTCCTAATGTAAACTGTAGCTAGTTTGGAGTGAAATTAGTCTTAGACTTACCAAGTGTCCTCGTGGGTTGGACCTCCCAATCCATGATGTCAATCAACTCATTTTACATAACTAAGTCAAATCATCAATGTTAACCAATGTCCATAAGTCACAACTGAACATCAATGTCTGATGGACACATTGACACATCTTCAGCTAAGTAGGGGGTTATTTCCAACATATTTCTCCAGAAGGGGCCCAACTACTGACTAATGGAGTGGAGTGGTGGTCGTACAGTGCTTTTAATTCCCTTTTGTCAGGTATGGCAGTTCTATACTCAAGTTGGCCCAAAACGCTTCTGGGCATGTTCTGGCTCTCTGTCAGGCCGCATGTCGCCCCTCAATGGATATGAGGGTTGTCACCTCCATGGGGACAGGGGTTGTGCAAGTGCTCACTGATATTGCTCTTCGGAAGATTTACTCCTGGTATTGTTGGGAGGTGGGGTGCCATAACTCCCAGCGATTATGCTATTCATGTGCCCTAGGACACTGGGTCTTCTTGTGTTAGCTGTTGGAAGCAGATAGGCATGTTGTGTAAGCTGGGTCAGCTAGTTGGTGGGAGGTTCTCTCCACTTCCCTCTCCTCCTTTGCCACTCTAGTCTGAGGGTGGAGATTGGCTATTGCCTCAGTGATGTCAGGTGATCTCTGATAGGCAGATATAAACTCGCCATATCCTTTGTGTTGTGCTGATTATTTCAGTTGTCTTTGGGTGGTAGAGGTTAGTGTGTGCTTCTCAGGGGGGGGGGTGTTCTTTGCTCTGCTTTCTGATCTTGGCTTTTCCCTGTTTTCCTTGATTTGTTTTGGTCTGCATTGCTTCTGTTGGTTCACTGGTTAGCGTGATCTGACTGTGGCCTGGGTACCCAGTAACCAGCCACCATGCTACTTGCCTCCTCGGAAAGGTTATGCTTAAGTACCTCCTTTCCAAAAGTAGTCCTGCCCTTAAAAGTGTGCAGTAACGTGATCGGCACGGTGCACTTGCTGGCTTGTAGCATGGTCATCCCATGAATACCCTCCATTACCACTTCATTGGTAAGTCCAATATGACAAAAGTTGGTAAAAAAATTATGGTAATTATTCATGGACATGCCTCTAATATTCAAAAATGCTACCTATATTTGTGAATATGCATTATAGATATCTATATAGCCAGAACCAACTTAAGGTTTGTTCAGGCCCTTGGCCAAAGGAGTTCCATTGACCCCTCTTTAATTTCATTTTTCCCTCTCAACTTATTACATAACCAGCATCCCCAATGTGTGACGATTTCTGCACTCCGGAGCCCTCTCTATACACTTGTCATAAATTGGACCCTGGGCAGAGTGCGCCCACATGTGTTGTGGACTCTGGAAATTGCCCAAGTTTGTTCAGTTCCGGCTCTGGTCCTGTACATATTTTTTTAACATTTTTTACAAATGTAGTTTTTAGTATCTTGATAAGAAATTCTTAGCTTCATCTTTTAACTACAGAGAGAAAACACTTATTTATTCTTACTAACAGGATGGAAGATTTGGTGTTTTGCAGTAAAACTTGAATTTTTCTCTGCCTGATTTCAGTCTTTTCAACGAATGTCCTGGTAATCGGTTAGGAGACATTAAATGTTTACTTTCCTGCCAACGTTTTAGCTTGCCCCATCATACGCCCCAGGGAAGACATGAAAGGATCGCTCTTGACTAACAGTACAAAGCAATGGCCGCATAACAAGGTACCGGAGCAATACATGATATGCAGCATGTATTTACGTTTAGAGGGATGTCAACCAGTTCTGACAAATCCGAGGCCTCAAAGGCTTCTGTGCTTGGAAGAGCAGCAAATGCACGATGGTCATCAGCTTTACATTTCACAACGTCTCCAGAAATATTCTGCTTTAAAGCCAAATGAACTAAAAGAGCTCGGGGACGAAGCCTGTGTATGTCGCATCCCTACGATATGTCCATCAAAAAGCTGCTGGTAAACAATGGCTCGTTACTTTTACAAGGTCTTGTTAAAAAGTCATAATAAGACTAATCATATTTCTGGAATGTCAAAAATGTTTTTCAGGGGTTGTTCTATTGTTCTGTCAAGAATTGAACATTTAGGGATGTTTTCAGTATTTGTTTTTCCAGATTAAGGGTCCCGTCACACTTGGCGACGTTCCAGCGATCCCGACAACGATACGACCTGGTAAGGATCGCTGGAACGTCGCTACATGGTCGCTGGTGAGATGTCAAACAGTCAGATCTACTCAACGACACAGCAACAATACAGCGACCCGTATAACGACCTTGGTGGTCGTTGGCACCCTGTCACACAGCAGCTAGTCTGACGACTCAGACCTACGTGGCTGAGTTTTGAGTCGCCAACGAGGTCTTGTTAAGGTGTCAAACACACCGACGCATGCTGGCCAGCGGGAACCCAACAATCAAAAAATAGTCCAGGCCATTCCGACATGATCGGTGATCTCACAGTGGGGGCCTGGTCACCGCTACTTGTCAAACATAGCGAGATCGCTGTCGCGTCACAAAACCTGTGACGCAACAGCGATCTCGTTATGTGTAACGGGGGCTTAAATAATTTAAAATTGGATTTCTAGGTAGAAAAGACCATACATTTGGGTGAGGGTCTGACTGGCCTCACTACTTTACACTGGCAAAAAAAAAGAGTTATTGTTTTGCAGCTTTCAGCAGAATCTTCAGTATTCAGACATTGTGGGGTAATTATTTTTTAATTTTTTACTTAGGACACAGAGGGACCATTATTTTTATCATCATAGGATTACAGGAAGAATACATAGAGAGGTCATACAATACATATTGAGAAGAAACAAACTATAAGAGTAAACACATGGCCACATGCCGTCTTTTAAGATAGTTCCTCCACAGTATAAACCCACAGCTGTTGTATATTGTTTAGGTGACTGGCGAATGTCCTTGTGGCTGAAACCCCTACAAATCTTCAATTAATAAGACTATACCTTTCGTATTGATCTTACATCCCTAGGATATCACAGGGGCAACATCAGAGTATCCTCAGGTGGTACTCGACAGTTTCTGTTTGAATGTTGGCTTTGACAATATGCCCTATTTACTGCACAACCCCAAGGAAGTTTTCAGATATATTGTAGTGGAGGTCCTCCTCAGGGTTACAGGTCTGTCCTCGGTCCAGGCTCTGTTCCCTTCATGATAGTCCATTGAACTTTGTTGTGCTCCACATTTGTGTCTATAAATCCCTGAAAGACGATGCGTATTTGGTGCAGAGATTTCTGCAGCCACACCAAATTACAGAGTTTTCTGCACCAAATCTGCAGAGTGGGCACAGGGTCTTAGTTTGTATGGGCACCACTACCTGCTCCATACCTGTTTCCCTGGGTCCTGTCTCCCTGCGGCCTTCAATGCTCCTAGTACCTGCTCCATACCTGCTTCATGGTGTGTTGTCTGCCTGTGGCTCCCAGTGCTCCTAGTACTTGCTCCATACCTGCTTTCTATTGTCCTGTCTCCCTGTGACCTCCAGTGCTTTTAATACTTGCTCCATACCTATTTTTCTGTGTCCTGTCTGCCTGTGGCCTCCAGTGCTCCTAGTACCTGCTCTATACCAAAACAGTTAATGCCGTGAAATCAAAACACTGCTAAAAAAAAACCAAGACGGATATGCATTTTTTTCACCATACTTTTATTTTGCCCTCCTTTTATAATCCACTAGCTCCAGTTCCTCTCCTCTTCCTCTCACTAGTGAAGTTTCTCAGGGTTCAGTCCTTGGCCCTCTTCTTTTCCTCTGACTATTGGGGTTCCTCAGGGTTTGGTCCTTGGCCCTCTACTCTTCCTCTGACTATTGGAGTTCCTCAGGGTTCGGTCCTTGGCCCTCTTCTCTTCCTCTGACTATTGGGGTTCCTCAGGGTTCAGTCCTTGGCCCTCTTCTCTTCCTCTGACTATTGGAGTTCCTCAGGGTTCGGTCCTTGGACCTCTTCTCTTCTCTCTCTACACAGCCCCATTGGACAAATCATTAGCAGATTTGACTTTCAGTACTATCTTTATGCTGATGACACCCAACTATATACTTTTTCCCCTGACCTTACCCCCGCTGTATTACAGAACCTCAATGACTGTCTAACTGCAGTTTCCAACATCATGTCTGTGACTCACCGCGGCCGGCTGACTCCGGTTTAGACAGGCGATTCTTCTCCTTCCTTGTCACGGGTGGACCGCTCCTGCCGGTAGTGGGGCCCGGTGTAGTGCAGATCAAAAGTGAAGACGTCTTGCGGGAACAGATTAAAGGGGTTTTAATTTGTTTTCTTCGTGACGCCACCTATGAGTAGTTCGGTAAGGGCTACCGACGCTGCGGAACCTCCGGGGTGATGGACAGCAGCAAGATGTTACGCTCCCCACAGGCTGAGCGGTGATCCCCGGAGGCTGGAGCTGCTCAAGATGTTGTGCGGCAGCTGCGGTTACCTCTTAGTTAATGACGGACAGTTCATAAGGAATCACAGACACAGGAAGTCTCTATAACGGTTCTTTACTGTAACCATGAAGGCAATACACGGTATGCAGTGGTTACAGATAGCGGACCGGGTGGACTCAGCAGTGGTAGTGTTCCTCAGAGATCCGTAAGTGTTCCTCCATTCTACCTGTCTTGTTCTAACCAGTGTCGCCCAGGAATACCAGGTCGGGTACGGGGAGGCTGCTTCAATGCCCTATCCATCTGTATACGCTGTGGATGCTTTGGGGAGCCTTGGATCCCTCAGTGTGTACACCGCTGGTTAGACGACTGGTTGGTGGTGGGGTGCTCCTATAAAGCTGCTCCTCCACGGGGCTGGTTCGCGTGACAGAGGTGAACTGCTGCCAGCTTCGGTACCAGTGAACCGGCTGTAAATTGTGGGCACGGGAGTCTTTTGGGAACCCGTGTAATAATGCCCATTCCCGGATGATAAGGCCTCAGGTGGTGACACCCGTCCGGTGACGGCCCAGGGGCCCGCACGGGGTGCGGAGCCCCCGCTCCTCTCCTATCTCGAGGGTTCTCTCTCTTCTTCTGTTCTGTTCTACTCTACTGCACTCCACCCCCCAGGGCCTATGATTGGTCCCCTGTTCTAGGTGTTGCATGTTGAGTTGGATCTCCGAGTTAACTATTTCATTGCTGAGTCAGAGGGTATTGCGGCTGCAATACCTTCTTGTGACGCACTCGTTGCGGGGCGCCACACTCCCCCTTGGTTGAATACGCTTGTCCCCAAGCGTCCCACTACTCACATTACAGAGGTTTTTTTTATATTTTATATTTTATAACAGGTAATACACTTTTATTAATGACAGGTCATATATGCATAAAAGTGAGGTAAATAAACAGGTTAACACATTGTGCGGACCCGGCGGGCGGTCGGCTGTCCTTAGAATAAAAGTTCAGGCTGTAGCCGCCAAGTCGCGGTGTTACGGTGCAAACAGGAAGAAGTCTCTTTTAATAGCAAAGTTCAAACAACAACTTAAGTCACTGATGAATGGCAGTGTTCCGGACTCGTATGGCGAACCACCCATCACGGCATATATGGCGCTCATAGGTTACAATGTCCCCTCTATACAAGTCTCGGCTTGGATGGCCTCGCGGTAGTTGCGATTCCACATCACGGCGCCCCACAAACACTTCAGTACTCACACCCTCCTCCCTTACGAATCCCCACCCGGTGGACAAGTTAAATGTGCTTACCCACCCGGTTTTACGGAATTGTTCAGGCAATGGAGATTGGCGGCGGGCCTCGGCACGAGCCTGCATGTTGGCTTGCAGTCGAGTGTGCCACTCGTCTCTCCGGATACGACGTACCTCTTCGTCGGAGTGATGCGGCGTGTGGATAAAGTCACTACGGCGTGCTGGTTGTTGAACCGCTCGAGCTTGGTGGGCAGTCTGGAGTGGAGCCCGGTTCAACGGAACCGGAGAGGATACTGTTGCGGCGGCACCCGACCAGTGCACCCGAGCTGATCGCCCGGCAGAAGGGTTCCTTGTGTCTCCCCCGGCGAACCCGGTGTAGAGATCCTCAGCTGGACTGTAGGTCTCCTCGTCATCCTCCTCGACCTCCTCGATGACTACGTCAGGCTGCTCGGCTGGCGAAGATGATGGGATGGAATCCTCTGGATCGGTGGGTGGCTGTGCGGCAAAGTTCTCATCTGGATCGTTGTGCAGGACTTCCAGGCTGCCTGCCTCTTCTTCTGTAGCAGCGGGAAGTGGTGTTTCGATCCCGGTCACCAGGTAGGCCTCTGTAGTTGCAGAGGAGGCCTCCGGTTCAGGGGAGAAACAGGCGACAGTCTCGGTAGTGTGGAAACTAGTCGCGGGTTCCGCAGGTGGAACCAGGTAGATGTCAGCTTCTTCGTGGGAGCGTATTGGAAGCTCCGGCTCTGGAACGGGATCGGCTGCGGTATCGTCCGCTGGAACGGGTCGGTTTGTGGTCCTCACTGGAATAACACAGTCTATGGGCTCCGGTGACGAAGCAGGACAGGCGGTGGGCGACGGTGAGGCTGTTGAAAAGCTGGCGATGTCGTCTGGGCTTGGAGAAGCTGTACCCGGTCGGCTCTGCTGCATCGCATGATGGAGTCTTCTGCCTAGGGTCGCGCTCCAGCTGCGAATCGTCCACTCCACTGTCTCAAGTAGTCGCACCCGGAGGTCTTGTAAAGCCTCGAGCCAGAAGTCGGGGCTGCCATCTATGGTAAGGGCAGGATCCGGACCCGGTTGGCCTATGGCTGCTCTGGCCTCCGCCTCGACCTCCCGCATTAGGTCTTGGAGTCTCGTGCTGGCCATTCTTCTTGGAGGGAAACCACACCCGTTCAACCGGTAAGACGTTCTGGTAGAGCTCGTGAAGAAGTCTTCTCTCTCTGTCGGTGTGTCTATCTATGACACTCCCATTTCCTCTGGGCTTCCATAGTCCAATCGTGGGAAAAGTCTTTGGGGTCCGCCCCCATGGTTGATTCGAGCAATCAGGGCGGACAAAGAGTTTGGCGCCTTTTGTCTTTAGCCCTCCCACGATGAGGGGGGGGTTGACTCACTCCTGGGCTTCACGTGGCGGCTTCTTGTGGCGGGAACGCCATCTTGGGCGCCATCTTGGCCCGATGGTGTAAAGGCGGGAAAGTTCTTTTTAGGACGAACAAAGTCCAAATTGTAGACAATAAAGTCCAGTTTAAGCACAATATACCCGTTGGGTAACGGGCCTGCTCGTATCCTGTTCGTGACGCCATTTTCTGACTCACCGCGGCCGGCTGACTCCGGTTTAGACAGGCGATTCTTCTCCTTCCTTGTCACGGGTGGACCGCGCCTGCCGGTAGTGGGGCCCGGTGTAGTGCAGATCAAAAGTGAAGACGTCTTGCGGGAACAGATTAAAGGGGTTTTAATTTGTTTTCTTCGTGACGCCACCTATGAGTAGTTCGGTAAGGGCTACCGACGCTGCGGAACCTCCGGGGTGATGGACAGCAGCAAGATGTTACGCTCCCCACAGGCTGAGCGGTGATCTCCGGAGGCTGGAGCTGCTCAAGATGTTGTGCGGCAGCTGCGGTTACCTCTTAGTTAATGACGGACAGTTCATAAGGAATCACAGACACAGGAAGTCTCTATAACGGTTCTTTACTGTAACCATGAAGGCAATACACGGTATGCAGTGGTTACAGATAGCGGACCGGGTGGACTCAGCAGTGGTAGTGTTCCTCAGAGATCCGTAAGTGTTCCTCCATTCTACCTGTCTTGTTCTAACCAGTGTCGCCCAGGAATACCAGGTCGGGTACGGGGAGGCTGCTTCAATGCCCTATCCATCTGTATACGCTGTGGATGCTTTGGGGAGCCTTGGATCCCTCAGTGTGTACACCGCTGGTTAGACGACTGGTTGGTGGTGGGGTGCTCCTATAAAGCTGCTCCTCCACGGGGCTGGTTCGCGTGACAGAGGTGAACTGCTGCCAGCTTCGGTACCAGTGAACCGGCTGTAAATTGTGGGCACGGGAGTCTTTTGGGAACCCGTGTAATAATGCCCATTCCCGGATGATAAGGCCTCAGGTGGTGACACCCGTCCGGTGACGGCCCAGGGGCCCGCACGGGGTGCGGAGCCCCCGCTCCTCTCCTATCTCGAGGGTTCTCTCTCTTCTTCTGTTCTGTTCTACTCTACTGCACTCCACCCCCAGGGCCTATGATTGGTCCCCTGTTCTAGGTGTTGCATGTTGAGTTGGATCTCCGAGTTAACTATTTCATTGCTGAGTCAGAGGGTATTGCGGCTGCAATACCTTCTTGTGACGCACTCGTTGCGGGGCGCCACACTCCCCCTTGGTTGAATACGCTTGTCCCCAAGCGTCCCACTACTCACATTACAGAGGTTTTTTTTATATTTTATATTTTATAACAGGTAATACACTTTTATTAATGACAGGTCATATATGCATAAAAGTGAGGTAAATAAACAGGTTAACACATTGTGCGGACCCGGCGGGCGGTCGGCTGTCCTTAGAATAAAAGTTCAGGCTGTAGCCGCCAAGTCGCGGTGTTACGGTGCAAACAGGAAGAAGTCTCTTTTAATAGCAAAGTTCAAACAACAACTTAAGTCACTGATGAATGGCAGTGTTCCGGACTCGTATGGCGAACCACCCATCACGGCATATATGGCGCTCATAGGTTACAATGTCCCCTCTATACAAGTCTCGGCTTGGATGGCCTCGCGGTAGTTGCGATTCCACATCACGGCGCCCCACAAACACTTCAGTACTCACACCCTCCTCCCTTACGAATCCCCACCCGGTGGACAAGTTAAATGTGCTTACCCACCCGGTTTTACGGAATTGTTCAGGCAATGGAGATTGGCGGCGGGCCTCGGCACGAGCCTGCATGTTGGCTTGCAGTCGAGTGTGCCACTCGTCTCTCCGGATACGACGTACCTCTTCGTCGGAGTGATGCGGCGTGTGGATAAAGTCACTACGGCGTGCTGGTTGTTGAACCGCTCGAGCTTGGTGGGCAGTCTGGAGTGGAGCCCGGTTCAACGGAACCGGAGAGGATACTGTTGCGGCGGCACCCGACCAGTGCACCCGAGCTGATCGCCCGGCAGAAGGGTTCCTTGTGTCTCCCCCGGCGAACCCGGTGTAGAGATCCTCAGCTGGACTGTAGGTCTCCTCGTCATCCTCCTCGACCTCCTCGATGACTACGTCAGGCTGCTCGGCTGGCGAAGATGATGGGATGGAATCCTCTGGATCGGTGGGTGGCTGTGCGGCAAAGTTCTCATCTGGATCGTTGTGCAGGACTTCCAGGCTGCCTGCCTCTTCTTCTGTAGCAGCGGGAAGTGGTGTTTCGATCCCGGTCACCAGGTAGGCCTCTGTAGTTGCAGAGGAGGCCTCCGGTTCAGGGGAGAAACAGGCGACAGTCTCGGTAGTGTGGAAACTAGTCGCGGGTTCCGCAGGTGGAACCAGGTAGATGTCAGCTTCTTCGTGGGAGCGTATTGGAAGCTCCGGCTCTGGAACGGGATCGGCTGCGGTATCGTCCGCTGGAACGGGTCGGTTTGTGGTCCTCACTGGAATAACACAGTCTATGGGCTCCGGTGACGAAGCAGGACAGGCGGTGGGCGACGGTGAGGCTGTTGAAAAGCTGGCGATGTCGTCTGGGCTTGGAGAAGCTGTACCCGGTCGGCTCTGCTGCATCGCATGATGGAGTCTTCTGCCTAGGGTCGCGCTCCAGCTGCGAATCGTCCACTCCACTGTCTCAAGTAGTCGCACCCGGAGGTCTTGTAAAGCCTCGAGCCAGAAGTCGGGGCTGCCATCTATGGTAAGGGCAGGATCCGGACCCGGTTGGCCTATGGCTGCTCTGGCCTCCGCCTCGACCTCCCGCATTAGGTCTTGGAGTCTCGTGCTGGCCATTCTTCTTGGAGGGAAACCACACCCGTTCAACCGGTAAGACGTTCTGGTAGAGCTCGTGAAGAAGTCTTCTCTCTCTGTCGGTGTGTCTATCTATGACACTCCCATTTCCTCTGGGCTTCCATAGTCCAATCGTGGGAAAAGTCTTTGGGGTCCGCCCCCATGGTTGATTCGAGCAATCAGGGCGGACAAAGAGTTTGGCGCCTTTTGTCTTTAGCCCTCCCACGATGAGGGGGGGGTTGACTCACTCCTGGGCTTCACGTGGCGGCTTCTTGTGGCGGGAACGCCATCTTGGGCGCCATCTTGGCCCGATGGTGTAAAGGCGGGAAAGTTCTTTTTAGGACGAACAAAGTCCAAATTGTAGACAATAAAGTCCAGTTTAAGCACAATATACCCGTTGGGTAACGGGCCTGCTCGTATCCTGTTCGTGACGCCATTTTCTGACTCACCGCGGCCGGCTGACTCCGGTTTAGACAGGCGATTCTTCTCCTTCCTTGTCACGGGTGGACCGCGCCTGCCGGTAGTGGGGCCCGGTGTAGTGCAGATCAAAAGTGAAGACGTCTTGCGGGAACAGATTAAAGGGGTTTTAATTTGTTTTCTTCGTGACGCCACCTATGAGTAGTTCGGTAAGGGCTACCGACGCTGCGGAACCTCCGGGGTGATGGACAGCAGCAAGATGTTACGCTCCCCACAGGCTGAGCGGTGATCTCCGGAGGCTGGAGCTGCTCAAGATGTTGTGCGGCAGCTGCGGTTACCTCTTAGTTAATGACGGACAGTTCATAAGGAATCACAGACACAGGAAGTCTCTATAACGGTTCTTTACTGTAACCATGAAGGCAATACACGGTATGCAGTGGTTACAGATAGCGGACCGGGTGGACTCAGCAGTGGTAGTGTTCCTCAGAGATCCGTAAGTGTTCCTCCATTCTACCTGTCTTGTTCTAACCAGTGTCGCCCAGGAATACCAGGTCGGGTACGGGGAGGCTGCTTCAATGCCCTATCCATCTGTATACGCTGTGGATGCTTTGGGGAGCCTTGGATCCCTCAGTGTGTACACCGCTGGTTAGACGACTGGTTGGTGGTGGGGTGCTCCTATAAAGCTGCTCCTCCACGGGGCTGGTTCGCGTGACAGAGGTGAACTGCTGCCAGCTTCGGTACCAGTGAACCGGCTGTAAATTGTGGGCACGGGAGTCTTTTGGGAACCCGTGTAATAATGCCCATTCCCGGATGATAAGGCCTCAGGTGGTGACACCCGTCCGGTGACGGCCAGGGGCCCGCACGGGGTGCGGAGCCCCCGCTCCTCTCCTATCTCGAGGGTTCTCTCTCTTCTTCTGTTCTGTTCTACTCTACTGCACTCCACCCCCAGGGCCTATGATTGGTCCCCTGTTCTAGGTGTTGCATGTTGAGTTGGATCTCCGAGTTAACTATTTCATTGCTGAGTCAGAGGGTATTGCGGCTGCAATACCTTCTTGTGACGCACTCGTTGCGGGGCGCCACACTCCCCCTTGGTTGAATACGCTTGTCCCCAAGCGTCCCACTACTCACATTACAGAGGTTTTTTTTTATTTTATATTTTATAACAGGTAATACACTTTTATTAATGACAGGTCATATATGCATAAAAGTGAGGTAAATAAACAGGTTAACACATTGTGCGGACCCGGCGGGCGGTCGGCTGTCCTTAGAATAAAAGTTCAGGCTGTAGCCGCCAAGTCGCGGTGTTACGGTGCAAACAGGAAGAAGTCTCTTTTAATAGCAAAGTTCAAACAACAACTTAAGTCACTGATGAATGGCAGTGTTCCGGACTCGTATGGCGAACCACCCATCACGGCATATATGGCGCTCATAGGTTACAATGTCCCCTCTATACAAGTCTCGGCTTGGATGGCCTCGCGGTAGTTGCGATTCCACATCACGGCGCCCCACAAACACTTCAGTACTCACACCCTCCTCCCTTACGAATCCCCACCCGGTGGACAAGTTAAATGTGCTTACCCACCCGGTTTTACGGAATTGTTCAGGCAATGGAGATTGGCGGCGGGCCTCGGCACGAGCCTGCATGTTGGCTTGCAGTCGAGTGTGCCACTCGTCTCTCCGGATACGACGTACCTCTTCGTCGGAGTGATGCGGCGTGTGGATAAAGTCACTACGGCGTGCTGGTTGTTGAACCGCTCGAGCTTGGTGGGCAGTCTGGAGTGGAGCCCGGTTCAACGGAACCGGAGAAGATACTGTTGCGGCGGCACCCGACCAGTGCACCCGAGCTGATCGCCCGGCAGAAGGGTTCCTTGTGTCTCCCCCGGCGAACCCGGTGTAGAGATCCTCAGCTGGACTGTAGGTCTCCTCGTCATCCTCCTCGACCTCCTCGATGACTACGTCAGGCTGCTCGGCTGGCGAAGATGATGGGATGGAATCCTCTGGATCGGTGGGTGGCTGTGCGGCAAAGTTCTCATCTGGATCGTTGTGCAGGACTTCCAGGCTGCCTGCCTCTTCTTCTGTAGCAGCGGGAAGTGGTGTTTCGATCCCGGTCACCAGGTAGGCCTCTGTAGTTGCAGAGGAGGCCTCCGGTTCAGGGGAGAAACAGGCGACAGTCTCGGTAGTGTGGAAACTAGTCGCGGGTTCCGCAGGTGGAACCAGGTAGATGTCAGCTTCTTCGTGGGAGCGTATTGGAAGCTCCGGCTCTGGAACGGGATCGGCTGCGGTATCGTCCGCTGGAACGGGTCGGGTTGTGGTCCTCACTGGAATAACACAGTCTATGGGCTCCGGTGACGAAGCAGGACAGGCGGTGGGCGACGGTGAGGCTGTTGAAAAGCTGGCGATGTCGTCTGGGCTTGGAGAAGCTGTACCCGGTCGGCTCTGCTGCATCGCATGATGGAGTCTTCTGCCTAGGGTCGCGCTCCAGCTGCGAATCGTCCACTCCACTGTCTCAAGTAGTCGCACCCGGAGGTCTTGTAAAGCCTCGAGCCAGAAGTCGGGGCTGCCATCTATGGTAAGGGCAGGATCCGGACCCGGTTGGCCTATGGCTGCTCTGGCCTCCGCCTCGACCTCCCGCATTAGGTCTTGGAGTCTCGTGCTGGCCATTCTTCTTGGAGGGAAACCACACCCGTTCAACCGGTAAGACGTTCTGGTAGAGCTCGTGAAGAAGTCTTCTCTCTCTGTCGGTGTGTCTATCTATGACACTCTCATTTCCTCTGGGCTTCCATAGTCCAATCGTGGGAAAAGTCTTTGGGGTCCGCCCCCATGGTTGATTCGAGCAATCAGGGCGGACAAAGAGTTTGGCGCCTTTTGTCTTTAGCCCTCCCACGATGAGGGGGGGGTTGACTCACTCCTGGGCTTCACGTGGCGGCTTCTTGTGGCGGGAACGCCATCTTGGGCGCCATCTTGGCCCGATGGTGTAAAGGCGGGAAAGTTCTTTTTAGGACGAACAAAGTCCAAATTGTAGACAATAAAGTCCAGTTTAAGCACAATATACCCGTTGGGTAACGGGCCTGCTCGTATCCTGTTCGTGACGCCATTTTCTGACTCACCGCGGCCGGCTGACTCCGGTTTAGACAGGCGATTCTTCTCCTTCCTTGTCACGGGTGGACCGCGCCTGCCGGTAGTGGGGCCCGGTGTAGTGCAGATCAAAAGTGAAGACGTCTTGCGGGAACAGATTAAAGGGGTTTTAATTTGTTTTCTTCGTGACGCCACCTATGAGTAGTTCGGTAAGGGCTACCGACGCTGCGGAACCTCCGGGGTGATGGACAGCAGCAAGATGTTACGCTCCCCACAGGCTGAGCGGTGATCCCCGGAGGCTGGAGCTGCTCAAGATGTTGTGCGGCAGCTGCGGTTACCTCTTAGTTAATGACGGACAGTTCATAAGGAATCACAGACACAGGAAGTCTCTATAACGGTTCTTTACTGTAACCATGAAGGCAATACACGGTATGCAGTGGTTACAGATAGCGGACCGGGTGGACTCAGCAGTGGTAGTGTTCCTCAGAGATCCGTAAGTGTTCCTCCATTCTACCTGTCTTGTTCTAACCAGTGTCGCCCAGGAATACCAGGTCGGGTACGGGGAGGCTGCTTCAATGCCCTATCCATCTGTATACGCTGTGGATGCTTTGGGGAGCCTTGGATCCCTCAGTGTGTACACCGCTGGTTAGACGACTGGTTGGTGGTGGGGTGCTCCTATAAAGCTGCTCCTCCACGGGGCTGGTTCGCGTGACAGAGGTGAACTGCTGCCAGCTTCGGTACCAGTGAACCGGCTGTAAATTGTGGGCACGGGAGTCTTTTGGGAACCCGTGTAATAATGCCCATTCCCGGATGATAAGGCCTCAGGTGGTGACACCCGTCCGGTGACGGCCCAGGGGCCCGCACGGGGTGCGGAGCCCCCGCTCCTCTCCTATCTCGAGGGTTCTCTCTCTTCTTCTGTTCTGTTCTACTCTACTGCACTCCACCCCCCAGGGCCTATGATTGGTCCCCTGTTCTAGGTGTTGCATGTTGAGTTGGATCTCCGAGTTAACTATTTCATTGCTGAGTCAGAGGGTATTGCGGCTGCAATACCTTCTTGTGACGCACTCGTTGCGGGGCGCCACATCTGCTCTACCTAAAATTCAACCCTTCCAAAGCTGAACTTTTGCTTCCCCCATCCACCAACCTGCCTAATCTGTTATCTCCATCTCAATGTGTGGCACAACGATAAAACCTAGGGCAGTATCAAAGCACCTCTTTGCAGAAGTAGTCCCGCACACAGGAAGTGGAGCAAAAATACTTTACTGTAGAACCTTTTGAAAAATGAGCATGGTGGTACATGTGGCACCCTGAGACGAGGGTAATCGGGACAGGGCCCTGTCGGCTGCTGGGGTTGTCATGGTGATGTGACCTGGTCCCGTGGTCCCAGGTGCGGCAATAAAAGGGGGTTAAAGAAAAAGGGGAATAAAGTTTGCAAAAGTAATTCATGACGCCGCCCGTAGTTTTGTGGCCAGGGTGAGCCACCGCTGCCGTCCGGGCCTCTGGGGATGATGAGTGTGGGCATCTGGGATGTTGAACCCTCAATGGGCAGGGCTTGTTTCCACAGGGCAGGTATAAGGATGCAGTCTATGCGGATGAAGAACGTTGGGGGTGCAGGGTTCAGCATGCAGGAGAATTAACAGAGGTCAGTTATCTTTTAACTTTTTCTTAACAGTCAGGTTGTCCAGGTACTGTCCAAAGCTGTTGTCGGGGATCCGGGAGCCGGGCTTGGAAGCAAGTTAGGGCAATCCACTCCAGGCAAGTTTTGAGGCCTACAGACTGCTTCAGTGTCTGTGGACCCTGGCTGCATGTAGCTGTGCTGAGGCCTCCTTTAGTCAGCCCTGGCTATGTGACAGGCGGCGCGAGCTCTCTGATGGTTCCCCGTCTTAGCTGAGACTCCTGAGCTCTATTATGCGGCTGTGTCTCCTAACCTTAGGTTGGGCAGGCAACGTGAAATCACCCACCCTCCGGGTTTGGTTGCTGGATATAGAATTCCTGGTGACCTCGGTCTTTGGTGACCGTCCTGCACTAGATACTGGGGCAATCCGGCACTGGTTCCACTCCCGGGACCTAGGCTTCCACTTCCCCAGACCCTCACCACGGGTCTCACACACTGTCCGGTTAGTCTACTAGGACAAACAAGGCATGGCTCCATCCATAGGGTGTCTTCTACAGTCCCCCCGGGAACTGAACTGTCTGACCCCTCCCCCAGACCAGAATTTATAGGGGACCTGCCCTGAACCCGGGCTTTAGAGCTCTTCCTTCTGGCCTGGAGTCAGGAAGGTGTTGTGTGTGTGTGTACTCCCTGGTGGGAGCCTTTCATTGCTTCCAAGCTTATATTGTGGCAACCAGACCCCGGGGCACCAGATACATGATGTCATTTGTAACATTTATCAGATCCAAACAATAATAATTTAGACATAGGCACGTAGCACAGACTGTAATAAGCCTCAAAGAAACATACCGTATATCAATATACACAGTATATATAAGGAAAGTCCCACAGGGATTAGCAGACTCCATTACAATGGTGCAAGGTCAATTAAAAGCACAGCCCGTTAAGGGCTTTGAGGTGTAGCCCAAAGGCTGCAGTCCAACAAATCCAGCAGGGGAAGCGCAACCAGTGCTAAACTTGGGTAGGGGGAAAATAAAATGAACTAAAAAACATGCCTCGCTCTTCTAAGACCTCAAAAACAACTAAAAAAAAGCCTTCTCCGGACAAAATGCAAACTAAAAGAAAGGTCAGCGACCCAATAACATGCCTTTTTTTAAGGAAGTCCACTCTTTAATTGGGGAAAAAACTATTTAGCAGCTTTCTCATCGCTGCCCAGGATGGAGGTCACCGTTCCTCATGGTACTCCTCTGGCGGACGGTCTCAGGGGATCGCAGGGGCTACTCCCCCAGGAGTATTGTCCACCACCTGAACCCAGCACACCCCATCATGGCTACTGCTGGAGAAGAGGATAGAGGAATTAGTGGACAAACACTTCCTCTAGGAGAAACAGGAGGAGCTTAAGCAACACCGACAGGCCCTTCAGGATCGTCGCCCTTCTGGGTTTGGATTCAGCTGGCTAACCAAAAGAGGCCTGGCCTCCATCTGGCACCACATTCTCTCCAGGTGGGCCTCCTGCTGCCTGTTTTCAAAATCATCAGTGGTGGCATCCCAACTTACGCCAACCGCAAACCACCCTTGCCGCCCTTCACCTTCATGAAGGTGACCTCCTCCCCAAACTTGGAGTGTGTGGAGTCTTTCTGGAAGGTGGTCACGCAGCAGGGTGGATCGGTTGACATAGCACCAATGACCAGCACCTTCTTCAGCTATGAAGCCAAACCCCCAATCCTGGATGAATGTCACCACCATGCCTTGGGGACTTTGGTCATGAAAGTCATTGGTCTTAGACCCATGCAATCACTCTCGGGCGATGTTATCCACGAACCTAATTTCCTCAAGAAAGGAGACAGGTTGGATTCGTTTAAACCTAATAGTAAGATAGTTGCTTGGAAGGGGTTGAGGACCCCACATGGCATTCTCCCAGATAAAGGCATCTGGCACGGGTGCTACAAAAGACTGGGGAACAGGGCCTTCAGCCTCTACTACCTCCTCCTCATCATGTTCTTAGATTTGCAAATCCAGTGGCCGTGGCACCGGCTGCATGTGTAATAACACTAGGCATGCTGCAAGATCCTCCTGATAGTGACATCTGCAGCTTCTGGCTGGCATGGGGAATGGCTCACCTCCTGATTGAGACCTCATTAGGACCTCCTCTGGCATGCGAGACTAGACCACTCTGCATATGAGGCCCAATGTGGGTAGTGCAGCCAGTGCAGTTCCTGGTCACATATGTATCCTGTGTGGTCTGCTCTGGTTCTGGTGCTGAAGCACCCTCAGCCCCTGGGGCGGCGAGGAAGATGGCATCCTCCAGAGCAGGCATATCTTGCAATGGATCCATCAACATCATGTAGCCAAACTGCGTACTGCAGGCAGACAGGGCACAGTGTAGCTGCAGTGTACTGCACTGCCAAGATGGCATCAGACTCTATGGTGAAGCTTCTTTGCTTTGCCTAGGGCCCTGCCTCTTTGTAATGCCAGGACACAATCACTTACAGGATATTGTTTGCACAATTTTGTTGCCTGTGTCCTCATTAACCCCTCCATGGCGGTGGCCTGCAGAAGGCATTTGGTTTACAAATCCCATTCCCCATGCCACAAGTAATACCTGGGCTTGTGATAGGGGGGAGAGATTATTGAATCCTGACATATTTGGAGGAGAAATAAGCAAAATAAAATAGTTTTTTCAGCTCACCACTAATTCATCTGGAATGTTGAAAAAGGCCAGTGGGCAATGCATGGACAGGTCCAAGATTAATGGTATTATAACACACTTGTGCACATGCCACAAAATCTGTATTCTAAACGTATGGAATGAAATGAAATGTAGTGAACATAAGTGTAGAAGAGGTGGCCTTGCATGCTGCTGACCATCTGCAATAATAAAGGTTTGCTCCCCCCCAAAAAAAATAATAATTAACAAAAATAGTACAATTAAAAAAATATATTAATCTCCTTCAAACAGATTAAAGGACATTGTGAGGTTCCTGGATTTCACAGATGCTGCCACATCTGACACTGTTTCCAAAATTCACACCCTGCAGGTGTCAAAACACCTGCAAACTCCAGGAAGCTTAAAAAAAATTGTTTTAAAGCTCAAAAAAATTCTACATGTTGAAAGAAAATGGTAGACTCGATGGCTGGGAACAATCCTAACAACATGGTTATGTGTTGTTCCCAGCCAGTGGCTCTTCCGGTGAGCATTTTGGCCACAAACAATAAGGGAACATTTTAGGGCCATTTTAAATGTAAAACATTTTTCCCTAACAAAGCTGTGTTAGCTGATTTATTAATAAATTTCTCAGGTTTTTTATTATGAACTGAATCGTCAATGTTTGTGCAGAATTTGAAATTGGTGAACATGTTCGCGGAAACTCATCTCTAGTTGTCAGTTCAAGTCTCAGGTACACTCACAAAAAAGAGAAAATTATGCTTTTTGCAATTTTTTTATTAAATAATTTTTTAGTTCTAGAATCCATGTACATAGAAATACACTGTTATGTTCAGATGTATCTCTTTGTACTTATATATTCTACTTCTGGGTTCCATTCCGGCACTACAGCTCAAGATTACCTTTCTCACTCAGTTTGGGCTATGGCTCATTGGTAGAGTTGCTTACCATGGACAATGAGTTTGAGACTTGAGGAGAGTAGTGCAGACAATTCTTTGTTTATCTACATGCAGAGAGATTCAGGACTCGTGCCCGAGGGTGTAGAGCTACAGAGTCAGCAAAGAGAGGTGAGCGGAGGTTGAGGCAGAGCTTTAACTGCCGGTGTGGCACCCTGGCACCTTGTTGGGCACCACAGAACTCCTTGGGGCATGAATGGAGCTAACAGCAAAGCAACACTCACAAATAACAAACAAAACTACAACACCTTAGAACACCTGGTTTCACCCCGAGCCTCTAGGGGGAGCTCCACTGGTCACTTTGAGCCAGTTCCCCTTATAAATAGAGTCTTGGAGGGAGAAACACCAGAGTGTGCAGACATTACAAGAGCTGCAGGTTGTGTGTAATCTCTGGCATTGGAGACACACACTAGGCCCGAACCAGCACACCTGCCAGTGAGGAAACCCTTGCAACTGGGGTAATAGGAAAGGAGAGCACCTCTCAAGGACATCAGAGTGATCCAAACACTCTCTCCCTTATCCGCCGGTTACTGGAACCGAAGCTGTGAGAGCTACCCAGCCACCTCAGAGAACCAGCATCCTGCACAGGGAGTCTAGCCCCCTGTTCCACCTGAAGCACCTACCTACGAGAGCCCAGGGAAGAGTACTGATCCTGCTCAGACCCTTTTACAGTGCCCTCAGTGCTGCCATCCAGGTGAATCAAGTTCCTTTGAACATGCTGCCTGGTCCGGCTGGATTCCACATCCACCCGACCTTACCCAGAGAAACAGAGGAAGGAAGCCTACACTAACTGCTTGCTGTGAACCTCCAGGAGTGTCAACTTCACTATCCCGGTCCGAGTGTACCTGATATCCACCAGTAAAGGTACCTAAAAGACTTTGATGTGTCTGCGTTTGATTCCTGGGCCTAACAGCCGTACTACCGCAGCTGCCTCACAACATCTTGTGCAGCTCCTGGCTCCGGGAACTCCCGCTCATCCTGTGGGGAGCGTCCCATCTTGCTGCCTAACATCCCCCGGAGGCCTAGCAGCGCCGGTACAGTTACCGGCACACCCGCAGGTGGCGTCACGAAGACAATTAATCCCTACTGTTCAGCCATCCCCCCTATTGATCTGGACCACTGGGCCCCACAGCCGCAGGCGCGGTTCCATGACAGAGGAGAGTCAACGCCTGCGATGTGCAGAACCCGGCTACGGTGAGTCACCGGGACAGCAGGAATCTGCTGAATCCGGGATGGTTGGGAGCAGTGGCGTAACTTGAAGCTCATGGGCCCCGCTGCAAAAGCTCCAACGGGGCCCCTAATTATTGCAAATGTTTAATAGCATTAGCTTTTTCTAAAGGCCAAAGGGACTTTTGAGGCTCGAGTGCGATTGCAACCCCTGCACCTGTTGTAGTTACGCCCCAGGTTGGGAGCTATGTGTAAAGTGGCATCATGGTCTGTTTTGCGCTCTGTACATTGTTTGACTCTGCTACATCCATATAGGAAAAAGACAATTACCATCAAATATACTCTCTGACTATTTTATTCATTCACAAAAACATGGCCTCCATTGTTAGAGTAACAGATGGGAAGATTATTTTGATATTACCATACACCTGATTTTCAGCGGTCTATACTCATTACCGCTGCTTTCTCAGTGCCGGGGCCTCTGTGCCGCCGCACACCTCTCCTGAATCACACACTCTGCAATTATCTCCCACTTGTATAATTTACAGCTCTGAATCCAGGACAAAGAACGGATGTGTTGTCATTTAGATGAAGTCCTGAAATGATTGGAAAGGTGGATTCATACAGATAAAAATATTTCAGAAACAGATGTGCAGATCTATTCTAATTCCCTGATGACGGAGCTGAATGAAGCTCGTGTTTTTTTCTTGTGGGATGGGTTGTAGTTTTGAATAATGACGTTCATTTTTCATATAATGCGCTGAATATTAAAAGAAAAAAAGTGTATACAGAGAAATAAATGGTGAAGAATGGAGAAAAGAGAGGATGACAGAAACCCAATGGCACCATTGTTTTTTTATTTAATGTATAGGATGTTTACTGTGCAGTAAAAATGATTTTCCATGTCAGTATCATTACGGTGAAACCTCCTCAAATGTTCTGAGACCCGTAATTATGACATTTTCTCCGTGCCATATATCCACAGCTGGGAGAAGGGGTGTTACAGGAGTGCATGTTGGGTGCCATTGATCTCCCGGCAGTGGATGCGATGGAGTTCAGGCAAATGGTTACAGAGGCGGCACATGTGTAGGTTAAGATCTTGGAGAGCTGGGATCTCAATTTGTATGTCCTATCTAGGCTTGGAGAAGATCCTGGTGGACCTATCTAGACTTGTAGAAGACCCTGTTAGACCTATCTAGACATGGAGAAGACCCCAGTGGACCTATCTAGGATGGCAAGACATCCCCATGGACCTATCTATGCTTGGATAAGACCCAGTGATACCTATCTATGCTTGGATAAGACCCAGTGATACCTATCTAGGATTGGAGAAGACCCTGGTGGACCTTTCTAGGCTTGGAGAAGACCCTGGTGGACCTATCTAGGTGTGGAGAAGATCCTGGTGGACCTATGGAGGCTTAGTGAAGGCCCTGGTGGACCTATCTAGGCTAGAAGAAGACCCTGGTGGACCTATTTGGGCTGCACAAGATCAATCTCCCTAAAGAGCTTATATACATCAACTTCCCAAGTGTCACGTGTTGACTGCTTCTAAGTCCACATGAATTGCTCTGCTGCAGTTTAAAACAGAGGTTTTGTTTTCCTTTAACTCAGTCAGGGTTGATATTAAAGCTGCAGTTCTTGAATATGTGGTGGGCGGCTCTGCAGGTGGAGGTATAGGTTTATTAGGTGATCACTCCCCTGGCCTTTAAATAGCCTCCCCTTCCTCCAGATTACGTCGCTGATAAAGTTTCTCTGCCATTGACCAAGGAAGCTGAAGTCGGCTCTGCTCTGCTGAAGCTTTGCGCTTAAACCTGGAAGTTGCTGTTTTCCCTTGTCCGTGGTGGGAGATGAGAGGGAGTAGTACAGGGCTGGTTGAGGGGTTGAGTGAAAGGGTGGTGGCCTGAACTGCCTCGCCATCTGGGATACCTTCATGAACAGGGCTTGTCAGGGACCTCATGTCCAGGGCCAGACTAGCTTCCCAGTTACCCGTGCCCGTTATACCATCCTGACACCAAGACTCAAGACTGAGTTGAAGGCCATTAAATAATAATAATAACCATGTCCCAGTTTCACCTAGATGGTTTTGGTTGCTGGACCAAGCTAAGGACTGGGAAAATTGACATCCAGTGAGTATGGATTACTGTACCTTAAAGTGGTTATCTAAGGAACAATATTTATCAACTAACTGATAACTGCATGATTGCTGGAGTCTAAATGATTGCGAGGATGGATATCCTAAGTGAATGATGCACTAGCACACATTGCTCCCATAGATAGTGAATGGAGCGATTGTCACACATGTGCAATAACACTCCACCCATATGGAGCATAGAGGACCCTCATTATCCTGAATGGTACCTTTACACGCCGATACAGGATGGTGGAAACAACCGGGTGCTTCACGTGCACGAGCACGCACAAACGGTTACAAACGGTACCCGCACCGCCTTTACACGCCGCAACAAGGTGCGCTACAGTAGGTTACATCTATCTCTGGATACACCGCCGGGTGCCACAAGTTACCTTCTGTAGGCACCTTACCTCATTTACACGCCGTAACAGAAGGTAATATGGGCGGTCCTGGTGCAGCAGGGACAACACATAGGCGTGCCACAATTGTGGATTATGAGACGTTCGTACGGTGATAAAACAAAGCAATAGCATCATGATTGGCCAGCCAGCGCAGGAGGCTGATTAATACATGACGCTCGAGCAATTTGTAGTGTGACTGGTCAGCTCCTTAAATATGCCGCCCTATGCAGCGACTACCAATCGCAACGCAGGAGCTTCCTCCAATGATCGCTGAAGGGGGGTGGTTTCCCGGAGGCTGTGTCACGCCCCGGGGAGTTATCTAGGTGACGAATAAACCTTACCCTACCTTATTTACACGCCGATACAGGCCGCAACCATCGGCAACCATCGCCTTGACATCCACCTGTTTTTGAGCCCTGCTCTGAAACAGGTGCCGAAAGTGACGGGTGGCAACAACCGAGTTTACACGCCGCTACAGCGGGTTGATTTGGCGGTGCAAGATACATTTCTCTCATCTACCCGGTTGTTTCCACCTTGTTGTAGCGGCGTGTAAAGGTACCAGCAGAGTTACCTGCCCTCACATAAGCCTCATATGAGACAACTGGGAACACTTTTAGCAACTGCAAGAGATCTAAACAGTGATGGGGAATGGAGATCTTGAAAACGGGGAACTAAAATATTGGGAAGTTTTTTAACTTTTCAATATACAGAGAGTAACATTATGTGCTACTGCCTCAGTCAAGGAATGCATTAAAGAAGTGCTGTAACTTGAAGCTCATGGGCTCTGATGTGAAAGGATGTCCCGGCTGCCACAGGGATGAGCAAAGTGTTAACACTGTTAAAAAAGCTTAAATATTAATAATAATTGTGCCCATCATATCTCTAGGGGGTGCCCACCCCCCCTAGAGACATGCTGCCTACTCAGGTGGGCATGTAATGTGTTAATAACTCCTGTACAGTAAGCCGGCTCCTGTCGGCTCTGTACAATTTTCTGAATGAAGCCGCGGCTCCTCTATCAGCTGTGCGCATACTATACGTAATGTACGTATAGTAACTGCCGCTGTCCAGGGTCCTGTAGGCTTTTACATTAGATCTATGGGCAGAGCACCACCATAGATCTACTGGAAATGCGTACAGGACCTCGGACAGCGGCACATACTATACGTACATTACGTATAGTATGCGCACAGCTGATAGAGGAGCCGCGGCTTCATTCAGAAAATTGTACAGAGCCGACAGGAGCCGGCTTACTGTACAGGAGTTATTAACACATTACATGCCCACCTGAGTAGGCAGCATGTCTCTAGGGTGGGTGGGCACCCCCTAGACCCCTAGAGATATGATGGGCACAATTATTATTAATATTTAAGCTTTTTTAACAGTGTTAACACTTTGCTCATCCCTGTGGCAGCTGGACATCCGGAGCAATCCGGTTAACAGATTGCGGCTTCAGCCACACATTTTGCTTACAAAATGTGTGGGAAGCCAATTGCGTTCACCGCATCCGGATCTGGATGCGGTGAACGCAATTTCATTAACAAATGTGACCTTAGCCATAAAGAAGTTGTGTTTGCACAATTTCTTTTGCTAACAGATCTCTGCAGGATCTGATGATTACTGCACATGTGAACTCCGCCTTATAGTTATTTTTACATCGTTGGTGATACATTTCCACCTGGAGCACGTAGGGCGAGGTCCTCCGTCCATTCCCCTCCCATTGAGACTAAAGCCTGCAGTAATGTTGGCATTCTCATCCCACGACGGCTCCTGGCTCAGGATCAGGTAGTCAGAGGTCTGGAATTTTCTTCCGGTAGTGCGGCACAGGGCATGATGTTAGTAAGAATACAACACGTGGAAGGAATACATAACATACACATTACATGACAAGAGTATTTCATTGACTTGTCTGGTATGTGAGACGTGAGTCAGCAGAGGACGGTAGTAAGTGACATCATTCCCTGTGTGCACACATCTCCAGGGGTATAACTACAATAGGTGCAGGGGTTGCAATCGCACCCGGGCCCTAGAGCCTAGGGGGCCCCAACAAGCCCCTCTGGCTTATAGAAAAAGACTATTGCTATTTAAGATTTGCTATAATTGAGGTCCCCATTGGAGCTTTCGCATTGGGGCTCATGAGCTCCGAGTTACACCACTGTACATCTCTATATAATTGGTTAAATATTTAGTATTTTGCAGATCTTATAAAGCTGAACCTGTCAATTAGGGGTGCCTTCTGTTCACTGTGGTCCGAACAGGACAGGGGCAGCTTGACGGTGGGGGGTAAAACTGTCCCAGAAGAAAATGCAACCAAGAAAAGGAAAAATTATTGTGGACTCCAACACCGAAAAAATATTTCTACTAGAGCATCTCAATGAATTAGAATATCATGAAAAATCAATATCTGGGAGCCCTGAAACACGTTAACCAATAAATCAATATAATACTCCCCCTTTGATGTCTCGTGGAATACGGCAGCGCGGTTTTTAACCCTTTATCCTCCCTACTTTAATTTTCTGAGATAATGACCTTTGGGTTTTCATTGGCTGTAAGCCATAATCATCAACATTAACATAAATAAACGCATGAAATAGATCCCTCTGTGTGTAATGACTATATAATATATGTGTTTCACTTAATGTATTAAATTACTGATGTAAATTAACTTATTGATGATATTCTAATTCATTGAGATGCTCCTGTATGTAACAAATTTATTAAAGTAAGTAGAAAAAGCCATTAAAAATAATAAGGATACATGTAACCTATGCGTCTCGGACAGACGCTAATCCTTATTCATGTGTACTGACTAGTGGCAGTCTGAAACACGTAAGTTGCATGTTAATACCTTTTTCTATGGCCTGTTTCACATCTATGGCAGGTTTGCGTTTTAGCTTCATTTGCGTTTTTATGCGTTTTTAGCAGTAAAAACGCCTAAAAATGCAAATTAAGCAAAACGCAGACTATTCTTAGATGTGAAAACACCCTACTTACTTTGCTACAAATTTTTTTTTTTATCCAGTATATAAAACATATTAGGTCGGTGCTGGATTTCACAATCCTTTTTCCCCTGCTTTCCATCGTTGGTTGCGTTCCAACCAGGATTGCCGACTTGGAGAATTCCATATACTGACTTTACAAAGTTATTGGTGATAGCGTCATGGTAGTCTGACGTGTCATGAATTATGCCGCATTCACACCAACAGGTTTTCGGTATCCGTGTGAATCCAGATGAAACTGAATGCACCTGCATCCATTTTTGGCCCCATTGACTTTCAGTGGGGCTGCAGGCACTTGTGGGTGCATCCAGTACTGCACGGTTCCCCCTGATGCTCGTTTTTTTCACTGGGACCAAAAACGCAGTTTGTAGCGATTTTGGTGTCTGTGTCAAAACCATGGATACCCGGATCCAGGGCACTACGGGTTAAATTACAATGGTGCTCTATTGAACCTGGATCTAACGGAATCTAGATTCCGCTGGATACAATTACCAGACGGGTTTTGGACTGAACATGCCCACAACGCAGTTTAAAATAGCACACCTATTTGGGGGTGTGTCATTTTCAACCAGATCCAGCTAAAAAAGGTAATCAACTGGATGCAATCGGATGCTCCCACACCGTCATTATCACTGATCGGTGAGCCTGATTAGTGATAATACCAGAACTGGTAGATCCAGTTCCATCATGATCAACAATTGCCGGGGAATTCTGCATTCTCTCGAATTCAAAAAACAGTAGTGTGAAACCAGCCTTAGACGAGCTGTACATTCTCTAAACCAAAAAATCTTACTCTAGTCAAGGACTGGAGTAAGATTTGTGGCAAAAAACACACCAATATTGAGACACTCGATTTATTAACAGAAGTGCACCTCTTAAGGTACCGTTACACGCCGCAATATCGCCTGGCGATATGAGGTGATATAATGTGCATGGTCACGTTTTTGTGTCCGCCTCAGATCGCTGATGGCGGCATCACACGCTGCAATTGTGCCCGGAACCTAAGGCGATGTGTCGCTCCGGAAATCGCCTTACCTACAGCAGAAGCAATCCTGCTGAATTCCATCGCCGCTTCACACGCTGCAATTCCAAAGGCAATGTGGGCGTACATGTTCAGTACGGCAAGGACATAGGCGTGCCAGAGTGGTTTACACCATGCCCGATACATGCTCATTGGACAACACAACAGCCTTACGATAGGGCAGCCTGCTCTGGAAGGCTAACTAAAACATGACGCCATTGTCTATCGGATATTCTCACAAATACACACTCGTGTCCTCTATTGTGGCTCCTGCAACACACTTTCGAGGCGCCAAAGTCACACAGGAGCGGTCTTCTGCAGTACAGTGGATTACACTACAAGAATGGCTATGTGTGCGTCTGTAGGTGATAGAGGCAAGATACAAACAACACTATGGACATATGTGCCTGCATTGGTCCACGCCATGGCAGAGCTGCCATGGCTGAACTATGTGTGTGTGTGTACTGAAGTGTACCTACATCCCCCACAAACACCATTGCATTCTCCATGTGTGTGGTGCTGAATGGACAGCTCTTCACATATGGCGCGGTGTCAACTGACAGCCAATGGGAACACAGTAGACCACACCAATCATCTCAGACGGGGCGCGGACTACAGTACGCTGAGGCACGCCTATGGGACATCACAGGAAACGCTCTTTCCCTCTGTATCGCCCTGTCACACGCCAAAACTCGAAAATATCGCCCTACCGATTGCCCCTGAATCAGGCGATGGGAGATGGGCGATTTATCGCCGCGAAATCGCCCAATCACACTCCGCAACCGTGAGGCAATTTCATGGCGATTGCACCGGGGCGACACATCGCCTTTACGATCTCCAGGTGATATTGCGGCATGTTGCAGTGCCCTTAATGAATCAGCAGCGATGGCTCCAACATGGCCCCTCATCAAGTCCGATGAGGAAATCACCGGCCTTGATGAATCAGAGACTAAGACATTTTGGTACATGTATACTAATTACCATACGGACATGTAAGTATCAAACTCATTTTTTACAAATATTATAGGACAGTTTTAGCTCAGACAGGGATGGTTATGGATGTAGTAGCAAGGTGCAGGGACAGGTAGTGATAGGTTAGGGGGCAAAAACAAGTTGACTTTCCCTTTAAGCTTCTTAGTCTTTGGCTGGAAATCACAATGATTCCTTCATCCCCATTTCTTTCCAAGCAAATAATATATTTCTGTATAGGAGGTTAAAGGAGATGAGTATAAACCAATATGGGAGCATTAATGATAATGGTAAAAATCAGAATAATGCATCCATCACTCACACACAGTCCAGGGCCAATGCAAATTCTACATTTTCATATATATCTTCTTGTGATCTGATTAATTAAGAAACTTGAGGTTTAAATCCATCTTACAGACCTTGTATTCTCTTTGTTGCGTTTCACATTAACATTTTTACATGAGCTCTGCTATGGCAGCAAGTTAGCGAACAAGATTCCTGCTAATAATTTACAAGACTAAGTCTGAAAATCAACGCTCGCCAAGTCGTGCTTCGATTTCATGATGAGACGTGTAAGAGCTGGGTGCGAGTTCTGTTTGATGCTTCTATATATAGAGTGAACAGGTTGGAATGAAGAGCGAGGAAGACGGAAAGAAGACGACACAAGCAAGAGATCGGCAAACAGAGAATGACCTGGAAATGTGAACACCCTGTGTCTGGCCTTGATACCATTCTCTGTGAGCGACATATGAATGAGCTGCCGGGTTTGTCATTTCTATGTTCTATGATATTTTCTACAAAAATTTTACTTTAAAGCTTTAGGTTTTGGCCCTCCACTACATACTGTCCATACTATAAGGCAGATGTCCCCAACCTTTCCAACCTTGAGAGCCACATTTAGCAATAAAAGAGGGTCGTGAGCCACATCCAGCTCTGAGAGGGGGTCACCACCTACATCCAGCTCTGAGAGGGGGTCACCACCTACATCCAGCTCTGAGAGAGGGTCACCAGCCACATCCAGGTCTGAGAGAGGGACACCACCTACATCCAGCTCTGAGAGAGGGACACCAGCTACATCCAGCTCTGAGAGAGGGTCACCACCTACATCCAGCTCTGAGAGAGGGACACCACCTACATCCAGCTCTGAGAGAGGGACACCACCTACATCCAGCTCTGAGAGAGGGACACCACCTACATCCAGCACTGAGAGAGGGACACCAGCTACTTCTAGGTCTGAGAGAGGATTGCGAGCCACATCCAGCTCTGAGAGAGGGTCACCACCTACATCCAGCTCTGAGAGAGGGTCACCACCTACATCCAGCTCTGAGAGAGGGACACCACCTACATCCAGCACTGAGAGAGGGACACCAGCTACATCCAGCTCTGAGAGAGGGACACCACCTACATCCAGCACTGAGAGAGGGACACCAGCTACTTCTAGGTCTGAGAGAGGATTGCGAGCCACATCCAGCTCAGAGAGAGGGTCACCACCTACATCCAGCTCTGAGAGAGGGACACCACCTACATCCAGCTCTGAGAGAGGGACACCAGCTACATCCAGCTCTGAGAGAGGGACACCAGCTACATCCAGCTCTGAGAGAGGGTCACCACCCACATCCAGCTCTGAGAGAGGGTCACCACCTACATCCAGCTCTGAGAGAGGGACACCAGCTACATCCAGCTCTGAGAGAGGGACACCAGCTACATCCAGCTCTGAGATAGGGACACCAGCTACATCCAGCTCTGAGGGTACCTTTACACACGGCTACATTTGTAGCTTGTCACCAGGCAACTTACAGGTTGCAGTGAAATCATGGATACATGGTTCTATCTTGTTGCTGTGTACAAATGGAATCATGTATCCATGATTTCACTGCAACCTGTAAGTTGCCTGGTGACAAGCTACAAATGTAGCCGTGTGTAAAGGTACCCTGAGAGAGGGACACCAGCTACATCCAGCTCTGGGAGAGGGTCACCACCTACATCCAACTCTGAGCGAGGGACACCACCTACATCCAGCTCTGAGAGAGGGACACCACATACATCCAGCACTGAGAGAGGGACACCAGCTACATCCAGCTCTGAGAGAGGGACACCACCTACATCCAGCACTGAGAGAGGGACACCAGCTACTTCTAGGTCTGAGAGAGGATTGCGAGCCACATCCAGCTCTGAGAGAGGGTCACCACCTACATCCAGCTCTGAGAGAGGGACACCACCTACATCCAGCTCTGAGAGAGGGACACCAGCTACATCCAGCTCTGAGAGAGGGACACCAGCTACATCCAGCTCTGAGAGAGGGTCACCACCCACATCCAGCTCTGAGAGAGGGTCACCACCTACATCCAGCTCTGAGAGAGGGACACCAGCTACATCCAGCTCTGAGAAAGGGACACCAGCTACATCCAGCTCTGAGATAGGGACACCAGCTACATCCAGCTCTGAGGGTACCTTTACACACGGCTACATTTGTAGCTTGTCACCAGGCAACTTACAGGTTGCAGTGAAATCATGGATACATGGTTCTATCTTGTTGCTGTGTACAAATGGAATCATGTATCCATGATTTCACTGCAACCTGTAAGTTGCCTGGTGACAAGCTACAAATGTAGCCGTGTGTAAAGGTACCCTGAGAGAGGGACACCAGCTACATCCAGCTCTGGGAGAGGGACACCAGCTACATCCAGCTCAGAGAGGGACACCACCTACATCCGGCTCAGAGAGGGACACCACCTACATCCAGCTCAGAGAGGGACACCAGCTACATCCAGCTCTGAGAGAGGGACACCACCTACATCCAACTCTGAGCGAGGGACACCACCTACATCCAGCTCTGAGAGAGGGACACCAGCTACATCCAGCTCAGAGAGGGACACCACCTACATCCGGCTCAGAGAGGGACACCACCTACATCCAGCTCAGAGAGGGACACCAGCTACATCCAGCTCTGAGAGAGGGACACCAGCTACATCCAGCTCTTAGAGAGGGTCACCACCTACATTCAGCTCTGAGAGAGGGACACCAGCTACATCCAGCTCTGAGAGAGGGACACCAGCTACATCCAGCTCTGAGAGAGGGACACCAGCTACATCCAGCTCTGAGAGAGGGACACCAGCTACATCCAGCTCTGGGAGAGGGTCACCACCTACATCCAACTCTGAGAGAGGGACACCACCTACATCCAGCTCTGAGAGAGGGACACCAGCTACATCCAGCTCAGAGAGGGACACCACCTACATCCAGCTCAGAGAGGGACACCACCTACATCCAGCTCTGAGAGAGGGACACCACCTACATCCAGCTCAGAGAGGGACACCACCTACATCCAGCTCTGAGAGAGGGACACCAGCTACATCCAGCTCTGAGAGAGGGACACCACCCACATCCAGCTCTGAGAGAGGAACACCAGCTACATCCAGCTCTGAGAGAGGGACACCAGCTACATCCAGCTCTGAGAGAGGGACACCACCTACATCCAGCTCTGAGAGAGGGACACCAGCTTCATCCAGCTTTCAGAGAGGGTTGCAAGCAAAATTCAGGTCTGAGAGAGGGACATGAGCCACATCCAGTTCTGAGAGAAGGTCGTGGGCCACATCCAGCTAGGAGGGAGGGTCATGAGCCACATCCAGCTCTGAGAAGGGGTCGCGAGAAACATCCGGCTCTTAGAGAGGGTTGCAAGCCACATCTGGCTCTGAGAGAGGGTCACCAGCTATATCCAGCTCTGATAGAGGGTTGTGAGCCACATCCAGCTCTGAGAGAGGGTCACCAGCTATATCCAGCTCTGATAGAGGGTTGTGAGCCACATCCAGCTCTGAAATAGGGTTGTGAGCCACATCCAGCTCTGAGAGAGGGTCATGAGCAACATCCAGCTTTGAGAGAGGGTCGTGAGCCACATCCAGCTCGGAGTGAGGGTTGTGAGTCCCATCCAGCTCAGAGAGAGAGTCACGAGACACATCCAGCCCCCAGCTCCCCTCACAGCAGTGGCACCCAGAGCTTCCATTACCTCTATAATGACAGCCAAACCTTTTCCACAAAATCACACCAGGGTGGTATATCAAGATCCGGAGGTTTCTACCTTACCCCCATTCAAATCTGCTCTTGTATTTGGAGCTACCATCTGAGTACCTCATCTTCATAGCTGTTTGCTAGACCTGGAAGACAGTTACGAGCCACATATCACAGGCTCACGAGCCACATGTGGCTCCCGAGCTACATTTTGGGGATCCCTGCTATAAAGTGTGCCAATAAATAGTAATGGACCCACAACCCGCTTACCTTGTATAGATAAAATCCCGTATATTCAGGTAAACCAATGTCAGTACACACCAACGTTCTGTCAGGATCAGGTTTACCCGGTTAGTATACTTGGCACTCCAAAATAGTTGTAGAAATGTTTATTGTACAGGGAACAATATAAATACATAGTATAACGTTTCAACCTCTATTTTTGGGGCTTCATCAAACACTAGGTTCCTGCCCGCTTATAAATGGCAGGGTTTTTAATCCAGATAGCGGCATTAGGGCAGAAAAACACTATGCAAGATTAATATGAGATGCTCGCATGTGTCTCACATGACTCATCTGGAACGGCCTCTGCCTCTCTGAAAGGAGAGGCAGAGGCCATTTTGGGTGAGTCATGCGAGACTCATGTGAGTATTTCACATACATCTTGCATAGTGTGTTTCCACCTTTAGGGCAGATAATATAAAGGAAACAAGGTTGCGCCAAACTGCTAGCAATTATAACGTGGGATCGGTTGAAAGACCCCCGTGCTCACCTGATCTAGTTGTGCTGACTGCACAACTAGTTAGTAGGCTAGATATCGACCCCAGGAGGTCTCCACGCCGACCAGAGCCGGGGGACAGGGAAATCGCGTGGTTCAATCTGCTGGTTCACGTGATAGCCTCGAGGGAGTGGTGTTGTGACGTCAGACAGGTCCTGGAGGCCAAGCTGCTGGATATCACGCTTCCCGCGGGGAAGAGATGTGTCCGTTCAAATAAAGGTGATAATATGTCAGCACTAAAGACACAGCCAGGACATCGCTCTGTGAATAATTACCTTTAGGTTTTACTGATTCAATATGGGATTTCCCAGTCTCCACAACGCGTTTCGGCGCTGATTGCGCCTTTCTCAATTGAGAAAGGCGCAATCAGTGCCGAAACGCGTTGTGGAGACTGGGAATCCCATATTGCATCAATAAAACCTAAAGGTAATTATTCACAGAGCGATGTCCTGACTGTGTCTTTAGCGCTGACATATTATCACCTTTATTTGAACGGACCTTTAGGGCAGAGACACACTATTCAAGATGCATGCAAATATCTTATATGCATCTTGCATGACTCACCCGGCCTGATGCCTGTCTCTTTGAACAGGAGTGTGGAGCTCAATAGAAACCCAATCAGCTGCATGCTCCCATTCAGAGAGGCAGGGGTCAGGTCGGATGAGTCATGCAAGATGCATGCGAGTATCTCACATGCATCTCGCGTAGTGTGTTTCCACCCTTAGGTGAAGACTTGGCAAAGAGATACGCCTTGTCACTGACTGCTGGGCTCTCATAAAACTGACCTTTTTTAGTTGACATATCATACTATCAGCATCTTAAAGGTATACCTCTGCACAAGAATCTATTGGTCGGTTGATTGATTTAGTTCCTTTGATTATCTTTTTTCTGATTTTGTCTATGTAATGTAATAGTCACAACTTTTAAATTGTGAAGAAGTTAATATTGAGAAATTCTCTCCATGTGTTTTTTAATATGAGAATATTGTAGAATTTTATGATTATTTTACCGTTGTACAACTGGTCACATATTAATTTCCTGTTTCTTGTATTTACTGATATCTAGTGTCTGATGAAAACCCAGAAATAGAGGTTGAAACATTACTATATATAATTTTGTTAGGCTGTCCATACAATAAACATTTCTGCCTTTATTTTAGAGTGCCCAATTTACTATCTGTAATGCTCCTTCACACATCCATGTCTCCAAGACATGTAATGCTGCTTTTAATCGCCCTGAAGACACGTTAACACATGTACTAAGTAAATTACGCGCCCCAGGGTCGTGGGATACTCGGTGACTGAGCTAGCGGTTCTGCTAGGGGAGTCACGGGAGGTTGAGGGCCCGGCTCCAGGGCCCTGGATGTTGAGTTTAAAAGCTTCTGGGGGGTGGTGAATTGGGATTTAGAGATTGGTTGTTGTGACGTCACCGTGGTATTCGGCTATTAGTGGTCGTTGCTGCTGTGTGGGACCTCTGGGGATATCTTGTTGCTGTGTACAAATGGAATCATGTATCCATGATTTCACTGCAACCTGTAAGTTGCCTGGTGACAAGCTACAAATGTAGCCGTGTGTAAAGGTACCCTGAGAGAGGGACACCAGCTACATCCAGCTCTGGGAGAGGGTCACCACCTACATCCAACTCTGAGCGAGGGACACCACCTACATCCAGCTCTGAGAGAGGGACACCACATACATCCAGCACTGAGAGAGGGACACCAGCTACATCCAGCTCTGAGAGAGGGACACCACCTACATCCAGCACTGAGAGAGGGACACCAGCTACTTCTAGGTCTGAGAGAGGATTGCGAGCCACATCCAGCTCTGAGAGAGGGTCACCACCTACATCCAGCTCTGAGAGAGGGACACCACCTACATCCAGCTCTGAGAGAGGGACACCAGCTACATCCAGCTCTGAGAGAGGGACACCAGCTACATCCAGCTCTGAGAGAGGGTCACCACCCACATCCAGCTCTGAGAGAGGGTCACCACCTACATCCAGCTCTGAGAGAGGGACACCAGCTACATCCAGCTCTGAGAAAGGGACACCAGCTACATCCAGCTCTGAGATAGGGACACCAGCTACATCCAGCTCTGAGGGTACCTTTACACACGGCTACATTTGTAGCTTGTCACCAGGCAACTTACAGGTTGCAGTGAAATCATGGATACATGGTTCTATCTTGTTGCTGTGTACAAATGGAATCATGTATCCATGATTTCACTGCAACCTGTAAGTTGCCTGGTGACAAGCTACAAATGTAGCCGTGTGTAAAGGTACCCTGAGAGAGGGACACCAGCTACATCCAGCTCTGGGAGAGGGACACCAGCTACATCCAGCTCAGAGAGGGACACCACCTACATCCGGCTCAGAGAGGGACACCACCTACATCCAGCTCAGAGAGGGACACCAGCTACATCCAGCTCTGAGAGAGGGACACCACCTACATCCAACTCTGAGCGAGGGACACCACCTACATCCAGCTCTGAGAGAGGGACACCAGCTACATCCAGCTCAGAGAGGGACACCACCTACATCCGGCTCAGAGAGGGACACCACCTACATCCAGCTCAGAGAGGGACACCAGCTACATCCAGCTCTGAGAGAGGGACACCAGCTACATCCAGCTCTTAGAGAGGGTCACCACCTACATTCAGCTCTGAGAGAGGGACACCAGCTACATCCAGCTCTGAGAGAGGGACACCAGCTACATCCAGCTCTGAGAGAGGGACACCAGCTACATCCAGCTCTGAGAGAGGGACACCAGCTACATCCAGCTCTGGGAGAGGGTCACCACCTACATCCAACTCTGAGAGAGGGACACCACCTACATCCAGCTCTGAGAGAGGGACACCAGCTACATCCAGCTCAGAGAGGGACACCACCTACATCCAGCTCAGAGAGGGACACCACCTACATCCAGCTCTGAGAGAGGGACACCACCTACATCCAGCTCAGAGAGGGACACCACCTACATCCAGCTCTGAGAGAGGGACACCAGCTACATCCAGCTCTGAGAGAGGGACACCACCCACATCCAGCTCTGAGAGAGGAACACCAGCTACATCCAGCTCTGAGAGAGGGACACCAGCTACATCCAGCTCTGAGAGAGGGACACCACCTACATCCAGCTCTGAGAGAGGGACACCAGCTTCATCCAGCTTTCAGAGAGGGTTGCAAGCAAAATTCAGGTCTGAGAGAGGGACATGAGCCACATCCAGTTCTGAGAGAAGGTCGTGGGCCACATCCAGCTAGGAGGGAGGGTCATGAGCCACATCCAGCTCTGAGAAGGGGTCGCGAGAAACATCCGGCTCTTAGAGAGGGTTGCAAGCCACATCTGGCTCTGAGAGAGGGTCACCAGCTATATCCAGCTCTGATAGAGGGTTGTGAGCCACATCCAGCTCTGAGAGAGGGTCACCAGCTATATCCAGCTCTGATAGAGGGTTGTGAGCCACATCCAGCTCTGAAATAGGGTTGTGAGCCACATCCAGCTCTGAGAGAGGGTCATGAGCAACATCCAGCTTTGAGAGAGGGTCGTGAGCCACATCCAGCTCGGAGTGAGGGTTGTGAGTCCCATCCAGCTCAGAGAGAGAGTCACGAGACACATCCAGCCCCCAGCTCCCCTCACAGCAGTGGCACCCAGAGCTTCCATTACCTCTATAATGACAGCCAAACCTTTTCCACAAAATCACACCACGGTGGTATATCAAGATCCGGAGGTTTCTACCTTACCCCCATTCAAATCTGCTCTTGTATTTGGAGCTACCATCTGAGTACCTCATCTTCATAGCTGTTTGCTAGACCTGGAAGACAGTTACGAGCCACATATCACAGGCTCACGAGCCACATGTGGCTCCCGAGCTACATTTTGGGGATCCCTGCTATAAAGTGTGCCAATAAATAGTAATGGACCCACAACCCGCTTACCTTGTATAGATAAAATCCCGTATATTCAGGTAAACCAATGTCAGTACACACCAACGTTCTGTCAGGATCAGGTTTACCCGGTTAGTATACTTGGCACTCCAAAATAGTTGTAGAAATGTTTATTGTACAGGGAACAATATAAATACATAGTATAACGTTTCAACCTCTATTTTTGGGGCTTCATCAAACACTAGGTTCCTGCCCGCTTATAAATGGCAGGGTTTTTAATCCAGATAGCGGCATTAGGGCAGAAAAACACTATGCAAGATTAATATGAGATGCTCGCATGTGTCTCACATGACTCATCTGGAACGGCCTCTGCCTCTCTGAAAGGAGAGGCAGAGGCCATTTTGGGTGAGTCATGCGAGACTCATGTGAGTATTTCACATACATCTTGCATAGTGTGTTTCCACCTTTAGGGCAGATAATATAAAGGAAACAAGGTTGCGCCAAACTGCTAGCAATTATAACGTGGGATCGGTTGAAAGACCCCCGTGCTCACCTGATCTAGTTGTGCTGACTGCACAACTAGTTAGTAGGCTAGATATCGACCCCAGGAGGTCTCCACGCCGACCAGAGCCGGGGGACAGGGAAATCGCGTGGTTCAATCTGCTGGTTCACGTGATAGCCTCGAGGGAGTGGTGTTGTGACGTCAGACAGGTCCTGGAGGCCAAGCTGCTGGATATCACGCTTCCCGCGGGGAAGAGATGTGTCCGTTCAAATAAAGGTGATAATATGTCAGCACTAAAGACACAGCCAGGACATCGCTCTGTGAATAATTACCTTTAGGTTTTACTGATTCAATATGGGATTTCCCAGTCTCCACAACGCGTTTCGGCGCTGATTGCGCCTTTCTCAATTGAGAAAGGCGCAATCAGTGCCGAAACGCGTTGTGGAGACTGGGAATCCCATATTGCATCAATAAAACCTAAAGGTAATTATTCACAGAGCGATGTCCTGACTGTGTCTTTAGCGCTGACATATTATCACCTTTATTTGAACGGACCTTTAGGGCAGAGACACACTATTCAAGATGCATGCAAATATCTTATATGCATCTTGCATGACTCACCCGGCCTGATGCCTGTCTCTTTGAACAGGAGTGTGGAGCTCAATAGAAACCCAATCAGCTGCATGCTCCCATTCAGAGAGGCAGGGGTCAGGTCGGATGAGTCATGCAAGATGCATGCGAGTATCTCACATGCATCTCGCGTAGTGTGTTTCCACCCTTAGGTGAAGACTTGGCAAAGAGATACGCCTTGTCACTGACTGCTGGGCTCTCATAAAACTGACCTTTTTTAGTTGACATATCATACTATCAGCATCTTAAAGGTATACCTCTGCACAAGAATCTATTGGTCGGTTGATTGATTTAGTTCCTTTGATTATCTTTTTTCTGATTTTGTCTATGTAATGTAATAGTCACAACTTTTAAATTGTGAAGAAGTTAATATTGAGAAATTCTCTCCATGTGTTTTTTAATATGAGAATATTGTAGAATTTTATGATTATTTTACCGTTGTACAACTGGTCACATATTAATTTCCTGTTTCTTGTATTTACTGATATCTAGTGTCTGATGAAAACCCAGAAATAGAGGTTGAAACATTACTATATATAATTTTGTTAGGCTGTCCATACAATAAACATTTCTGCCTTTATTTTAGAGTGCCCAATTTACTATCTGTAATGCTCCTTCACACATCCATGTCTCCAAGACATGTAATGCTGCTTTTAATCGCCCTGAAGACACGTTAACACATGTACTAAGTAAATTACGCGCCCCAGGGTCGTGGGATACTCGGTGACTGAGCTAGCGGTTCTGCTAGGGGAGTCACGGGAGGTTGAGGGCCCGGCTCCAGGGCCCTGGATGTTGAGTTTAAAAGCTTCTGGGGGGTGGTGAATTGGGATTTAGAGATTGGTTGTTGTGACGTCACCGTGGTATTCGGCTATTAGTGGTCGTTGCTGCTGTGTGGGACCTCTGGGGATAATAGGAGTGCAATTGTGATGGTGTCACTCCCCACGGGTGGAGCGGATCCCCAGGGCAACCGGAAAAGTCTATGATGGTGGTAGGCCGTTGGGGGTTCAGGACTGAGGGCGCGGAAGAACCGACAGACACACAGGTTGAAGTCTCCATTACTTTTACTGGCAGTAGCAGCAGGTTTAGTCCAGGGTACCATCCACAAAAGATGTTAGGAATCTGGGTGGCATGGAAGAAAGTTGGGGATCTCCTCACCCGGTGAGTTCTGAGGCCTCCTTGTTGTGCTACTCTTGGTGGGTCCTGGCTGCCTGAAGCTAAGCTGCGACCCTTCCTCCTGTGTAAAGTCTCTTACATGTATGGCAGGCAGCTCGAGCCATTTTGGGTATCATTCCTCTGGCTACTGTCCCTGAACTCTCTGGTGCTGCTGTGCCTCCTGTGTTTTGGTGAGGACGGGAGACTTGGAATCTCCCGCCCTCCAGTTTTAGCTGCTAGGACTACCCTCACAACTTCGGACTCCAGTGTCCACTTCTGGCACTCTGCACTGGGGTTAGCCCGGAAACCAGCTCCACTCTCTAGGCCTGCTTCAGTTACTCAGACACTCTCCTATGGGTCCCTCAATCTGGCTAGCCTCTGTCCCGGGATGAGTCTTAATCTGCTCCAGCCCATGGGACCTCTTCACAGTCCTCCTAGGAACTGAACTGTCTAACCTCGCCCCCAGGCCAGAATTTATAGGGGAGGCTCCCCTGAACCTGGGTTAGAGGTCCAACTTCTGGTCTGGTCTGGAGTCAGGAAGGTGTTGTGTGTCGTCGGCTTACCTGGTGTGGATACCTCTCCTTGCTTCCAGGCACAACATTACCCCCGAGGGAGACAATGCCATTGTGGCAACCGGACTCTGGGGTGCCACATTCCCCCCTAGTTAAATTCAGTACTCCTGGATTAAGGAAATATTTTTGAAAAACATAAAGACATAAGGACATGAAATGACAGTAACAGTGAATAATGAACAGAGTCTCAAAAATGAACAATTACAAAAACCAAGAAAAATTTGAAAAACACAGTCACTATGGTGCTTACTCCATCCACTGTTGGCTAATAAAGAGTTATTTAATAAATTGTCTTTACCACAACCAGTGCTGTGGTTTATTAGTTCATATATATTTAAAAGTTCAAGAAGGTGCAAAAGTTCATACACTAAGTCCTGTAGGCTTGGTGGTTGCATGGCTACTTAGTTACATGAACACAAAACCTATTTACAATTTCAGAACTGGATAAACTGGTCTACTTCACTTACTAACAGTCTCTATAACTTGAGGGGACCTGATCTAAGTTACTACGGGTGGATCTTTGCAGTACAGATACTTCTGGTTGTCTATTTTGGTCTGTAGTGTCTACCACTGATGTTGTGCGTGCACTATCCACTAGTCTACGTATGGACCTACTTTGCACGGGTATAGCAGATAATTATCTTAGACTCACCATAGGACCAACAGATTCACCAATAGCAGGGGGTTGGTTGTCTGGTTCTGCTGCAGCCAGGGTTCTTTAGGTCTTGCTGGAGGTGGGTCTGGAGTCTCAACGGGTTCAGGTACTACTACTTGGGGAAAAGTTAGTACTGGGACTACAATGGCTCAGTTGATCTGAGTCCATGTTTTTGGGAAGTCTCCCAGAACGGTGTGAATCATTTCTTCTTTTGCTGCTTGATGTTAAGGAACGTTTGGGGATCTCTCTCTACGTTTCAGCTGATCAGGGCATTTCTTTAGGTGATCTCTTGAAACTGCCACCGAGGTCTCTCCTCCGTCTTTACTGATTAGACAGACTTTGGCATTATCAAAATTTGAAGGCAACATGGTGTATGGCTCTGCCTCCCAATTTAAGGACTCACCGTTTTCTTTTCAGGACTTGTTCACCTGGAGTTATGGGGACAGCAGGTGCATTTTGGTTATAGGCCTTCTTTTGCCTCTCTCTTGCCTGTGACATGTTTTTCTCAACGCACTCAGCAATGAGTCATAAATTGTATTTATATATTAAAAAGATATCTAGAATGCCCTGCAACCCCACTGGTCAAAGTCACTAGTTGATAAGTGTACTATAGCCTGCACTGCCTTTGTGGCTTTGCTCGGCCTTCTTTCCTGTACAACTGGCCAAGGATCTCAGGCCACACTCCCAAAACATCACTGTACAGATGCTGCTCAGAGACCTATTGGGTAAGTCCTATCTGCTGCATGTAGGGCCATGCTAGGATATACTATTCACAATAGGTGAAGTCACAGCTCACCTCCTCCTCCCGTACACTGACTGATAACACCTCTATATACAGTAAATAATACAGGACCTACCATTCACAATAGGTGATGTCACAGCTCACCTTCTCCCCCTGTACAATGACTGATAACACCTCTATATACAGTAGATTACACAGGAGCCACCATTCACAATAGGAAATATCACAGCTCACCTTCTCCTGTACAATGACTGATAACACCTCTATATACAGTAGATAACACAGGATCCACCATTCACAATAGGTGATGTCACAGCTCACCTCCTCCTGTATAATGACTGATAACACCTCTATGTACAGTAGATAACACAGGATCCACCATTCACAATAGGTGATATTACAGCTCACCTTCTCCTGTATAATGACTGATAACACCTCTATATACAGTAGATAACACAGGATCCACCATTCACAATAGGTGATGTCACAGCTCACCTCCTCCTCCTGTACAATGACTGATAACACCTCTATATACAGTAGATAACACAGAATCCACTATTCGCAATAGGTGATATCACAGCTCACCTCCTCCTCCTGTACAATGACTGATAACACTTCTATATACAGTAGATAACACAGGATCTACCATTCACAATAGGTAATGTCACAGCTCACCTCCTCCTCCTGTACTTTGACTGATAACATCTCATTATAAAGTAGATAACACAGACTCCACCATTCACAATAGGTGATATCACAGCTCACCTCCTCCTGTACAATGACTGATAACACCTCTATATACTGTAGATAAAACAGGATCCACCATTCACAATAGGTGATGTCACAGCTCACCTTCTCCCCCTGTACAATGACTGATAACACCTCTATATACAGTAGATTACACAGGAGCCACCATTCACAATAGGAAATATCACAGCTCACCTTCTCCTGTACAATGACTGATAACATCTCTATATACTGTAGATAATACAGGATTCACCATTCACAATAGGTGATGTCAAAGCTCACCTCTTCCTCCTGTACAATGACTGATACCACTTCTATATGCAGTAGCTAACACAGGACCCACCATTCACAATAGGTGATGTCACAGCTCACCTCCTCCTCCTGTACAATGACTGATAACACCTCTATATACAGTAGATAACACAGGATCCACCATTCACAATAGGTGATGTCACAGCTCACCTCCTCCTCCTGTACAATGACTGATAACACCTGAATATACAGTAGTCAACACAGGATCCACTATTCACAATAGGTGATGTCACAGCTCACCACCTCCTCCTGTACAATGACTGACAACACCTCATTATAAAGTAGACAACACAAACTCCACCATTCACAATAGATGATGTCACAGCTCACCTCCTCCTCCTGTGCAATGACTGATAACACCTCTATATACAGTAGATAACACAGGATCCACCATTCACAATAGGTGATGTCACAGCTCACCTCCTCCTGTATAATGACTGATAACACCTCTATATACAGTAGATAACACAGGATCCACCATTCACAATAGGTGATATTACAGCTCACCTTCTCCTGTACAATGACTGATAACACCTCTATATACAGTAGATAACACAGGATCCACCATTCACAATAGGTGATGTCACAGCTCACCTCCTCCTCCTGTACAATGACTGATAATACCTCTATATACAGTAGAAAACACAGGATCCACTATTCACAATAGGTGATATCACAGCTCACCTCCTCCTCCTGTACAATAACTGATAACACCTAATAATAATTATAATAATAAATCTTTATTTATATAGCGCCAACATATTCCACAATGCTTTACAATACAGTGGGTAATAGATGAAAATACACAATATGACAAAGTAATTCCAGTACAGAAAGAATACAGTACAATAATAGGAAACAATACATTGAGCATAAAATCAATGTAAAAAATACAATACAATAGATAAAGCAAAAATAAAGGTGACCCTGCTCAAAAGAGCTTACAATCTACAATGGGATAGGGGTTACATAAAGTGCAGGGGCTTATTACACTGATGGTCCAGGCATCTTGAGGAAATGGGGGATAGAAATAAAGCTACATGAATGGTCACCAGACAATCTGTGTAGACCTTTTGGGTTTGGTGGAGTTTGAAGAAGAGTTATGTCGAGAGAGATAGTGAATGGGCTATGTACAGTACAAAGGAATTTTGTTAGGGGGCATGATAAGCCGCCTTGAAAAAATGTGTTTTTAGTGAGCGTCTGAAGCCATGCAAGTTGTGGATGGCCCTGATTTCTTGGGGTAAAGCATTCCAGAGAATTGGTGCAGCTCGGGAGAAGTCTTGGAGCCAGGAGTGGGAGGATCGGATTAGTGCAGATGTTAGTCGAAGGTCATTTGTAGAACCTAGAGAACGGGTGGGGTGATAGACAGAGATGAGGGAGGAGATGTAGGGGGGCACTGCATTGTGAAGAGCTTTGTGGGTGAGAACAAGCAATTTGAATTTTATCCTGCAGTGTATAGGCAGCCAGTGCAATGACTGGCACAGAGTGGAGGCATCTGAGTAACGATTGGCCAGGTAGGTGATCCTGGCTGCTGCATTAAGAATGGACTGTAGAGGGGAAAGTTTAGAGAGGGGGAGGCCGATTAATAGAGAATTGCAATAATCAAGATGGGAGTGGATTAGGGCCACGGTGAGGGTTATTGTTGTTTCCAGGGTGAGAAAGGGACGAACTCTAGAGATGTTCTTCAGATGTAAGTGACAAGAATGGACAAGAGATTGTATATAGGAGGTGAAGGAGAGATCGGTGTCAAACGTGACACCCAGACAGCGAGCCTGCTGCCTAGGAGTTATTGTGGTACCGCACACAGAGAGAAATGTCAGATTTAGGGAGGTTAGTAGAGAGTGGGAGCAAAAGAAGTTCAGTTTTGGAAAGGTTGAGTTTTAAATAGAGAGCCGACATGATGTAGGAAACTGCAGCTAGACAGTCATTGGTGTTCTTTAACACCGCAGGGGTAAGGTCAGGGGCTGAAGTGTATAATTGTGTGTCATCAGAATAGAGATGACACTGGAAGCCAAATTTGCTGATGGTGTTCCAATCGGGGCTGTGTAGAGAGAGAAGAGAAGAGGTCCAAGGACTGAACCCTGAGGGACCCCAATAGTGAGAGGAAGAGGGGGGGAAGTAAAGCCAGCAAATGATACACTGAAAGAGCGGTCAGAAAGATAGGAAGAGAGCCAGGAGAGAGCAGTGTCCTTTATACCAATGGAGTGCAGCATGAGGAGTAGGAGATGGTGGTCAACAGTGTCAAAAGCTGCAGAGATCAAGGAGAATAAGCAGAGAGTGGTCACCATTATGTTTTGCTGTCAAAAGGTCGTTGGTCACTTTGGTGAGAGCAATCTCTGTAGAGTGAAGGGGGCGGAAGCCAGACTATAACGGATCTAGAAAAGAGTGAGCGGAGAGGTAACAGGTGAGACGGGAGTAGACCAAGCACTCCAGGAGTTTAGAGATGAAGGGGAGGTTGGAGACTGGTCTGTAGTTATTTGTGCAGGATGGGTCGAGAGAAGCTTTCTTTAATAATGGAGTAATGATCGAGTGTTATGAATGAAGGGAGGTTTGTTGCATACAGACCGTGGATTCCAGAGAGCTCAATTAAAAGAGGGAGATGAAGGTGTGCAGGTAATGGTAATAAGGTTAGTGAGGCTTCTGTGTGAGGTGGGAGAGGGGGGGAAGTTACCAGAGAGCAGACCAGGGTTAGGAGAGATATCACCTGAGAGGAGCAGCAGTAAAAAGAGAAAGAGCAGATCGTTTTTGGAATTAGGGCATGATTTATTATGATAAACTTTGGAATATGATGGGCTGAGAATCTTCAGTACACTGAAGATAGCATTGGAGCTGTACATAGGGTAGGGCAGGAGACGGGGGCTGATGTGAATGAGTTGTGATGGAGGGGGTATAGGGTGATAAAAGTTGGTGGTGAGAGCACATAAGAAAACAAACAGTAAAATACAAGACATTGTAAAGATTAATAGTGAATGAAGTTATACACAGTGTTTGAGTGTCCCTCTATGTCATTACCTTCCAGTCTATCCCAGTCAATTCTGGTTCATTTCTTGTCTATTTCATATTTTGCCACTTAAACAGCCACTTTGGAGCAGACTAATGGCGGGTTTACACGTCGCGATATCGCAGTACAATTTCAATCAAAAGTCACGTGGTTCAATCGTCGGAGGCGAAATCGTTCCTGCGTTGTATGGTGTGAACGTCCAATACGATGCAGGAACGATGTCAATGCGATATCGGGGATTGAATGAGCGTGCTATTCAATGCCCCGATATTGCATAGCGATTGAAGCCGGATCGTACTGTGTAAGCGCCCAATTACGATGCGATTTCATACGTCACCCATTCACTCCCATGTTAACTATGCGATCCTGGGTTGGGAGGCGGTGACATCGCACGGACGTTGTAATACGATATCGCAGCGTGTAAACATTCAATGCGATGCGGGAGGAACGTGCACTAATTGCGCGCTCCCGCGCCATTGAGTTGCGATATTGAAACGATATCGCGGCGTGTAAACCCACCATAATACTGGCCCCAGATATGCTCACAAAAAGTGAATTCAGGTGAGGAGCAGGGGGGAGGGAACTGAGCTTCATTAGCCCATCACCAGTCAGGCCATAGACACATGGTGATTCACAGCCAGCTAACACAAAGGATCATAAAACATTAGGGGGCAGTGAAATGGAGAGGTACATTCATAATGGAACACAATATATGTCAGCAAGGAAAGTGCACTACATGGACAGCAGAGATGAGTGAAGGACTGTGCAGTTACACGTACAACAGATATTTTAAGTATTGAAGACAGACATTGAAGTAAAGGACATGATGAGAAAAAAAAAATTGAATTAAAAGTAACAAAGACAGTTAGATGGGTATTGTTGGTACCTTCTGGTTACTTCTGTGTTATTTCTGGGATATTTCTGATGTGACATTTAAAATGTCACACTTCAATAATGTCACATATGACCAAAGTCATATCTGACCTGCTCCATTCAACTTAGACCATTCAAATGACCAAAAAATGAGTCCAGGTGAGAAAGGGGAAGAGGACGGAGCAGGAGGACAGCTCACAGCAGGGAGTAATTAACAAAATGCAGTTATGAGATCATTTGACTAGCATCAAAGCTGCACAAATAGAGATAATCAAATGGAAGGAAAATGCTAGGTGTAAAAAAGCAAAGACGTATCAATATGCAAAACGTAAATTTGAAGTATGATACATGGAATTGTAATCAGGGAAAAAACAGCATTGTACCCATTAACACAGAGGGAGAGGAGTACATAGGATTCTAGGGTCCTCCTCCTCCTGTACAATGACTGATAACACCTCTATATACAGTAGATAACACAGGATCCACCATTCACAATAGGTGATATCACAGCTCACCTCCTCCTCCTGTACAATGACTGATAACACCTCTATATACAGTAGATAACACTGGATCCACCATTCACAATAGCTGTTATCACAGCTCACCTACTCCTCCTGTACAATGACTGATAACACCTCTATATACAGTAGATAACACAGGATCAGGGGCAGACCTACTGTGGTGCAGCTGGCTCAGCTGCACCAGGGCCCCGACCGGCCAGGGGGCCCCTCAAGCACCTGTAGGGGGCCCTGCAGCTGCCCCCGTGACCATGTGTCAGAGGGGAGGAGGTTAACCGAGGGAAGTTCCCTGCTACCCTTGGCTGATCCCGCCCCTCCTCTCCTCTGCCGCCCCGGCTCCCAGACCTGCAATGCGCGGCTCAGTGTGCAGGTAGAAGCCACTACACCTATAACTTCTAGCCGGTCCCCCCCCTCCCCGCTCCTCAACTACGACTGCCAGCACCTCCCCCCCACTCCTCAACTGCTGCACCAGGGCCCACCAGGCTCTAGTTCCACCACTGCACAGGATGCACCATTCACAATAGGTGATATCACAGTTCACCTCCTCCTCCTATACAATGACAGATAACGTCTCTATATACAGTTGATAACATAGGATCCACTATTCACAATAGGAGATATCACAGCTCACCTCCTCCTGTACAATGACTGATAACACCTCTATATACAGTAGATAAGACACGATCCATCATTCACAATAGGTGATATCACAGCTCACCTCCTCCTGTACAATGACTGATAACACCTCTATATATGTAGATAACACAGGATCCACCATTCACAATAGGTGATATCACAGATCACCTCCTCCTCCTATACAATGACAGATAACTTCTCTATATACAGTTGATAACATAGGATCCACTATTCACAATAGGAGATATTACAGCTCACCTCCTCCTGTACAATGACTGATAACACCTCTATATACTGTAGATAACACACGATCCACCATTCACAATAGGTGATGACACAGCTCACCTCCTCCTCCTGTACAATGACTGACAACACCTCTATATACTGAGTTTGTGCATAGCTAATTTAATACAAAAATGACCTCACCCCCTCTATCACTCATTGAAGAACTATGCAAATATCGGATTGAAATGCTAACCAATAAGAGAACAGCCTTATCCCACCAATCCTGGAAGAACACAATATAGCCTGAGGTGTAGGCTTGCGATATAAAAAAACTGCTTCAGTCACCAGTAGTTCATATGCTACATAGCTTCAACCTCTGCATGGTCTCAGTCTAGGAGCTTACAGTTCGACTAGAGGAGCATCAAAACTAGATAATATTCTGCAGGAGTTCAGCCTAGGATTCTAGGATTTAGCTGGAATATCAGAGACTACTTAAGGACGATACACAAGTTGTGGCAATTTGGTCACCAGGTTACAGACTTTTTGTGCTCTGTCAGCTTCCTAAATTTGCTGCTATACCTTTCTCCATGGGTGCCCGCTAAAAGTGGGATTCTGCTGGATTGGATTAGTTGGCCCTGGAAGCCCAGAAGGCACGAGTATTCCAATCCCACTGACCCCCATGTCTCCAGAACCTCTATATACAGTAGATAACACCGGATCCACCATTCACGGTATGTATGTCCTCCTTCTCCTCCTTCCTGCACAATGATCTCTGCACAGGTCAATATCCATAACCACAATATTGCTTCTCAGAATTCAGTTAGTCACCTCCACCCTATATTTTCCGTTATTTCATGTAGCTGCTGAATATCATATCTCTAAATACAATTAACAGACGTTTCGATGGCTGATCCAATAATCATCTACAGAAAATAGAATGCAAAATCCAAAATCAGCGGATAAAAAATGATCAGAAATCGTTTTCTTTAAAGGAAAATGTGTACAATTTTATTGGGAAAAGTGCCGAGGTCATAAATCATGTCTTGACAGCTGAGGAGTAAGCCAGAGACATCAGGGAATTTCTACCATAAATTAAGAAGAATTTTATTTCTAATTGGGATATAAATCACCAAGAAACAATAAAATAGGAGGCACGAGAGCATATGGTAAACCTATATATGCAGCATCCAGAAATGTTCATTACAGCTCACTGGGCACTGGAAATAAAACCTTATCAATGTCATATTGTGTGGCCAGTAAGGCAAGACTGAGAATGGGATCATTACTATAACTTACCGTTACGGTAATTACACTCCTGGAAATGGAAATGTGATCAAATCCAATGGGAATTTCCTGAAGAAATAGGTCAGATGATGAAATGATTATTTAGTGAAAGGATTTTTCAGGTTTGGATAAAGTTGAAAGGGAATCTGTCAGCAAGTTTTTGCTATGGAGACTGTGGACAACATGCTGTATGAGTTTAATAACAACAAGCAACTGTGCCTCTCTTATCAGTGTGTGCTATTGTTTACATAAACTAAAGGCTTTATAACCCCGTGATTACCAGAATTAGAAAATCACTTGCATCGCCCGACAGTACGACATGCCCCTCCTGTGATTCACACCTCACTGTCAATGTGCAATCTCTATAGAGCCTGGTGTGGGTGGGGGCAGCTCTCCCAGCTCTGCTGTGTTCCTGAATCTAAATTCTTCAATTGCTTCAGAACAGCTGGCTGCACCCAGTAATCTATTTTATTATTATTATTATTTATTTATATAGCGCCATTGGGTTCCATGGCGCTTTACATGAGGATGAGGGAGACAAGAACAAGTACACAAAATCTAGGCGATCAGGACGTACAGGTACAGGAGGGGCAGGGACCCTGTCCACGAGGGCTCACAGTCTATGAGGGGCGGGTTAGAATACAGTAGGATGGGGGAATGTCAGGTATGGGGCGTTCGCCTGGGTCTCATGGCAGGTTGTAGGCTTGACGGAACAAGTGAGTCTTCAGGTGACACTTGAAGCTACTCAGGGTAGGAGAGTGTCTGACGTGTTCGGGTAGGGAGTTCCAGAGTAAGGCAGATGCCCGGGAGAAGTCCTGGACTCGGTTGTGCGAAGAGGTGATGAGGGGGAGCAGAGGAGGAGTTCTTGGGAGGAGCAGAGGTTGCGTGAGGGTAGGTATCGGGAGACCAGGTCGGAGATGTATGGTGGAGCCAGGTTGTGTATGGCTTTGTACGCCATGGTTATTGTTTTGAATTGGGATCTCTTGGAGACGGGGAGCCAGTGAAGGGCTTGGCAGAGGGGGGAGACAGGGGAGTAGCGGGAGGACATATAGATGAGTCGGGCAGCAGAGTTGAGGATAGACTGGAGAGGTGTGAGGGAGTTAGCCGGGAGGCCATTGAGAAGGAGGTTGCAGTAGTCAAGGCGGGAGAAGATAAGAGCATGGATGAGTGTTTTAGCGGTGTCGTGGGTGAGGAAGGAGCGGATCCGTGAGATGTTCTTGAGCTGGAGCCGGAAGGATGTGGTGAGGGCCTCGATGTGGGGTTTGAAGGATAGGGAGGAGTCAAGGATTACCCGAGGCACTTGGCTTGGGGGACTGGGGAGAGGGCGCAGTCGTTGATGCAGATGGATAGGTTGGGAGGTGGGGTGGAATTTCTTGGGGGGAAGACTATGAATTCAGTTTTGTCCATGTTGAGTTTAAGGAAGCGAGCAGAGAAGAAGGATGAGATGGCGGAAAGGCATTGAGGGATTTTCGAGAGTAGGGAGGTGATGTCAGGGCCGGACAGGTAGATTTGGGTGTCGTCGGCGTAGAGGTGGTACTGGAGGCCATGGGACTCGATGAGTTGCCCTAAGCCGAGAGTGTAAATGGAGAAAAGTATCTATGTGATACATCACTGGATTCAGAATCTCTGTGCCAACATTGTGGTGCAGTCAGATATGATAGCTAGGGATGAGCGAGTCTACTCGTTACTATTCGTTACTCGGCGAATAGTACGGTACTCGCTCTACTCGTTACTCTGCGAGTATCCTTGCGATTACTCGCACAGTAACAAGTCCAATGTAAATTAAGGGAAATGCAATTCCTCTGCTGCTGGACCCTATAAAGAGGTCTTGCAGCAGAGGAAAAACCTGCAATTCCCCATTTCATTGTTTAAAAGCCAGCAGTAAAAAGCCGCCGGCTTTTAAACAATGCTGACAGCTGCTGACAGCTTCCCTGCCGCCTGACAGCAGGATCCTCCGCTCCCCCCACCGCTTCCCCACCCTATCCTAACTTAGGATTTTCTTTAAATAAAAATGGAGTCCCTAAGTGTCTTTTTGGGTTTTTTTTCAAATAAAAATATTTTTTCTCTGTGTTGTGTTTTTTTTTAAAAATTCACTAGAAATTCATGGCGGTAATGTCTACTATTGGCGTGACCGCCATGAATTATGGGCTTGGGGCAAGCTGATAATACAAAGCTGGCCTTACCCCCTTTATTACCCAGTGAGCCACCGCACCAGGGCCCAGGAAGAGTTCGGTTCAGAGCCAGAAAATGGAGCTTCAATGAACGCGCCATTTTCTGGGGTGGCTGCGGGCTGCCATTCGCAGCGGGGGGTGCCCAGAAGTCTTGGGCCTCCCTGCGCTGAGGATTCCAGCCCCCAGCTGCCTAGCTGGGCCGGGCTGGACATAGAAATCGCTCGGAGCACCACGCATTTTTTTTTTATTATTTCATGAAATTCATGAAATAATAAAAAATAAGGGCTTCCCGATATTTCTGTGTCTAGGCAGGTCCAAATAGTCAGCTGGGGGTTGGGGGCAGCCCGTTGCTGCCTGCTGTATCCGGCTGGCATACAAAAATACGGCGAAGCCCACATCAAAATTTTTCTGAAAAATCCATTAACCCCTTCACCCCTGAGCCCATTTTTCCTTATTTTGGCCTTAATGCCCGAGCCATTTTTTGCAATTCTGACCAGTGTCCCTTTATGAGGTTATAACTCTGGAACGCTTCAACCGATCCTAGCGATTCTGAGATTGTTTTTTCGTGACATATTGGGCTTCATGTTAGTATTAAATTTAGGTCAATAATTTTTGCATTTATTTGTGAAAAAATAAAAAATATGGCAAAAATTTAGAAAATTTCGAAATTTTCAAATTTTGAATTTTTTTTCTGCTAAACCAGAGAGTTATGTGACACAAAATTGTTGATAAATAATATTTCCCACATGTCTACTTTATATCAGCACAATTTTGGAAAAAAAAATTTTGGGGGTAGGAAGTTATAAGGGTTCAAAGTTCATCAGCAATTTTTCATTTTTCCACCAAAATTTACAAAACCATTTTTTTAGTGACCACATCACATTTGAAGTCCGTTTGAGGGGTGTACACAACAGAAAACACCCAAAAGTGACACCATTCTAAAAATTGCACCCCTCAAGCTACTCAAAACTATATTCAAGAAGAATATTAACCCTTCAGGTGCTTCACAGGAACTAAAGCAAAGTGGAAACAAAAAATGGATATTTAAATTTTTCCAACAAAAATGTTCTTTTAGTCTCAAATCTTTCATTTTATCATGGGCAACAGCATAAAATGGATCCTAAAGTTTGTTGGGCAATTACTCCTGAGTATATCGATACCTCATATGTGGTCATAAACCACTGTTTGGGCGCACGGGAGGGCTCAGAAGGGAAGGAGCGCAATTTGACTTTTGGAGCTAATTTTCCATTCAAAAAGTGAAATTGCGCTCCTTCCCTTCTGAGCCCTGTTGTGCGCCCAAACAGTGGTTTATGACCACATATGAGGTATCGGTGTACTCAGGAGAAATTGCCCAACAAATTTTAGGATCCATTTTATGCTGTTGGCCATTTGAAAATTTAAAAAATTAGGCTAAAACACAATTTTTGTGAAAAATAAAGTACTTTTTAATTTTTACAGATCAATTTGTGAAGCACCTGGGGGTTCAATATGCCCAATACCCATCTAGATAAGTTCCCTGTGGTGTCTAGTTTCCAAAATGGGGTCACTTGTGGGGGAACTCCAATGTGTAGCCACACAGGGGCTCTCCAAACGCAACATGGTGTCCGCTAACAATTTGAATGGAAAATCAGGTCAACTTGTTAGCGGACACATGTCACGTTTGGAGAGCCCCTGTGTGCCTACACATTGGAGCTCCCCCACAAGTGACCCCATTTTGGAAACTAGACACCCCAGGGAACTTATCCTGATGGGTTGTGAGCATATTGAACCCCCAGGTGCTTCACAAATTAATCCGTAAAAACGAAAAAGTACTTTTTTTTCCACTTTTTTTTTTTTTTCCCATTTATTTGTGAAGCACCTGGGGGTTCAATATGCCCACTACCCATCTAGATAAGTTCCCTGGGGTGTCTAGTTTCCAAAATGGGGTCACTTGTGGGGGAACTCCAATGTGTAGGCACACAGGGGCTCTCCAAACGCGACATGGTGTCCGCTAACAATTCCAATTGTTAGCAAACACCAGGTTGCGTATGGAGAGCCCCTGTGTGCCTATACATTGGAGTTCCTCCACAGATGACCCCATACACATATAATCATATATAATCACACATATAATATAATTACACATATAATTACACAACTGTACCCAGCCTTTGAGAAGGACAGGTCACCGTGAGGCGAGGCCTGGCCTTTCTGCAGGAAGGGATTTGTTCTAGCACCGGAATAAGACCCCCAAAGCCATGGTAAAGACTAAGGGGGCACTTATCGTAGAGCATCTCAGGTTGGTGTGTTGTAATGTACATCAGGGTGTTTGTCAGGTTGGTGTGTTGTAGTGTACATCAGGGTGTGTATGTCAGGTTGGTGTGTTGTAGTGTACATAAGGGTGTGTGTGTCAGGTTGGTGTGTTGTAGTGTACATCAGGGTGTGTATGTCAGGTTGGTGTGTTGTAGTGTACATCAGGGTGTGTATGTCAGGTTGGTGTGTTGTAGTGTACATCAGGGTGTGTGTGTGTTTGTGTATGATGTTGTGGGTGCATGTCAGTCCGGGGTCGTGTGATAAATTTTGAAACATCCAAAGATACACAAACCTGGTTTGTCAGGGCACGTTTTACATTGGGTTTGGACGGTCGTTCTGTTCCCCCTTTGATGGCAGACCCGGCACCTTTTTCTTGGCCCCTTTTCTGCAAAATGTTGCCCTGGTACCACGCGGGAATATCGAGTTCCAGGAGTGCTGGGGCCCCCTTCATCTTCTTCTCTTCGTCTTCCTCTTTCTTCTCTTGGTCTTCGTTCTCGTCCTCCTTCTTCTCTTGGTCTTCGTTCTCCTCCATTCAACAGGGCCTTGATCACCTTCACCTGGAACTCAAGAAAGGTGTTAGTGGTGTGACCTGCACATCGTGACAGCAAGTATGCATTATACATTGCCATTTGGACAATGTACACGGCCAGTTTTTTGTACCACTTCCTCGTTTTCCGCGTGGCCCTGTAGGGCTTGAGGACTTGATCAGAACGATCAACTCCTCCCATGTTCTTATTGTACCCCAGGACACATTCCGGTTTGTGGACCTGTCCTGGGGTACCTCTGGTGGTGGTGGCCCTGGTCCCGGGACCATGGATTGTGGTCAAGATAAAGACATCCCTTCGGTCTTTGAACTTGACCAGTACCATGTTGCCGCTACATTGAGCTCGGCTCCCACCTCTTGGGAGAGGCTGCTCAATTAGCGGCATAGGGAGATCCCTCTTGTTTCTGCGCACAGTACCGCAAGCGGCGGTAGTTCTGGCAGAGAGGGATCTGAAGAGCGGGACACTTGTATAAAAGTTATCAACGTATAGATGATAACCTTTATCAAGTAGTGGGTGGATCAAATCCCACACTATTTTCCCGCATACCCCCAGAGCAGGGGGACACTCTTGGGGCTCGATCCTCGAATCCTTCCCCTCATACACTCTTGGAGAATGGACCACCACAGCATCCTGAGCATGCTTCTCTTGTTTATGCTCGCTACATTGTTTAAATGTGGGGCCCTTCTCCATGTTATAGTTCAGTGCTGGTGGATCGTGTGCGCATGCCTTCTCTTCCGGGTCGGACCTCCATCGCTGAGGCGCGACTCAGCGCGGCTTGTTTACTCGTTGCCGGGATACCCTTTCCGGCGCGAGTGAATGGGCTGCGTGTCACGCCGGAAGCGATGCGAGTCGCCGACCGCGGCGAGTACGCATGCGCCGCAATATGCGATTCCACTGGCTGGGTAAAAGCATGTGACCATGCTGACTAGGGATATAAGCTGCGAGTTTACAACCGGCGGTACTCCTCTTGATGAAGCAATCGTGATAACAAGCAAGAAAACTAAGCGAAACGTACGTCAGGAGTCTGGTACTAAGGGGGTTCCCTCCTCCCTGCACTACACGCACTATTGGTATGGATCTGGACCTCTAACAGTTATGGACTGATCAGCTCACTAGTTGAGCAGCAACCATATGGGGGTGGTATTTCACAGTACAGCCTGTATACAACTTTGTGATGATTTATTGGCATTTCTGTGATTCCCTAAACAAGGGTTTATTTCACCTATGGTTTGCATTGATTGTCAATCCTATTGTATGATATTTCCACTGTACCTTGGTGCTAGTGCATTTGTAATAGTGGCATCTTTTGTCTTTTGTAATTTAGTATATACTATGTCTCTAGTACTTTAATAAATCAAGTTTTTATATGCAAAATATTGTAGCAACATGCTCTAATTTTTCTCCTATTTATTGTATATACTCTCACAAAGCTTGTAGAGCTTTATCCCATACCTGGCCCTCTTGCTAGGAATGTATTGGCGGAAACTAAGCCTACCTTTGTAAAGGACGAGGGATTCGTCCACACAAATTTCCCGTTTGGGAACGTACACTTCAGCAAACTTGCTGCTGAAGTGGTCGATGACCGGTCGAATTTTGAACAATCTGTCAAAATTCGGGTCATTACGGGGAAGGCTGTCAGTGTTGTCCCTAAAGTGGAGAAATTTATGGATGGCGTCGAATCTGTTTCGGGCCATCACCTCGCCATACACTGGAGTTAGAAAAAACTTATCTGTACTCCAGCATTGGCGCATTTCTGGTCTCGTCATAATCCCCATATGAAGTATCAAACCCCAATATTTCATAATTTCTCCAGAGTCCACAGGAGTCCAAGAAGAAAAGATGGAATCTGGGTTTTGGACCAGAAACTTTTGGGCATACAGGTTCGTCTGCTCCACCATGAGCCTCACAAAGTCCTCAGAGAAAAAGACTTTGAAAAAGTCAATTTCCCTGAAGTTTGTGGCCTCAAACAGGATTCCTGATTGGGGAATGAAATCAGGAATCTGTGGAGTGTACCGATCAGGGACGGGGATCCACACAGGGGCCCTGGTGCTAGGTTGGGCATGCCTAGCATCAGGTGGAGGGTTACTCACTGACGGCTGTGGGTCTTCCTCCGACTCCTCTTCTCCAGGCTCAGACTCCTCTTCCTCGGACTCCGACTCCTCTTCCTCTGGCTCCGGATGATCTCTTGTCCTCCGCCGTCTTCGTGGTGGTGGCGAGTCGGTGTCACTGCTGCAGATTTCACTGTCGGAGGAAGAATGTGAGGAATAGTGGAACGTGGGGTCCACTTCCTCACTGTCAGCATCGGAGGCAAGTATAGCATATGCCTCCTTAGCCGAGTACACCCTTTGTGACCTTGATGAGCGGGACGGGCGAGACATGTTGTATGTGCTGTGTGCGTGTGTAAAAAAAAAAAAAGTAAACTTTTATTAGTGTGCGTGTACGTGTGCTTAGTGTACGTGTATGTGAACGTTAACTGGTGTAACTTTCGGGGCGATGGTCGGTCAGGGGCGGCGGATGACGACGGTCGGTCAGGGGTGGCGGATGACGACGGTCGGTCAGGGGCGGCGGACGACGACGGTCGGTCAGGGGCGGCGGACGACGACGGTCGGATCACAGCAGAGGGGAACTTACTAGCAATCGGCGGCGGCGGCGGCGGCGGTGGCAGCAGCAGCGGCGATCGGCGGCGGCGGCAGCTCCGGGCACGTTCGGTGACGGCGGGGGGGCTCACACCACGTGGGCACGGTCGGTGGCAGCGGAGGGCTGCAGGGGTGCACGCTCATCAGCGTCCACCGACAGAGTGGAGCTGATGAGCTCGGCGGCCATATTGTAAACATCCCCCTGCACATCTGATTGGAGGACTTGCATCACATGGATGCTAGCCCCCAATCAGATCGGGGGGGAGGGCACACACACCTCACAGTGCCCCAGCCAATGCCTGATGCTTTGAGCATCAGGCTATGGCCAGATTGAAAACATTACACCAATTTCTATTGGTGTAATGTTTCAATCATCACTATTGACTACTTGTCACTTAACTAGCCAATCGGAGGGCTCCTAGCCACGGGGGGGGGGGGGGAAATCCCCTCCCGTGGGGTCATCTAGAGTTTGTCCCCTAGCTGCGGCTCTATTAACCCTTTCGTGAACCCGGTTAATAGAGCCGCAGCAAGGGGGAAACCGCGATGACGCAGCGTATGCGTCATCGGGCGGGAACGGAGATGTTTCCATGGCGCATACACTGCGCGCCGGGCTGGAAGGGGTTAAAAGGTTGTGAGCAGTTGCCCCCAGTTTCTACTTGGTACGTTCCTTGCACCAAGCTTTTGCAGGATTAGCTTGGCTATTTGGTAGCCTTTAGGGACTGTGCAGCTGGAGTCTGTACAGGAACCAGCTGGGTGGAGGAGTGGCCGCAGAGGACTGTGATAACTTGTCCTTTCTGTGTCACCCTGCTACCAAACCACCACTGGCGTGAGAGTGCTTCCTCTAAGCACCACTCAAGTGTTGCTGTTTTTCTTTCAGTGCCAGAGTGGTGCTTTATTTGTATGCCCCCAGTCATGTAGTCACCTGCTGGTGGCTTCACCTCTTACCAGTCACTCCAGTACCTCTATGCCATCTTGTGACTGTAATTTCTGACTGACTGGAAGTCAGACGTCACGTCACATTGCATCTCTATGAGAGCCATAACGAGGCCAGAACGATGCTCTAATAGACTTGTATTGAGTTGTGACCTCCCGGCGCACTCCATGAAACACTGAAGCTGCAGTCACGTTTTGCCGCAGACCAACCTAAGTGCCCCTGGAAAAGGATGAAGGCAGTGAAAGGTGAGTATAAGACAAATAAAGCACCATTACAGCTGTGCAGTTAAAAAAACCCTTTAAGAAACACAGGTTTCCATCAAGTAATAAGAGGGTTATACAAGTTCGGTTCTCAGATCCAACATAAATGTTATGTATCCCTGTGAGGGTAAGCCCACACCATCAGTGAAAAATGAAAGGCCTTGTTCTTTGTTTCCTTTACTGATAAAAAAGACATGGTAAAAACAATTCACATCACACATAGCTACTACTGCTGCGGCTCAAGGGTGGAAAATTACAAGTGGCTTATTGCCGTATTGAAGTCAACACGATTGTTCTATCAGACGCTTCCAGCCGGGGTGAGATATGCGGCTGGCATTCACCACTAAATGGGAAATCCTGTACATAGAGCCTCCAACTTCCCACCATAAAATAACAGCATTCCTCAGCAGCCAAACATCGGGCCCTATAATAACAGACTTATGGGCTTCTATGGTCTATGTCAGAATCATGGATCTCAGCGTTCATCATTATGGCCGCCTCCATTGTCCTGCCCTTCTGGAAATTTATTTGGGTTGTGTTGAAGTCATTGGATAAAATGTTGGGTTTTCTCATCGTCTGGCCGCTATTCACATGTGTTTGTGGAATTAGGAGCTCTGCGTCCCTTCACTTCACAGCTTTGGCCACCAGAAATGTTCCCAAGAGAACATTGATGGAAAATAACAGCTAAAATATGGCTGAGATCCGCCACAGGAAAGTAGAAAATAAAGAGATCCTGTCACTTTCCATGAATATGTATTTCTTTTACCTGGTGCAAACGCCGCCGTTCTCCTGAATCCGGCAATGTTTTTCTTTTGTTCCTGCGCCTCTCTGTTCCTGAGATACAGTCCCATCTTGTCTGTAGATAACTTGTACATTGTAGTCCAGTGGGTGGGTCTTCATGAGGACCACGCCCACTTGACTTTAAAACACCTAAAATTATATGCCAGGAAGAAGGGATTGTATCTCAGGATCAGAGAGGTTCAGGAACATAAGACAAAGAACGCAAATTCAGAAGAAGAAAGGGTTTCTATAGAACATAAACTTTAGTGATTTATCCATAGGGTGGGCAACATTACCTGGTATTGAAGCTTGTTAGACAAGGAAATATTGATGGTCTATTGCAGGAGTCTCAAACTCGGCTGGGTTGGTGGGTCGCACAAAAAAAAAAATGATATTGGGGGCCGCATTGCTTGTAGGACTAAGTGACATTTTTAGTAATGCCAGATTATTTTGCTCAATGTAGTAATGTTCAAATCCATTCTTTTAGTAATGTCCCCACCGTGGTTCCCTTCTTGTAGTAATGTCCCCATCCTGGTCCGTTTCTTGTGGTAATGTCCCCATACTGGTCCCCATCCTATAGTAATATTCCACATCCTGGTCCCAATATTATAGTAATATCCCCATCCTGGTCCCCATCTTGTAGTAATGTCCCCATCTGGGTCCTCATCATGTAGTAATATCCCCATCCTGGTCCCCATCTTGTAGTAATGTCCCCATCTGGGTCCTCATCATGTAGTAATATCCCCATCCTGGTCCCCATCTTGTAGTAATGTCCCCATCTGGGTCCTCATCATGTAGTAATATCCCCATCCTGGTCCCCATCTTGTAGTAATGTCCCCATCTGGGTCCTCATCATGTAGTAATATCCCCATCCTGGTCCCCATCTTGTAGTAATGTCCCCATCTGGGTCCTCATCATGTAGTAATATCCCCATCCTGGTCCCCATCTTGTAGTAATGCCCTCATCCAGATCCCCTTCTTGTAGTAATGTCCCCATCCTGATCCCCTTTATGTAGTAATGTTCTCTCCTTGGGCTTCATCTTGTAGTAATGTCCCCATCCTGGTCATCATGTAATAATGTCCCCATCCTGTTTCCCTTGTTGTAATAATGCCCTCATCCTGGTCCTCATATTGTAGTAATGCCCATCCTAATCCCCTTTTATAGAAATGTCCCCTTTCCTGGCCCTCTTCTTGTAGTAATGTTCCTAATCCTAGTCCTCTTCTTGTAGTAATGTCCCCATCCTGGTCATCATATTGTAGTAATGTCCCCTATACTGATCCCCTTTCTGTAGTAATGTCCCCCATCCTGGTCATTATATTGTAGTAATGTCCCCTATACTGATCCCTTTCTGTAGTAATGTCCCCCATCCTGGTCCTCATATTGTAGTAATGTCTCCTATACCGATCCCCTTTCTGTAGTAATGTCCCCCATCCTGGTCATCATATTGTAGTAATGTCCCCTATACCGATCCCCTTTCTGTAGTAATGTCCCCCATCCTGGTCCTCATATTGTAGTAATGTCTCCTATACCGATCCCCTTTCTGTAGTAATGTCCCCCATCCTGGTCATCATATTGTAGTAATGTCTCCTATACCGATCCCCTTTCTGTAGTAATGTCCCCCATCCTGGTCATCATATTGTAGTAATGTCTCCTATACCGATCCCCTTTCTGTAGTATTGTCCCCATCCTGGTCCTCTTTGGTAGTGACGTCCCCATCCTTATTTCCCTTTTGTAGTAATGTCCCAATACTGATCCTTTTAGTAGTAATGTCCCCATCCTGATCCCCTTTTGCAGTGATGTCCCCATCCTGGTCCTGATTACCGGGAGGTGCTGCAGCTGATTGGACGTATCTGCAGAGGTATGTTTTTTTTTTTTTCTGGTTTTTTTTTACTGATTAAACATCAGCTGATTATTTACCTGCAAACAATCAGCTGATCTGTCATCTCATTCAGGTCCTTGAACCTGATATTGATCATCTGATCGGTTTGCCGGCCGGCGATAAAACTCTTTTTCTCTGTGTTGTTTTTATTTATATGATTACTAGAAATTCATGGTGGTCATGTCTAATATTGGTGTGACCCCATGTATTTCGGGCTTAGGGTCAGCTGATAATACAAAGCTGGCCCTAACCACAGATGATCAATGTCATGTTCACCTCTGCAGACATGTCCGATCAGCTGCAGCACCTCTGTATCCTCACAGCATCAGCTGATCGTTAACTCCGGAGTAAAAAGCCGGCTTTATCCCGCCGGCCGGTTTAAATGATCAGCTGATGCTGTGAGGAGACAGGATCAGCTGATTACCCGGAGGTGCTGCAGCTGATAGGATGTGTCTGTACAGGAGCCAGAGGCTGCCGCACATACGCTGCTAAGCGAAAGTAACATGTCACACATGTCACACAGGATTCCTCCTCCCCCCGTGTGATATCACATCCTGCTATCTGCTCCTGCGCCCGACATTATATGCGCTGGAATTGCTCATTGTCTTAACGGCGATGTGTAATTCCAGCAGGTATAATGGGGCCTATGGGAGAAAGCACACGCAAAAAAGCGCCAACAATTGACATGTTGATTCTTTTTACGCGCTCACTTTCTCCCATAAAAGCGCAGCGTATATTTACGCAGTGTCTGCACAGCAAAAGTGAAAGCCCATTCACTTTGCTGGAAAACGCAGACGCAGGTGCGCTTTTGTGGATGTGGAAAAGCGGAAAAAAAAGGGCAATGTGTGAACATATCCACACACACACATTCTCTCTCACACTCACTCTCAAGGTACCGTCACACAGGGAGATATCGCCGGCGATGTTGCCGGCAACTGAGGGGCGTGGCCAGGTTGCGGTGACATCGCCGGAGAGTTGCCTCGTGTGACAGGGCGATAATCAGGCGAAAAATCGCCTGAGTAACATCGCCAGGTTTCCCAACAGTGTTGGGAAACCTGGCGATGTTGGTCAGGCGATCCTGCCTGATCGCCCTGTGTAACGCGGCAACCTGCAATGTTGCGGGCGATTCCGCCTATCTCCAACATTGCGAGTTATCGCTCGATGGGTTGCTGGGCAACCCAGCGAGCGATAGCCGCGGCAACTAGCCGGCGACATTGCCGGTAAGTTGCTCAGTCTGACATCTCCCCGGCGATGTTGTCAGGGATGCACGCTCCCGCGATCGCCGGCAGCATCGCCAGCGATATCTCCCTGTGTGACGGTACCTTTATATTCACACACTCACTCATATTCTCACACACACAAACACACTCTCACACACAGTGGCGTGGCTAGCTTGTTCCGGGCCCCCCTTGTGAGGACTGGGGGGGGGGTGCTGTCAGAAATTTCTGAGCCTGTTCCCCCTCACATGAGGACCGGGGAGGTGCTATGAGAAATTTTTGAGCCTGATCCCCCTCATATGAGAACCGGGGGGGAGGGGGTGTGCTTACCGAAGCTGCCGAAGGCATCCAGTGTCCCGCGGTCCGCAGTGTGGAGGAGAGGAGGGGTGGGCAGAGCTGCAGGAAGTGGGGTTTCTCTCACTTCCCGTCCTCCCCTCTCTGGCCGGCGCGGCAGCCAGTTGTAAGCAACCGCGGTAGTTACGCCACTGCTCACACACACATTCTCACACACACTCATATTCTCACACACACAAACACACTCTCACATACACACATTCTCACTCACATTTTCATATACACAAACACACTCTCACACACACATTCTCACACACACACTCACTCACATTCTCACACACACAAACACACACACACTCTCACATACACACATTCTCACTCACTCTCACATTCACACACTCACTCTCTCGCACATTCTCTCTCACACACTTACATTCTCACACACTCACTCTTACATACACCCACACTCACAAACACTCTCACACTCACACACTCTCTCACACACAATTTTCTAACCTTTAACAACCAGTGAAGTACAGTGCAGGAGGGAGCCGCGCTCCCCGCTGTGCTATATTTTACGGCCGCTGCACTGACAAGGCTCTGGCACTCAGTAATATTGTCGAGCCCCAGGCCCTGGGGTACTCGGGTATCAGGCTCCGGTGGAATTCTTGGGATGTCACGGGTGGCAACGCCTGAGCCCGTGGTCTGGGTGACACTTCAAAAAAGGGTGTATTTACAGGGGTTAAGAGTTTGTCATGTGACGCCACCTGTAGTACCTGGTGATGGGTCACCAGTGCCGCCACAGTCCGCCGGAGGTAGATGGTAGTGCAGCTGAGATGGCAAAGCTCCCTACAGGTGGAGCGGGTCCTCTGGGGCAGCATAGTATGAAGGGGCAGCTTGAAGTTGAGCTTTAGGTCAGGATGGGGGTAATGGAGCAGTCAATAATGGTCCCTTTACACGCGGCCCCAGGAAGGTAGAAACCGGCAGGCATCGGACACAATTGTGCCTGCTCCCTTGAAATGACCACGATGTGGTGGCGTGTAATTCAGGACTTTCCTTCCTGTGTCTTCCCTGAAGGAAGGAAAGTCCTGAATTACACGCCGCCACATCGTGGTCTTTGCAAGGCAACAGGCACAATTGTGTCCGATGCCTGCCGGTTTCTACCTTCCTGTGGCCGCGTGTAAAGGGACCATAAGGGGTACCGAGAGCGGAGAGGAATGACGCACATACACTGTAGAAGTCTCTTTTACCTTTTACTGGTGGTATATCAGGTAAAGACGTCCAGGGCACTGTCAGGTGACCAGGTGCACAGTGGGTCCCCACAGCAAGTGGGTATAAGGCCTCCTCTGCTTCTCTGCAGTTGTTAAAGCCCTGTCTGCATGCAGCCAGACTGGCCTCCTTACTTCCTCTGGTCCTCTTCTCTCCTCCTGCACTGTCCACAGGTTACCCTCTCTGATCACTGCTGTGCTGACTTACACTGCAGTGTCTGGCTCCCTCTCTCTGGACTCACAGGGGGACCGGGTAACTGAAGTTTCCACGGTGTGATGGGGTTTTCTGTAGTCCTGAAGTATCCTACAGGTGCGGATCCCCGATGTCCGGTACATTTCTGGGCGAACCTCCACTAGTTCTTCACTCCCTTTTGGCTTTGCACCTCGCCTTCTATCCCCACTCCTAGGCTTGCGGGATGTCAGAAGGGCCACTCTGGGTCACTGGTTTGGGCCTAACAGCGGCACTGACCACCAGGGCATCTTCCGAGCTCTCCTAGCGTCTGCACGCTCTGACTAACTCCCCACCCAGCAGCAGTATTTATAGGGGATCTTGCCTAAGGTCAGTGAGTACAGCTCCCCCTACTGTGCCTGGGTGGAAGGTGTTGCATGTAGTAGGTACCTGCTGTGGAAACCCAGCTGTGCATTAGGGAACTCTGTGGCTACCTGCGTGAGCTGGGCGCCACATACCCCCCTAGGTAATTTCAGTACTCCTAGACTGATCAATTTTTGTTCTGTAAAAAAAGGGATAACAATAATTAACAACAATAATAACAGGTAACATATTTACAAAGTCTCAAAATATAAAAATGTTCAAAAACCACTGAAAAATATTGGAAAAAAATGCTAGTCCTTTCACCGCAGGCTTTGGAAAAGAAAAAGAAGTTTTTTGTTACACCAGTCCTGTAACATGGTCCTTTTTAATTATAATCCGGGAAAAAGTTCAAAGGAGAAAAGTCTTTCAAAAGTTCAAGTCCTTACAGGTAAAGTCTCTGTAGGCTCAACAGTTCAAAAATACACAACTACATCTACTATGCGTGTTTCAGCGTACGATTCCTAGGTACTATAGGGGCCTCTACCGGTCATAAGTGCTGTAGTCCTCCTGGCCCTGGGGTCACCTTTTGGCCAAGTTGTTGCTCTCCCTAGACAGCTCCTTACGCCAACTCCACTCACCCCTCTTTTGGTGTTGTGTACCTGTTGTTCTTTGTTTTTGGGCTACGCTTTACCCTTTTGTTCACTACTATTTACATTCTTATTTTACAACTGCTATTTACATGTTACTTTTCAGTTTGTTCTACCTTACATTTACTGTGCCCACTCTCCATACCTAGACGGGGGTTGACCTTGTGTGCTTCTCTGTGATCTACGCACTACAGGTGTCACTGTTTCAGGTGAGGTTTCTAGTGAAGGGCATGGTGCAGGTATGTCAGGTAAGCATCTGCGTTGCCTTAGTCTCACTACAGGGCTAGCAGGTGTACCGATTGCAGCATCCTCGAATTCTCTGGCAATGGGTATTTCTTCCTGATTCCTTTGTACCACTTGCTTGGGCTGGTAGAAATTCAGTACTGGCACTAAGATAGCTCCATCTTGTTGAGGCCAATCTTCTGGGAAATCTTCTAAGATGGTTGAGATTACTTTCTCCTTTGGTTCTTCACTTGAACTTTGTTCTTGATCTGGTTCTGACTCTTGTATTGGTTGAGTTGGGAGATTTTGATTTACCCAGTCAGTTGGGCACTTTTTATGTGTTTTCTGGACACAGTTTGAGTGGTTTTTCCACCGTTCTTGCTGATAAGACATACTTTGTCGTTATCATAACCAGAATCTAATAGAAAATAGGGTTCTTGTTCCCACTACTTGTCCAATTTGTGTTGGGTTCTTTTCCACTTTAAGACAATACTTCCAGGTGTTATTGGTTCTGCTGGAGCATGTTTGTTATAGTCCCTTTCTTGTTTTTCGCAGGCTTTCTCCAGGTTATCTTCGACACAGGCTTGAACCATTTTGTATTGTTCGAGGCGATTTGAGTTCCAATTGAGTACCCATGTGTGGGTGTGCGGAGGTGCATGGCAATCTACCGGCACAAAATTTAAATTACGCTATCATTTGGTGGTGGTGTGGTGAAGTCAGGCCCAATCCAACCCTTTTCATACAAAAAAGCGGATACAATGTTGCTTCATTATAATTTATTAATACTGGACTTATAAACAGGATAACATAAAAAGGGAGATCAAACAATTGCACAGTCCCAGATCCACATAATAACCATGCAGGTCAGTACATGTATACACAAAGTTATATTGCACTATGCCCATAAACGTCACTAAACTCTGCCTGCCTTTATAACATAGAGGTGTATTAACCCATGTATCCTATGTATATGTGGCATTTGGCTGTTTACGACCTATTTTGGTGTTTCTATGCAAGCCTCAAGTCTAAGTATGCTGATAAGCTTACCGCAGGTGTTGTGGGGCCAAGGGACCGCTGTGGAAAAAGCCCAAAATAGGTCATAAACAGCCAAATGCCATTAGTGACGTTTATGGGCATAGTGCAATATAACTTTGTGTATACATGTACTGACTTGCATGGTTATAATGTGGATCTGGGACTGTGCAATTGCTTGATCTCCCTTTTTTTGTTATCCTGTTTATAAGTCCAGTATTAATAAATTATAATGAAGTAACATTGTATCCTCTTTTTTGTATGAAATGCATTATATGACGATTGCTATGTTTCCCCATAGGGTATAATGGGTGTAAACTATATTGTTCAGTGATGGATTTTATTCTACAATCCAACCCTTGTTCATCTTGATCAGAGTCAGCATGTACCATTTACCATTTTTTGAGGCAGGAGGGGGTTGTAGCTCCAATTTGTATACGCCAAAACACTCAGTACACCCATCTCAGTGTTTGTGACTGACCGGTATACCTGCTGTAATTTAATCTCTAATCTGAAGTAAGGTGATTCCCTGTAGGGTATATATAAAAAAACAAACATGCGGCGCCAATCTCAGCGCGTTACCAATGTAACTCTCTGGTGCCCTTTTAATGAAGTTTTATGCACTCACCTCTTGCCATAAAACTTCAAGCATATGGTTTTTCCAAAGCCTCCTCACGCTTTGGATATTTATCCGGGTCTGCTGCTCGCCTTGAATTGATCCTGTATTGGGTCCTGCCATGGATTCCCACAGGCATAAAGGTTCAATAGGAAGTGATCCAATTCTACAGTTGCCGCGCTTCCCGTGGTAATGATTTTAAGAACTTCTTGTCCACAAAAAATTTTATTCCTCAAAACATGCGAGAATATAAAAAACGGATACAACGCGTTTCGGCGGAGACAACCGCCTTCCTCAGGTATCTGATACCTGAGGAAGGCGGTTGTCTCCGCCGAAACGCGTTGTATCCGTTTTTTATATTCTCGCATGTTTTGAGGAATAAAATTTTTTGTGGACAAGAAGTTCTTAAAATCATTACCACGGGGAGCGCGGCCACTATAGAATTGGATCACTTCCTATTTAATCTCTAATCTGTCATCTCAGTGTCCAGATAAAAACCATCTTTTGGATGCCTTCATTTAGCTGTATAGAGGCAGCACACCATTGAAAATGCGCAAGGCCGTGGTAAGGGACAAGGAACTGGACGTGATGGTGGTGAATGCAGAGGCTGAGGCCATGTGCAAGCTCCAATTGCGCCATGACAAACACCCACATCATCTCGCTCGACCTTCCTGTCCTAATTTGTAGGGGACCGCAGCAGTACACCACTATTAAACCAAGACCAGTGTCAACAGGTTGTTAGTTGGATAGCGGATAATGCTACCAGTCAGTTTTGCACCACCACAAGCAGCCTGTCTTCCACACAGTCAAGTGTGAGTAGCCGTGAGACTGGACCGCACATTCCACACCCTGATCCTCCTTCCTCCCACCATGCCGAGTGCCCGGACCCGGACATAACTGATCCCACACTTGGACACTCTGAAGAGCTGTTCACTTATCCATTCGTAGATTCTGGCCTCTCGCCAGCTCCAGTTGAAGTGGGTCATGAGGAAACCATATGTACTGATGCCCAAATATTTGAGTAGCCACGGTCTCACGAAGGCAACGGTGGGAACGTGTCTCAACAAGAGGTGGACGATGATGAGACACAATTGCCACAAAGTCAGGAGGAGGACCAGGGTGCTGAAGTGGAAGACGACGTGGTGGATGATCCAGTAACTGACCCAACCTGGCAGGAGGACATGCAGAGCGAGGACAGCAGTGCACAGGGGGAGTTAGGCGTAGCATCACAACAGGCCGGAAGAAGCAGGGTGGTGTCCGCAGGCAGAAGGCAGGCAACCGTTCCCCGAAACAACAACATGACAGAAGTTGTCAGTACAACTGGTAGGTCTTCCCGAGTCTGGCTGTTTTTTAAGGTGTCTGCAGATAATTCCAAAAAGGCCATTTGCAACACCTGCCATGCCAGCATCAGCAGGGGTAGCAAAACTAGCAGCCTGACCACCACCAGCATGATCAGGCACATGTCAGCAAAGCACCCGACTTTGTGGGATGTACACCACAGTCCAGGAGCAGTGTCTGCGGGTGACACCGCTGCGTCTTCCACTGTTGTACGTGTAAGACAATCCCCTGTCCATACTGCATGCGAAGATGCCTCCTGTCCTGCAGAAATACCACATCATCAACCACGTCCTTGTCCCAGCGCAGCGTTCAGTTATCCATACACCAATCTTTGGAACAGAGGAGCAAATACGCTGCCAATGCCCCACATGCCACAGTTCTAAATGCACACATTTCGCGACTGCTAGTGCTGGAAATGTTGCCTTTTAGGCTAGTGGAGACGGAAGCATTCCGCGACCTGACGTCAGGCTTGCCCTGGAGCTCAGGAAGCTAAACCCTAGTCTGGGCCTGGATCTGACTGGTGTCACATGCATAGGTCAGTATGTATTCCTCAGAAGGTACTGGGGGACAGTATAGAACAACAAGAGCTCGGTGTAGTGGTTGTGTGCCGTTTATGTGACGCCCTGCTCACTCAGGTAGCCACAGACTTCCCTACTGCACAGCTGGGTTTCCACAGCAGGTACCTACTACATGCAACACCTTCCACCCCGGCACAGTAGGGGGAGCCCCACTCACCGACTTTAGGTGAGTTCCCCTATCAATACTGCTGCTGGGGCAGGAGTTAGTTAAAGTGTGCAGACGCCAGGAGAGCTGCGAAGACGTCCTGGTGGTCGGTGACACGGTTAGGCCCGAGCCAGTGATCCAGAGTGGCCCTTCTGCTGTCCATCAAGCCTAGGAGTGGGGACAGAAGGCAAGGAGCAGAGCCAAGGGAGTGAGGAACCGGTGGAGGTTCACCCACAGACGTACCGGACTTCGGGGATCCGCACCTGTAGGATTACTTCAAGACTACAGAAAATCCTGTCACACCATGGAAACTTCAGTCACCCGGTCCCCCTGCGTGCTCAGAGAGAGGGAGCCAGACACTGCAGTGTACTACCGCAGTGATCAGAGAGGGTAACCCGCGGACCGCGCAGGAGGAGGGAGAGTAGAGACCAGAGGAAGTAAGGAGGCCAGTCTGGCTGTAAGCAGACTGGGCTTCAGGAACTGTAGAGAGAAGCAGAGGAGGCTCTTATACCCACTTGCTGTGGGGACCCACTGTGCACCTGGTCACCTGTCAGTGCCCTGGATGTATTTATCTGCTCACACCACCAGTAAAAAAGTAAGAGACTTTCTACAGTGTGTGTGCATCATTCCTCTACGCTCCCGATGCCCTTATAGACTGCTCCATCACTCCCTATCCCGACTTAAAGTTCCACTCCAAGCTGCCCCTTTACACTACGCTGCCCCGGAGGACCAGCTCCACCTGTAGGGAGCTTTGCCATCTTAGCCGCATTACCATCGATCTCTGGCGGACTGTGGCGGTGCTGGTGACCCATAAGATTAGATAAGATAAACTTTATTGATCCCGGAGGAAATTACAGTATTACAGCAGCAGAACAAAGATCAAGAACATTTCACACTTTACAAAATAAGTCTATATGGACAGCAGATGCGGGTAGACTGGTACATGTACCTCACCTATTCCCCCCATACACATAGTCTTGGGATGCTTTACACTTATACATTTGTTAAACATCCCCACAGCTGTCGGAACAAAAGATTTTCTGTATCTTTCCTTTTTACACATTAGTTGGATTAGACGCTTACTGAATGTGCTCTTCTGCTTCGCAAACAGTTCAGAGAGCGGGTGTGCATTGTTGCTCATTATAGCCTTGCATTTGTTATTAATTCTATCCTCTAATACCTCCTCGAAAGTCCTAAGTTGTAGACCCACCGCCGCACTAGCCTTCTTGATAAGTTTATTGACCTTATTAGCGTCAGCTGTGCGCACACTTCTACCCCAGCATATTATTGCAGCAAAGATTGCACTCGCCACAATAGATTGGTAGAACATTTCAAGCATTTTGCTACACACATTAAACGACCTTAATTTCCTTAGGAAGTAAAGTCTACTCATCCCTTTCTTGCAAACCTTTTCCATATGGCACCTCCAATCAAGCTTGCTGTCCAGGTGAACCCCCAAATATTTGAAATTCTCCACCATCTCCACATCCTGACCATCAATAGTGATAGGTAAGCAATCCTTCCTGCACCTTCCATAACTCAACACCAACTCCCTGGTTTTCTTTACGTTGAGTTCTAAATGGTTAGCCTGGCACCAGTCAACAAAGTCCGAGACCACCCTTCTGTATTCCTCCTCCTCCGGCCTCTCTCAATACCTCCGACTATCACTGAGTCATCAGAGTACTTCTGAAGGTGACAAAAGTCTGATTTATACTGAAAATCAGCTGTGTATAATGTAAAAAGGAATGGCGACAGCACCGTTCCCTGAGGGGCTCCAACACTGCTCCGAACACTATCCGATACGGCCGCCCCCAACCTTACGAACTGTGGCCTGTCCGACAGGTAATCAATGATCCAATTCACTAGTCCCTCATCAACCGCCATTTCAACCAGCTTTTTACGTAATAATAGTGGCTGTAAGGTGTTGAATGCACTGGAGAAATCGAAGAACATGGCACGCACAGTGGTTCCATCATTGTCCAAAAAGGAATGTACTGTTTGTAGCAGATATGCTACAGCATCGTCCACCCCCAGACTCTGCCGATACGCAAACTCAAACTGAAGGGGTCCGTAAAAGCAGACACCCTCGGACACAAGTAGGCAAGTACAATTCTCTTCAAGGACTTCATCGCATGCGATGTTAAGGCCACCGGTCTGTAGTCGTTATGGGAGCTCGGGAAGGTAGTCTTTGGAACCAGCACCAGGCAAAAAGTCTTCCATAGAACTGGTACTCTCTGTGATTGTAAGCTCCAGTTAAACAGGTGCTGGAAGACAGTGCACAACTGATTTGCACACACTCTGAGGACACGTGGACAGATACCATCAGGCCCTGCTGCTTTACCAATGACCAGCTTACTAAACTGTTCCCTCACATCCTTTTCTGAGATCAAGAAAGTCTCTACCTTCCTCCCCCCAGTTGATATTGCTTGTCGCTCCCCTGCCTCTCCCCTGTTGACATTGCACATTTATCATTGAATCTGTTGAAAAACTCATTAATGTCATTAGCCATGATCAGCCCCCATCCCCCTGATCTGACCTTTCCTTAAACCCAGTCAATAGCTTCATTCCCGCCCACACTTCTCTGGAGTTGTTGTGTGACAATTTATTTTCCAATTTAATTCTAAATGCTTCACGGGCAATTTTAATTTTCCCCTTTTAAGTCTCTCTGTACAATTTTCATCTCCTCCTTGTCTTTGCTGTTAAAAGCTTTTTTTTTCTTTTTTAGTAGATGTTTCAATTCTTTTGTAATCCAAGGCTTGTTGTTTGCATAACACCGAATCTCATGAATAGGTACAATATTGTCAGTACAAAAGTTGATGTAATCAGTAACTCTCCCGGTAACCTCATTAACATCATCATTATGTTCCCTGGCACATAACACCTCCCAGTCTGTACAATCAAAGCAGTCTTGTAACCTCTTCTCTGCTGATGGAGACCACTTCTTTATCTGTTTAATTGTCACTGGTTGTTTGCAGACAACTGGTTGATAGGCTGGAGACAATAGTATGAGGTTGTGGTCAGATTTCCCCAGGGGGGGCAATGCAGATGATGAGTAAGTTAACACTGACATAGAGGAGATCCAATATATAATTGTCCCGTGTAGAACATTTGACATATTGATATAACTTTGGTAATGAGAGCTTGGCTCGATTAAAATCCCCAGAAATGACAGTTAGAGAGTTAGGGTGTTTCGTCTGAAGCCGGGCAATCACCCCAGACAGTACTTCCCCAGCTGCCTCAGGATTTGCAGGTGGTGGTATATACAACACCACTGCAATAACAAGAGAGAATTCTCTAGGCAGATAGTAAGGCCTGAGGCCCACTGCTAATAGTTCAATGTTTGGGCAACAATGTCTCTCCTTTACTGTTACATGCCCCTGATTACACCATCTGTTGTTAATGTACAGTATCACACCTCCGCCCTTCTTCTTACCGCACTTCACTCTGTCCCTGTCAGCTCGAACCATTTGAAACCCTGGTACCGATACACTTGAATCTGGGACGTCCTCATGCAACCAGGTTTCTGTAAAGCACATGAGACTGCATTCCCTGAACTCCTTCTGGGTCTTACTCAGAGCCAGCAGTTCATCCGTCTTGTTACCAAGCGATCGTACATTACCCATGATGATGGATGGGACCTCAGGTTTAAACCTTCTCCTCCAGGACTTGATCTTCTTGCCTGCTCTCCAACCTCTGAAAGGTCTCCTCATTTCCCGTGGAACATGTGGTATTGCAACTGCTGGAGAAGACTTTGTCCTGCGTAGTTCCAGAAGACGACTCCTTGAATATGTCATGATATGTAGTTTTCCCTGTCCTGTATCTGTATCATAATGCCATGTGATGTATGTAACTGTTCTCTGGTTTCTATTAGATGCAACTTAACTGTCTGCTTCCCCCAATACTTGCAGCCCTGAACCATAATGTAATTTAGGCTTGTGTCAACAGCTAGTGGAATTTCCCCTATTGTTTCCTAAGCAGAAGATAACCTGCAATACACATCCTCGCAGACACACCGGAGCCGACTGTCCTAGACTCTTTTGATGGACCAAACCATTGAATAGGAGGGTGTGAACCCTTCTCCCTCTAGGGGTGGATCTACAGGCACAGGACAATACATTCTTATTTTTAAGATCAGATGAGAGTTGACTGTGAACGGGACAGGAGCGAGACCTGAGCTGAGGCCAGATCTCGTCGTCCGTGGGATTGTGTGGAATCCATTGGACTCGTGTGGACTATTGCTTTGTGATCCGGCACAAGGATTATCGGGAGGTGCCCCCGAATCTGTTTCCGTTGGACTAATTGTGGACTCTGTGGATCTACCTGCGTGTGTTGTTCCAGCGTTCTTGTTAATAAATCTGTTGGATCGTCCCTAGGCCTGTTGTCCCTTCTTGCTCTGCCGTACACCCCGTCACAAACTGGTTGGCAGCGCTGGGATCAGAGCAGAAGGAATGGAGGACAACGGCCCATCAACATCTGGAACCAGGACTTCAGGGTACAAGAACTGGACTGTGGCGAGCCTGCAAACAAAGGCCCGTGAAGTAGGAGTCCGTTTCAAGGGACTCTCCAAGAAGCAGCTGATTGAGGCTTTAGAAGGAGCTTGCCTGCAAGATGATGCTGAGGAAGCATCCCCACAGCAAATTGAGGAAAGACTGCAGCCGGAGGTAAATACCCGGAAAAGTCAGTGGGTTGTGTGGTACGAGGAGGAGATGGCCTTGCTGGGGGAAGAGGCCACCATAAAAGATAAGCGGGAGGCCATTCATAGAGCTCAGGAGAGGGAGGCCATTCACAGAGCTCAGGAGAGGGAGGCCACTCACAGAGCTCAGGAGATGGCATTGCTGGAGAGGCAGATTGCTTTGGAAGCAGCTAGAAGCTCCAGACAGACTGTATCCCCAGCACCCACCATGAAGGAACTCCCCAGAGTATCCCGCAAAGACTTCAAGCAGTTTAATGAGGCTGCAGGCGACATTGAGGGTTTTTTCCAGGACTTTGAGCATCAGTGTCGTTTAATGAAAGTCCCGGAAAGGGAGCGAGTCTGACATCTGGTGGGGCTCTTAGAGGGTGGAGCTGCGGAAGTGACTCACCGCGGCCGGCTGACTCCGGTTTAGACAGGCGATTCTTCTCCTTCCTTGTCACGGGTGGACCGCGCCTGCCGGTAGTGGGGCCCGGTGTAGTGCAGATCAAAAGTGAAGACGTCTTGCGGGAACAGATTAAAGGGGTTTTAATTTGTTTTCTTCGTGACGCCACCTATGAGTAGTTCGGTAAGGGCTACCGACGCTGCGGGACCCCCGGGGGATACACAGCAGCAAGATGTTACGCTCCCCACAGGCTGAGCGGTGATCCCCGGGGGCTGGAGCTGCTCAAGATGTTGTGCGGCAGCTGCGGTTACCTTCTAGTTAATGACGGACAGTTCATAAGGAATCACGGACACAGACAGTCTCTATAACGGTCTTTACTGTAACCAGCAGGCAATACATGGTATACAGTGGTTGAGTAGTAGACCGGGTGGACTCAGCAGTGATGGTGTCCCTTAGAAATCCGTAGTGCTCCTCCATTCTAGCTAAGTAGTTACCAATGTCGCCCAGGAATACCAGATCGGGTACGGGGAGGCTGCTTCAATGCCCTATCCATGCTGTACGTTCTGGATGTTTTGGGGAGCCTTGGATCCCTCAGTGGGTACACCGCTGGTTAGACGACTGGAATTTGGCTGTTGGTGGGGTGCTCCTGTAAAGCTAATCCTCCACTCTTCTGGTTCGCGTAGCAGAGGTGAACTGCTGCCAGCTTCGGTACCAGTGAACCGGCTGTGAGTTGTGGGCACGGGAGTCTTTTGGGAACCCGTGTAGATAATGCCCAATCCCGGTGGTTAAGGCCTCAGGTGCTGACACCCGACCGGTGACGGCCCAGGGGCCCGCACGGGGTGCGGAGCCCCCGCTCTCCTCCCCCATCTCTAGTCTGCTCTCTTCAGGTTCTAGACTTCTCTAACTATCTAGACCATTGTGTGTCCTTCTGCACTACCCTAACACTCTGCCCACCAGGACCTAGGATTGGCCCTCTATTCTAGGTGTTTGCATGTTGGGTTGGATTTCTAAATTAACCAGGTCATTGCTGAGTCAGAGAATATTGCGGCTGCGCTTGTGGCTGCAATACCCTCCTGTGACGCACTCGTTGCGGGGCGCCACACTAGCTTATAAAGCTATGGACCCTCAGTGGAACTGTGAGTATGCGGAGATTAAACAGACTATTCTAGAACATTATGCTGTAACCCCAGACACTTACAGGACTCAGTTTCGTACCTTAGCCTGTGCTGGGGAAGTGTCTTTCAAGATGTTCGCTCACAGACTCAAACAAATATGCCATCGCTGGCTGGAGGGAGAGGAGGCCTTAACCTGGGAGACCTTCCTCCAGGTTATTCTAAAAGAGCAGTTTTACTTTAAGTGCCCTGCTGAGATCCGGGAATGGGTGCGTGAGAGGAGACCAGCCACAGTGGAGCAAGCTGCCACTCTAGCTGATGAGGCTCTCACCATCAAGCCTCAGTGGAGGTATCTGCTGGAGGATGGAGAGAGGCCCACCAGCTCCACAACACCGGTGGCCCCTTGCCCTGCTATTCCCATTGTTCATCGTTCCCCTAAGCCACCTCCTCATGTTGATGCCCATGAGAATGTGCCTCCAGTTGCTCCTACAGCGTCTTTTGGAATACGACGAGGAGAGAAAGCAGCAGAGCGCAGGTGTTATGGTTGGGGGCATCTCGGGCATATGCAGGCCTCATGCCCAGCCATCCAAAGGAGGAGTCGTCCTCAAACACTTACAGCACCTTCAGGTGGGAACCGACTGCCAGGTCCCATTACACCCCGCCCAAGAGGGATCTTTGGAAGTGGAAGGATCCCAGAGTGCAGATGTTATGGATGTGGGCAGTCTGGGCATTTGCAAGCCCAATGTCCAGGTGTTCGGAGGCAGAACAGCTACAGACCGCCTTTGCCTGTTCATTATCTACAGGCACCCTCACCAGGAGAAGAGCTGAATTCAGTCCCTGAGGGCTTGCCGACTGACTCTGATATCCTGGCTCCCCTACCAGGAGTTTATGGGGTGCGGCCCGCAGCAACAAAGACTCCTGCTCATCGGGGTAAGCACTTGCAGGAGGTCGTGCTGGATGGGCAGAGACTTGTTGGATTTTGTGACTCGGAGGCATTCCTCACACTGGCTGATCCCCGAGTGGTTCGGCCTGAGGCAATCCATAGAGGACCTGGGATTGTCATTGAACTGGCTGGTGGACACTGGAGGACTATTCCCAAAGCCACTGTGGATCTGAACTTTGGCTTTGGGGTCAGACGATGTGTGGTTGGTGTGATGAGCGGCCTTCCGGCAGATGTCATCCTGGGCAATGATGTGGGGCAGCTACAATGCCAATTTGTGGCTGCATGAAGCCGAGTGTAAGACCCACTATGACTGTGTGTACTTAACAAGCGACCTGTAGAGGTCCCTAGTACGTACACAAATTGAGGGGGGAAGAGATTGTCATGATATGTAGTTTTCCCTGTCCTGTATCTGTATCATAATGCCATGTGATGTATGTAACTGTTCTCTGGTTTCTATTAGATGCAACTTAACTGTCTGCTTCCCCCAATACTTGCAATACTGAACCATAATGTAATTTAGGCTTGTGTCAACAGCTAGTGGAATTTCCCCTATTGTTTCCTAAGCAGAAGATAACCTGCAATACACATCCTCGCAGACACACCGGAGCCGACTGTCCTAGACTCTTTTGATGGACCAAACCATTGAATAGGAGGGTGTGAACCCTTCTCCCTCTAGGGGTGGATCCACAGGCACAGGACAATACATTCTTATTTTTAAGATCAGATGAGAGTTGACTGTGAACGGGACAGGAGCGAGACCTGAGCTGAGGCCAGATCTCGTCGTCCGTGGGATTGTGTGGAATCCATTGGACTCGTGTGGACTATTGCTTTGTTATCTGGCACAAGGATTATCGGGAGGTGCCCCCGAATCTGTTTCCGTTGGACTAATTGTGGACTCTGTGGATCTACCTGCGTGTGTTGTTCCAGCGTTCTTGTTAATAAATCTGTTGGATCGTCCCTAGGCCTGTTGTCCCTTCTTGCTCTGCCGTACACCCCGTCACAGAATACACTACTCTTTTAGCGACAGATCTAGGGACAACCATCCGATCAGTGATTCCATCCATCCCACGAGGCCTCTCCGTGGCATATTGTATACGGTGCTCTCCGCCGAGCACATATGGCTGTATCACTGACACAGGCTGTGGGCAACAGCATACATCCATCGGTAGTATTAGCTGAGATGGACCATATAGCGTACCCCAAAGTGGCCATGCCAGCAGGGGACTTGTGAGTGGTAGTGGAGGATCCAGGTGAAAACCATATGCTGTGTGCCCAGCGGCAGTAGAAAGTGTGGGGTGTGCTGCATTTTCCATCCCACAGCAGACCAGCGTGCAGGAATGTCGCAATCCACAAGATGAAAACATTGCATAGATCCAAGGTTGAAATTAGGGGTCCAAAAAGACATCAGGAAAGGTACAAAGACTGTAGCAAAACTGTAACAAACAAAATAATAGCTGCTGCAATGGGCTGCCACTAGCAAGGCGCCCTATTGTCTCCACAGTCTGGCAGAGAGCAGACAGCACGTCTGCACACCTCTGAGTCCATCACCAGGTACTACAGGTGGCGTCACATGACAAACTTTAATCCCCTGTACATACACCCCTTATTGAAGTGTCACCCAGGCCACAGGCTCAGGCGCTGCTACCCATGACATCCCAGTGAAAACACCCACCGAGCCTGATACCCGAGTACCCCAGGGCCTGGGGCTCGACATTTAACACAGCCTGTTAGCATGGACTTGGCCCCTCCAAGGAAGGAGCCTGGCCATAGGGCAGAGACTGTGTAGGTCTGTGTGAACAGGGGTGTACTAGCTGTGACTCCCCCAAGCCAGCGGACTCAGGTCTCAGGCGCAGTCTGTAGGTCACGGTTATTGATGCCTGAAGCTGCGGGCCCGGTGGTTAATGTAAAATGGGAAAAAGAGAAATAATAATAAAATAAAAATAAAGTCTTTTGTTCGTGACGCCACCTGTAGGTTCCGGTGATGGCACCGGCGCTGCCCCTGGGCGATGGGCGGCAGCAAGATGGAGTCACTCCCTACAGGTAATGTAATGGTGGAATAGGGTAGCACAGTCGTTCCTGTGAAGCAATGCAGGTGAAGAACAGTTCATGAAATAAAGCTCGGACATGTTGCTCACTCTGAACGGGTATTTACTCAGGTATTCTGCAGCATACAGAGTAACGCAGATCTTATTGCCAGGTAGGTTGTTCTTGTAATGAGTAGTGTCCTTCTGACGCTCCACAGGTGTCTTTCTCTATCTGTATCTGTCCCTTCACTTCGCTGCCCTGTTATACCCAATAGGAACACTGAGGGCATTCGGTTGGGTCACCCCCTTACGTAAGTTCTCCCCACGGGCCCTGGCCTTCAATGGTGGGTGCTCCCGGTATAGCTGCAGTAGTTGGTAGTTGGTGAGTCGTGCTCCTGTATTGCCTGCGACGACTCCGGGTTTTATGGTTCAGGGATGAACCTGCTGGACCACGTCGGAGCCGGTACTCCGGGTTTGGACTGGGCACAGGTATTGGATTACCCGTTCTACTCTTGGCCCCTTTCTCTTCTGGGTCACCAGGTTGAGGTGCCCTCCCTGTTAGCTGTCTCTGTTCTTTTCTGTTCTTTCTCCCCTCTGTTGCATCTGCTGCGCAGCTTTGTGCAGCTCCTGTTCTTCAGCTTCTCCCTCGTCTCGACTTGACTTCACTTCCTGGTGTTCTCTACTTCTTCACTGTTCTAACTCCTTGCTGCTTTCCCCACTGCTATATACCCTACTCTCTCCTCCCACCAGGACCGATTACCCTAGAGACGGGTGCCTAATTGGTCCTCTAACACTAGGTGTTGCATGTGGTGGATGGAGCCTCAGGATTATCCTACTCATTACTAAAGCAAAGAATACGACACCTTCAGTCAGTGGTGAAGTACCCTTTTGTGACGCACTCTTAGTGGGCGCCACAGCTGTGTCCCGGATCCCTGTGGGTCTGTAAAATCTTGTATGTTGGGTTCTGTGTATAATGATCACTGTAAATATGTTGGGTTCTGTGTATAATGAACTCTGCAAATATGTTCCGTTGATTATTATTATTATTATTATTAGGTATTTATATAGCGCTATTGGGATACATAGCGCTTTACAATTTAGGGGGTAGACAAAGACAGGTGGTCAGAGATGACCACAGACGACGACAAATCCACAATAAATCATACGGGTACAATAGGGCTGGGGATCCTGTCCGCGAGGGCTCACAGTCTAGAGGGGGTGGGGAGGGAGACAGTAGGAGGGGAGAGGTGAGATGGTGCAGTGGATAGGCTCTCAGTGTGTGTTGTAGGCTTGTAGGAAGAGGTGGGTCTTCAGGTTTTTCTTGAAGGTTCCCAGGGTAGGGGAGTGTCTGATGTGGTGGGGGAGGGAGTTCCAGAGTCTGGCAGAGGCACGAGAGAAGTCTTGTGTGCGGTTATGGAAGGTGGAGATGCGGGGGGTTGAGAGAAGGAGTTCCTGAGAGGAACGCAAGGTGCATGCGGGAAGGTAGCGGGAGACTAGGTCGGAGATGTAGGGAGGGGACAGGTTGTGTATGGTCTTGTATGTCAGGGTTAAGGTTTTGAAGCGAGATCGCAGGGGGATGGGGAGCCAGTGGAGGTCTCGGCGGAGAGGGGAGGCGGGGGAGTAACGGGGAGATAGGTGGATGAGTCGGGCCGCAGAGTTGAGGATGGCGCAGAGAGGTTCGAGGGAGGAGGCAGGGAGGCCGGTTAACAGGAGGTTGCAGTAGTCCAGGCGGGAGATGATGAGGGCGTGGACGAGTGTCTTGGCCGTGTTGTGGTCAAGGAAGGAGCGGATACGGGCAATGTTTTTTAGTTGGAGTCGACAGGCAGTGGTGAGGGCTTGGATGTGGGGCTTGAAGGAGAGGGAGGAGTCGAGGATTAACTCGAGGCACTTGGTGTGGGGGAGGGGTGAGAGTGTGCAGTTATCGACGGTGATGGATAGGTCAGGAAGCGGGTCGGGGTTGTTCAGGGGAAAGACGAGGAATTCAGTCTTGTCCATGTTGAGTTTTAGGAAGCGGGAAGAAAAGAAGGATGCGATGGTGGATAGGCAGGGAGGAATATTGGATAAAAGAGAGGAAATGTCAGGGCCATACAGATAGAGTTAGGTGTCGTCGGCGTAGAGGTGGTATTGGAGTCCGTGTGACTCGATGAGGTTGCCTAGGCCGAGGGTGTAAATGGAGAAGAGTAGTGGTCCCAGGACCGAGCCTTGGGGGACACCTACAGAGAGGGGGTGGGGCGAGGAGGTGGTGTGGGAGTGGGTGACGCTGAATGTCCTGTCCGTTAGGTAGGAGGAGATCCAGGAGAAGGCGAGGTCAGTAATGCCAAGAGACTCAAGAATTTGGAGTAAGAGGGAGTGGTCAACAGTGTCGAAGGCAGCAGAGAGGTCGAGAAGGATGAGGACGGAGTAGTGTCGTTTGCTCTTGGCGATCAGAAGGTCGTTAGTTACTTTGGTTAGGGCTGTTTCGGTGGAATGGTAAGGTGGAATGGTAAGGTCTGAAGCCGGATTGTAGGCGATCAAAGAGAGCACAGGAAGAGAGGTGGGAAGAGAGTTCGGAACAGACGTGTTGTTCAAGAAGTTTTGAGGCAAACGGGAGGAGAGATATGGGGCGATAGTTGGAGACTGTTGTAGGGTCTAGTGATGTTTTTTTAGGATGGGTGTGATTAGGGCGTGTTTGAAGGGTGAGGGGAATGTGCCGGATTTGAGTGAAATGTTGAAGAGGTGTGTTAGAGCAGGGATGAGGACTGTGGTGAGGTTAGGGATGAGATGGGAGGGAAGTGGATCAAGGGCGCATGTGGTGAGGTGTGATCGTGCTAGGAGGGAGGTTGATCATGAATTACCGTATATACTCGAGTATAAGCCGAGTTTTTCAGCACAATTTTTGTGCTGAAAAGTGCCCCCTTGACTTATAATCGAGTCAGTGTACAGGCTGAGTGTGGGGGGGTGGTGTCCGGGGGCTGGGGGAGGCTGCAGTAGGAGCGGGCGGTCACGTGGGCCCGCTCATTAGTGCAATGCAATATGCACTGCATCCCCCTGTCCATCAGGGGGAGCGGTGCATATTCCATTGCACTGTGTATGCTCCCCCCTCCTATGATCAATATATGCCCCCATGCTGCCGCACACCATAAAATAATAAATCATTCATTCTTACCCTCCGTCGCTCTGTCAGCGCTGCCGTCCTCCGGTTTTCTTCATGCTTTTGCCGGCGTCATGTGACCAGCACAGCAGCGATAACTTCATCGCTGCTGTGCTTGTCACATGATGCTGGCAAAAGCAGGAAGAAGACCGGAGGACCGGAGGACGGCAGCACTGACAGAGCGACGGAGGGTAAGAATGAATGATTTATTATTTTATGATGTGTGGCAGAATGGGGGCATATATTGATCATAGGAGGGGTATATACCCCAGTGGTGGGGGGGCTATATAGCCCAGTGGTGGGGGGCTTATATACCCCAGTGGTGGGGAGCTTATATACCCCAGTGGTGGGGGGCTTATATACCCCAGTGGTGGGGGGTATAACCAGGCTGGGGGTCTATATACTAGTGATGGGGAAAGGAGTGCTGCAGTCATTTTGTTTATTGTATTCTAGTGATGGGGAATATGTACAGTGAGGGGGGTATATTCCAGAGATGGGGCTATATACCAGTATTTCCAGGATGGGGGCCATATACCAGTGATGGGAGCGCTATTCCAGTGATGCGGGCTATATAGCAGGCTGGGAGTCTATATACCAGTGATGGGGAATATGTACAGTGGTACAGTGAGGGAGGTATATATCAGGATGAGGGGCCATTTACCATAATGGGGGTGGTATATACCAGTGATGAGGGGCTGTATACAGTGATGATTGCTATATACCAGTGATAGGGGCGCTATATACCAGTGATGAGGGGCTGTATACAGTGATGATTGCTATATACCAGTGATGGGGGCTATATACCAGTAATGAGGAGCAATATACAAGGATGGCGGTCTGCTGCATTTCCCATCCTAGGCTTATACTCGAGTTAATAGGTTTCCACAGTTTTTGGGGTAAAATTAGGGGCCTCAGCTTATACTTGGGTCGGCTTATACTCGAGTATATATGGTATGTAAATATTACTGGGCGGGCATAGCCCTATTAGAACAGACTGAGATGTTTATAATGTTCTGTTGATATGTAAGATGTCCAGTGAACTGTGCATTATAACCAGTTTATGATGTATTGAATAAACTCGTGGACGTTCTGTTACTGTTAAGCACGAATGGTTGCATCCGTTCTGGCGCCAAGCAAGTCATCCGGGTCCCCTAAGCAAGCGCTACCTCAAAATATTATTATTATATATATGACACAGAGAGGTTATCCAGGTTTGGGATTATTATTAGTATTATTATTTATTTATACGGCGCCATAATATTCCATGGCGCTTTACATGTTAAGAGGGCAGACTAGGACAAGTAACATAGTAACAATACAAGTAACAATAGCTGTGGACAATTCTAACGTACAGATACAATAGGGGAGAAGATCCTGTCCGCGAGGGCTCACAGTCTATGAGGGACGGGTGGGAATACAGTAGGAGGGGGAGGTGTCGGTCGTGAGGCGGTCTCATTGAAGGTTGTAGGCTTGGCGGAAGAGGTGGGTTTTCAAGCCTCTTTTGAAGGTTCCCATGGTAGGGGAATGCCTGATGTGGTGGGGCAGCGAATTCCAGAGTAGGGGTGATGCACAGGAGAAGTCCTGTATGCGGTTGTGCAAAGAGGAGATGAAGGGGGAGTAAAGGAGGAGTTCTTCGAAGGATCGCAGGTTGCGCGAGGGTAGGTATCGGGAGACCATGTCGGAGATGTATGGAGGGGACAGATTGTGGATGGCTTTGTATGTCATGGTAGTGTTTTAAACCAGGATCTCTGTGAAGCAGGGAGCCAGTGAAGGGCTTAGCAGAGGGGGAAGACAGGAGAGTAGCGGGAGAACAGATGGATTAGGCAGGCAGCGGAGTTCAGGATCGATTGAGGAGGTGAAAGGGAGGTAGTGGGGAGGCCGGTGAGCAGGAGGTTACATTAGTCGAGGCGGGAGATGATGAGAGCATGAATAAGGGTTTTAGCAGTGTCGTGGTCGAGGAAAGTGCGGATCCGAGAGATGTTTTTGAACTAGGGTCGGCAGCAGGTGGCGAGGGCTTAGATTTGGGGCTTGAAGGAGAGGGAAGAATCAAGGATAACTCCGAGGCACTTGGCGTGGGGTACTGGGGAGAGAGAGCAGTCGTTGACGACAATGGATAGGCCAGGTAGTGAGGGGGAGCAGCTTGTGGGGAAGACGATGAATTCGGTTTTGTCCATGTTCAGCTTAAGGAAGCGTGCAGAGAAGAAGGAAGAAACGGCGGACAGGCATTGTGAATTTTGGATAGTAGGGAGGCGATGTCTGGTCCAGACAGGTAGAATTGGGTGTCGTCGGTGTAGAGGTGGTACTGAAGGCCATGGGACTCAATGAGTTTCCCTAGGCCGAGAGTGTAGATTGAGAAGAGTAATGTTCCTAGCACTGAGCCCTGGGAGACCCCGACAGATAGGGGGTAGGCCGAGGAGGATGTGTGGGAGTGGGTGACGCTGAAAGTCTGGTCCATTAAGTATGACGAGATCCAAGAGAGGGCAAGGTCCGTGATACCAAGAGATTACAGGATCTGATGTAGAAGGGAGTGATCAACAGTGTCAAAGACGGCGGACAGGTTGAGGAGGAGGAGGACAGAGTAGTGGCACTTGCTTTTGGCAGTCGGTAGGTCATTGTTGACTTTAATCAGTGCTGTTTCAGTGGAGTGGAGGGGTCGGAAGCCGGATTGCAGGCGGTCGAAGAGGGAGCAGGAGGAGAGGTGGGAGGACAGATCAGAGTGGACGTGCTGTTCAAGTAGTTTAGAGGCGAAGGGGAGGAGAGATATAGGGCGATAGTTGGAGACAGCCGTGGGGTCAAGAGAGGGTTTTTTGAGGATGGGTGTGATCAAGGCATGTTTGTAGGCTGAGGGGAAGGTGTCGGTGGTGAGTGATAGGTTGAAAAGATGAGTGAGGGCTGGGATGATAACAGAGGAGAGGTTGGGAATGAGGTGGGATGGGAGGGGGTCGTGGGCACTGGTGGTGAGGTGTAATTTTGACAGGATGGAGGAGAGCTGGTCTTCAGTTATAGGGAGGAAGCAGTTGATGGAAGTAGAGGGCAGTATAGGCAAGAGGTCTTTAGTGAGGGCGGTGTGCCAGGGTTGCCTGTTAGTGCGTGTGTGTGAGGGGTGCGGCTAGGTCGAGGGCCTTGGTTAGCATGGTGTTGTAGAGGGTGGTGGCAGTGTATGTGTCGCGTATGGATGTTATGTTGGTGAGAGGGAGGAGGGATTCAGAGAGTGAGTGTAGATCAATGTGTTTTAGGTTTCTGCGGGGGTGATCAAGTTTGCGGAGAGGAGGTGGTGTAGTAGGGGAGGAGAGGGAGGAGAAGGTCAGTAGATTGAGTTCATAGATGGGGAGGGATGAGTTTGAGAGGTTAGTAAGGGAGCAAAGACGGGTAAAGCGGAGGTCCAGCGTGTGGCCACCTTCGTGGGTGGTGGAGGAGGACCATTGGGAGAGCCGGAAGGAGGAGGTCAGGGAAAGAAGTTGAGAGGTGGTTGGGTGGGCGGTGTCAATGGGGATATTGAAGTCACCCATAATGATGGTGGGGATATCAGTAGAGAGGAAGTAAAGTAGCCAGGTGATGAAGTGGTCGAGGAAGGTGGGGATGGATCCAGGGGGGCGGTAGATGACGGCCAGCTGGAGGTTACAGGGGGAGAAGATGCAGACAGAGTGGGCTTCGAAAGAGGGAAGAGTAGCAGAGGGAGGCAGTAGAATAGGGGCGAAGGAGCATGTGTCGGACAGAAGTATGCCGACACCTCCGCCATGTTTGTTAGAGGGGTGGGGTGTGTAGAAAAGACTGAAACCGCCGTAGGATAGGGCAGCAGGGGAGGCCGTGTCGGAGGGGGTGAGCCAGGTCTCTGTGATGCCAATGAATGAGAGTTTATATGAGAGGATGGGAGTGAGAGTGCAAAGGAGTGGAAACATTGTGGATGGTGGGTGGGGGCAGGGGTTGGACGCAGCAGGGGTCAGGTGCAGCGGAAAAGAGAGCTGTAGTGGTGGACGAGTGGTCAGTGGTGAAGAGCTGTCCGGGGTAAGATGCCACCAAGGGATGAGCTATAGTCCAGGGGAGATGTGGCTGGGGACGAGATCGAGCAGTCCGGGACAAGATGGTGGAGCCGAGGATGAGGTGATGGAGCCAGGAATGAGAAGGTGCAGCGGTGATCGAGGGTTGAGATGCAGACCATGGGGAATGTAGCTGGGGATCAGATGGGGCATTCAAGAACTAGATGATGCACCAGAGGCGAGGTAGATTTGCGGGGACGAGATGATGGGATGCTGCAGCCAGGTGATGAAATGATGCGACTGGAGGACGAGGTGATGCAGCCAGTATGTGGAGGAACAGTAGTCAGGAAGAGGTAAGATGGCTGGGGAGGATGGGTGGAGACATGACTAGTTTCTTACTTGTTGGAGGGATTTAAGGAGTTAATAAGAAATGAAGTAGTAAGGGGTGGTAGTGAATAGAAAAGAAACATTGTAGCGGCTTTCTATTCCTTGACCTTCCTGTCATTTCCAGTCTATTTCTAAGTATTGTACTTAGAAAATGTACTTTGAAAGATTTAGTTTGAAAGATACATGGATCAGACAAGTCTGGATCAGACTTGTAGTTCTGAATATATCTGCAGCTAAGCTGAATCAGGTGTGGATGAGGGGGTGGGTGGGTATGAACTGGCCAGATACTGAGAGTTAAACAAAGGTTATAAAAAGTAGGGAGGGGTTGGAGTAGCCACTCCAGGTGTCATGGAAGAGTGATCATGAGGAATGAGAAAGATCAAGGACATGATAGGTATGAAAATATAAACATATATAGATATTATATGCACAGCAAACAGACAGTCAGAGGCCAGCAAAACTTGTGTAGATTCAATCCGTACCACAGAGATGAAAGTCTATCACTCTACATGACTGTGGACGTCTGAATGCTCACACTATACACTGTCAGGATTTTCCGATGTTGACAAGAGGTACCGGTCTTGTGACTGGCATGACAGTAAGGCTAGGGTCACACCTGTGGTTCTATTTGCAGATCCTGATCCTGTTTTGAGCATTTTAAATGCTCAAAACCTATCAGTATCCGCAGCCCATAGGCTGCAATAGAAAAATTGGATTGCACTGTTTGCAATCCGGTTACTGGATCCAGTTTTGAAGCCTTCGGGAAAAATCATGCAGGGTGCGTCTATAGGGCTGGTTCAAAAACCCGGGTTAGTTTTTTTTTATAATGGGAGTCTATGGGAATCGGATCCAGTACCGCAAGGGACATAAATGCACCTTGCGATACCGGATCCGGTTGCGGTTTTTATAATTGCAAAAACCCACATTCCAAAACCAGATGCATTAATGCATCCAAATCCAGAATGAGGGTTGCAATTTTAGTATCAAATGATAGTATGAAGGCACACGGTAAAACCGCATCCGGTAATGGATGCGGTTACCGGATTGTGCCTTTTAAGTGTGACCCTAGCCTAAGTATGGCCAGGTTCACACATACAATCCGTTTTTACCTTAAATCCATTTTTGGGATAATTTTAGGCTTTTTTTTTCTAAGTCCAAAAACGCATATGCGCACTTAAGTGTCACTGCGTTTTTTAATAGCACATGCGTTTTTGTTCAGCATCCCAAAAAATGCTGCATGCAGCGTTTTTGGGTGCTGTTAAAAATGCATGCGTTATTTTTAACATGGGGCCCTATGGGAAACACATGCGTTAACGCATGGTACATATAAGAACCATGCATTAACGCATGCGCTTTTAAGAAAAAAATTACCAAAAATTCCATTAAAAAAAGTCCAAAGATCTCCAAAAAGCGTCCAGGACCTCAGGGGCACCTTTGGAAGAATGGATCCGTTGTTCTAAGGGCTAAAAAAATAGATTTGTATGTGTGAACCTGGCCTATGTGATTTGCTGCCTCACTGAATTCTCTTGCATTGATCAATGCTGATCAAGTCTAGTCGGACTGTGCCCAGGAGCTGGCAAATTGCTTACTTCTGCTATTGCTGCTGGCACAGGAGAATGCTGACAGTGTAAGGCTAGGGTCACACATGGCCATCAGTTTTTTCCCTTGTTTTCAATAACTGATCCGTTTTTTTTTAGGGTTTTTTTTGACTCTCCTGTGCAGCTCTGCGTTTTTGGAACTTTGCCATTTTTTCCATAAACAATGCTCTAAAAAACGGATCGTTTTTTTAACTGCACCCAAAAACGTTCCTACCAATGTTTTTGGGTTAAAAAGCTCCTAGCAACGTTTTTGGATGAAAAAAAAAAACGGATAGGGTTTTTATTACATTTTGGACTGAGGCTAGGGTCACACTCAGTGCTGCCCCTGCGGCAGCCTGATTGCGGCTGACTCTAGCCTTAGAAAAAGAAAGAAAAAACTGATGCCAAAAACAGACCATGGGCTTATGTGTGACCCTAGCCTAATGTGTCCACTGTAAGGACTCAGAAGTCTGACGTTATATAGAGTAAGGCCAGGATCAAACATGCCCATGTGCTTTTTTAAGCCCTTAGAAAACCAGATCCGGTTTTCTAAGGGTACCTATAGTGTCCCCTGAGGTCCTGGACGTTTTTTGGAAATTTTTGTTTTTTTTTCCCCCAAAAACGCATGCATTAATGCATGGTGCTTATATGTACCATGCGTTAACGCATGCGTCTCCCATAGGGCCCCATGTTAAGAGAAGCATGCATTTTGTAATCCACCCAAAAAACACTGCTAGCATTTTTGGAATGGTGCACAAAAACGCACACACATGCATTAACGCATATGCATTTTTGGACTTTAAATAAAAAATGTCCAAAATGTTCCCAAATACAGATTTAAGGCAAAAACGGATGTGTGACCCTGGCCTAACTGCAGATTTTTACTCCAAACCTGGACAAGGGGTTAAGAATGGCACGCCCCTGTGTGCATTCCCCTATTTCTAAATCTAAGAATTTCACTGCTCAATTTGGTTCCTAAAAAGAAGGCAGGAATAGTTTGTCTCATTCAACACCTGTCGTATCCACCTGGCAAACCGATAAATTACGGAATATGAAAAGAGGATGCAGCAGTTTCATACACGTCTTTTGATGTAGCCGTTCAATGGGTTTGGTGATATGGTAAACATACAGGCTAGGGTCACATTTGCGGCTCAATTTCGGAAACCTGATCCGGTTTTGAGCTTTCAAAAAGCTCAAAACCGGAGCAGGAACCGCTCCCCATAATAGCCCATTATTGCTCTACATGCACTCCGGTTACCGGCTCCGGATCTGCAGCCTGCGCTAAAAATCATGCAGGCTACATTTTTCAGAGCGGTTCTGGCAACCGCAATGTGGGAACCGTATTGCTCCGGATGTGTAATGCTGAGCTGCCGCAGGGATGAACAAAGTGTTAAATGTGTATTAAAACATTAATTATTAATATTAGCTGTGGGCAACATGTCTCCAGGTGGTGCCCACCCCCCCAGAGACATGCTGTCCACTCCTCTCAGCATGTTAGGGGTTAATAAGCCATTTACAGTAAGCCGGCTATTTTCAGCTTTGTACAAATGTATGACATGCTGAGAGGAGTGGACAGCATGTCTCTAGGGGAGGTGGGCACCCCCTGGAGACATGTTGCCCACAGCTAATATTAATAATTAATGTTTTAATACACATTTAACACTTTGCTCATCCCTGAACAAAGTAGACGGTAACCGCATTGCTCCGAATTACACATCCGCAATTTCCTTGCCAAATGTGACCCCAGCCATACAGTCAGCCTTCAGTTTACTGCCTGTTTATCCAGATTATCTCCTGGTGGGATGTAAGTTGAACACTTTTTACTTTATAGATGTGCTCAATGTCAAGTTTTTATTTTGAAGATTTTGCATCTTTCCTGGAGTGGATGATTGGTTTTGAGTCGGGTACACCTTCACCTTCAGAGGTACTCTACTTAGGCTAGGGTCACATTTAGGCTGGGGTCACACTTTGCAAGATAATTGCGGTGAACGCATCCAGATCCGGATGCGATCACCACAATTGCCTTCACACACATTTTTTTTAGAAAAAATGTGTTGTGGCAACCGCAATGCGGTAACCAGATTGCTCCGGATGTGTAATTCGGAGCAATGCGGTTACTGTCTACTTTGTTCATCCCTGCTGCCGTGGCTTCATTCATAAATTTGTACACAGCCGACAAAAGCTAACATGCTGAGAGGAGTCGCTAACCGGTTTGCATGTAGAGCAATCTGATTACCATAATGGGCTCCTATGGGGAGCGGTTCCTGCCCTGGTTTTGAGCTCTTTGAAAGCTGAAAACAGGATCAGGTTTCCAAAATTGAGCCGCAAATGTGACCCCAGCCTTAGAAGGCAAAATGGGGTTACCGCATCCAGTTCCAGATGCGGTAATCTCATGTCCCTTCAGACTAATTTTGCCCTCCAAGTGTGTCCCCAAATTCACATGCAGTTGCCGGACGCAGTAGAGGTTGTGGTAATACAAACATTCCCCGGCTTCCCAGCATGGTTTTTGTTGTCCAGGCAAATCCAGTTTTGTCCGATTTTTACAAGGGACTATAGGAATCATCGATGATCCTTTTGGTCCCGCAGACTGAAAACGGATTCTCCCGGATCCACCCGACAGCACAAAACCGGACGCCAATACACTTCCATCCGGATGAATCCGGAGCCATAGGAAAAGATTGCGGCAATACTGCCATTCGTGTGTGTTGCTCTACCCGATCCGGTTACCGTACCCAGCTCCGCTCACATTTGCGGTTTCCAATTGAAATCCGGATACGGATTAGAAAACTGTTTCCGGATTTCAATTGGAAACCGCAAATGTGAGTGGAGCCGGGTACGGTAAGCGGATCGGGTTGCTTGCATGATTTTTACTGCAAATCGGAAAACCGGATCCGGGAAACGCAACGTTGTAGAGGCGACCCGGTTTTTGTATTGCTGTCTCCTATGGGTGCGGATCCTGATCCGGTTTTGAGCATTTTTCATGCTCAAAACCGGATCAGGATCTGCAATTGCAACCGCAAATGTGACCACAGCCTTAGACGATTTCTTGCACATTTTTGCTGCAAGTCTTGATGTTTGATGAGAAGCATTGGGGCACCAATTGCTGCTGATAAAACAGAAGGGCCGGTAACAAAGATGACATTTTTAGGCATTGAATTGGTTACAGTTAAAATGTTTTTCATTTACCAGAGGATAAAGTAAAGAACATGGGAGATATTATTAATCATTTTGTTTAGCAAAGAAAGTAAAACTCAACGAAGTGCAATCTTTGCTAGGCTTGTTGCATTTAGTACATAGAATAATACCAATGGGTCGCGTTTTCACTAGATGTTTATCTTTGGCTACATGTGATATCCTAAAAGACAATAATTTCATAAGAATTAATAGATCCATAAGAGAAAATGTATGGGCATGTACTACCTGTTAGGAGCAGGCAGTACAAAACAATGTTACAGTTGTTCACTGATGCATCGGGGTCCTATGGCTTTGGGCCATTTTGGACTTGCGTTGGTGCCAGTCTTCATAGCCACCAGAATGACATTCTTCAGCTTTAATTAAAATTCATTCATTGCTTGATCTTTTTCCAAAAGTGGTCCAAAGGTCTGATACCCAATGCACTTAGCAGGACGCCACAGGCCCCAATGATAGAGGCAACACAGGTGCATAATACCGATGCAGTAATCACTCTCAACCTGCTCTGACATGGAGAAGGTGATTGGTGGTATTTTCTATGCACACAGATGAGATTTCCAGAGGTCGTCAGTCACACAGGCAAGCATGATGCATAATGTCTGCATGCAACCTATTGCTCACACCTGTACTATTAGATGAGGCGGGTTGCCCAGCATTAAATACATGCACCACACAGGACTGATGCCCCAAAAGGGCCTGGCTGCATTCTGCATAAAGATAAAAAGTGCAAAAAAAGATGAATAAGCTCGTAACCCACGTCAGAGGTCCTCACGGTTACAAGTCCCTATCACTATAATCAGGCCCCAGTGATAGAGGCAATGACTCACCGTGGCCGGCTGACTCCGGTTGATACAGGCGATTCTTCTCCTTCCTTGTCACGGGTGGACCGCGCCTGCCGGTAGTGGGGCCCGGTGGAGTGCAGATCAAAATTGAAGACGTCTTGCGGGGAACAGATTAAAAAGGGGTTTAATTTGTTTTTATTCGTGACGCCACCTATGAGTAGATTCGGTAAGGGCTACCGACGCTGCGGAACCCCCGGGGGATGGACAGCAGCAAGATGTTACGCTCCCCACAGGCTGAGCGGTGATCCCCGGGGGCTGGAGCTGCTCAAGATGGTGTGCGGCAGCTGCGGTTACCTTCTAGTTAATGACGGACAGTTCATAAGGAATCACGGACACAGATAGTCTCTGCAACGGTCTTTACTGTAACCAGCAGGCAGTACATGGCTTACAGTGGTTGAGTAGTAGACCGGGTGGACTCAGCAGTGATAGTGTTCCTCAGAGATCCGCAGTGTTCCTCCATTCTACCTACTTAGTTCCTTCTCTTGCCAGCGTCGCCCAGGAATACCAGGTCGGGTACGGGGAGGCTGCTTCAATGCCCTATCCATGATGTACGTTCTGGATGCTTTGGGGAGCCTTGGATCCCTCAGTGGGTACACCGCTGGTTAGACGACTGGAAACTGGCTTGGTGGGGGTGCTCCTATAAAGCTGCTCCTCCACGGGGCTGGTTCGCGTGACAGAGGTGAACTGCTGCCAGCTTCGGTACCAGTGAACCGGCTGTAAGTTGTGGGCACGGGAGTCTTTTGGGAACCCGTGTAGATAAGCCCAATCCCGGTGGTTAAGGCCTCAGGTGCTGACACCCGACCGGTGACGGCCCAGGGGCCCGCACGGAGTGCGGAGCCCCCGCTCCTCTCTCTCTCTCTCTCGATTCTTTTCTTGTTCTACTTCACTACCCTAACACTCCACCCCCCTAGGACCCATGATTGGTCCCCTGTTCTAGGTGTTGCATGTTGGGTTGGATCTCAGAGTTAACTATTTCACTGCTTTGTCAGAGAATATTGCGGCTGCAATACTCCCTTGTGACGCACTCGTTGCGGGGCGCCACACTCCCCCTTGGTTAAATCAGCTTGTCCCCAAGCGTCAAACTACTCACATTACAGAGGTTTTTTTTTACATTTTATAATTTACAACAGGTAATACACTTTTATTAATGACAGGTCATATATGCATAAAAGTGAGGTAGATAAACAGGTTAACACATTGCGCGGACTCGGCGGGCGGTCGGCTGTCCTTAGAATAAAAGTTCAGGCTGTAGCCGCCAAGTCGCGGTGTTACGGTGCAAACAGGAAGAAGTCTCGTTTAATAGCAAAGTTCAAACAACAACAGTCACTTATGGAGGGCAGTGTTCCGGACCCGTATAGCGAACCACCCATCGCGGCATATATGGCGCTCATAGGTTACTATGTCCCCTCTATACAAGTCTCGGCTTGGATGGCCTCGCGGTAGGTGCGATTCCACATCACGGCGCCCCACAAACACTTCAGTACTCACACCCTCCTCCCTTACGAATCCCCACCCGGTGGACAAGTTAAATGTGCTTACCCACCCGGTTTTACGGAATTGTTCAGGCAGTGGAGATTGGCGGCGGGCCTCGGCACGAGCCTGCATGTTGGCTTGCAGTCGAGTGTGCCACTCGTCTCTCCGGATACGACGTACCTCTTCGTCGGAGTGATGCGGCGTGTGGATAAAGTCACTACGGCGTGTTGGTTGTTGAACCGCTCGAGCTTGGTGGGCAGTCTGGAGTGGAGCCCGGTTCAACGGAACCGGAGAAGATACTGTTGCGGTGGCACCCGACCAGTGCACCCGAGCTGATCGCCCGGCAGAAGGGTTCCTTGTGTCTCCCCAGGCGAACCCGGTGTAGAGATCCTCAGGTGAACTGTAGATCTCCTCGTCATCCTCCTCGACCTCCTCGATGACTACGTCGGGCTGCTCGGCTGGCGAAGATGATGGGATGGAATCTTCTGGATCGGTGGATGGCTGTGCTGCAAGGTTCTCCTCGGGGTCGTTGTGCAGGACTTCCAGGCTGCCTGCCTCTTCTTCTGTAGCAGCGGGAAGTGGTGTTTCAATCCCGGTCACCAGGTAGGCCTCTGTAGTTGCAGAGGAGGCCTCCCGTTCAAGGGAGAAACAGGCGACAGTCTCGGTAGTGTGGAAACCAGTCGCAGGTTCCGCAGATGGAACCAGGTAGAGATCGGCTTCTTCGTGGGAGCGTGTTGGAAGCTCCGGCTCTGGAACGGGGTCGGCTGCGGTATCGTCCGCTGGAACGGGTCGAGTTGTGGTCCTCACTGGAATAACACAGTCTATGGGCTCCGGTGACGAAGCTGGACAGGTGGTGGGCGACGGTGAGGTGGTGGAAAAGCTGGCGATGTCGTCTGGGCTTGGAGAAGCTGTACCCGGTCGGCTCTGCTGCATCGCATGATGGAGTCTTCTGCCTAGGGTCGCGCTCCAGCTGCGAATCGTCCACTCCACAGTCTCAAGTAGTCGCACCCGGAGGTCTTGTAGAGCCTCTAGCCAGAAGTCGGGGCTGCCGTCTATAGTAAGGGCAGGATCCGGACCCGGTTGGCCTATGGCTGCTCTGGCCTCCGCCTCGACCTCCCGCATTAGGTCTTGGAGTCTCGTGCTGGCCATTCTCTTCTTGGAGGGAAACCACACCCGTTCAACCGGTAAGCGTTCTGGTAGAGCTCGTGAAGAAGTCTTCTCTGTCTGTCGGTATGTCTCTGACACTCCCATTTCCTGTGGGCTTTTGTAGTCCAATGGTGGGAAAAGTCTTTGGGGTCCGCCCCCATGGTTGATTCGAGCAATCAGGGCGGACAAAGAGTTTGGCGCCTTTTGTCTTTAGCCCTCCCACGATGGGGAGGGGGTTCACTCACTCCTGGGCTTCACGTGGCGGCTTCTTGTGGCGGGAACGCCATCTTGGGCGCTATCTTGACCCAATGGTGGAAAGGCGGGAAAGTTCTTTTAGGGACGAACAAAGTCCAATTGTAAACAATAAAGTCCAGTTTAAGCACAATATACCCGTTGGGTAACGGGCCTGCTCGTATCCTGTTCGTGACGCCATTTTATGACTCACCGTGGCCGGCTGACTCCCGTTGATACAGGCGATTCTTCTCCTTCCTTGTCACGGGTGGACCGCGCCTGCCGGTAGTGGGGCCCGGTGGAGTGCAGATCAAAATTGAAGACGTCTTGCGGGAACAGATTAAAAAGGGGTTTAATTTGTTTTTATTCGTGACGCCACCTATGAGTAGATTCGGTAAGGGCTACTGACGCTGCGGAACCCCCGGGGGATGGACAGCAGCAAGATGTTACGCTCCCCACAGGCTGAGCGGTGATCCCGGGGGCTGGAGCTGCTCAAGATGTTGTGCGGCAGCTGCGGTTACCTTCTAGTTAATGACGGACAGTTCATAAGGAATCACGGACACAGATAGTCTCTGCAACGGTCTTTACTGTAACCAGCAGGCAGTACATGGCTTACAGTGGTTGAGTAGTAGACCGGGTGGACTCAGCAGTGGTAGTGTTCCTCAGAGATCCGCAGTGTTCCTCCATTCTACCTACTTAGTTCCTTCTCTTGCCAGCGTCGCCCAGGAATACCAGGTCGGGTACGGGGAGGCTGCTTCAATGCCCTATCCATGATGTACGTTCTGGATGCTTTGGGGAGCCTTGGATCCCTCAGTGGGTACACCGCTGGTTAGACGACTGGAAACTGGCTGGTGGTGGGGTGCTCCTATAAAGCTGCTCCTCCACGGGGCTGGTTCGCGTGACAGAGGTGAACTGCTGCCAGCTTCGGTACCAGTGAACCGGCTGTAAGTTGTGGGCATGGGAGTCTTTTGGGAACCCGTGTAGATAAGCCCAATCCCGGTGGTTAAGGCCTCAGGTGCTGACACCCAACCGGTGACGGCCCAGGGGCCCGCACGGAGTGCGGAGCCCCCGCTCCTCTCTCTCTCTCTCTCCGATTCTTTTCTTGTTCTACTTCACTACCCTAACACTCCACCCCCCTAGGACCCATGATTGGTCCCCTGTTCTAGGTGTTGCATGTTGGGTTGGATCTCAGAGTTAACTATTTCACTGCTTTGTCAGAGAATATTGCGGCTGCAATACTCCCTTGTGACGCACTCGTTGCGGGGCGCCACAGCAACACAGGTGCATAATACCGATGCAGCAATCACTCTCAACCTGCCATGACGTGGGGGAGGTGATTGGTGGCATTTTGTATGCACACAGATGAGATTTCCATAGGGCTTCAGTCACACAGGTACATGTGATGCAGAGTGTCTGTATACAGCCTATTGATCATGCCCATACTATTAGATCAGGCGGGTTGCCCAGCATGATATAAATGTGTCTGGGGCCACAAGGGACTGGGTACTCAGGTCTCGGGCGGTCAGTAGCGGGGGATGTCACGGGTGGTCGGTACCCGAGTCTGTGCCCTTGGGCGACAATAAAAAGGGGAGTATTTACAGGGTTTGGAGTTGTCAGTTGTGACGCCACCTGTAGGTTCCGGTGATGGCACCGGCGCTGTTGGGTCTCCAGGGTGTTGGGCGGCAGCAAGATGGAGTGGCTCCCTACAGGAGGAGCGTAGTCCCCGGGGCTATTGGAAGTAGGAATGGTGGAGTAAGGCAGCACAGTCATTGCTGCTCAGGGTTGGAGTAGGGGAGCGTAGTCGGAGTGGTGCGGGATGAGTTGAAAGAGGGACACGCACACATTTAAGTCTTTTGGTACCTTTACTGGTGACTGGTTGCAGGTACACACGTCCGGAGTGAAGGGAAAACACCTTGGATCTCCACAGTGAGTAGGGTTGTAAGCCTCCTTATTCTGTGCCTTGTTCTGGAGTCTGGCAGGTATGGAATCTAACCGGACCGTTACTTCTCTTGCTACACCCGTGTTGCCGCACTGAGGACTCTCGCATGGGCCACCGCTGTCTCTCTCCCACGGTCATTGGCTCTCAATTGTTGGTGCTGCGGGTGTCCGGGAAGCTAAGCCACCTAAGGATGCTGGATTCTATGCTGGGTCTATCTCCTCTGTCCCCTGCAGACTCGACTCCAGTGACCGGTGCTCTGGTGGGTGTGAGTCAGTATGGCTCCTCTGCCCCGTTGAAGTGTTCGATCCCTACTCTATGCGTCCTTACACCGACTTTCGTGTGTACTTGTGTGGGCCTAGCACGGCTCCGGTACCAGTTCAGCTCACTAGTCTTTGAGCTACCTTGCAGCTCTTCTAGCGTCTGCACACTGTGTCTGACTCTGCCACCAGGACCTGTATTTATAGGGGAAAACTGACTTAAGACAACCAGTTGGGCCCCACCTACATGCCTGGAGTGGAAGGTGTTGGGTGCAAATGGGTTACCCGCTGTGGAAAATCCTTCAGTGTCCTAAGGAAGCTTGTGATTCCTGGTACAGGGTGCCACACATGCACCACACAGGACTGACACCCCAAAAGGGCCTGGTTGCATCCTGCATAAACACAAAAAAGTAACCCACGTAAAGGGCCCTCATGCTTACGAGTCCCTATCACTATATTCAGAAGAAAATAAAACAACCTATAAGGACATATAATCAGAAAACTCACCATAAACAACCAAAGGTCTGATACCCAATGCACTTAGCAGGACACCACATGCCCCAATGATAACACAGGTGCATAATACTGAAGCAGCAATCACTCTCAACCTACCATAATATGAGGGAGATGATTGGTGGTATTTTCTATGCATACAGATGAATGCTCAGTGCATTGGGTATCAGATGTATGAATGTTTATGGTCAGTTTTTTACTTTTTTTGCAAAACAGAATTTAGAAATAACTTTATTTTTATTGGAATATTGGAGAAATAAGGGTATTTCAGCTCTAGCGTGCAAAAATCTCTCACGGGAATTGCTGTCATGTTAAAACTATAAAGTGCTGGAGATATTACTAAGGAATTTATGATCAAACATATTGTAAAAGGTTGGATGAAGGAGACTGGTTCAGACTGGACCAACGGGGCCTCGGGAAATCCTCTAGTGGGCCCCAGGTCCCATGGCTCCACTTAATCCATCCAGCCCCCCGTACGGAACCGAAAGAGCCAGAGCCATCCCCTCGAGCTGTGTGGTTGTGCTGGGGAGAGCACCGGATCTGGAGCGGCTGGCATGGGCTTGCCCCCGCTTATTAGTCTACTGTAATATTCACTGCATCCTGTTGTCCATCACCTCTCATTGCTGAAGTCGGCGCTAAGAGGTGAGCGGGGGGCGGCGCATATTACAGTAGACGTAAGTTATTATTATTATTATTATTATTATTAATAGGTATTTATATAGCACCATTAAGATACATGGCGCTTTACAATTTGGAGGGAAGACAGAAACAGGTGGTCGAGGACGACCACAAACGACGACAAACGATGACATATCACAATTAGTCATACGGGTACAGCAGGGTCGGGGATCCTGTCCGCGAGGGCTCACAGTCTAAAGTGTACTGACCAGCCCATCCTGAATATGGTCCCCCATGCAGCCAAACACTTAAAAATAATAAACGGTGTAACTTACCTGTTTGATGCTCCCCTCCGTATCTCCCTCTGCAGCATCGATGTCTTCCTGTCTGTGCATGCCGGCATCCAATCATGAGGCCGGCACAGCACAGTGATGTCATCACTGCACATCCCAGTCACATGATTGGATTCCGGGGACACACAGGAGGGACTGCACTGTTGCAGAGACAGAGAGAGATGGAGAGGAGCGCCGGATAGGTAAGTTAAACTGTTTATTATTTTTCCTGTGTGGCAGCATGGGGGCTATATTCAGGATAGGGGAAGGTGCAATATCCCAAGATAGGTGGTGCTATATACTAGGATGGGAGACTATATACCATGATGAGAGGTTATGTACCAAGATGGGAATAGTTAAAAAATCAGCACTCTGCTATGACAATTAGAATATAGGAATATTTAATAAGCAAACAATTGAGACCCTTAGCTGTATAAATATGGCCATATCGATAAACCACCCAGTTGCCACGTTAAGGCGTATCTGCTTGACCGGATCCCTAACCTCTATTTTCAGCCTCTGTCTGGGTTAAAAACCTCCTCTTCAATAGGCAATTGGAAAAGACTGATACCAGAGAACACTAGCTTAACAGGCCCAGGGTGGAGAAGGTGCACTACAGATGGTAGGAACCCATACTAATATACAATAATATCTGCGGCACTCAATCCTGTGAGTGTGCACAGGTGCACGCTAAACACAATACGTAGGCAAGGGTAACACAGAGGAATCTGCTTTTTTGTGGCTTCTGAAAAACAGATCCGTTTTTTCTAGGTGCCAATAGTGTCTTCTGAGCTCATGGACGTTTTTGTGACTTAGTAATTTTTTCCCCAAAAAATGGTATATGTACCATGCATTAACGCATGCGTTTCCCATAGGGAACCATGTTAAAAAAAGTGTGCATTTTTAACTGCACCCAAAAACGTTGCTAGCAACGTTTTTTTGGTGCCCAGGAAAACCGGATGGCTGTTTTTGAATAACACAGGGGCACCTAAGTGCACCATCCGTTAACGGATCAGTTTTTAGGATTTTTGGAAAAAGTAGAGATTTTGTTGTGTAAAAACGGTTCCGAAGCAAAAACGGCTGGGCTGTATGACCCTGGCCATACAATAATAAAAAAAGTGGCACTCTGCAATTAGAATATAGGAATATTTCATTAGCAAAAAATTGAGACAATTAGCTTTATATATATGGCCATATTGATAAACCACCCAGTCGTCGCATTGAGGCGTGTCTGCTTGACCGGGTCCCTAACCTCCATATTCAGCCCCACAGAGCCTGGTGCAAAGCGCCCCTTCAGAGCCAGTGCAGAGCGCCCTTACAGAGCCTTGTGCAGAGCGCCCTTACAAAGCCTGGTGCAGAGTGCCCCCACAGAGCCTAGTGCAGAGTGCTCCCATAGAGCCTGGTGCAGTGCGCCCCTTCAAAGCCTGGTGTAGAGCAAACCCACAGAACCTGGTGCAGACTGCACCCACAGAGCCTGATGCAGAGCGCCAGCACAGAGCCTGGTGCAGAGTGGCTGCGACACCCACCAGGGCCAGGGGGAACTCGGTAGCTGGGCGGGTCGATTTTCTTGGGGAGGTCACGGTGGCTGTGATCCGCCTCCATGGCCCTGGCCATGCAGTTAAGGGGTATTTACAGGGGATGAACGTGATGCCACCGGTGATGTTCAACCAGGAATGGGCGACGCTGCAGATTAGGACTGCTGGGGCAGATGGTAGTGCAGCCAGGATGGTATCGCTTCCCCACAGGTAGAGCAGGTCCCCAGGGCGTATTGGGTCAGCCCCACAGAGCCTGGTGCAGAGAGACCCCACAGAGCCCGGTGCAGTGCACCACTATAGAGCCAGTGCAGAGAACCCCCACAGATCCCACTGCAGAGTGCCCCTACAGAGCCTGGTGCTGAGGGCCCCCACAGAGCCTGGTGTAGAGCACCCCTGCAGAGCCTGGTGTAGACTGCACCCACAAAGCCTGATGCAGAGTGGCTGCAATGCCCACCAGGGCTGGGGTGCATAGAGACCCCACAGAGCCTGGTGCAGAGCACCCCTACAGAGCCAGTGCAGAGCACCCTTACAGAGCCTGGTGCAGAGCGCCCCCACAGAGCCTAGTGCAGAGTGCTCCCACAGTGCCTGGTGCAGAGCGCCCCTAGAGCCTAGTGCAGAGAGCCCCCACAGAGCCTGGTGCAGAGAACCCCCACAGATCCCACTGCAGAGCGCCCCTACAGAGCCCGGTGCAGACTGCACCCACAGAGCCTGATGCAGAGCGCTCCCATAGAGCCTGGTGCAGAGTGGCTGCGAAACCCACCAGGGCCAGGGGGTACTCGATAGCTGGGCCGGTTGACTTTCTTGGGGAGGTCACGGTGGCTGTGACCCGGCTCTGTGGCCCTGGCCATGCAGTTAAGGGGTATTTACAGGGGATCAATGTGACGCCACCTGTGGTGTTCGGCCAGGAATGGCTGACACTGCAGATTAGGATCGCTGGGGCAGATGATAGTGCAGTCCGGATGGTATCACTCCCCACATGTGGAGCGGGTCCCCAGGGCTTATTGGGACAGTCTATTAAGGTGGTGGTGATTGTTGGGGTGCAGGACAGAGGGTGTGGAAAATAAGCAGAGGACACAGAAGGGTGCAGTTTCCGTTACCTTTAGTTGGCAGATGATGGTGCAGTCCGGGGCACTGGTTACAGGTGGTGGAAGAGGCCTGGCCAGACGGGAAGTATTTGGGGGTCCCGCCTTGCCAGGTGGGTTTGGAGGCCTTCCTGATGCACTTTCCCTTTGGTTCCCTGCTGCCTGTAGCTACACTGCGGCCCTCTTCCTGCATGTTGGTTCTTTCCCTGTATGGCAGGCAGCACGTGCCTATCATGGCTACCACTGAACTGGTGGTGGCTGCGGGCTCTCAGTACGCTGGTGTGCCAACGGGTGTTTGGTGTGGCCAGGAGACTTGCAGCCTCCTGCCCTCCAGATTCGGCTGTCGGGGCGTACAGCACCTGCACAACCAAGGACTCCAGCGTCCTTTCTCTAGCTGTCCGTTCCGAAGTGAGCTCGCTCGTGACTCCACTCCCCAGAGCTCTCCTCCACGTCTTCTCCTTTTCCTATACTCAGACTAACTAACTAATCTCTCCTCCGTGTCAGAAACATGGCAGCTCCCCTAAACTCGAGTGCAGAGCTCACCCTTCTGGCCTGAAGTCAGGAATCTGTTGTATGCTGGGTGTTACCTAGCCTGGGGACCTCCTCGTTCTTCCAGGCATAACATCACCCCCTGTGAGGGAAGCAATGCCACTGTGGCAACCGGACCACTGGGGTGCAACATGGCCCCCACAGAGCCTGGTGTATAGTGCCCCCACAGAGCCTGGTGCAGAGCAGCCCCACAGAGATTGGTGGATAGTGGGCCCACAGAGCCTGGTGGGTAATTGCCCCACAGAACCTGGTGCAGAGCGGCCCCACAGAGCCTGTTGCAGACCTGCCCCATAGAGCCTGGTGCAGAGCGCCCCTACAGGGCCTGGTGTAGAGCAAATGTTACATGTATATGTGCCACCTCTGAGTCCGGTTACCACTAGGGATGGGTGAATCTACTCGCTGGGACTCGTTACTCGGCGAGTAGTAAGGGACTCGCAGGACTCGGCACTCTGCGAGTTTCCCAGTGATTACTCGCACGAGTCCAATGCAAATCAATATCAATCCTAGTTCTGTCAGAAACGCTGACAAAACTAGGATTGCCATTGTTTGCATTAGACTCGGCTACTGTGCCAGTGATAGCAGGGAAACTCGCAAATAACTGCTGTTTCTTTGCGAGCCGAGTCCAGCTGTCTGCTCTGTGCAGCTCCAGGGTCCTAGAGCCCGCCTGCTCACAGACATGATGTAGCAGTGCTGAGATTGTTCTCAGTCTGCTCATTCTCTGTGCATAGACATCTATATCTATGCACAGGGATGTAGCAGAGAGGACATCGCGTTTTGGACCACGTCGGACGGAAGAGGATTTTTTTAATTAAAGATGGAGTCCCTAATGGCTTTTTTTTTTATTTCAAATAAACATTTTTCTCTGTGTTGTGTTTTTTTAACCCTTTATTGGAGATTCTTAGTGGCTAGGTCAAACGTGGCCTGACATTAAGAATCTCTGGCTTAATACCAGCTTGTATAACAAAGCTGGTATTAACCCCTTTATTACCCAGCGTGCTACCGCCACCAGGGCCGCTGGAAGAGCAGGGTTCAAAGCCAGAGGATGGCGCTTCAATGAACGCGCCATCTTCTGGGGCGGCTGAAGGCTGCAATTTGCAGCGGGGGGTGCCCAGAAAGCTTGGGCCTCCCTGCGCTGCGGATTCCAGCCCCCAGCTGCTTAGCTGTACCTGGCTAGACATAGAAATTGCGCGGAGCCCCACGCATTTTTTTTTTATTATTTCATGAATTTCAGAGTCTCAGAGTCAGAGTCTCAGAGTCAGAGTCTCAGAATCTCAGAGAGTCAGAGTCTCAGAGTCAGAGTCAGAATCTCAGAATTTCATGAAATAATTAAAAAAAAAATGCGTGGGGCTCCGCGCAATTTCTATGTCTAGCCAGGTACAGCTAAGCAGCTGGGGGCTGGAATCCGCAGCGCAGGGATGCCCAAGCTTTCTGGGCACCCCCTGCTGCAAATTGCAGCCCGCAGCCGCCCCAGAAGATGGCGCGTTCATTGAAGCGCCATCCTCTGGCGCTGAACCCCGCTCTTCCAGCGGCCCTGGTAGCGGTGGCACGCTGGGTAATAAAGAGGTTAGGGCCAGCTTTGTATTATCAGCTGGCCCTAAGCCCGAAATTTATGGCGGTCACGCCAATATTAGACATGACCGCCATGAATTTCTTTTAAATTGTTTTAAAAAAAACACAACACAAAAAATTTTTTTTATTAGAAATAAAAAAAAAAGCCATTAGGGACTCCATCTTTAATTAAAAAAATCCTCTTCCGTCCGACGTAGTCCAAAACGCGATGTCCTCTCTGCTACATCCCCTGTGCATAGATATAGATATCTATGCACAGGGAATGAGCAGACTGAGAACAATCTCAGCTCTGCTACATCATCTCTGTGCAGAGACATTCATGTCTGTACACAGGGAATGAGCAGACTGAGAACAATCTCAGCTCTGCTACATCCGGCAGCAGACGGGCTCTAGGACCCTGGAGCTGGCAGCCAGCACACTGAGCAGACAGGACTCTTATCTGTGCGAGTTTCCCAGCGAAATGCAAATAAATGACAAAACTAGGATTGCTTCAGGCTGAAGCTTCCGAGACACATCTGCGATTTGTAAATCTCACACTACTCGCTATTACTCGCTTCCCCATTCATTAACATTGGACTCGCTAGACTCGCAACGAGTAGCGAGTCCTGTGCTCGGACTCGCTAGAGTCAAGCGATTCCGAGTAATTTAGGATTCGCCCATCACTAGTTACCACAATGGCATTGCCTCCCTTGGGGGATGACGTAATGCTTGGAAGCAAGGAAGGGCATTCACATCAGGTACGCCCACTGCACACACCCTTCCTGACTCCAGATCAGAAGGGGGAGCTCTAACTTGGCTTCAGTGGAGGTTCCCTCCTATAAATTCTGTCTGGGGGTGGGGATAGTCAGTTCAGTTCCTAGGAGGACTGTGAAGACATCCTGCAGACTGGAGCTGAGCCAAGCTTGTTCGAGGATATAGACTAGAAAGCTTGTGGGAGCCGTAGGAGGGGGTCTGAGGAAGGAGAGGAAAGGGCCTGGGGAGTGGAGCCTGTTAACGGCTCACCCCAGAGCGGAGTGCCTGAAACAAACACCAGAGTCCGAGGTTGTAAGGGTACTACAGGCGCAGCAGCCACAACTGGAGGACGGGAGATTCCAAGTCTCCTGGTCACACCAAAGCACCTGGAGGCAAAGCAGCACGGGAGAGCTCAGGGACAGTATCCAAAGGAGTGGTACCTGAGAAGGGCTCGAGCTGCCTGCCATGCTGGTGAGAGACTTACAAGCAGGAAGACAGGGTCGCAGTGTAGCTATAGGCAACCAGGACCAGCTTAGAGGAGCACAACAGGGAGGCCTCAGAACTCGCTGGGTGAAGAGATCCCCATCATCACCTGTGAACAGCGTCTTGGTCTGAACCTGCAACTTCCAGTAAAGGTAAAGGAAACTAAGCACTGTGTCTGTTAGTCATTCCGCGCCCTCAGTCCTGCGCCTAACGGCCAACCACCGCCATAGACTTTTCTGGTTGCCCTGGAGAACCGCTCCACCCGTGGGGAGCGATATCATCGTAACTGCAATCCCATCATCCCAAGAGGTCCCACACTGCAGTATTGGCCATCAATAGCGAAATATCACAGATGGCGTCATGACAACCAATCCCCTTTCCTAATCCCAATTCCCCTTTGAACATTTATTGACACCGCCAGGGTCACGGAGCCAAGTCTCAACCCCCGTGACTCCCACAACAAGAGCAGTTGCCCGGTTCTGAGTACCCCACAGCCCTGGTAGGAGAGGGCGTGTCATATAGACAAAAAACTCAAGACCCCACACCCCCCCAAAAACAACACGTGTCTTCCTCAAGGTGTTAACTGGCATCTTGCAAGTTCAGAATAAATAGCCGCTGGTCCCAGGACACATGAATGGAGGGACGGACTAGGAACACAGGCAGGATGGGTCAGCAATTAGGCTGGTCCTATGACACGGGAATGGAGGGATGGACTAGGAACACAGGCAGGATGGGTCAGGAATCATGCTGGTCCCAGCACACAGGAATGGAGGGACGGACTAGGAACACAGGCAGGACGGGTCAGCAATCAGGCTGATCCCAGGACACAGGAATGGAGGGATGGACTAGGAACACAGGCAGGATGGGTTGAGAATCTGCCTCTGCAATACCACAGACTGCACTGCAGAAGGTAAATCCACACTGGGTCTCCTGACCATAGCCACTGTAACTGCTAACTTTTATCCAGCATCACTTATAACACATTGTCTTTTAACTCTTTGTGCATATCTAACAGGATCTCTCTAAGGCTGAGGCAGCATACGAATCACCTTACTACTTTAAGGTAAGCAGTAAAAACTTCTTTCACTGCCTGCATGTTGATCTTATGCCAGTTCATTTATACAGACATATCTTTTCCATAGACTGAGAAGTACACTGAGAGATAGCCACAGTATAAACCAGGTATGATAGGTCATTTTGCTTAACATACCTATATAACCCCAATCAGATGGTTATTTTGATCTTTTTTACCTTTATTCTCATTAGAAACTGACATTATCTGTCAAAAGGACAGCGAATTACAAGGGCAACTTTACCCTTTAACAGAGATACAGGCTGGGGTCACATTTGGCTAGGCAATTGCGTTCACCGCATCCAGATCCGGATGTGGTAAACGCAATTGCCTTCACACATATTTTTAAGGAAAAATGTGTGCAGAAAACTGCAATCCGGTAACAGGATTGCTCCGGATGTGTAATCCGGAGCAATGCGGTTACCGTATACTTTGCTCACTCCTGCTGCCACAGGGATGAACAAAGTTTTAAATGTGTATTAAAACATTAATTATTAATATTAGCTGTGGGCAACATGTCTGTAGGGGGTGCCCACCCCCCTCTAGAGACATGCTGTCCACTCCTGTGAGCATATCAGGGGTTAATAACCCATGTACAGTAAGCTGGCTAATGTCAGCTTTGTACTAATTTATGAATGAAGCCTCGGCTCCCCTGACAGTTGGCAGATACTGTACGTGATGTATGTATACTACCTGCCGCTGTCCAGGGTCCTATAGGCATTTACATTAGATCTATGGGCAGCGCACCGCCATAGATCTAATGTAAATGCCTACAGGACCTCGGACAGCGGCAGATACTATACGTACATTACGTACAGTATCTGCGCAACTGTCAGGGGAGCCGAGGCTTCATTGATAAAATTGTACAAAGCCGAGAATAGCCGGCTTACTGGAAATGGGTTATTAACCCCTGGTATTTTTAATGCTCAAATCCGGATCAGGATCTGCATAGCCCTGCCGCAGATGTGACCCTAGCCACAGTTATTGTACCATAGAGGTGATACACATACTCTTTTTCTCTATCATATTCCCTTCCTATATTTCTTTTCTCCCATAACTGTAGACATATGTGTTTTCTATTACACAGCTCACAGCAGCGATTTATTTACTTTACCAGAAGATCCTTTAGATGTAAACTCCAGCAAAGGGTGTAGACCTGAAGAAGGGTATTCTTTTACCCTTATTTGCCTTCTTTATAAATACTATAGCACGTTATAGCATACACACACTAAAGATCACTGCACTGTCGTCTAATAGATAACTTTGTCTTCAGCCATAGAATCACCACCGGCTCCTTAAGACTCAAGTATTGAACTCTCATATATACAATCACGTCATACAAGAAACGTCTCGGTATGAGAACATGGTTTATTAGTCTTTGTCGTCTTCCTTAGGCATCAAAATATTTACGTCATTTCTGATTTCTGTATGACATTTTCTGTCTATGTTGATGTATACTTATGTTGTTCTTTTCTGTTCCGAACATAGAATTTCCCTGATGAAGGCTCCATTATGAGAGTCAAAACGTCGAGAATATAATCCTTGTTACATGTGGCAAATAAAATTATTTTTTGCTTGGATACGTTTATCTCCTATTTTCATTTTATGGTGTGTGCCAGTTCTTGACTAGGATGTGCAATAAATAGTTATCCGCTGCACACTAAACATTACTAATGTCATATAATATAATATTTATTCATGTATATAGCGCTATTAATTCCATAGCACTTTACATACATCAGTAATGCTGTCTCTCTTGGAGCTCACAATCTAAACATTCTATCAGTATGTCTTTACAATGTGGGAAGAAACCGGAGTGCCTGGAGGAAACCCACGCAAACACAGGGAGAACATACAAACTCCTTGCAGATGTTGTCCTTAGTGTCCTTGGTGGGAATTGAACCCAGGACCTCAAGACCCCAGTGCTGAAAAGGCTGTAGTGCTAACCACTTGAGCCAGGGCTATATTGGCTAAAGAATGAATGACTATCATATAGGAAACAAATGCAAATTTGGATGAGGAAAATTGGCTTTACAGAAACTGCTTCAGGATACACAATGAAAAAATGAGAATCTTAGTTGATGCATTGGCCATTGCATCTAAGCCCGATAACCTGCGTCAAGGTGTTCTCATGTCTATCGGGTCCCTACCTCCCTCCCCCCTTATTTATTTTTCTTTTACTTTCTATTTTCTAATGTTTGTACTTGTTGTTTGGAACTGTTTCCTTAATCTATTGTTTCTTAGGCAAGCCTGGAATATCAGAGCGGATTTAAGTTTGCATTACTTTATTCTTGTAATAGACTTATATTTAGTACCAAGAACGGCTCGTTCTGATTGTTGAAGATTGGTACATTATCACGGTGCTGACTTTATTTTTCATATCGTTTGTTATGATTCCACTATTCAAAACAGCTCATTTAAACATATCTTATTTTGTAACGCAAGTTAGGGATGTACCCTATACGTGACAGTTATACCTTGTAATGTTTGTCATCTCTTTAATAATAAGAATTTTGAAAAGAAAAGAAAACCTGCATGTATGGGTGTGGTAGGAAGCTTGACTACAACAAAATGGTGAATTAAACATGGTAAACTAGACAAGGCTATTGGGGGAAGGGTGCTCAGTCAGAAAACTAACTATATTAAAGTAAAGACGACTGACACACCTACATGTGAAGGTGCTAGCAGGAAAAAGACAATATGCAATAAATAGTTATCCACTGCAATGTTTAGTGTGCAGTGGGTAACTATTTATTGCATATTGTCTTTTTCCTGCTAGCACTTTCACATGTAGACTAGGATTTGGAGGGGCGTGGCCTAGCGGGTGATGTGAGCGGTCGCAGCAGGAAAGCTCTCCCGCCGCAATAGAACTGTACGGCTGTGACCGCCGCACACCAGGCCTTCAAAATACACCCGCAGTGTGTCGGAGGATCCCTAGACCCCGGGGGCACAAGCGGTGAGCCAGGAGACCGCGGGATGACGCGCAGGAGGCAGAAAGAGCTGGGAGCAGTGGAGGCCGGTGGAGCACAAGATGGCGCCGCAGTGGAGAAGGAGGCGGCGGCTGCAAACGCAGCATAAGCTAGGAGGATGGCGGCGGCTGCTCGTCTGCAGCAATTTGCAAGACAGGAGGTACAGGGGGACACAGAGATGGAGGACAAGGGCTCTGAGGCTGAAAGGTCTGATTCAGAGCAGATACAAGAGGGGGAGGACGGCACAGAGGATCATGCAGTACTGCAAGGTACTGAAAGTGGGAGTGCTGTAAATGACACTCAGGAGCCCACTCTGAGGGACATATTCTCTGCTGTGAACTTTTGCAAAGAGGCTCTAACTAGTATGACTCAGAAAGTCACAGGCATGCAGGAGGAGATTAAACATATCAAATGTGACATGAAAAAGTCTGATACTAGGATGGGAGAAATGGAACAAAGAGTCAGCACTGCAGAGGATGATATAGTTAAAATACAAAAGCGTCAAGCACAGTGTGAAAAGCAATTAAAGGAGACCTTAGCCAAGAATGACGACTTGGAAAATCGCTCGAGACGCAACAATATCAAAATTGTGGGGGTATCCGAAAAATCGGAGGGTTCCTCGCCGAGTGAATATATTGAAAAATGGCTATTGGACAAAATTGGAATAGACACGCTGTCTAAAGTATTTGTGGTGGAAAGGGTGCACAGAATACCTATGAAACCTGTACCTCCTGGAGCTCCCCTAGAGCCATTTTGGCTAAGATCATGAACTACCGGGATAGAGACACCATCCTGCATAAAGCCAGGACTGCTAAGGACTTGACGATAGATGGTCAGAACATCTCCATCTATGCGGATTATTCGCCCACAATCCAGAGGATGAGCATGAGATTCGGAGAGCTAAGCGGAAGTTGAGAGATCTTGGACTTGCATATTCAATGATATATCCAGCTAAACTAAAGGTGGGTTTACACGTTGCAATATCGTTGCGATATCGCAATTCAATGGCGCGGGAGCGCGCATTTGGTGCACGTTTCTCCCGAATCGCATCGGAGGTTTACACGTTGCGATTTCTGGATCCAACGTCCGTGCGATGTCTACGCCCCCCAACCCAGGAACGACCATTTAATATGGGAGTGAATGGGTGACGTTGAAATTCACATCGGAATTGGGCTGTCACACAGCACGATCCGGCTCCAATCTCCATTCAATATCGGAGCATTGAATAGCACGCTCACATTCAATCCCAGATATCGCATTGACATCGTTCCTGCATCGTATTGGACGTTCACACCATACAGCGCAGGAACGATATCGCCTACAACGATCGAACCACGTGACTTTTCATTGAAATTGGACTCCGATATCGCAACGTGTAAACCCACCCTAAGAGTTGTTGCTCTGGACAGAGTCCATTTTTTTCAGGAGCCAGAAGAGGCCACAGATTGGCTGGAGCGGAATTATAGACAAGTACGTGACCAGGGAAAAGGCTGAAATACCAGGTTCAGGAATGGTGTTTTGAGCATGTTGTCAGGACATGTGATGGTCTGCAGAAGTTTTCAGTTTGTTGATTATCATATGATGGCTCGGAGTTCCCTGTTACTTGTTTTTCTCTTTTTCATTCCTATTTAGGATTCTTGAAGGGGTGACAAAATCGGCCTATTGATACAATGCTATTTGTTTAGGTGAAATTTTACTGTTTCCTTTTTTGTTTTAACAGATTTTTCCCTTTTCTTTTCTCAAATTGGTTATGGTGGAGGGGTGCGGCCACGGTGTGGCGGTTGGTTGCGAAAGCCTATTATATCATTATGATGAGGTTAATCTTTTACTTAAGGCGGGAAGTTGCTGGTGGGTTATAGGGTGGAAGCATTTTTATAGGAGGTTTGCTCTATCTCTCTGTACGAGTTACGGTAGAAGAGACGGTGTGTTTGGTGGGTCTAGGTTGGACGTATTTACCCACTCTCGAAAGGGAGTAGACAATAGGGGGGGGTTTACGGGAAGGGGGGGGAGGAGGGGGGGATTGGGAAGGGCCTGAACAGATTCTATTGCATTGTGGAGGTTTTTTGGGAGGAAACACTTCATAGTTACCGGTGGTATGGCTAATCAACTTAAGATCCTGAGTTGGAATGTTAGGGGTCTGGGTGATAGAAGCAAAAGGGCAGTGGTGTTGAGATATCTTCTATCATTCAAACCTTCTGTTATTTGTTTACTGGAGACACACCTGACATCTGACAAGAAGGGGGTGTTAGGACGGGCTTGGATTAGACATGCGTACCATGCCATATACTCTGGGTATGCCCGGAGGGTCTCAGTCCTGGTCCTTATTTCTGTCCCCTATGAGGAAATAGAGGTGAGGGTTGATAAAGAAGGTCAATATGTAATGGTGGTATGCCGGGTGTTTGGACATCATATGTTGTATGCATAGTAGCTATATATTTCCCGCCGCCATATTCGGATCGTAAATTGCTTGAAATCCTGGAATGTGCTGGACGCAGAGTGGGGATTCCTGTCCTAATCATTGGGGACGCTAATAACGTACTGAATCTGGATATTGATAGGGAAGGGAGGAGCCAGAGGCCTATGATGAGGAGGGGAGATGACACCCCATTTGCAAACCAAATCAGAGAACTGGGTCTCATAGACGTTTGGAGAGTACGGAATAGGGGGGTGAAATGCTTTTCATGTTTCTCGGCTTCTCATAGGGCTATGTCCAGGATTGATATGGCATTGGGCAATGCGCAATTGGATGCTATTGTAAATACGGTAAAATATTTGCCGAAGGTGGCATCTGATCATAAACCTCTGGAAGTTGTGCTTAATATGGGAATGGACAGCATGGGGCACAGGGGGAAGTGGAAAATTCACCCGTCCTGGCTGAAATCGTTAGATATGATAAAAATTGGGAAGGAGGTGGAACAATTCTTTCTAGACAATGAGGGCAGTGCAGAGTCTGGGGTGATTTGGGATACCATGAAGGCTTTTCTCAGGGGAATCTTCATTAGGGATATATCCAGGTGTAAGTCGTTGCCTACAGGTGATCTAGGGTCTAGATGGTGTCCGCCCACTTAGTAGTGGGGTAGGGTGGACAAGGAGGACTTGGGTGTCAGCGATAGGACTCGTCGGACCTGAAGTCACTTTGTCGCAGTCGACGAGCAAGCAGACATTGGCCAATGTGTGTACTAAGAACTTCAGATTTAACCCCTTCATGACCTTGCCATTTTTTGCAATTCTGACCAGTGTCCCTTTATGAGGTTATAACTCGGGAACGCTTCAACGGATCCTAGCGATTCTGAGATTGTTTTTTCGTGACATATTGGCTTCATGTTAGTATTAAATTTAGGTCGATAATTTTTGCGTTTATTTGTGAAAAAATCCAAAATATGGCAAAAATTTTGACAATTTTGCAATTTTCAAATTTTGAATTTTTCTTCTGGTAAACTAGAGAGTTATGTGACACAAAATAGTTATGAAATAATATTTCCCACATGTCTACTTTACATCCGCACAATTTTGGAAAAAAAAAAAAATTTTGTTAGGAAGTTATAAGGGTTCAAAGTTCATGAGCAATTTTTCATTTTTCCACCAAAATTTACAAAACCATTTTTTTTAGTGACCACATCCCATTTGAAGTCCCTTTGAGGGGTTTACATGACAGAAAACACCCAAAAGTGACACCATTCCAAAAACTGCACCCCTCAAGCTACTCAAAACTACATTCAAGAAGATTATTAACCCTTCAGATGCTTCACAGGAACTAAGCAAATTGGAAACAAAAAAAATGGATATTTTAATTTTTCTAACAAAAATGTTCTTTTATCCTCAATTCTTTCATTTTCACATGGGCAACAAGATAAAATGGATCCTAAAATTTGTTGGGCAATTTCTCCTGAGTATATCGATACCACATATGTGATCATAAACCACGGTTTGGGCGCACGGCAGGGCTCTGAAGGGAAAGAGCGCAATTTGACTTTTGGAGCTAATTTTCCATTCAAAAAGTGAAATGGCGCTCCTTCACTTCTGAGCCCTGCCGCGCGCCAACACAGTGGTTTATGACCACATATGAGGTATCGGTGTACTCAGGAGAAATTGCCCAACAAATTTTAGAATTAATTTTATCCTGTTACCCATGTGAAAATTAAAGAATTGAGGTTAAACAACATTTTTGTGAAAAAAAAGTACTTTTTCCATATTCACAGATCAATTTGTAAAGCATGTGGGGGTTCAATATGCACACCACTCATCTAGATAAGTTCCCTGGGGGGTCTAGTTTCCAAAATGGGGTCACTTGTGGGGGAGCTCCAAAGTTTAGGCACACAGGGGCTCTCCAAACGCGACATGGTGTCCGCTAACAATTTGAATGGAAAATCACCTCAAATTGTTAGCGGACACCATATCGCATTTGGAGAGCCCCTGTGTGCCTAAACATTGGGGCTCCACCACAAGTGACCCCATTTTGTAAACTAGACCCCCCAGGGAACATATCTAGATGCATTGTGAGCACTTTGAACCCGCAGGTGCTTCACAAATTGATCCGTAAAAATTAAGAAGTACTTTTTTTCCACAAAAAGTTTTTTTTTCATTTTCATGAATTAATTTATGAAGAACCTGGGGGTTCATTATGCTCACCTCCCATCTAGATATGTTCCCTGGGGGGTCTAGTTTCCAAAATGGGGTCACTTGTGGGGGAGCTCCAAAGTTTAGGCACACAGGGGCTCACCAAACGCGACATGGTGTCCGCTAACAATTTGAATGGAAAATCAGCTCAAATTGTTAGCGGACACCATGTCGCATTTGGAGAGCTCCTGTGTGCCTAAACATTTGATCTCCCCCAGAAGTGACCCCATTTTGGAAACTAGACCCCCCAGGGAACATATCTAGATGCATAGTGAGCACTTTGAACCCCCAGGTGCTTCACAAATTGATCCGTACAAATTAAAAAAGAAAATTTGTGTGAAAAAAAAGTATTTTTACCTTATTACGGATCAGTTTGTGAAGCACCTGGGGATTCAATGTGCTCACTATGCATCTAGATAGGTTCCTTGGGGGGTCTAGTTTCCAAAATGGGGTCACTTGTGGGGGAGGTCCAATGTTTAGGCACACAGGGGCTCTCCACACGCAACCTGGTGTTTGTCAACAATTGGAATGGTTAGCGGACACCAGGTCGCGTATGGAGAGCCCCTGTGTGCCTAAACATTTGAGCTCCCCCACAAGTGACCCCATTTTGGAAACTAGACCCCCCAGGGAACATATCTAGATGCACAGTGAGCACTTTGAACCCCCATGTGCTTCACAAATTGAGACGTATAAATGAATAAAGAAATTTTTTGTGAAAAAACATACTAGTCTAGTAGTTAAAATTCGCAGCATAGGGGACCCAATACATTTGGGTCTCTCCATGCTGAGGATTCCAGCCCCCTAGCTGCCATGTTGTATCTGGCTGGCAACCAAAAATACGGCAAAGCTCCATGTCATTTTATTTGTAGAATTTAAAAAAAAAAAATGACATGGGGCTCTGCCATATTTTTGGTCCAGCCAGGTACAACTTGGCAGCTACGGACTGCCACCAGCCCCCAGCTGCCTCATTGTACCTGGCTGGAACCAAAAATACAGCGAAGCCTATTTTTTTTTTATTTGTAGAATTATTTCTAGAAAAAAAATGACATAGGGCTCCGCCATATTTTTGGTCCAGCCAGGTACAACTTGGCAGCTACGGACTGCCACCAGCCACCAGCTGCCTCGTCATACCTGGCTGGAACCAAAAATACAGCCAGGTACAACTAGGCAGCTGGGGGCTGGAATCCTCAGCATAGAGAGGCCCAAGTGTTCTGGGCCCCCCATGCTGCGAATTGCAGCCCGCAGCTGCCCCAGAAAATGGCGCATTCATTGAAGCACCATTTTCTGGCACTGTACCCACGCTCTTCCAGTTGCCCTGGTACTGGTGGCTAACTGGGTAATAAAGGGGTTAATGCCAGCTTTTTATTGGCAGCTGGCACTAAGCCCGAGATTCATAATATAGGGCCAATGTTAGACCCGCCATTAGGAATCTCTAGTACGGTAAATAGTCAATAAATACACACAGAGAAAAATCTTTTTATTTGAAAAAAAAACACAGACACAATTCGGACTCCATCTTTATTATAAAAAGATCCGACGTAGTCCACAACGAAGGTCCCACGACGCCCGATCGCTCCGACGTAGTCCACAACGAAGGTCCCACGCCGCTCGATCGCCTTTGCTTTCAGATCGCTACTCTGGAGCCCAACCCGCCAGCATGGTGATCGAGCTGCAGAAAGTGATCTGACACCCCGGGCGCAGTGACCCACTATGTGCATCACTGCGCCTGGGCTGCCAGATAGCTTTCCGCAGCTCGATCCCCATGCATGGGGATCGAGCTGCGGAAAGCGATCTGGCAGCACAGGCGCATTGACCCACTATGTGCATCACTGCGTCCGGGCTGTCAGATCGCTTTCTGCAGCTCGATGCCCATGCAGGGAGATCGGGATCCTCAGGATCTAGCTGTAGAAAGTGATCTGGCAGCTCCAGCACAGAGCTGTCAGATCCGGAGGCGGTGAAGAGGAGGAGCGGGACGCAGTGGAGACAGAGCGGCCGCCGGAGGGGTGAGTGGGAGAGGCGATCGCCACTCCGGTGATCGGGGGGGGCAGGAAGGGGGAAGAGGGGGGGTGACAGGAGAAGTAGGGGGGCACTTAGGAGGAAGCAGGGGCAGGCAGGAGGAAGTGGGGGCAGGCAGGAGGAAGTGGGGGCAGGCAGGAGGAGGCGGGCGGCAGGAAGAGGAAGCGGGCGGCAGGGACAGGAAGCAGGCGGCAGGAAAAGGAAGCGTGGGGTGGGTAAGAAAGATGAAGAGGGGGCAGGAAAGAGGTGGGGGACAGGGGGGCAGTTAGAGGATGACAGGGGAGAAGATTGGAGGGTAGGGATAGCAGCGGCAGGCAGGGAAGCATTACAGGCGCGGTGATTTTCACTTTCACTTTTGAGTGCCAATCACCGCGCCTGTAGCTGGGGGGGGGTGGGGGTGGGGGCAAACTGACCCCCCCTGGGGTGTTGTACAACTCCCCATGTACCTGCAGGCCGAGTGACAGGTCAGTGACACCCTCACTCGACCTGCAGGAGCCCGATCATTCCATGGCCCAGGGGGTGGGCCAAGGGTCTGGAAGGGGTTAAAAAAAATAAGAAGAATTTTGAGTTTTTTGAAAAAAACTTAAGTTTTTAAATTTTTTCTCATATATATAGCTTGTCAGCATATGTACATCATTGGTAGTAGCTGAGTGCTGCAAGGTTTTTTTTCTAGTATATTGACCCAGCATCCCTGCTGGCACCAGTTCACATTGTCTGTGAGTGCTGTGCAGTTTTTTTCTCTTTTTTTTCTCTTTTGTGTCAGGTGTAAGTCAGAGACGAAAAGGGAAGAACAAGAGTTGATTGAAGCACTGGGGAGAGCAGAGGCAGCTGCAGTGGAACAACCCTCGCCAGAGACGCAACAACGTTTAAAAGAGAGCCAGGAGTTGGTGGATAGGGCATATGCTAAAACAGTAAAGAGAAGGCAGGAATTTCAAAAGGCTAGGTTTTTTGAAGGAGAAAAGGTGGGGCATTTATTATCAGTAGTGGCGGCAGCTCAGAGAGAATTCTCACATGTATACGGGTTGTATAATACTGAAGGGATGGTGGTAGATGACAATGAGAGCATTCTTAAAGTATTTCGAGAGTTTTATGGGAAGTTATATTCCTCGCAGCTATCTGTCTCACGGGAAGAGATGCGGAGATACCTTAATGGTGTGAATATTCAGCGCCTCAAGAAGGATGAGGGAGAGAGACTAGGACTACCAATATCAGTCGAAGAATTAGAGGAGGCACTTGCTTCAATGGCGAATGATAGGGCGCCCGGGGCAGATGGGTTACCCACGGAAGTATATAAGCAGCTTAAAGATGTTTTGCTACCAAAATTATGTGTGGTTTTTTCAGGAAGCGTTGTTGGGTGGATGTTTACCGGAATCCATGAGGGAGGCTACGATTGTGGTTTTGCCTAAGGCAGACAGAGATACCAGGAGGGCAGAGTCCTATAGGCCCATTTCACTGCTGTCTGTGGATGCTAAGTTGTTGGCTAAGGTGTTGGCGCACAGACTGACTGGGGTTATATCCGATGTAATACATCCTGACCAGTCAGGGTTTATGCCCCAAAAGTCTACAGCTCTTAATCTAAGGCGACTATTTTTGAATCTTCAGCTCCCGGCAGATAATGCAGGTGACGGAGTGGTGGTATCCCTGGACGCCCATAAGGCATTTGACAGCGTGGAGTGGGACTATTTGTGGCTGGTACTGGACAAGTTGGGATGTGGGCAGAGCTTTATCTCATGGGTTAAATTGCTGTATTCTTCTCCTGTGGCACGCATACGAGTGAATGGTGGACGCTCTGGCAGGTTCTCGCTTAATAGGGGGACCAGACAGGGATGCCCTCTTTCCCCATTACTGTTCGCATTGGCAATAGAGCCACTTGCAGCTTATATACGAGATGAGGCTGGGGTGAAAGGATTTGTGTACGGGCCTGTGGAGGAGAAGATAGCCCTATATGCTGATGACATCTTATTGTTTTTACAAGATCCTACTGAATCTTTAAGGTGTGCGGTAGAGGTAGTGGAAAGGTTTGGACAGATGTCTGGATTAAAGATAAATTGGGACAAATCGAATCTCATGATGGTGGATATGGAGGAATGGGAGCAACGGGAGGAAATTGGTTGTGCCAAACTGAAAATAGTTACACAATTTAAGTACCGTATATACTCGCGTATAAGCCGAGTTTTTCAGCCCAAAAATTGGGCTGAAAAGTCCCCCCTTCGGCTTATACACGAGTCAATATGACCCCCTCAAAGTTTGGCGCCCCCACCTCACTTTCTGGGCCCCCCCGCATGCAGCGCTGCGCATATACATTACCTGTCTAGCAGCTGTCACCCTCCGATGGCGGATCGCGGCTCCCGGCTCCGGGCTCCATCTTCCTCGCTGACTTCCTGCTTGTCAGGTGACCGGCCGGCGTCGCGATGACGTCATCGCGATGAGCCCCGGTCACAAGGCAGGAAGACAGCGAGGAAGATGGAGCCCGGAGCCGGGAGCCGCGATCCGCCATCGGAGGGTGACAGCTGCTAGACAGGTAATGTATATGCGCAGCGCTGCATGCGGGGGGGCCCAGAAAGTGAGGTGGGGGCGCCAAATTATAAGGGGGGCCCTGCTGGGGCCCTGTATACTACCACTGGGGCTGTATACTACTACTGGGGCTGTATGTGTACTACCACTGGGGCTGTATGTGTACTACCACTGGGGCTATATACTACCACTGGGGCTGTATACTACCACTGGGGCTGATTATACCACTGGGGCTGCTGTATACTACCACTGGGGCTGTATACTACTACTGGGGCTGTATGTGTACTACCACTGGGGCTATATACTACCACTGGGGCTGTATACTACCACTGGGGCTGAATATACCACTGGGGCTGCTGTATACTACCACTGGGGCTGTATACTACTACTGGGGCTGTATGTATACTACCACTAGGGCTATATACTACCACTGGGGCTGTATACTACTACTGGGGCTGTATGTATACTACCACTGGGGCTATATACTACCACTGGGGCTGTATACTACCACTGGGGCTGTATACTACTACTGGGGCTGCTGTATACTACCACTGGGGCTGAATATACCACTGGGCTGCTGTATACTACCACTGGGGCTGTATACTACCACTGGGGCTGTATACTACCACTGGGGCTGTATATACTACTGGGGCTGCGTGTATACTACCACTGGGGCTGTATATACCACTGGGGCTGCTGTATACTACAACTGGGGCTGAATATACCACTGGGGCTGCTGTATACTACCACTGGGGCTGTATACTACCACTGGGGCTGTATATACTACTGGGGCTGCGTGTATACTACCACTGGGACTGTATATACTACTGGGGCTGCGTGTATACTACCACTGGGGCTGCTGCTGTATACTACCACTGGGGCTGCTGTATATACCTCTGGGGCTGCTGTATACTACCACTGGGGCTGCTGCTGTATATACCACTGGGGCTGCTGCTGTAACACTGCTGGGGCCTGTATATACCACTGGGGAGGCTGCTGTATACCACACTGCTGGGGGCTGTATACCTGTGCTGGGGTCCACCCTCGGCTTATACACGAGTCAATAAATTTTCCCAGGTTTTGGGGGCAAAAGTAGGGGGGTCAGCTTATACACGGGTCGGCTTATACACGAGTATATACGGTACTTGGGAATTCAGATATCTCGTTCAATTACGGATTATCTTGAGTTGAATATGATGCCGTTGTTCGCTAAATTAAAGGATAAGGCACAGGCTTGGCGTAAATTGCCTCTCTCGGTGGTGGGTAGAACAAACCTTGCCAAAATGATCATGATGCTGAAACTCCTCTATGTGCTTCACAACTCAACAGTATGGATTCAGTGGGGGTTATTTCAAAGACTGAACTCATTATTCTGAGATCTGGTATGGGGGGCAACCCAGGTTTGGCACTGCCGAATCCGTGGCTATATTTTTTGGCGGCTCAAGGACAACACAGGAGGGGATGGGTGTCAAAAGGTGGGCGAAATTCCAGTCAAAAGCTATTGGAGTATATTATGGGACGAGGTCCATTAGTAATCAGTTTGGAGGCAGTTGGTAGAGCAGGCTGGCGGTTCCCCACTCTGTGTCTAATACAAAGAATATGGTCTAGGATTAAAAAGCTGGGAGGGATTACGGGAATTACGATATACACGCCGGTGTGGAAAAATGCAAAATTGGGTGAAATATATATAAATTGGGTGACCAAAAAAGATGGGAGAATAGGGGTATAAAATATGTCACAGCTCTCGGCAAATGGAAAGCTGAAATCATTTGCTGCTTTGAAGGATGAGTTTCTATATCTTAGGTTACTACATGCATATAAGCAACAAATGAAAATAGGTAGTCTCACTATACAGAAAGAAATTGTTCTGGACTATGTTTGTATGGAGGGTGGATCTAAAGGAGTAATATCAACATTGTATGGAGATCTGCTGCACGTGATGTTGCTGCGACACCCTATCACAGCGAGAACCAAATGGGAGTTGGAAATTGGAGAAATGGAAAATGAGGTTTGGGACAGTATCTTGGAGTATGGTCCAAAGCTTTCATTAAGTGAACCGGGAAGATTGTCGCAGCTGTATCTTGTTCACAGAGCATACAGGACTCCTGAATTTTTATACAAAATAGGGGTTAGAGACACCTCTGAATGTTCAAGATGTAGGCAGGGACAGGCGGGGATTCTACACATGATGTGGGACTGCCCTATGCTGCAGACGTTTTGGACGAATGTCATCACAGAGATTGAAAGACGATATGTGTGTGAGGTTCTGAGGGTGCCTTTGGTGTGCGTATTGGGGTACGTTGAAGAGATAAAAGTGACATGCTGCCAAAAAATTGCAATTGCAAGATTATTATATCTGGCCAGGAAATTAATAGCGAGGTATTGGATCAGGACTGAGCCCCCGGGGGGAGCTGAGTATATTAAACAGGTGGATTACGTGGGGCATATGGAGGAAGACATATATAACAGAAGGAGTGCAGCCTTGATGTTTGAAAAAATATGGGAGCCATGGAGGAGATAGAGTGATATGGTATAATAATAATGCTGTTATTTTTTATTTCCTCCCTTTCACTAACCAGACAATGGAGAAGCTAGACCTGATAACAGGTTTGACAATTTCAATTGTTGTGCACATGCCTATCAGAAAACGCTTTCTATTTTCCTCTTATTTGATATAAATATTGATGGTATTTTTTATATATCCAGGATAGATATGAATAGTATTTGCAAGATATTAGGGCTCTCCTACATATTGCATTAAACATACTGATTTAGGTTATGGAGAGTTTTTTGACCCAATGATTTAGAGCACAAGTTTAACTGCTTTTCATAAAGATGCTTTTATTAATTCATCAAGGAGAATAAAAAATTGCAGGTACAAAAAGTGCTTAGAAAGTGTAAAATATAAGTTATACATGGACAGTGTGGATACAAGAGTTCAGGGACCTCAGCAGGCACAGGGATGGTAGAAGGAAAGAATGGCTATGGACAACCAGAGCAATAGGCTGGATAACACACAGGTCTGGGTTAGAAAACCTAATGAGTCTCTCAGGCAACACCCAAAAGGGAAGGGGAACTTTAAAAGCTGGGGTCAACAATTCAAGATGCGCGCACCACCCTGTAAGAGAGGGGGAAGTGTGTGTGCACACACCCTCAGCTAATAACCAAGATCCCCAGCAAGACAAGCACAGGGCCTGGGGCTTAGGGACCTCAGCAGCCGAAATACACATGGATGGCCGTACAGAGGAGCAGAGGACCAGACAGCATGTGGGCATCAATGCAGCAAAGCAGGAGACTGAGCAAGCAGCCAAGAAGGTAAGGGACATCTGCGGAAGGACACACCACAGCCCATGTAGGGACTAGAATGGCATCACTACGGTACCTCATATACCTTTTTCTGAAGGTACAATAGAAAAATCTCAAAAATAAAAAGGGCATTCAACCAGGCATATGCCGACTCCAGGCGGGTCAGGGAAATTCCCCTTTGTAAAAGTAGGCTCAGCAGAGTTCATGGCCTGACCAATCTGTCACACATGCCAAGGGGCAGCGAGTGTCCAGATATGTAGACCCCCTGGACTTGGTGACAGCAGGACAGTGGGGCTGGCTAGAGTCAGACAGGGCTGGCACAGAAACACCAACAGGAACAGGGCAACTACAGGTGGGTACAGTCAGGAGACACTGGGCAACAGGTAAAAGTCATCTGGCTACAACAGGTAGATGTCATCTGGCTCCAACAGGCTCCAGACAGGCAGAGGTCATCAGACACTAGACAATGGGAAAGGCTACACACATCGGGCAGAGGTCACCAGGAGTGATGAGTGAACTTGTGAAAAAGTACAGCGATTTCAAATTTGGTACAAACCTTAGGGATTCGGGTATAGGATAGATAGATGGAGAGATAGCTAGGATAGATAAGATAGAGTAGGTGGGACAGGACAACACAAGACAAGACATATAGAGTAGGTGGGACAGGAATGGAGAAAACAAGACAGAGTAGGTGGGACAAGACAAGACAGGACAGCATTGATAGAGTAGGTGGGACAGGAAAAGACAAGACAGATAGAGTAGGTGGAGTAGGTGGGACAGGACAAGGCAAGACAAGACAGAATAGGATATATAAAGCAGGTGGGAAAGGACAGGACAAACAAGACAAGAGAAATAGAGTAGGTGGGACAGGACAAGACAAGACAGGACAGAGTAGGTGGGACAGGACAAGACAAGAAACATAGAGTAGGTGGGACAGGACACAACAGGACAAGACAAGACAAGAAAAAGTAGGTGGGACAGGACAAGACAAGACAGGAAGGATAGAGTAGGTGGGACAAAAAAGACAAGAAAAATAGAGTGGGTGGGACAGGACAAGACAGGACAGATAGAGTAGGTGGGACAGGACAGAACAAGACAAGACAGATAGAGTAGGTGGGACAGGACAAGACAAGAAAAGAGTAGGTGGGACAAAACAAGACAAGACAGATAGAGTAGATGGGACAAGACAGGACTAGACAAATAAAGTAGGTGGGACAGGACAAGACAAGATAAGAAAGAAAAGACAGAGTAGGTGGGACAGGACAACAAGACAAGACAGAATAGGATAGATAGAGCAGGTGGGAAAGGACAGGACAAAACAAGACAAGAGAAATAGAGAAGGTGGGACAAGACAAGATAGAGTGGGTGGGACAGGACAGGACAAGACAAGACAGGACAGATAGAGTAGGTAGGAAAGGACAAGACAAAACAGAGTAGGTGGACAGGACAAGACAGGACAGCATTAATAGAGTAGGTGGGACAGGAAAAGACAAGACAGATAAGTAGGTGGGACAGGACAATACATGACAGATAGAGTAGTGGGACAGGACAAGACAAAACAGAGTAGGTGGGACAGGACAAGACAAGACAAGAAAAGAGTAGGTGGGACAGGACAAAACAAGACAAGACTGAAAGGACAGATAGAGTAGGTGGGACAAAACAAGACAGATAGAGTAGATGGGACAAGACAGGACTAGACAGATAAAGTAGGTGGGACAGGACAAGGCAAGACAAAGTAGGTGGGACAAGACAAGACAGGAGGATAGATAAAGTAGGTGGGACAGGACAAGACAAGACAATACAAAGAAGTAGGTGGGACAGGACAAGACAAGGTGGGACAATACAAGACAAGACAAGGTGGGACAATACAAGACAAGACAAGGTGGGACAATACAAGACAAGACAAGGTGGGACAAGACAAGACAAAGCGGACAAGACAAGACAAGCGGGACATGACAAGACAACACAAGGTGGGACAAGACAAGGCAAAGTAAGACAAGACAAGGTGGGACAAGACAAGACAAGGAGGGACAATACAAGACAAGACAAGGTGGGACAAGACAAGGTGGGACAAAAAAAGACAAGATAAGGTGGGACAAACAAGACAAGGTGGGACAAGACATGACAAGACAAAACAAGGTGGGGCAAGACAAGGTGGGACAAGACAAGACGGGACAAGACAAGACAAAACAAGGTGGGACAAGACAAGACAAGGGGGAAAAGACAAGAAAAGACAAGGTGGGACAAGAAGGACAAGACAACGTGGGACAAGACAAGTACGGGACAAGACAAGGTGGGACAAGACAAGACAAGGTGGGACAAGACAGACAAGGTGGAAAAGACAAGACAAGGTGGGACAACATAGGACAAGACAAGACAAGGTGGGACAAGACAAGACGAGACAAGAGTGGGACAAGACAAGGTGGGACAAGACAAGGTGAAACAAGACAAGCTGGGACAAGACAAGTGGACAAGACAAGGTGGGACAAGACAAGAAAAGGTGGGACAAGACAAGGTGGGACAAGACAAGTTGGAAATGACAAGGTGGGACAAGACAAGACACAGAGGGACAAGACATGACAAGACAAAACAAGGTGGGGCAAAGCAAGGCAAGACAAGACAAGACAAGACAAGGTGGGACAAGACAGGACAAAACAAGGTGGGACAAGACAAGACAAGGTGGGAAAAGACAAGAAAAGACAAGGTGGGACAAGAAGGGACAAGACAAGGTGGGACAAGACAGGACAAGACAAGACAAGGTGGGACAAGACAAGACAAGGTGGGACAAGACAAGTCAAGGTGGGACAAGACAAGGTGGGACAAGACAAGGGTGGGACAAGAAAAGTCAAGGTGGGACAAGAAAAGTCAAGGTGGGACAAGAGAAGGTGGGACAAGACAAGACAAGGTGGGACAAGACAAGACAAGGTGGGACAAAAAAAGACAAGACAAGGTGGGACAATACAAGACAAGACAAGGTGGGACAAGACAAGACAAAGCGGGACAAGACAAGACAAGGTGGGACAAGACAAGGTGGGACAAGACAAGAAAAGGTGGGACAAGACAAGGTGGGAAAAGACAAGACAAGGTGGGACAACATAGGACAAGACAAGACAAGGTGGGACAAGACAAGACGAGACAAGGTGGGACAAGACAGGTGGGACAAGACAAGGTGAAACAAGACAAGCTGGGACAAGACAAGGTGGGACAAGACAAGGTGGACAAGACAAGAAAAGGGAAAAAGTGGGACAAGACAAGGTGGGACAAGACAAGTTGGGAAAAGACAAGTTGGGACAAGACAAGACACAGAGGGACAAGACATGACAAGACAAAACAAGGTGGGGCAAAGCAAGGCAAGACAAGACAAGACAAGACAAGGTGGGACAAGACAGACAAAACAAGGTGGGACAAGACAAGACAAGGTGGGAAAAGACAAGAAAAGACAAGGTGGGACAAGAAGGGACAAGACAAGGTGGGACAAGACAGGACAAGACAAGACAAGGTGGGACAAGACAAGACAAGGTGGGACAAGACAAGTCAAGGTGGGACAAGACAAGGTGGGACAAGACAAGGTGGGACAAGAAAAGTCAAGGTGGGACAAGAAAAGTCAAGGTGGGACAAGAGAAGGTGGACAAGGGGGGGGGGGGGGGGGGGGGGGGGGGGGGGGGGGGGGGGGGGGGGGGGGGGGGGGGGGGGGGGGGGGGGGAAAAAAAAAAAAAAAAAAAAAAAAAAAAAAAAAAAAAAAAAAAAAAAAAAAAAAAAAAAAAAAAAAAAAAAAAAAAAAAAAAAAAAAAAAAAAAAAAAAAGGTGGACAAGACAAGGTGAAACAAGACAAGCTGGGACAAGACAAGGTGGGACAAGACAAGGTGGGACAAGACAAAGAAAGGTGGGACAAGACAAGGTGGGACAAGACAAGGTGGGACAAGACAAGTTGGGAAAAGACAAGTTGGGACAAGACAAGACACAGAGGGACAAGACATGACAAGACAAAACAAGGTAAGGCAAGGCAAGACAAGACAAGACAAGGTGGGACAAGACAAGACAAAACAAGGTGGGACAAGAAGGGACAAGACAAGGTGGGACAAGACAAGACAGGACAAGACAAGACAAGGTGGGACAAGACAAGACAAGGTGGGACAAGACAAGTCAAGGTGGGACAAGACAAGACAAGATGGGACAAGACAAGACAAGGTGGGACAAGACAAGGTGGGACAAGAAAAGTCAAGGTGGGACAAGAAAAGTCAAGGTGGGACAAGAGAAGGTGGGACAAGACAAGGTGGGACAAGACAAGACAAGGTGGGACAAAAAAAGACAAGACAAGGTGGGACAAGAAAAGACAAGACAAGGTGGGACAAGACAAGACAAAGCGGGACAAGACAAGACAAGGTGGGACAAGACAAGGTGGGAAAAGACAAGACAAGGTGGGACAAGACAAGACAAGACTAATCCTATCTATTAATCAATCTATTTAACTGTAAATGTATATATCCTATCTATTTATCTAGCCTATCTATTTATCTACCTATCTATTAATAAAAAAAAAAAAAACAGCACAACTTCCAGGTCGGGTGCAAGGCCCTCCTACCACAATCCTTGACGTTAGTAGATAGTATCTACTTACATAATCACCAGTTTTTCATTTACGGCCACTGTGCCGCTATTCCAGCATCCTTTGCTGCGCTGCGAGCGATGGCGCGCATGCGTCATTGCGAGCCGCAAGCTGATGCTTGCCTTGCTGGATGGCACACCCGTATAGTGACCGGAAATGCAAAACCCCTACTGCAGCCTACTGCATCCTCTCCCCGCCCGCTCCTACCAGTCTGCCTGCTCCTACCAGTCCCCGCACTCCTCCTCACTAACCCCAACACTTTAGCCCCCGCCAGCCATCCTCCTCGCCGCCAATACGCCGCCACTTACGGGAACTGTGCTGACATCAGTGCCATGGGCGGAGCCAGGTCACATGACACTCACATCACCACAGATCCTTCAGCACTGCACGCAAAATGGATGGAGCAGCAGGCAGGTAATTCTGCTGCATCCCACACCACCCTCAGCCCTGCATTCACTCTGCACTCACTGAACCTGCACTCACTAAGCCCACACTCACTGTGCCCTACACTCACTGTACCCTTCACTCAGCCCACACTCACCCTGCACTCACTGAGCCCACACTCACTCTGCCCTGCACTCAGCCCACACTCACTCTGCCCTGCACTCTCTACATCTCACTCAGCCCACACTCACTCTGCCCTGCACTCTCTACATCTCACTCAGCCCACACTCACCCTGCTCTCATTAATGCCACACTCACCCTGCTCTCACTAAGCCCACACTCACTCTGACCTGCACTCACTAAGCCCTGCACTCACTCTGCCCTGCACTCTCTACATTTCACTCAGCCCACACTCACCCTGCACACACTCAGGCCAAACTCACCCTGTTCTCACTAAGCCCACACTCACTCAGCCTGCACTCACTTAGCCCACACTTACTCAACCTTCACTCAATCACCCTCCACTCACTCAGCTTGCACTCTGTCAGCCTGCACTCACTCAGCCTGAACTCACTGAGCCCACACTCACTCTGCCCTGACTCACTCTGCCCTGCACTCACTAAACCCACATTCACTCTGCCCTGCACTCACTCGCCCTTCACTCACTAACCCCAACTCACTCTGCCCTGCACTCTCTACATCTCATTTAGCCTACACTCACCCTGCACTCACTGAGCCCACACTCACTCTGCCCTGCACTCACTCTGCCCTGCACTCACTAAACCCACATTTACTCTGCCCTGCACTCTCTCACCCTGCACTCACTAACCCCACACTCACTCTGCCCTGCACTCTCTACATCTCACTCAGCCCACACTCACCCTGAACTCACCGAGCCCACACTCACTCACCCTTCACTCACTTAGCCCACACTTACTCAACCTTCACTCAATCACCCTCCACTCACTCAGCCTGCACTCAGCCTGCACTCACTCAGCCTGAACTCACTCAGCGTGAACTCACTGAGCCCACACTCACTCTGCCCTGATTCACTCTGCCCTGCACTCACTCTGCCCCGCACTCACTAAACCCACATTCACTCTGCCCTGCACTCACCCTGCACTCACTAACCCCACACTCACTCTGCCCTGCACTCTCTACATCTCATTTAGCCTACACTCACCCTGCACTCACTGAGCCTACACTCACTCTGCCCTGAATCACTCTGCCCTGCACTCACTCTGCCCTGCACTCACTCTGCCCCGCACTCACTAAACCCACATTCACTCTGCCCTGCACTCACTCACCCTGCACTCACTAACCCCACACTCACTCTGCCCTGCACGCTCTACATCTCACTCAGCCCACACTCACCCTGCACTCACTGAGCCCACACTCACTCACCCTTCACTCACTTAGCCCACACTTACTCAACCTTCACTCAATCACCCTCCACTCACTCAGCCTGCACTCAGCCTGCACTCACTCAGCCTGAACTTACTGAGCCCACACTCACTCTGCCCTGACTCACTCTGCCCTGCACTCACTCTTCCCCGCACTCACTAAACCCACATTCACTCTGCCCTGCACTCACTCACCCTGCACTCACTAACCCCACACTCACTCTGCCCTGCACTCTCTACATCTCACTCAGCCCACACTCACCCTGCACTCACTGAGCCCACACTCATTCACCCTTCACTCACTTAGCCCACACTTACTCAACCTTCAATCAATCACCCTCCACTCACTCAGCCTGCACTCAGAATGCACTCACTCAGCCTGCACTCACTCAGCCTGCACTCACTGAGCCCACACTCACTCTGCCCTGCACTCACTCTGCCCCGCACTTACTAAACCCACATTCACTCTGCCCTGCACTCACTCGCCCTGCACTCACAGAGCCCACACTCACTCTGCCCTGCACTCTACATCTCACTCAGCCCACACTCACCCTGTTCTCACTAAGCCCACACTCACTCAGCCTGCACTCACTTAGCCCACACTTACTCAACCTTCACTCAATCACCCTCCACTCACTCAGCCTGCACTCAGTCAGCCTGCACTCACTCAGCCTGAACTCACTGAGCCCACACTCACTCTGCCCTGACTCACTCTGCCCTGCACTCACTAAACCCACATTCACTCTGCCCTGCACTCTCTACATCTCACTCAGCCCACACTCACCCTGAACTCACTGAGCCCACACTCACTCACCCTTCACTCACTTAGCTCACACTTACTCAACCTTCACTCAATCACCCTTCACTCACTTAGCCCACACTTACTCAACCTTCACTCAATCACCCTCCACTCACTCAGCCTGCACTCAGCCTGCACTCACTCAGCCTGAACTCACTCAGCCTGAACTCACTGAGCCCACACTCACTCTGCCTTGATTCACTCTGCCCTGCACTCACTCTGCCCCGCACTCACTAAACCCACATTCACTCTGCCCTGCACTCACCCTGCACTCACTAACCCCACACTCACTCTGCCCTGCACTCTCTACATCTCATTTAGCCTACACTCACCCTGCACTCACTGAGCCTACACTCACTAACCCCACACTCACTCTGCCCTGCACTCTCTACATCTCACTCAGCCCACACTCACCCTGCACTCACTGAGCCCACACTCACTCACCCTTCACTCACTTAGCCCACACTTACTCAACCTTCACTCAATCACCCTCCACTCACTCAGCCTGCACTCAGCCTGCACTCACTCAGCCTGAATCACTGAGCCCACACTCACTCTGCCCTGACTCACTCTGCCCTGCACTCACTCTTCCCCGCACTCACTAAACCCACATTCACTCTGCCCTGCACTCACTCACCCTGCACTCACTAACCCCACACTCACTCTGCCCTGCACTCTCTACATCTCACTCAGCCCACACTCACCCTGCACTCACTGAGCCCACACTCACTCACCCTTCACTCACTTAGCCCACACTTACTCAACCTTCAATCAATCACCCTCCACTCACTCAGCCTGCACTCAGAATGCACTCACTCAGCCTGCACTCACTCAGCCTGCACTCACTGAGCCCACACTCACTCTGCCCTGCACTCACTCTGCCCCGCACTTACTAAACCCACATTCACTCTGCCCTGCACTCACTCGCCCTGCACTCACTGAGCCCACACTCACTCTGCCCTGCACTCTACATCTCACTCAGCCCACACTCACCCTGCACTCACTGAGCCCACACTCACTCACCCTTCACTCACTTAGCCTGCACTCACTCAGCCTGCACTCACTCATCCCACACTCACTCTGCCCTGACTCACTCTGCCCTGCACTCCCTCTGCCCTGCACTCACTGTGCCCCGCACTCACTCTTCCCTGCACTCACTAAACCCACATTCACTCTGTCCTGCACTCTCTACATCTCACGCAGCCCACACTCACCCTGCACTCACTCTGCCCACACTCACCCTTTACTCACTTAGCCCACACTCACTCAGCCTGCACTCACTCAGCCTGCACTCACTGAGCCCACACTCACTCTGCCTGCACTCAATAAACCCACATTCACTCTGCCCTGCACTCACTCGCTCTGCACTCACTAAGCCCACACTCACTCTGCCCTGCACTCTCTACATCTCACTCAGCCAACACTCACCCTGCACTCACTCAGCCCACATTCACTCAGCCTGCACTCACTCAGCCTGCACTCACATCAGCCCGCACTCACTCTGCCCTGCACTCACTCTGCCCGCACTCACTAAACCCACATTCACTCTGCCCTGCACTCACTCGCCCTGCACTCACTGAGCCCACACTCACTCTGCCTTGCACTCTCTACATCTCATCTCACTCACCCCACTCTCACCCTGCACTCACTGAGCCCACACTCACTCACCATTCACTCACTTAGCCCACACTCCCCCTGCACTCACTCAGCCTGCACTCACTCAGCCCGGCACTCACTCTGCCCTGCACTCACTCTGCCCTGCACTCACTCTGCCCTGCACTCACTCTGCCTCGCACTCACTAAACCCACATTCACTCTGCCCTGCACTCACTAACCCCACACTCACTCTGCCCTGCACGCTCTACATCTCACTCAGCCCACACTCACCCTGCACTCACTGAGCCCACACTCACTCACCCTTCACTCACTTAGCCCACACTCACTCAGCCTGCACTCACTCAGCCTGCACTCACTCAGCCCACACTCACTCAGCCCGGCACTCACTCTGCCCTGCACTCACTCTGCCCCGCACTCACTAAACCCACATTCACTCTGCCCTGCACTCTCTACATCTCACTCAGCCCACACTCACCCTGCACTCACTCAGCCCACACTCACTCACTTTTCACTCACTTAGCCCACACTCACTCACCCTGCACTCACTCAGCCTGCACTCACTCAGCCTGCACTCACTCAGCCCTGCACTCATCAGCCCTGCACTCACTCATCCCGCACTCACTAAACCACATTCACTCTGGCCTGCACTCACTCACCCTGCACTCAGTGAGCCCACACTCACTCTGCCCTGCACTCACTCTGCCCCGCACTCACTAAACCCACATTCACTCTGCCCCCTCACTCACTCTGCCCCCACACTCACTCTGCCCCCACACTCACTCACCCTCCCTGCACTCAGTGGGCCCCACGCTCACTATACCTGCACTCTGCCCCACCACTCACTCTTCCTGCACTCTGCCCCAGCACTCATTCAGCTCTGCACTCATCCAGCCCTGCGCTCACTCAGCCTACACCATGCTTACCCTGCACTAACCTAGCCCCGCACTCATTCAGCCTACACCACGGTTACTCCACACTCACTCAACCTGCACTCACTCTGCCCCACACACCCTGTACTCACTCACCCTGCCTGCTCAGCCTGCACTCACTCCACTCAGCCAGCACTCACCCCACTCAGCCTGCAGCCGGCTCACCGCACTCACCTCACTCACCCTGCGCCAGGCTGAACAAGGAACTGCGCCACTTCCTCATGCCACCATCCTCTGCCGCCACATTAGACAAAGCACAGGGGAAGGGGGCAGAGACCGAGGGGCAAAAATCAGCAGGCAGGAGACACACAGCACAGGGTGAAGTTACAGCTGATGCCCCCTGTGCCAAAGAGCCCGCCCCATCTTCATTTCACCGCACTCCCGGTTTATTTGGTCCTATGACTGCAACATTTCGGCACGCAGCCTTCCTTAAGCAGACTGCATCCATCTATCTATTAATCCAACTATCTATTAATCCAACTATCCTATCTATCATTCTACTTATTTATTTATTAATCCAGCTATTTAGCTATAACTCTATATATCTATCCTACCTATTCATCAAACTATCTATCTATCTATCTATCTATCTATCTATCTATCTATCTATCTATCTATCTATCTATCTATCTATCTATCTATCATTATATCTATCCTAATAATTCATCTATGTATCTGTAAATCTATCTATCCTATGTATTCATCTATCTATTCATCTATCTATTTATCTATTAATATATCTATTAATACAACTATCTTATCTATCCTTCTACTTATTTATTAATCTAGCTATTTAGCTATAACTCTATATATTATCCTATCTATTCATCAAACTATCTATCTATCTATCCTTATATCTATCCTAATAATTCATCTATGTATCTGTAAATCTATCTATCCTATATATTAATGTATCTATTAATCTATCTATTCATCTATCTATTTATCTATTAATACAACTATCCTATCTATCCTTCTACTTATTTATTAATCCAGCTATTTATCTATAAGGCTACTTTCACATAACAATTTTGAAGGGAGCCGATGCTGTCAGATAAATTCGGACAGCATCAGCTCCCTTCTGATGCCTGGAATCGGATGCCAATAAGGCATCCGATTCCGGCATTAAATCGTAGCCTCCGGTCTTAAAAAAAAAAAAGTTTATGCTCACCTATCCCCGAGGCCCCCGCCGTCTCCCGCCGACTCCCGCAGACTCCCGGTGTCTGCAGAGGTCTTCTTAATCTGTACAGGACCTGCCGTGATGTCATAGTCACGTGACAGCAGGTTACACCATGGTAACCTGCGGTCACATGACTGTGACATCACGGCAGGTCCTGTACAGAAGTAGAAGACCTCTGCAGACACCGGGAGCCTGCGGGAGCCGGCAGGAGACGGCGGGGGCCTCGGGGATAGGTGAGCATAAACCTTTTTTTTTTTTTTGTTTAACCCCTGCCTTCCAGTTCAGAGCATTTTTACTGTACTGAGCATGCTCAGTACAGTAAAATCGGGTCCGAGGAGACATCAGATGTTTCCTCGGACCTCGCTCCATAGGGCCCCATGATAAATTGATCGGACCAAATCGGATGTGCACTAAATGGCATCCGATTTGGTCCGATCTGATTTTGTCCGATTTTATTTTCGGTGCAGAAATCAGAGCAAGCTCCGATTTTTGCACCGATAAAAAAATCGGACAGAATCGGATCGGACCAAATCGGATTCCATTTAATGCACATCCAATTCGGTCCGATGCCCATAGGGCTGCATGGGGCCCAAAATCAGTCCCATGCTGTCCAATTTTTATCGGACAGCATCGGATTTACAAAATCCGTAGTGTGATCCAGCCTAACTCTATATATCTATCCTATCTATTCTCAAACTATCTATCTATCCTTATATCTATCCTAATAATTCATCTATGTATCTGTAAATCTATGTATCTACTATATAATTGGCGTAGGCACTTCCGTGTCGGACCCCGAAAAGACCGTGGCTTTGTCACTCTGTGACGTCACCACGTGCGAGCAATGGCCGCGAAGCGGCCATTGCGAGTCGCTGGCCGAAAATCGAACCAGAGGCTCGGCCACAAAGTTAGCGATTTACCGCTCAGGTAGCGCGAGCAATGGCCGCGAGGCTATTGCGAGTCGCTACCTCAGCCGCCGCACCTGCCGCAAGTCCCCCTATACTTTCTATGCCAGTCGCTCATGTAGCGCGAGCAATGGCCGCGAGGCCATTGCGAGTCGCTGCCTGAGCCGCCGCACCTGCCGCAAGTCCCCCTATACTTTCTATGGGGATTACCGCAACCGCGCCGCAAGTGTAACGGTTATGCGGCAAACGCGGCAGATGCGGTTACAGTTGCGGCGCGGTTGCGGTAATCCCCATAGAACGTATAGGGGGACTTGCGGCAGGTGCGGCAAGTGCGGTTTTGCACTTGCGGCAAGTGCGGCCGCGAAAAAAAACGCAGCCAGCCGCGGTTTTTTTCGCGGCCGCACCTGCCGCAAGTGCAAAACCGCATTTGCCGCACCTGCCGCAAGTCCCCCTATACTTTCTATGGGGATTACCGCAACCGCGCCGCAAGTGTAACCGCATCTGCCGCGTTTGCCGCATACGCGGCAGATGCGGTTACACTTGCAGCGCGGTTGCGGTAATCTCCATAGAAAGTATAGGGGGACTTGCGGCAGGTGCGGCAAGTGCGGTTTTGCACTTGCGGCAAGTGCGGCCGCGAAAATCTTAAAAAAATTTAAAAATAACAAATAAAAAAATAAAAAAAAATAAAAAATAAAAAAAAATTTAAAAATAACAATTACTGCTAAAAAAAATTCTATCAATGCTAATAATTATGCTATTAATGCTAATAATTATGCTATTAATGCTAAGAATTATGCTATTAATGCTAATATTAATGCTAATAATGCTCATAATAATCATATTAACGCTATTAATAATGCTATTAAGGCTAATAATCATGCTATTTATGCTAGTCAAAATACTATTAATGCTAATAATATTGCTATTAATGCTCTTTATGCTAATAGTAATGCTATTAATACGATTATTTATGCTATTAATTCTATTATTTATGCTATTAATGCTATTAATAATGCTATTAATGCTATTAATAATGCTATTCATGCTATTAATAATACTATTAATGCTATTAATGCTAATATTAATGCTATTAATTGTATTATTAATGCTATTAATGCTATTAATAATGCTATTAATGCTAATAATAACCTCTGCAGACACCGGGAGCCTGCGGGAGCCGGAGGGAGCCGGCGGGGGCCTCGGGGATAGGTGAGCATAAACCTTTTTTTTTTTTTTTTTTAAACCCCTGCCTTCCAGTTCGGAGCATTTTTACTGTACTGAGCATGCTCAGTACAGTAAAATCGGGTCCGAGGAGACATCAGATGTTTCCTCGGACCTCACTCCATAGGGCCCCATGATAAATTGATCGGACCAAATCGGATGTGCACTAAATGGCATCCGATTTGGTCCGATCCAATACTCATCTATCTATTCATCTATCTATCTATTTATCTATTAATACAACTATCCTAACTATCCTTCTACTTATTTATTAATCCAGCTATTATCTATCTATTTACTTATCTGCTAATCTATCTTATCTATTTATCTATCTATTAATCTATTTATTTATTTTATATATTAAATGTTAACTGTTTTTTTCTGTTTTTGGGCCTTTTTTGCGCCAACGGAAGATGGAACCTATGAGAAGAAAAGAAAATATAATATAAGTTATTGGTCTCCATATCTCTCTTATAATAATATGGGAGTTTATGGGGATCGGATCGGATGGACAATCGGATCCGATATCGGATCCGCTTTTCTGTATTGAGCACGCTCAATATCCTAGACCACTCCCAAAACCTCCCACAGCCCTCCCCCAGCCATTTAAATCGGATACGAAAAAAAAATCGGATCGGATGGCATCTGATTTTGAGCATCCGATGTTGTCTGATTTTTAGGCTGCTTTCACATAACGATTTTATCATTTCCGATGCTGTCCGATAAAAATCGACAGCATCGGACTGATTTTGGGCCCCATGCAGCTCTATGGGCATCGGACCGAATCGGATGTGCACTAAATGCCATCCGATTTGGTCCGATCTGATTCTGTCAGATTTTATTATCAGTGCAAAAATCGGAGCTTGCTCCGATTTTTGCACCGAAAATAAAATCTGACAGATTCGGATCGGACCAAATCGGATGGCATTTAGTGCACATCCGATTAGGTCCGATCCCTATAACATAACATGGGGCCCTATGGAGAAGGGTCCGAGGAAACATGTGATGTCTCCTCGGACCCCGTTTTACTGTACTGAGCATGCTCAGTACAGTAAAACTGCTCCTAACTAAGAGCACAAGGGTTAAAACAAAAAAAAAATAAAGGTTATTCTCACCTCCCCCCGAGCCCCCGCCATCTTCTGCCATCTTCTTGGAGGCTCCCGGTGGATCCCGCAGGCTGCCGGTGTCAGCAGAGGCCTCCCTCTGCTGTATAGGACCTGCGGTGATGTCACAGTCATGTGACCGTGGGTTACCATGGTGAACCTGCGGTCACATGACTGTGACATCACCGCAGGTCCTGAACAGCAGAGGGAGTGCTCTGCTGACACCGGCAGCCTGCGGGATCCACCGGGAGCCTCCAAGAAGATGGCAGAAGATGGCGGAAGACGGCGGGGGCTCGGGGGGAGGTGAGAATAACCTTTATTTTTTTTTATTTTTTTCATCCCGTAGGGAGCGATTTTATGCCGGAATTGGGTGCCTATTTTGCACCCAATTCCAGGCATCAGAAGGGAGCCGATGCTGTCCGATTTATATCGGACAGCATCGGCTCCCTTCAAATCGTAATGTGAAGGTAGCCTTATCGGACAGCATCAGATTTAACAAAATCGCAATGTGAAACCAGCCTAACAGGTAACATCTGCCCCACATGAATTCTCCTCACTGACTGACATCACACATGGAGGTTATCCTCACACTTACTTCTTTTCTTTTTGACTTTTTCATTATTTTCTCGCTCTTGTTCATCACTCATTCCAGATGTTCTTTTTTCTTCATCATTGAATTCTTCTTTTTTCAGATTGGTTCCAGATGTTCCTTCTCCTTCATCATCCAATTCTTCTTTTTTCAGATTGATTCCAGATGTTGACTGTTCATTATCTGATTTTGGGCCTTTTTTGGACCAACGGAAGATGAAACCTATGAGAAGAAAATATAATATAAGTGATTGGACTCCATATGACATGATACTACTGTACAGTGACTGTGACCGGTCAGCTGAGGAATCTTCTCCATTCAGAGGTGTGGGATCATTGTTATCCACCATAATTGTGACAATCCAAGTACTAAGGCTGGTTTCACATTGCGATTTTGTTAAATCCGATGCTGTCCGATGAAAATCAGACAGCATCGGATCCGAATTAGCCCCCATGCTTTCCAACGGGGATCAGATCTGATCGGATTTGCACTCAATGGCATCCGATTTGCCTACGATCCGATTCTGTCCGATTTTTTATCAGGTGCCAAAATTGTAGACTGCTGCGATTTTGGTATCTGATTCAAAAATTGGATCGCATCGGATCCAATGCGATCCGATGTGATCTGATTAAAATAATATGGGAGTCTATGGGGGATCGGATCGGATGGAAAATCGGATCCGATTTTCTGTATTGAGCATGCTCAATATCCTAGACCACTCCCAAAACCTCCCACAGCCCTCCCCCAGCCATTTAAATCGGATCCGATAAAAAAAATCGGATCGGATGGCATCAGATTTTTTATCATCCGATGCTGTCCGATTTTCATCAGACAGCATCGGATTTAACAAAATCTCAATGTGAAACCAGCCTAACAGGTAACATCTGCCCCACATGAATTCTCCTCACTGACCGACATCACACATGGAGGTTATCCTCACACTTACTTTTTTTCTTTTTGAATTTTTCATTATTTTCTCGCTCTTGTTCATCACTCATTCCAGATGTTCTTTTTTCTTCATCATCTAATTCTTCTTTTTTCAGATTGGTTCCAGATGTTCCTTCTCCTTCATCATCTAATTCTTCTTTTTTCAGATTGATTCCTGATGTTGACTGTTCATTATCTGATTTTGTTCCTTTTTTGGGCCAATGGAAGATGAAACCTATGAGAAGAAAATATAATATAAATGATTGGACTCCATATGACATGATACTACTGTACAGTGACTGTGGCCGGTCAGCTGAAGAATCTTCTCCTTAAAGAGGTGTGGGATCATTGTTATCCAGCATACTTGTGACAATCCAAGTACTAAGGCTATTTTGTTAAATCCGATGCTGTCCGATGAAAATCGGACAGCATTGGATCCGAATTAGCCCCCATGTTTTCCAATGGGGATCAGATCTGATCGGATTTGCACTTAATGGCATCCAATTTGCCTCCGATCCGATTCTGTCCGATTTCTTTTCAGGAACCAAAATCGTAGAATGCCTAAAATCGTATTGCATCGGATCCAATGCGATCCGAAGCAATCCGATTAAAATAATATGGGAGTCTATAGGGATCGGATCAGATAGAAAATCGAATCAGATATCGGATCCGATTTTCTGCATTGAGCATGCTCAATACCCTAGACCACTCCCAAAACCTCCCACAGCCCTCACCCAGCCATTTAAATTGGATCCGATAAAAAATCGGATGGGATGACATTCGATTTTGCGCATCCGATGCTGTCTGATTTTCATCAGACAGCATCGGATTTAACAAAATCGCAATGTGAAACCAGCCTAAGGCTGCTTTCAGACAGCGTTTTTGTGCTGTCCGAGGGGATCCGACTTTTTGTAGGACCCCTCGGACAGCAACGGATCCAAACTGATGCCTGCAATCGGATGCTAAATAGGCTTCCGATTCCGATATTTTGCAGGATCAGTTTGGATCCTCTCTCCCCTCCCTGCTCCTCCTGTCTCCTCGTCCCCCTCCTGACACCTTTCTCCCCTCCTCTCCCTCTTTGCCCATCTTTTGTCCAATCTTTCACCCCCTCTGTCCCCTCTTTCTCCCCTCTTTGTCCCCCCTTTGTCCTCCTCTTTGTCCCCTCCTTTGTCCCCTCTTTGTCCTCCTCTTTGTCCCCTCTTTGTCCCCCTTTTCCAGACCTTAAAAAATAAAAATAATCTTTATTCTCACCTATCCACGACTCCCGCAGCGCTTCCAGCTGTCTTCTTCTGATCCACAGGACCTGGCGTGATATCACAGTCACGGTACCGCGGTAACCGGTCATGTAACTGTGACATCACGCCAGGTCCTAGAAGAAGATAGCTGAAAGCGCCGGGGTACTCCGGTCATGTGACGTCACGCCAGGTCCTAGCAGAAGATAGATGGAAGCGCCGGGGGACTCGTGGATAGGCGAGGATAAAGATTTTTTTATTTTTAACCCTTTCTTTTCACTAAATTTCACTTCTGCAATGTATGAATATACATTGCAGAAGTGAAATTAGATGGCACAGAGCGATTTTAGTGTACTGAGCATGCTCAGTACACTAAAATCGGGTCCGAGGAACGATCAGCTGTTTCCTCGGACCCGCGCTCCATAGGCCCCATGTTATTTGGCGCGGATCAGGTTGGATCCAATTCGGTCCAACTTGATCCGCTGTGCCCAAAATCGCAGCAGTCTGCGATTTTGGGCACAGCAAGAAACCGGACAGAATCGGATCCGACAAAAATCGGATGCCACCAAGGGCAAATCCGTTCTGATTCGCGCCCATAGGATAACATGGGGGCCAAATCGGATCCGATGCTGTCCGATTTTCAACGGACAGCGTCGGATTGCAGAAAAACGCTGTGTGAACGCACCCTAAGGCTGCTTTCACACAACGTTTTTGTGCTGTCCGAAGGGATCCGACTTTTTGTAGGACCCCTCAGACAGCAACGGATCCAAACTGATGCCTGCAATCGGATGCCAAATAGGCATCAGATTCCGATATTTTGCAGGATCAGTTTGGATCCTCACCCTCTCTCCTCTCCCCGCTCCTCCTGTCACCTAGCTCCCCTCCTGTCACCTCGTCCCCCTCCTCTCTACTCTCTGCCTCCTGTCACCTCTTTCTCCCCTCCTCTCTCTGCTCCCTCTTTCTCACCCTCTTTTCCCCCTCTTTTCCAGACCTTAAAAAATAAAAAAAAACTTTATTCTCACCCATCCACAAGTCCCCCGTCGCTCCCAGCTTCTCTTCTTACAGGAACTGGCGTGATGTCCCAGTCACATGACCAGTTACGGCGGTAACCGGTCATGTGACTGTGACATCACGCCAGGTCCTATAAGCATCGAGCGCTGGAGGCATCGCAGGATTGTGGGACAGGTGAGAATAAAGTTTTTTATTTTTAACCCTTTCTTTTCACTAAATGTCACTTCTGCAATGTATGAATATACATTGCAGAAGTGAAATTAGATGGCACAGAGCGATTTTAGTGTACTGAGCATGCTCAGTGCACTAAAATCGGGTCCGAGGAACGATGAGCTGTTTCCTCGGACCCACGCTCCATAGGCCCCATTTGGCGCAGATCAGGTCGGATCCAATTCGGTCCGATTTGATCCGCTGTGCCCAACATCGCAGCAGTCTGCGATTTTGGGCACAGCAAAAAATCGGACAAAATCGGATCCGACAAAAATCGGATATCACTAAGGGCAAATCCAATCCAATCCGTGCCCATAGGATAACATGGTGCCAAAATCAGATCCGATGCTGTCCGATTTTCAACGGACAGCGTCAGATTGTAGAAAAATGCTGTGTGAAAGCATCCTAACAGGTAACATCTGCCCCACATGAATTCTCCTCACTGACTGACATCACACATGGAGGTTATCCTCACACTTACTTATTTTCTTTTTGACTTTTTCATCATTTTCTCGCTCTTGTTCATTACTCATTCTGGATGTTCCTTCGTCTTCATTATCTAATTCTTCTTTTGTCAGATGTATTCCAGATGTTAACTGTTCTTGATCTGATTTTGAGTCTTTTTTGTGGTCATTCAAATGGAAACCTATGAAAAGTAAATATAATATAAATGATTGGGCTCCATATGACATGATAGTACTGTACAGTGACTGTGGCCGGTCAGCTGTGGAATCTTCTCCATACAGAGGTGTGGGATCATTGTTAGCCATCATACATGTTACAATCCAAGTGTGGCACTCCACTGGTCGGTGCGCCATGAAGGGGTGCTGCACCCAGACCAGCGTGTGTGGTATCCCAGTGGCCAGTAAAAGGGGAGGTTCATATGTGCCTTTCATCCTGCATCCACACACCTAGCTCAGAGGGCCAATCGGTTAAACCCGTTACCAGGGAAACCGGTCCCATTGGTAGGTTATATAGGTGGGTAGTGGAGAGCGGGAAGAGAGAGCGTAGAGTAAGAAGAGCGAGAGAGGTCGAGGAGGACCCTTCAGGGGAACGTACAGGGAGGGCACCCTGAAAGAGCGGTGACCCAGACGAGAAAGGGGAGCCTGAGGGTGTATGCTAACACCCGGCGTCAGACTGGCCACCTACCGGTCTGGGAGGATCCCAGTCCACAGAGCGGAGTACCGGCTCCAAAAGCGGTGTAGGCAAGTTCATCTCTGAGCCGCCAATACCTGTTGGACCAAGGAGTCTTCAGCCTCCAGGTCACCTGTAACCATAACCAGTCAAAGAGCCAGGACCCGCCAAAAACCCAGAGATAGCGTCAATCCAGAGAAGGTTCTTACAAAGGTCCAGAGTTACAGAGGAGAGCGCAGGAGGTCAGGCCAGGCTCTATGCAGGTCAGGCTACAACACAAGTGAGGACAGAGGCTGAAGCCGAGGGAACATCTTTGAAAGCCACAGACGGACACCCCATTCATTGGTCACTACCCAGGCCAGCTACCCGTGACTGTAGACCTGTTTATCCAATTGTGGAAGTGACCAGTAAACCCATACAGAGACTCAGCTACGAGTTGCAAGCACTGAAAGGTAACATCTGCCCCACATGAATTCTCCTGACTGACCGACATCACACATGGAGGTGATCCTCACACTTACCTCCTCTGTTTTTGCTTTGCTTTTTAGATTTTGTTTTTCCTTCTTTGTCTTTTTCAGATGTTCTTTTATTTTTGGATCTTCTGTATTTTCTCAGCCAGCGGAAGATGAAACCTATGATAAATAAATATAATGTAAGTAATGGGCCTACATAATAATAACAATATCTTTTTATATAATTGCCTTGTCTCGTCTGTCATCAACTTCCGCCGTCAGTGTGTCCTACTATCCTCTGATTTTTCAGAGGACAGAACAAGTTCCGGTCGCCATGTTCAGACACCCAAGTAATGGGTGTCCGAACATAACGACTGCTGAAAGCGACAATCAACACCGACGCTGCATATGTCACCCCCCTCCCACCTCCGTCTCCCCTACTACCTCTCGCCGCATGCCTCCAAATCACCTCTGTCAGTCACGGGCGGAGTCACAGATCAAATGACTGAAATCATAAAAGGTCCTTTAGAATACACTGAGTGGAGGAGCACAGAGAGCAGATATTATTATTATTATTATTATTACTATTGCTCCCCCAGTCTCAGCATGCTCCCCTCCCCCGGTCCTAGGCTCCCCTTCCCTGGTCTCTGCATGGACTGCTCCCCTTCCTCAGTCTCGGTCTCTACCCACAATTGTCCCCTCCCTTGTTCCTGATCTCCACTCTCCACCCCTTCGCCAGTCTCACACTCTACGCGCTCTGCTCCCCTCCTTTGTCTTGGTCTCTGCACCCTCTGCTCCCCATCCCACCCCTGGTCCCGGTCTCGATTTGCTCCCCTCCACTGGTCTCTGCATGCTCTTCTCTCTCCTGGTCCTGGTCTCCACACACTCTGCTCCGCTCACTCGGTCTCTACACACTTCACTCCCATCCCCTCTCCTGGATTCCACACATTCTGTTCCCATTTCCGGTCTCCGCACACTCCGCTTCTCTCCTGTTTCTCGATCTCCGCTCGTTCCTTTCCTGATCTCCACTTGCCCGCTCCCCTCCCCTCTTCTGATCTCTGCACGCTCCCCTCTCCTGGTCTCCGCGCGCTCCACTTACCTCTCCAGCTCTCCGCACACTCTCCTCCCATCTGCAGATCTCTGCAAGGGGGAACAGAGAAAGCGCGCACAGAGGGAATAGAGAGAGCGCACAACGGGGGCAGAGAAAGGGTGCACAGGGGGGAGCAGAGAGAGCGCACCAGGGATGGAGCGAGGGCACAGGGGGACAGAGGCAGCACACAAAGGGGGAAGCCCACAAAGGGGGACAGAGACAGCACACAAAGGGGGACAGACATTGCGCTCAGAGGGACACAGGCAAGTGAGAGAGCAGATGAGAGGAGAAGACAGCGCAAGGACGGGAGACAAGTCAAAGGAAAGAGCACAGGGAGAAGAGATACAGCACATGGGGGAGAGAGTGGATAGGGAAAAGCGCACAGGGGGGAGAGACAGCCACCGTCCCAGCACCACAGATGCTGTATTAGCAACGGGGCCACATCTAGTAATAATATTTGTTCACTTATATAGTGCTATTTCTTCCATAGTGCATTACAGGGCTGCAAGACTGCAGTGCTAACCACTGAGCCACTATGCTGTACGCTAATCACTGAGCCACCATGCCGTACGCTAACCACTGAATCACCATGGTGTACATATTACATTGTATATGTTACATGATACTACTGTACAGTCACTGTGGCTGGTACAGTCACAATATCATTGTTATCCATGATGCCTGTGACAATCCAAGCACTGATACGTAACATCTGCCCCACATGAATTCTTTCCCCATGACCGACATCACACAACATAGACGTGATTATCACACTTACTGCTTCTTCTCCTTTTTAGTTCTTTATTATTTTCTAGTTCTTGTTCTTCATTCATTTCAGATGTTCTGTTTTCTTCTTCTTGATCGTCATAGTTAGATATTGGTTGCGATGTTTCAGCAGTTTCTTGGGGGGATTTCAGCTCCTCATTGCTGTTTGTGATGGATGAGGTCTAAATAAGACAAAAGCAAGATATAATATACAGTACCTCTTTTTACTTTTTATTTAACCCCTTATCGATCTAGAACATAGCTGTATATCCTAGGTTCGCCCCCTCCCCTTGTTGCGGGTTCAGCGCTGACCTCGCATAATTTCCCACACATATCAGCTGATCTCTTCAGCAATCTGCCTACCACTGGTAACCCCTTAGGTTGCGCTGTCAAACACCAAGACTTTACTGCAGCTGAGCTAGTGTTGGGGCAAAGGATAGTGAGTGGTGACTGCACCCATAATGGTGCTGGGATAACGGAGAGTAAGCAGTGACAGCAGCCACAATGGTGCTGGGATAACGGATAGTGAGCGGTGACTGCACCCACAATGGTGCTGGGATAACGGATAGTGAGTGGTGACAGCAGCCACAATGGTGCTGGGATAACGGATAGTGAGCGGTGACTGCACCCACAATGGTGCTGGGATAACGGATAGTGAGCGGTGACTGCAGCCACAATGGTGCTGGGATAACGGATAGTGAGCGGTGACTGCACCCACAATGGTGCTGGGATAACGGATAGTGAGCGGTGACTGCACCCACAATGGTGCTGGGATAACGGATAGTGAGTGGTGACTGTACCCACTCTGGTGTTGGGACAGAGGATAGTGAGCAGTGACTGCACCCACAAATGTACTGGGATAACGAATAGTGAGCGGTGACTATACCCACAATGGTGCTGGGATAACAGATAGTGAGCGGTGACTACAGCCACAATGGTGCTGGGATAACGAATAGTGAGCAGTGACTGCAGGCACAATGGTGCTGGGATAACGAATAGTGAGCAGTGACTGCAGGCACAATGGTGCTGGGATAACAGATAGTGAGTGGTGACTGCAGCCACAATGGAGCTGGGATAACGGATAGTGAGTGGTGACTGCAGCCACAAGGGTGCTGAGATAATGGATAGTGAGTGGTGACTGCACCCACAATGGTGCTGGGATAACGGATACTGAGTGGTGACTGAACCCACAATGGTGCTGGGATAACAGATAGTGAGTGGTGACTGTACCCACAATGGTGCTGGGATAACAGATAGTGAGCGGTGACTGCAGCCACAATGGTGCTGGGATAATGGATAGTGAGCGGTGACTGCACCCACAATGGTGCTGGGATAACGGATAGTGAGTGGTGACTGCACCCACAATGGTGCTGGGATAACAAATAGTGAGTGATGACTGCACCCACAATGGTGCTGGGATAACGGATAGTGAGCAGAGACTGCACCCACAATGGTGCTGTGATAACGGATAGTGAGTGGTGACTGGACCCACAATGGTGCTGGGATAACAGATAGTGAGTGGTGACTGCACCCACAATGGTGCTGGGATAACAGATAGTGAGCGGTGACTGCAGCCACAATGGTGCTGTGATAACAGATAGTGAGTGGTGACTGCACCCACAATGGTGCTGGGATAACAGATAGTGAGTGGTGACTGTACCCACAATGGTGTTGGGATAATGAATAGTGAATGGTGACTACAGTCACAATGGTGCTGTAATAACAGAAGGTGAGCGGTGACTGCACTCACAATGGTGCTGGGATAACGGATAGTGAGCGGTGACAGCAGCCACAATGGTGCTGGGATAACGGATAGTGAGCAGTGACAGCAGCCACAATGGTGCTGGGATAACAGATAGTGAGCGGTGACTGCACCCACAATGGTGCTGGGATAACAGATAGTGAGTGGTGACTGTACCCACAATGGTGCATGTAAAAACGCATGCAAAAATGCATTAGCGTTTTTAAAAACGCTGCCCAAAACGTCGGGAAATGCGTCTAGCGCGGCGTTTGCAAAAACGCATGCGTTTTGCGTTTTTGAAAACGCTAATGCGTTTTTGCATGCGTCTTTACATGCGTTTCCATTAAAATCAATGGGACTAAAAACGCTAGCGTTTTTATGCGTTTTAGCTGTAAAAACGCCTAAAAACGCAAATTAAGCAAAACACAGACTATTCTTAGATGTGAAAACACCCAATGTCTTTGTGGCTGAGTTAAACTATCTGGGGACGCTTTACATGCACATGAGTAACAGTCCATATGAATATCAGAAGAAATGATAATTCAGGCACCTAATACTGCAGTGTATTAAACAGCCAGAATAGTAAAAAGGATGTTCTGCCTTCACAGTGAGTAAAGAATTGTTTGTGTTTACAGCCCAGTGAAAGAGACATCTTCCAGCTATAACTGTAAAGCCAGATCAGCTTACATACAAACACACTGCCTATACACTTGGTCATAACAACAAGGTATCATTGTGTCTGAAGCCATCCCTGCACATTGTCCCTTCTGCTAAGCTCTGCAAGGAGCACAAAAGACCCCACCCTTGCAATTCCTGCTGGAACTCATGATTGAAGCCAAAACTTCACTGTCTCTGCCAGATTAGAACTGCAGGGGAGAGCCCTACATCTCCATACAGCATCTAGTGAAAGAGCTAAATGATTAAACAAACCCACATGGAAAGCTAAGGAGAATTTGGAAATTGCATAATGTGAAATTGCTTGCAATGTGTCTTTCCTATGGCAAAAGGTGCTGAGTCACATGACGGCTATATCTACATCTGCTTCTCATGAGTTACCACTAGAGGGAGCCCTGGAACTATTGTGCACACTATATCAATCTTATAAAGAGACTACACCTCTGTCCTGGAAAAGCTAAACACGACAGCCTGAATGAACTTTAAGGTACCGTCACACAGGGACATATCTCCGGCGATATTGCCGGGGATCGCGGGAGCGCGCATCCCTGACAACATCGCCGGTGAGATGTCACACTAAGCAACTTACCGGCGATGTCGCCGGCTAGTTGCCGCGGCTATCGCTCGCTGGGTTGCCCGGCAACCCAGCGAGCGATAACCCGCAATGTAGTAGATAGGCGGAATCGCCCGTTACATTGCGGATCGCCGCGTTACACAGGGCGATCAGGCAGAATCGCCTGACCAACATCGCCAGGTTTCCCAACATGGTTGGGAAACCTGGCGATGTGACTCAGGCGATTCATCGCCTGATTATCGCCCTGTCACACGCGGCAATTCGCCGGCGATGTCGCCGCAACCTGGCCACGCCCCTCGGTTGCCGGCAACATCGCCGGCGATATGTCCCTGTGTGACGGTACCTTTAGAGTATCCAGCAACTTAATTTTGAAAGAGATTGCATGACATTAGCAAAAATAATTTCCAGCTAAAAGCAATCATTCTAAAGAATGAATTGCACAACTACAAATGCAACATGTTAAAGAAGAGAGGACAGTAGTTGATCATGCAAAAGGGATAACATGTTTTATTACAATGTCCACAAACATAGAAACAAGTCAAAGGATACAAGGTATTTATAAGGTTTTTAGTGTAGATACACTATTAACATGCAACAGTGGTAGGTATGTACCAGGTCAAATTATTAGGTCAGCTAATTCATAGTCTCCATACCATGTAGGTTACCATATCAATTCATTACAGAACAGTACAGTACTTATTTCATACAAATGGCTGGTGAATATTAAGTCACATTAAATTCCTGATCTGCCTGACATGAAATCAGTAAATAAAAAAAGTGCAAGTGCTTTGTGCAAGGGAGCTCTGCAAACAAACTCAGCTAAATGTTGCTTATGTGTTGGTAAACTGATACTGTTGGTAGCAACTGATCTACAATGACCCTCTTGAAGGATTCCATGCTGCAAACCTTTGGTGACTCCAAAAAGAGAGAAGGGAATTTCTCCTTGTACCACGGGTTGAGAAAGGTGGCCAACCAGTAATATAGGTTGGTGGCGAAAATATGGATTACTCGAGGGTCTTGGGACAGACAGTTACACATGAACTGTGCCATGTGGGCCAAGCAGCAAACAGGCAAAGGTTCTGTGCCCCCACCAGGAAGAACAATACCCATCCTCTCCTCATGCTGACTCGCCACCTCCTCCACCTCTCTAGCCCATCCATGCTGGACAGACAGGAAACTAGGGTTGGGAGTCCCTTCTTTAGTATAGAAAAAAGTCCTCTCCCTCCTCCTCATCTTCTTCATCATCACCCAATGTTGTCTGAAAATATTGGCTGGGCTGTGTAGTATCACCCATTGGAAAATCTGGCTCCATAGCCACCTGCTGGGCACTCAAAGCTTCCTCTTTCAGATTATGCAGCGATCATTTCAACAGACAGAGCAGCAGGACGGTTATGCTCTTAACAGCCTCATCACCGCTCACGATCTTGGTGCAGTATTCAAGGTTCTCAAGAACCTCATAAATGTCAGCCATCCACACCCACTTGACAGTTGTTATGTGTGGTGGCTAAATGTTAGTCTGACGGGCCTGTTGAAGCTGGTATTCAGCTACTGCCCACTGATCCCTAGTGATGAGCGAGTTTACTCATTACTATTCACCATACTTGGTACTCTGCAAGTGTTTTGGATTTTACTTTTGATATTCGAGTTAGCTGCCTAGCATGTTTGCTGACTGATTTTTAGCCAATACACATACTGTGATTGCCTGCCAGTCATAGCATTGCCATATTCATCTTTAATAATGGCATTACTGTGATTGGCAGGCGCAGTATAACCAAAGAAAAAAGAGGCTGTAACTGAATAGCGATGAGGTCTGGGTGGCTGTAAAAAGGCAGAGATGAATGACAACGTGCTCAAACTGCATGGGAACAGTATGCAGACACAATGTAGACTGTCTGCATACTGTTCTGCCATAAAGTTAAGCTGTCTGCTCTGAGTGACAGGACCTAGTGAAGATAGATTTGATAGATAGATAGATAGATAGATTAGGCTTACCAGACTCCTGCTGCTACCTCTGGGGCTACCCATTAAGCTACTTGTATATTCACTGCACTGACTGGCAAACAGCCAATCACAGACACTCAAATTCTAAGAGCGCCTCTGTGATTGGCAGTCAGAGTGCATTTAGTCAATCTGGCCGGTGATTGTGCTTGGTAGCCATACACATTAGTGTATGGCAACCAACCTGCCATCATAGGGTGTTAAATAAAAAAAAAGTGCGGGTTTCCACAGTATTTTTAATTCTAGCCCAGTGAAAATGGACAGTTGTGACCTGTCACCCTCAGCTGCGTAATTTTACCTTGGCTGAAAAAAAAATACATGGGCTCCGCCTCATTTTTAATTGCCAGCCAATGTAAAACTAGGCAGCTCAAGGCTGGTATTCTTAGAGGGGTGAGGACCCATTGTTTTGGGGCCAGCCCACGCTAAATAGCAGCCCGCAGCCACCCC